>JAEIGF010000608.1:1809294-2487389 GCA_018903485.1 Drosophila littoralis
AATTAAATATTATTCTCGCCAGCGAGACCAAAAGACTTGGTGCATGTAGGACACTCGCTGCCAGCTATCCAGACGATTAAAATTGAGCTGTGTCACATCTGGTTCTGTGAACGTGGATTGCAGGCCACCAACCAAAAAATAATGTCTTGCTGTTTTTACTCCCGCCTCCCAAAGGCTACCAAAGTGGGGGAGTCAATTGTGGCCGCCAAACAAAACTGGAGCACAGCCTCTTGATGACAGCTACTGAGGAAGAGATTTTTTAGCTCCAACAGCTCGTTTTTGGCGCCGACAAAGTTGCTGGCATTGTCAGACCACATCTGACTTGGCTTGCCACGAGTGGATAAAGCGCTTTATTGAGAAATGCACACGCAGATAGGTCCTTGACCAATTCCAAATAAATGGCTTTCGTGGCGAAGCAAATAAATACGCTGATGTAGCATTTTAGTGGAGCTTTATTTCGAGTATCAGGCTTGTAGAAGAATGGTCCGCAAAAGTCCACACCAGTTATTTCAGACACTAGGGTTTCAACAAATGGCTCCTTTGGAAGATTAGCCATTACGTGTTCCACCAAACGACTTGTACCGGACACATCTGATGCATTTGTTTACTATGCTGGAAACTGTTTTACGGCCACTAATCGGCCAATATTGCAGACGAATTGCTCCCGACAAGGCTCGTGGTCCAGTATAGAGATTCCGCTCATGAAAGTGAGTGACAATGGCGATTGTAACTGGATGTTGTCTAGGCAGTATAATAGGATGACGGGCCTCATAAGGAAGGGTTAACTTTTCGAGGAACTCGAAAAATACCAAATTCATCCTGAAAGGACAATAATGATGAGAGTATATTGGAACGAGCGACCGCGCCCTTTGATTGCACGTTCTTTATATCATTCCATAGAGAACCCTTTTGAACTTTTCGTAAAAGTATAAACGAACCAAAAGGTAAGTCGGAGATCAAAAGTCCGGGGCGCCGAATACGATGGATAAACTTGAACACATATGCAAATACTCGTTGAAGAAAGTGAAAGAATTCACATATTTGCGCCTTAATATGGCACCATCTGCAGGATCTGTGATAAGCAGCACTCTTTTGCGTAACTCCAGTATTGGCTTTTCAAGAAGGCAAGACGCAGGCCAGCACTCTTGTGGACTAGTCAAAAATTCAGGACCACATGACCAAAGTTTGTCCTGAATTTGTCAGCTGGATTACTGGCTGTTGGAACATAATGCCACTGGAAGCCCGATGTGAGTTCCTGGATGGTGGCTATCCGATTTGCAACGAATACGTTGAACTTCGACCACAAAGCACGAGTTTTGGTATCGTAAGAGTATTAAGTGGAGCCACTCGTGATTTAGAGCAAAATAGACGTGAACTCGAATGATGTCCCATTGAAACTACATAAATGCAGACTCCGTACGCAGTAATGCTGTCGTCACGGACACCGTGAACCTCTACATCGCACATTGGATTGCAAAGGTTGATAATTGGACATTGCTGAAAGTTTGGCAAAGTTCCTGAGAGGCAGTATTTAGAGAAGCTAGAAAACTTTCATCCCACGCCAAGTTTTCCCTTCAAAGCAGCTGCATAAAGATAGTGGCCCTAACGATGACCGGTCCAATTAATCCTAGTGGATCGTAAAAACTAGCTATAGTGGACAGAACAGATCTCTTGCAAGGGTTAAATGTCTGATTGGCAGGCATGAGAGAAAACATTAATTTATCAGTTGAAGGATCCCTCGCAAGGCCCAAAGTTTGGTCATGTCGCTTCCATCACTACATTTTAAAAACGAGTCTTTATCCTTGTCAGGAACGCCTTTTAGCACTGCAAAGTGACTCGAGCACCATTTTCTGAGTTCAAAGCAACCTTTAGAGAGGATGCCCTTTGTTTGATTTAATACATCGGTCGCCTCTTGGACCGAGGCACCGCCAGATATAAGGTCATCTACATAGAAATCTCGTCGAAGAATTTAGGCACCCATTGGAAATGAATGTTGCTCGTCGACTGCCAATTGCTGCATTGCTCAAACGGCAAGAAAGGAAGCTGGTTTCCTGCCATACGTAACTGTGATTTCAGAATCAGTAGAATTTCGCCTAAGATGCATTGTAGGTAATTATCTGGTACCGTAACTCTGACACAGCGATACATTTTGCCAATGTCTCCAGTACGGGCAACAGGAAACGTACGAAATCGCATCAAAATGTTAAACAGCTTCGGTTGTATGACGGGCCCAGCCATCAACACTTCATTCAGCGAACATCCAGTGCTGGTGACAGCTGAACCATAAAACACGACTCGAAGTTTGGTGCTCGTGTTTTGTTCCTTTAGCACGCATTGATGAGGGAGAAAATATTTGAATAGACGTAACGACGTAACGACTCTGGAGGGACAAGAGTCATATGGCCGAGCTCCATATATTCTTAAATGAACGCGCAATACTGGTATTTAAGGTTGGGATGACGATGCAACTTTCTCTCAAGCGATATAAATCTGCGAAATGCCTGTTGATAAGATTCATCTAATTAATCCAGACTGAGTTGGAGAGGGAGTCGCACGGAATATGCTCCTGTTGGCCACCCTTGGAAATTCTTAACAAAATGCTTCTCGCAGTCAAGCTCTTCCTGGAAAACTTTCTACTTCCCAAAATCGTTGAATTAACTCATCGGTTCGGTCATCGGACTCAGTTCGGGCATCAAACGATACACAATTGGCCAAACGAGAGGTACCGCCTGGGAACCGCCACCTGCAACTATCCATCCGGTAGCAGCTTTATTTCCCCGACACACATTAGCTCGTAGAAAAGACCAGCTCCGATTAATAAATCAACAAGCTACGGCTTGTAAAAGCAAGGATCAGCGAGGCGAATGTTTCCAGGCACATTCCAATTGGTTGTTTTAAGGGCGATACTTGGCTGGCGATCTGCTATAATGGAAGCTACGATGGCTGTGATGATTGCACAGTAAGTGTTTGAGATTGTAGATTGATGGTCACAGTTTAACCGTCAGTAGCGAAAGGAGCGTTTCCCAGGCCAGCAGCTGCCGCTGAAGATGGACTTTTCTTCAACCGAATCTGTTGAACGAATGGGGATGTAATTAAATGCAGCTGTGACCCACCATCCAATATAGCACGACAAAGAACTAGGGTCCCAGACCGATTTTGAACAATAGCAATACAATAGCTGCTGAGGTTGTGGGCACCAAGAGCCGTAGAGGCGAGGGCTGAAGAAGATGCTGTAGGAGTGACAGACTGAGGAATAGAAGGCAAAAAGTCTAAATGCAGCAGTGTATGGTGTTTGGAGTCACATCTGCGACAAGTTCCGTAAAAATTGTCCCCTTTCACATATTATGCTCTTCACCAGCCATTGAGTTAGTAGCAACGAGTGATGTCCTTCTGGGGTTAGTCTTTATGTTCTTGCCCACCTGAGAGCTCGGCGTATAGGTTGCCATAGCATAATCCACACTCTCTAGGGTTCTGCAGCGTTGCTCCAAAAATGTGGGAATTTGTGCCCATGATGGAATTAAATTTGCCAAAGGCGGGTTACTCCAGCTTCTCTTCCCATTTCGCCTGCGTAACATGATCCAGCTTTTGCGCTAGCACCTGAACAAGGATGCAACCAGATATTTGCTCCTTATTACCCAAACTGGTGAGAGCACAAATATGGGCATTAAACGTATCCGACAACTCACGCAGCATGCCAGCGGAGCCATTCTCTACAAATCTTTTTGGAATAAATTTATTGCTATGGAATAATTAGCCTCTGATATTTCCAATGATCGCATGGTATCCAGCGCAGAGTCCTTCAAGCAGAGCCGCAAATGCTGCATTTGTTCAATGTTTGTGAGTTCGGGATGATTTGCAATTAAAGAAATTAAAGAAAGATTGAAAAGAAATCTGAACACTCCGGATAACCTCCAGAAAACGTTGACAATTTGATTGGCGGTAAGCTCGGTAATGCTCTGGATCTAGTCATTGACGCAGCAGCAATAGGCTCTTTTACAAATGTGCAGCTGGACGGCAATGCTCTACTGCGCTTAGAGATTTCAAACCGTACCGAAGTCTCCAAAGTTACTGCAAGCTCATCAAAAGCCTCGCGTAACTCACTGCCGATTTCGTAGAAATCTAGTTTTTCCAATTTGTTTTGAGCGTCTTCGAATGCAGGTTCCATTTTTTCAATCCGCTTGAGCAGCACCGACAATGCAATTTCATCATTATTGGCAAGGGGCGTTTGGTTGAGGCTAGATTGTAGCACCTGCAACCGCTCATACGAGGACGCCACCTTACGCTTTAAAAATGACACACTGTTTGTAGGCTGGGCCAGCGATTCAGCACTAGAACTTTCCATGGCAACCGAAGCAACGAAAAAAGGGTAAAAAAATAACCGAATAAAGACCGCACACGAAAGTTCGTTGACCGTTGACTTATTGTCAGCACTGTACTCTTAAGCGCGCACAACAGCTAGTCAAAAAAATTGCTTTGCACAAGCAAAATGCAGAGAGCGAGAGCCAACGCGTCTGTATGTATGTGTATATATGCTTAGGTACATAGCCTCCGTTTTACTGCAGTTTACCGCTCGTATGTATGTATTTATGTATGTATTTAAGAGCATTTTATGATTGCTGCCGAAAATAGTAACAACCAGCTCAATTTTAATTTATATAATTTTATGTTAAATAAAATATTCAACTCGGGGTCACCAAAATGTTGGGTTAACAAGCGTATTAGCACTAATTAGCGACAAGTTAAGAATGTTATAAAAATGCCTAGTTTTCTTATAAATTTATGCAACAGGTTGAATAATTTATATGCTTATAGCGAGCGTATTGATAATGCAAATTATGCGAAAATGTACAATTTTAAGCGAAGCGATAGATAAGAAATCCGATATAGCGAACGTACGAGACAAGAGTGAGTTGCGGCTAGCATTGGTGCGCTAGCCGCTTAAGACAAAGTGCAAAAGGTAAAAGAGCGAGATAACAGAAACTGCGATGAGCGCAAAGCGATAAGCGCTAGATAGTTAACAGCAAATAATATTGAGCTATTTAATGATATGCGAGAAGCACCAAACAAACATAATAATGACATTGTTTGCCTCGCAGGGCAAGATTTAACAGAAATGTTAGGCAAGCATAATACTAATTTAATTTTTAATTGAACCGAACAGGGGTATCATTACCTAATATCCCATGGAAAGTTATGTGTGGGTAACAAGAAAAATTTGATTGGCTTATCTTTTTGTGAGAACAAACTAATGTAGCTATGCTGTGTTATTTTTGTTTGTCCACCAACTGAGTTTCCGAAAAATGTCTTTTCGTTCTGTTTAGAATTCTAAATTTAGTTGGGCTGCATATAATTTTGGTTTGAACCGGTGCCGATAAGGAACTTGAGAGTCGTTTCGTTCCCCGTTACACAATTGAAATAAGGCAGCGAGGAAAAATGTAGTCTAAAAAATGGACATGTGAGGCCTCAACCATGGTCGGGTTATATTCGATTGTGCCTTCGCATGCGGTCGATCAGATAAAGCGGTAGCTCCTTCATACTCTGCGCTTTCGAAATAGGCTTGTTTATCAACGTCTGTGTAATATAAAGCACACGGTTCGGTCTCTTCTACCGCTGGCTCCAAAGCTTCAGTAGCTATATGAAACTGTCGTGGGAATTTGAAGGAGGTCCGATGGGTGCGGTAGGGGGCGTTTACCCACGAAATCGTTTGCCTGGGGCCTGATCATATAGTAAATACTTCCGGTCCGCATGGAACCATCTAATACCATCGGTACGGGTTTGGGCTCCGGTTTGTGAGCCATTGGGCGCGGAGGCGCTAGGTAGGGTTGTCTAGGCCCAAAGAATATGTCGGCTGACGGAATTGTTTGGCTTGTTGAGTTATTGTTGGTTGTTGATTTGTTAATTTTTGGTGGTTGGTATTTAGGATTAGGGTGAGCTCAAAAATGTCTAGGTGGAAGAGGTGGCGGTATAATTTTGGGTATAAAAGAATTTCTCTGTTCTTGGTTCTCTACTAAGCTGCAAAGATGCCCAAATCTCTTTGCTCCTTGATAGCCAGGAGTCGAGGTAAAGCGCCGTTTAGACCTCGCACGAAAGTGTCCAAGGCTTTGCCTCGGTAACTATTCATCAAAGCCCCTTCTATTTCTGGTGTGTCTTCTTGAACACTTATCTGATTAAGAATCAAAGACAACTGGTGGTATACAGCTTGGTAAAATTCAGTAACGGATAGACGACCCTGTGTCAGTGAGAACATCTGATACGCGAGAGTTTTCAAATCTTGCTTATCGGCGTAATGTTCTGTAAGACACTTGCTGTAGGACCTCATAGTGCCTATGCAGATCTGTGCAGAGTTTGTTTCAAATAATTGATAACTTACTTCGTTTCCAAGCAATCGATAAAAATCGATATCGACATCCTGTTTTTTGAGCAAATTGGGTAAATAATAAGCTAGAGTCACTAAACTTGATATGTTGCTTCTAGAATATTATATATATATCAAGTATCTTTCATTTTATACCTATCGCCACCATTCCGCGACCACCACAGAGCTATAAGATCTGCATTTGGTGTTGGAATAAGAGGGTTCAGGGTATTCCCTAGTCGGGAGCTCCCGACTAGATGCCTCACAGTTGTTTTTTCTTTTTTATTATTCTTGATCCTGTGGTTGGTTCTCTCTTTCTATTCTGGTCCCTTGAGCGTCGCAGAATTGGAGTATTTTATACTGCAAGTGCAGTTTATTTATCGTTTTACGTTTTGTTATTGGGCACTTTATGCTTGAGCGTGGTAAAATATAAAAAATCTAAGAGGGTTTGCAAATAGCTTTTCAGATTACTTAATCTAAATTTAATAATAGTGTGTATTTATCTTAAAATATTCCAAAGTCGAGAAGCAAAATTGTAAAATATAAATTTTTATATATAAGTTACATTCGGCGAATCTCCCAGGCTGGTCCTTTGGATTATTTCGTTTTTATCCCGCGGTGTAACGGCAAAGCGGTGTCGCGACGGCGGGTGACTGGGGATCCTGCGAGACACTAGTACGTGGTACCCTGCGAACTGGTACTATAGAGTGTTTGACGATAACGACCGGAAAACGTTAGAGGATAAACACAGTAAGGATTGTCTTTATGGTTTGCACTCGCGCTGTGGCTCTTTTTGAGGCACTTTTCGGAGTACTTAAACTTTCGCTCTTTGTGGGTCCTTTTGGGGCACTTTTATTTCCTGTCGCGTTATCCTTTATTGGCTTTAACCGGTCCTTGCTCGGGCGCCAATTAAAACAATTGATGATTGTTTTTATTACAAAAAAACACTACTGTTTATTTGAAGTGCTGCTTAAGAACTACCTTGACAAAATTTGGCTTAATATTTATTAGGCTCGCGCTGCCGCTGCTGCTGGCGTTTTGTCGCCGTTGGTTTGTCATCGCTGCTACTGCTGTCGCCGTTGCCGCTTTGCAGCCGTTGCCGCTTTGACGCTCCCGCTCAATTGGTTGGTGTCGGGTGTCCAGGTTGAATCCCACGGTGGAGTTGTCCCACGGTGACTCTTAGGAATGCGCTGACGGCGCACGTGTCGATTATTGTTCAGACACCTTAGCCGTGATCGTTGGGCTGGGTGCATGAGTACTTCCTCTTAGTATTTGTATTAACTGTTATAAACCTATATATATATACAGATACACACAAAAGTATTGGCACAGCAAGCATTTTCTACTTTGCACCCATTTTGCGTCGGTTTTTGGTAACAAACAGCCATCCAAATTAATTTTCCTGTATAAACCAGTTATTACATATATATATACAGTGTAATTTGCTTAGCTGCCTCGAGAACTTTGCACGGACATTAGAGGCAGCTATCCTAAAAAGGCAGTTAACTTAATTTTTTTTTTTTTCCTTAAAGTGAATCGATTTCATAATAACCTACATTTTTTTAAGTTGCACTGAATTCTTTTTAACAGTACTAAGTTAAATTAATTAATTTGGAGTTTTGATTAACTTCATGTATTTAAATTACATTTAATTCAACTTCAGTACAGTTTATTATATACATAAGATATTATATATTATATACATAAGAAAAACAAATCAAAAATCAAATCATCTGATAATAGAAGGCGCAGTTAACTTACATGATATTCATTGAAATTGGCAAAAAAAATCACTGCCGATAGGAGGCGCTTAAGTGCAAAAGGCTGTTAAGTTAGATGCGCTTAACGTAATTATTTTCATCCAAAATTAGCTCTTATTTCAGCGAAAAGAACATTTAAGGCAGCTATCTTACCGATGCAGCTAAGTATCGAGGCAGCTAAGCAAATTATACTGTATATATATATATATATATATATATATATATATGAAAAGATGTGTTCGCTGTTGCTCGTTTGAAATACGTGTCGATAAATGTACAATAATTATAAGTTAACATTTGTTCACAAATTACTTTAAATAAAATAATAACATAAATAACTAAAGTGCTTATGAAATACATACATATATGTGATATATATATATATATATATATATATGTGTAGGGATGTATTTCACAAGCACTTGAGTTCTTTATGTTATTATTTTATTTAAAGAAATTGGTGAACAAATGTAAACTTATAATTATTGTACATTTTCCGACATGTATTTCAAACGAGCAACACCGAACACATCTTTTCATTAACTTGAAACTGAGCTTCATATTCTTCTACTTTTATCGATATATCGTGGATTAAATATCCATAGCAGGGTTGCATATGATAAGTGATTTAATATAACCAAGTGAGTATAATGTCAACATTATACTCGCCTGTTTAATTTAACTGATTGTAAGTTCGACCACTCCTAGTTATATTTCCAACTCCTACACTTGGCCATACTGACTCTTCATTTCTCCCATTTCTTCATATATTCTGCTACAGTTGTAGTTTTTTCCTGGACCTTCGTGGTCGCCTACCTTTTCTACGTCATATCACTAACCATACAATGCATAGATACTCCAAACAGCATTTTAATCGAAGCAGGATTTATCGCATCGAGTGAGCCCCATGGTTGTCTGAGACCATTTTAGTGTGCCCAGATAGAGTAAGACTGCTGAGAGCGGCAGCCGAACGCCGGCCTCGAAAGCCGAACGTTCAGTATGAAGCCGCATCTCGCTCAGCGCACATCGTCGCTGCGGCTGATGTCTTTTCTTAATATATGTATGTATGCGCATTTGCCTCGCTCTCACTCATTGCTTTGCGCACTTGTGTGCATCTCTTTCTCCCTGCATATCTTCTCACAAAACCCCGAGATCTACACACATACATACATACATATGTTTGTGTTGTGTGGATATGCACACAAGTAGATCACGGCGTTTGTCGCGAGCCAGAGGTTTTGAATTGTGTGCCCTTTGTGCCTGTGGTAGCAAAGGGAACACACATTCAAATTCCAGTTAGGTAAAATGAGAAGAATCTGATCTATATTTATTAAATAAACAATTCATTGACCTAAATAAAATAAATATATTTATTTTCTATTTACTGTAGAGACTTATTTTGCTTAAAATAAAAATATATCTAAGTCGTATTTCTGCAAGGGTAATTCATCGTCGGCTTGTCGAAAAATTCTAAGAGAATACGAAAAATTGAACATTTTCAAATTTTGCGATTTGCTACTTGTGCACACCCACACTCTTTCGATGGAGCAGTCGTGTGATATTATAAAAGGGTTTGGCCTGTTTATCTGCAAATTTGCTATTTTCCATGCTTGTTGTAGGGGTAAGGGTACCTGAACGTTGGCATTTGTGCATGATAACTTTTTGGGCCTGCCAAACACGCATACTTACACACTTTTCTATATGGATGGAAGCAATTATGCGTTTGTGTGCGTGTTGGTTGCCTGCCTGCCTGATGCAAATTTCACAAAATTTGAAGTTTTTGGCATTTCTTAACATCGAGCTCTACACACACACCCATACACACTCACAAATGCGTGTGAATGAGCCGATCAAGGGTTTGTCGTGAGCAGAGATATTTTCATCAATGGGTGCGTAAATTTGGGCGACGGGCACGGTCTTTGTTTTTTTTGGCATGCCTGCGGTGGGCTTGCTGCCGCAAAAGGCACAAATGTGTGAAGGGTCAATAAAAATCAGAGAATCCTGAGAAAATTTCACTATTTACCTTTTTCATGGATATATAACAAGTGAGAAAATATATAAAAAATTTCCATAACTGCCAAAAAATTCTCAAGAATGCAATTGATCTGTTTATGCATTTATTGACATTGTATAGAATTTTGGTTAAAGGGTTTTATGGAAGGTCATTACGGTCGAAATGTCTAGCATGCGTCTGTATCCAAAACAAAATGAAAACGAACGACAAGTGGGGCTTACCTATTTTTATTGAACGCCGTGATCTACTTGTGTGCATATCCACACAACACAAACATATGTATGTATGTATGTGTGTAGATCTCGGGGTTTTGTGAGAAGATATGCAGGGAGAAAGATGCACACAAGTGCGCAAAGCAATGAGTGAGAGCGAGGTAAATGCGCATACACATATGTATTTGGGCTGTAAGCATTTAAAACAGGCATACATATATATATTAAGAAAAGACATCAGACGCAGCGACGATGTGCGCTGAGCGAGATGCGGCTTCATACTAAACGTTCGGCTTTCGAGGCCGGCGTTCGGCTGCCGCTCTCAGCAGTCTTACTCTATCTGGGCACACTAAAATGGTCTCAGACACCCATGGGGCTCACTCGATGCGATAAATCCTGCTTCGATTAAAATGCTGTTTGGAGTATCTATGCATTGTATGGTTAGTGGTCATATCTACCATGGTCTTGAATCTTTACTATTTTGTATGGACCAAAGAATTTAGTTTTCAATTTTAAACCAGTACCATACTGTGTGCTCTTAACGGCTACAAAATCGTTTATTTTATATTTGGGTTTATTTTTGTGATGTTTATTGAAAGATTTTCGGTTTTCCTGCTGTATTTTGCTGCGCTTCTTTACGAACTTCTTCTCTTTGGTTACTCAGCGCCTCTATAGCAGCTTCTAATAATTCTTGTAAGTCCGATATTCTTTTAAGTTTTATCTCCACACCAGTCAACAATGCTTGTGTGCAATTCTAATGATTTCGTCTTCCATAAGCGATGGTACGACTATAAGTTCCTTGATGGAATCCTTGTATAAAATACCATGCCTTACCTAAAAATCTTCGTATGTGCTACAATGCAAGATAGCTAGCACAGCTCGGACACAATCATCTCTCGCTTGTGCTTGCTGCAATCTGTGCTGCAGTGAGTCTTCAAGCATAATACAGGATTCACGGCTTTTAATTATTGCTTGAACTCGTCTGCAACAGGTTTTTTTAAGTGATATAGATCGATCTCAGCCTCCTGACTTTCTGCAAAAAGTATACATCTCTGAATTCTTGTAACAGTTAGCTGCCTTATGCCCTGGCTGAGCACACTTATAACATTTTATTGGCTGTCTACATTCTCTGGCTAGATGCGATGGATCTCCGCATTTGAAACATTTCCTTATTTGTTCTTTATTCAAGTCAGGTTTCTTTTCTTCGGTATCGTTATGCATCCTACCAGGCTTGAGTCATCCAGGTGAAGAGGTCCGCCAATTTCTATAAGGCTATACAAATATTCTCTATAATCTTCACCTTGACGCTTAAGCCTATTTTGCAACATGCGGTCTATTGATGAAACTACTTTCCCGATTTCTTCCAATAGCGCTTACTTTAGAGATATCCAATCTGAAATTCCATTCTGACTGCGCAGGAATAATTTTGCTGTACCTTTTAGTAATTGCTTTGAGTAAATAAGTTTCTGAAGGTCGTTCCACTGCACAGCGCTGGCGTTATCTTCAAATTCATGAATCTATTTTTCAACAGCTGGTTGACTTGACACATTGAACTGCGAAAGTGATTCTTCAATATAGCGTAATGTAAACTTTCTTCGGACTATCTGCGATGGTGATATTTGATTAGTATGAGCCGACCCAGCATCGTCATACTCAGATTCATTATCGTTAACCTGCAACCCATAATACTCTAAAAGCCCGTCTGGCAAAGTTTGCTTTCTACCTGTGGTTACCAAACTAAGTGACGATAACTTTTCTTTTAAAACGTTAACTTTTAACGCCAAAATTTCGTCTCTGTTCATTTTGTTATCGCCGTTGCTCGCTTTTCACAATGCTTAAAACTGAGTCTTACAAATAACCAATTCAATGTACTTAACTTAATGGTATAAGTAATTAAACTATTATTAATCAAATTTTAGTTATTTTTTTTTTCTTTCCAGCAACTTTAGAAGTTATTAAATTATTATTTTCGTCTGTCTTAGCTTTTACTTTTACTTTGTGTTTGCTTACACTTAATTTCTTCGTTGTTATAATTTAATTATTTTTTTTTAAATAAATTAAAATTTTTCAATGATTTATCACTCTTTACTCAACAACTAGTTAATTATTTTCATATATTGACAAACAACCTCGTTGTTGATCTGTAGCTTGATACACCCTGTGATCATCGTTGTTGTGTTGACGCACGTTCCAGTCACACGCTCTTTTTATTGAAAGATTTCGTGCTCTTCGCCACTTAGTTCTGCAACTTCTTACATATTTCGCCACGAAGTGAAAATTTTGCGCTATCCAGCCTTTGCTACGCAAAATTTAAAACATATCCTTCTCGCTTGCGCTTACCTACCTGTGTCACGCAATACACGACTGTTTATCTCGCTCTTACTAGAGCTCTCTAGGCATACTTCGCCGCTGTCGCCATTAATCCTAGACGATTCTTGACTTTCTTCAATTCTTTCCAGGGCATTCAAATTTTGATGAATTTTCATGCACCCGCTTCGTTTTATACTCCGATTAGTTTGTACTCGTTCGTCAATTTTCGAATTTCACAATTTCTGCCTATCCCACTTCTGAAACCAAATTGGTAGGGACGGCCATTCGATGGATTTCACAATCACTTGAGTTCTTTATGTTCTTATTATTTTATTTAAAATAAATTAGTGAACAAACGTAAACTAATAATTATTGTACATTTTCCGACATGTATTTCAAAGACATCGAGCAACAGCGAACACATCTTTTCATTGACTCTCTTAGCTTGAAACTGAGCTTCCCATACTTCTATTTTTATCGATATATAGTAGATTAAATATCCATGGCAGGGTTGCATATGATAAGTGATTTAATATTACCACTAACCAAATAACATATAGACCGGACAAACCGTACTTTTGAGGGTGACATTCGAAATTTCTGCGGCTGGTCCAAACTCGCCTTCGTTTTTGTTCGGGTTCGAGAGATGCCCGCATGCTCTCAGAGCAAGAGCGTAAAAATACATATGGCCTGTGTCGGGGAACGGCAACGCTGTCATTTTACTCGCTCACTCTACAAGAAACTGCTGTGGCTTACTCTCATCCATATGATTTGTGCGATAGAACGGCATCGCTGTTTTTTATCTCGCTCCCACTACAGGAAACTGCTTTGGCTTACTCTCAATGCTCTTTCAATTTGTCTATGTACCGTTTAAATGTTTGTGTGTGTATTTGTCCGGTGGCATTTCTTCCCTTTTGAGGGGACGAGTAATATGAAATAATGAAAGGGTTTGCCAAGTCGATGCGAAATTCTTTCTTTTTAGCTCGTTCTTCTTCGAAAGGGTACCTAAGCGTTGGCATGTGTGCATTTAAAAGTTTTTGGACTTGCTATTCACGCATACTTGCGTATTTTGTATATGAATAGAAGCATTTATGCGCTTGTGTGCCTGTTGGTCTCTGCCTGCCTGTCCGATGCAAATTTGGCAATATTTTTGGACTTCTGAATTTCGAGCTCTGCGCACACACACACAGAGACACAAATGTGTGTGAATGGGCTGATCATGGGCGCAAAATTTAAAAATATCATTATTGGCACGCGTCTGACGCGCCCTTCTTTTTTATGATTTTGGGTTTGAATTGATGAATGAATGTTGACCCCTTATTACCTGCAGCAGCCCGTTGGGCCGAAAGGGTCAACTTTTGGCAAACACCTGCACCTGCATATGTAGGTCAAGTGACTGATCACTTAAATAATTGTAGGAAATTTGTGTAAAAAATAAACTCTTTAAAATATTCAAATATACCAAATACAAAAAAAGGAGCAATTATATATTTATAGTATTAATAATTTTATTGTCTTAAAATATTTAGCTTTTTCATATTTGAATTTGACGATTTACCAACAATATTATCAGTTAACCACTTGCAATTCTTTCTTATTAAAATTAAAACAAACTGATTGAGCATGTTTTTCCTAAAATTATTTAAGTGATCAGTCACTTGACCTACATATGCAGGTGCAGGTGTTTGCCAAAAGAAATTTCGAATGTCACCCTCAAAAGTACGGTTTGTCCGGTCTATATGTTATTTGGTTAGTGATATTACCAAATGAGTATAATGTCAACATTATACTCGCCTGTTTAATTTAACTGATTGTAAGTTCGATCACTCTTAATTATATTTCCAACTCCTACATATATATAATGAAAACCTTCAAATATGAATAAAGATTGATTTCAAGAAGAAATTTCTAAGTGCGCAGCTTGATGTGTTTATCTATATTGGGGTATATTTTTCTTAATGTATTTACATAAGATTGAAGCTAAGTATCAAATGCAGCCATGCCACTAGTCTGGCAGTGTCGACCATAGAACTCTTTTTTGTTAATCATCACTGTATGGAAAAGACTTACGTTATGCCTCCATTCAATTCTAAACACCGGAGGGTGAGCAACCACGAAACAGTCAAAGTAAACATCAGTTCCTTCACGTAAAGCATTGGCATCTAAAGATGCTCCTAAGCGAATGTAAGCTTCGGGTATATCTGCAACAACAAAAATATTACACATTAAAAGAGTTTTTATTAAGCTAAGTGCAAGTTCATCACTGCATGCGTCCCTATTATTAATTTGTTTCTGCCTCAGTTGAAGAAAAGTTAAATGTCTATTTACATTTGTTAAAATAAAAAATAATTTAAATTTCACGGAAGTATTTGTTGGAGTCAGGTTCAGGAATCGCATAAGTAAATAGTAGGAATAGCCTTAGTAAACATTCACGCAAACATAACGAGAAAGAAATGCTATCTTCGGCACGCCGAAGATTTAATACCCTTGCAGACCCAAGAAGCACACGAAAAGTAGTTAACGCCGAGTATCTTAACCGTAGATATCTTGAAAAACAAAGAAGTTTTTCATAAAACGCCTTAGTAGCTTTATGATATAGTGGTCTTAATAGGATTTTGCATATATATGGGGAGAATAATAAAACTAATTAATGTTGAGTTTGGTCAAGGTTGTAGTGGCGCTTGAAGCAAGAACAATTTGTTTGAGTTTAAATAAGCAGCCCAAAAGTAGGCAATGTAATCCAGTCAAGGTCTTGTACTTTGCTTACCCTGATTAGCAATAAAAAAAATAAAAATAAAAATATATGTAATTTGTAATATTGTTTAACTCAAGCAATACCAATTTTTAAAGTTTTTTTTTTCATATTTTGTTCCCTTATAAACTCGGAGGTTTTTTGGAAAAGCAAGTTCTTCTGAATAACGTATAGTAGATCTCGCCATCTATGGCTAAACCCGGGCGTGATATCGCTTGTAACGAGTGAAATATAAAAGTAGTATTAGTAGGAATGTTAATCTGAAAATTGGAAATGGAGTCTGTCCTGGTGTCGCTGTAAACAGCTTTCCCTAAGGCGATCGGAGCTCAGATATTTCGTTTACCTTCTGTCCACCGTGGAGAAAGGTTGACCCAAAGAAAAAGTGAGAAAGTGCGCCTATTTACAATCGCGCTTAACCTCTGAGAAACAGTATTTTCTGAAGCATAATTTTTAATAGAAGAAATTTAAAAAAAATATCAAAGTGCGCGTATCGATGAACCACTTCTCAGCCGCCAGTTGGCCGCCATAATTAATTCAGAAACTAAATTAAAGAAAAACGAGAAAGAAGGGCTATCTTCGGCATGCCGAAGATCTAATACCCTTGCAGAGCCAACCTTTTAATGCCGAAAAAATGGTTAAGGCCGAGTTTGGTCAAGGTATATTGATAAACAAAAAAAAAAGGCTTTTGCAAAAATGAAATGCTCCATACAAAAACTTAATAATATGATATAGTGGTCCGATCTTAATAGGATTTTGCATATATATGAGGAGCATAGTAAAACTAATAAATGCCGAGTTTGGTCAAGATATCTTGAAAAACAAAATGTTTTTCATAAAAGATCCTACTTTTCGACCGATCGTTCCTATGGCAGCTATATGATATAGTGATCCGATCTTAATAGGATTTCGCCTATATATGAGGAGTATAGTAATACTAATAATTACCGAGTTTGGTCAAGATATCTTGAAAAACAAAATGTTTTTTCATACAAAAACTTAATTTTCGACCGATCGTTCCTATGGCAGCTATATGATATAGTGGTCTGATCTTAATAGGATTTTGGATATATATGAGGAGCTTAGTAAAACTAATATATGCCGAGTTTGGTCAAGATATCTTGATAAACAAAATTTTTTTCATACAAGAACTAAATTTTCGACCGATCGTTCCTATGGCAGCTATATGATATAGTGGTCCGATCTTAATAGGATTTTGGATATATATGAGAAGCATAGCATAACTAATAAATGCCGAGTTTGGTCAAGATATCTAGAAAAACAAAATTTTTTTCATAAAAGAACTACATTTTCGACCGATCGTTCCTATGGCAGCTATATGATACAGTGGTCCGATCTTAATAGGATTTTGTATATATATGAGGAGCATAGTAAAACTAATAAATGCCAAGTTTGGTTAAGATATCTTGAAAAACAAAATGTTTTTTTATATAAAAACTTAATTTTCGACCGATCGTTCCTATGGCAGCTATATGCTATAGTGGTTCGATCCAGCTGGTTTTGACATATGTGCTGCGTGCAACAGAAGAAGGGACTTCTGCAAAGTTTCATTAAGATAGCTTTAAAACTGAGAGACTAGTTCGCATAGAAACAGACAGACGGACAGACGGACATGGCTATATCGACTCGGCTGTTGATGCTGATCAAGAATATATATACTTTATGGGGTAGGAGATGTCTCCTTCTATGCGTTACACATTTAACGACAAAATTATAAAGGTATAATATGAGGTCGTTACAGCTGTTATATGTTAATAAGGTTGGTAAGCCTCTCTTGCACTTGGCTCAGCTGCTATAAAATGCATATTCTTTTTTATCTCCCTTACTTGTTATACCCTTGCAGAGGGTATTATAATTTTGTCGTGAAATGTGTAACGCATAGAAGGAGACATCTCCGACCCCATAAAGTATATATATTCTTGATCAGCATCAACAGCCGAGTCGATATAGCCATGTCCGTCTGTCCGTCTGTCCGTCTGACCGTCTGTCCGTCTGTCTGTTTCTATGCGAACTAGTCCCTCAGTTTTAAAGCTATCTTAATGAAACTTTGCAGAAGTCCCTATTTCTGTTGCACGCAGCACATATGTCAAAACCAGCTGGATCGGACCACTATAGCATATAGCTGCCATAGGAACGATCGGTCGAAAATTAAGTTTTTATATAAAAAAACATTTTGTTTTTCAAGATATCTTGACCAAACTCGACATTTATTAGTTTTACTATGCTCCTCATATATATGCAAAATTCTATTAAGATCGGACCACTATATCATATAGCCGCCATAGGAACGATCGGTCGAAAATTAAGTTTTTGTATGAAAAAACATTTTGTTTGTCAAGATATCTTGACCAAACTCGGCATTTATTAGTTTTACTATGCTCCTCATATATATCCAAAATCCTATTAAGATCGGACCACTATATCATATAGCTGCCATAGGAACGATCGGTCGAAAATTAAGTTTTTGTATGAAAAAACCTTTTGTTTATCAAGATATCTTGACCAAACTCGACATTTATTAGTTTTACTATGCTCCTCATATATAGGCGAAATCCTATTAAGATCGGACCACTATATCATATAGCTGCCATAGGAACGATTTGTCGAAAAGTAGGATCTTGTATGAAAAAAATTTTGTTTTTCAAGATATCTTGACCAAACTCGGCATTTATTAGTTTAACTATGCTCCTCATATATATGCAAAATCCTATTAAGATCGGACCACTATATCATATAGCTGCCATAGGAACGACCGGTCGAAAATTAATTTAGTATGGAGAATTTTTGTTTTTCATGATTTTTCGATTAAACACGGCATTTAAAGATTTCACTATGCTCCCTTCATTTTTGCAAAATCTTATTTACATCGGTTTTTGATTAATATATTTTTTGTTTATCAATATACCTTTACCAAACTCGGCCTTAACCATTTTCTCGGCATTAAAAGGTTGGGTCTGCAAGGGTATTAGATCTTCGGCATGCCGAAGATAGCCCTTCTTTCTCGTTCTTTGTTAACATTATTTATCTAGGCGAAGCAATAAATTTGTTCTGAGCCACAGCTAACCTTTTAGCAGTATATATAATCAAATTAAATTTGGAAGTGCTATTATTCAAGTGCAACAAATAAAATTATTTTGACTTATTATAATTAGAAAACTGCAAAACGCCTATGTGCTGACAATTTACAGCTACCACTAGTTTACTTTCACGCTTTCCCTTTTGTGCGGTCTTTCGCCGGATCAGCTTATATACGCTTGTACACAAGCAGCTGCACAATGCGTTTCCCTTTTTGTGTGCGCTTTATGCGCTTACCGCACAACAGTTAAATAGTAATGTGTTCTGACTTGGCGGTTGTGAAAAAGAAATAATGCAAGGCGCAATTTCTTAATTTTTCTTAAGTGCAATGTGGCTGCATTGTTCGAGCGAGCCAAGGGTATTGAAAAGGACTTATCCTAGGAGCAAATTATTACTTCTTGTTCCGTCGACTTAGGATTGCGTCTAGTGCTAATTGAGCTCACTCAGTCGGCCTTTAATGCCGCGCATTTTATTGATAGCAATGGTTGAAGCTCACGTTCGCGTAAATGTTCAGTAACCTAACGCCCCGTCCTACTCAACCTTGTGAAACTAAATCGTGATCGTGCCAATAGAACGCGCTTGCCTAACTTAAACAACCTATTCTGAGTCAGCTTCAAAACTGCGTTAGTTCTCCGACAAGGTCAATTCTCATATACGTATGTTGCAGGCCCTGGGCAGTTTTGAGCAGATCTCAGGATGCATAACAGTGCTTACGCAGGTACTGACAAGGTCCCAACAACTGATGAGTTCTTCGCATTTTTGGAAAGGCGCAGTCAAAAGCTGGGTAGAGTGCAACATGCCATGCGTCCAATTCTCAGGTGGAAGAGTCCAATCATAATACTTCCGCCACCAAAAAGGTGCCTATATCCGAGTCTAATGGCTGCAGTTTTTGTCATTCATCTGGTCACGAGATGTATACATGCAGTAAATTTGCAAATTTGTCTCCACTCTTTCGGCACAAGGAAATTTAGAAACTGGACCTTTATGGTGCATTTTACTAATTCACCAGAAGCTAAAGCTTCGACACCATCCCATACATCGTCTATTCGAGCGCCACTCGACTAACGGTCACTCCACTACCTCTCTTGCTGTTTAAGATCATTTGGATTTGGCTACTGCATTGGTATGGTAAAGAATAGTTCTGGTTCCTTGGTAGGGCCTTATTGAACACAAGTTCTGAATTGTACATGGTCACATCCCGTTTTGCACAGAGGCTTCAGATGAGGAAATCCAGATTTGATGAGTTTTGAGTTTTGATGACACAAGCGTCTCTACTGAAGCCGTAAGGAAACATATGAAGTCACAAGCCTCAGATTATTCAGCCTCCTTTGATGACCATGTGGCTCCAATAATTACCCACAGTCAGCCAAGCTTCGATACATCGAATTGGAAAATCCGCTCAAACATAAGCATGGCTGATGCTGCGTTCAACAAACCATGGCGGGCCGATCTCTTAATTGGAGCGAGCCTCATCCACGTGCTTTTGTCTGTTGGGCAAATTATGCCTTTACAGGATTACCTCTTCTACAAAAGACTCGTCTTGGCTATATCGTGCCGGCGGTTGAAATACACAATTTTCTAATGCCATCACCAACCGATGGAGGTTTTTTATTTGCCCGTCCGTATGCCCCTTTTCACAGCTAGTTTTGTCAGTGACACTTTTAGGGCCTACAGTTAAAAAGAAGGATGAAAAAATAGTGTTCATGAGTAAAATTTAAAACAAGTAAGAGTTTCTAGTCGGGAGTTCCCGACTAGGGAATACCCTGAACCCTCTTATTCCAACACCAAATGCAGCCCGCGCTACGCGCTCGTTTGTGGTAATAAAGATAAATTAGGAAAAAACAAGTAAGAGGTTCTAGTCGGGAGCTCCCGACTAGGGAATACCCTGAACCCTTTTATTCCAACATCAAATGCAGCTCGTTTGAATTAATAAAGATAAATAAAAAAAAAAGTTCCATTGGCAGGGTTCGAACTCGGAACTGCCCGCATCTTTGCTTTCCTTGGCAGCATTCGAACTCGCGGCAGACCGCACCAATTACCACTGCCTCTACTCAACAGCCACACTAATAATTGAGTCTTATTGAGAAAAATCAAATTTAAATAGCACAGAAATCAATCGCAATGCTGTTGATATAATTCAAAGCAGACGATCATGAATGTGTTTGTGTACATATATACCGAAATTCTTGGAATTTGCGCTAGCTGCCGTAGCGGCGGGTGGTAGCCACCTGTTTGCAGTCAAAACACATAACTTCTGTGTGTTTCTTAACCGATCTATATGAAATGTTCCACAGTATATCTTATTGTACCATCGAAAATTTGTGTGTTCTCAAAAAGTATATAGAATTAAAACTGAAGTTTAAATTTGTGATGCAAATCGGGTTATTAACTTGATTTAAAGCTATAGGGTAGTAGCGATAGGTATAAAATGAAAGATACTTGATATACATATACTATTCTAGAGTAAACATATCACTTTTGGTGACTCTAGTTATTATTATTTACCCAATTTGCTCGATAAACAGGATTTCGATATCGATTTTTATCGATTGCTTGAAAACGGAGTAAGCTATCAATAACAAACTCGATCTGCGCAGGGACTAGGAGGATCTACTGCTAAAATTTCAAGTCTAAAAGCTCTTATAGGTTTTAAGATCCTTGCGTTCATACATACGGACGGACGGACAGACGGACAGATCGACTCGGCTGTTGATGCTGATCAAGAATATTTATTTTCAATGGGTTCAGGGTACAATAATCTTAACTTACTAAATTTTTTAATAAAATACAATAAATAGGGAAAAAGAATGAAACAATTTATTAATAAAGTAAATAAATTTAAACAAGATATATAGAGTGTTACGTTGATATTATAAAGAGATGGTAATGGGAAATCACCAATTAGGTGGGGGAAAATTTGTCTAGCCTGTCCGGCAAGCTATGCCCCAGCTCATAGCTGGGAATTAGGAGTAGAGAGAGTTCGGTAGAGAAAACGTGATGTAAACTATTATAATTTTTACATAGCACGCGAAAAGGATTGTGCATAGCGTAGTCTGTTGTGCACGTAGATAGGAATAAGGGGCAATAATTTCTGGTTGGTCTAGCTGGAACAGAGAATTGAAGACGCTCTAGCAGAGAAGGAGAATCTATATCGCCAACAATCAACTTATGTAGAAAGACAACACCGAGAACTGTCCTACGGTTGATTAACGACGGAAGATTAAGAAGAAGCAGCCTGCTGGAGTAAGATGGCAACCGAAGATTAGGGTCCCAATTTAAACCACGTAAGGGAAAAAGCAGAAATTGCTTCTGAACAGATTCAATACGATCCTGGCTATTGTTATACTGCGGAGACCAGATGCAAGAGCAGTATTCAAGGATAGGGCGAACGAGAGAGAGATGTACAGAAGTTTCGTTATAAAAGGATTGTTAAACTCTTTAGACCATCGTTTAATGAATCCAAGTACACCTTTTGCCTCATTAACGATGGTATCTATGTGAAGATTGAAACAGAGTTTAGAATCAAAAAGAACGCCTAGATCCTTAACTGTTAGTATACGTTGCAAAGGGGTATTGTCGATTGTATAACTGACAAGATAAGGTGTAGTACGATGAAATGTCATAAACATACACTTTGAACAATTCAGATGCAATTGATTGGCCGAACACCAAAGTTGCATAGCGTTAGAATCGTCTTGTAGACGAGAATGATGTAGGGGATTAGTGTATGACAGAATAAGTTTCACATCATCCGCACACATATGTACCAAGGCATTTGATATTACCGAGGGGAGATCATTTATAAAAAGAGTAAAGAGTAAATATCCAAGATGACTACCTTGAGGAACACCAGAAGTAACGTGAACCTGTTTAGAGGTAGTCAGTCTCAGCATTACTCTTTGGTTCCTACCTTTTAAATAAGAACTAATCCAAAGCAAAAGAGACGGAGTGAAATCTAATCGGGCAAGGTTAAAAAGTAAGATGTCATGGGGACATTTTCGAAAGGAAAGCATCATTTACGAAGGAAGAAAACTCTAGGAGATTAGTCGTAGTTGACCGATTCTTTACGAATCCATGTTGAATAGGGGAGACAACTGATTTGCAGAAATGCTGCAAATTCGAAGTGATTATTTTTATACCCTGAACCCATTGAAAATGGGTAAAAAGGGTATATTGTATTTGTGCCAAATGCAAATGTATGTAACAGGCAGAAGGAAGTATCTCCGACCCCATAAAGTATATATATTCTTGATCAGCATCAATAGCCGAGTCGATCTAGCCATGTCCGTCTGTCTGTCTGTCCGTCCGTCCGTCCGTCCGTATGTATGAACGCAAGGAGCTCAGAACCTATAAGAGCTAGAGACTAGAAATTTTAGATGTAGGTGCTCCTAGTGCCTGCGCAGATCGAGTTTGTTTCCGATAATTATTCCGTTTCCAAGCAATCGATTAAACTCGATATCGACATCCTGTTTTTTGAGCAAATTGGGTAAATAATAAGAGCTAGAGTCACCAAAACTTGATATGTTGCTTCTAGAATATTATATATATGTCAAGTATCTTTCATTTTAGACCTATCGCCACCTCCCCTCTAACACCACAGATCTACAAATCAAGCTAATAACCCAACTTATATTGCCAACCAATCTCAGCCACAATCTTAATGCAATTGACTTTTTGAGAATACACAAATATTATATGGTACAATAATATATACTGTAGAAAATTTCATTAAGATCGGTTAAGAGAAAACCAAAGTTATATGTAACTGCGCAATTGGATGGCATAGCTAGCGAAAACATCAAGAATGTGTGTACACACACACATTCATGAGCGTCTGCTTCGCATTCTATCGAATTCAAACAGCATTGTAATTGCGACTTTTTCTGTAATGCTATTTTAGTTCGTTTTTTTCTCAATGATACTTAATTATAGGTGTGGCTGTTGAGTAGAGGCATAGCAAGTGTTGCGGTATGTCGCGAGCTCTAGCCCTACCTGGGAAACTATTTTTTTTTGTTTATTTTTTGTTGGTTTGTCTGTTGAGAAGAGTCGTCAGCAAGTAATACGGTCAGTTGCGAGTTCGAATCCTGCCAAGGGCCCTTTTTTTTTCTAATTTATCTTTATTACTTCAAACGAGCGCGATGCGCGAACTGCATTTGGTGTTGGAATGGGAGGGTTCAGGGTATTCCCTAGTCGGGAGCTCCCGACTAGAACCTCTTACTTGTTTCAGATAATTTAGGGATTGCGGACAGTTTTGCAATGCCCCTGTAATTTTGTAAATCAGACTTTCTACCTTTCTTGTGGAGAGGAATGATATAAGATTTATTTCAGAGAGATGGAAAGAACGAAGATTCAAGGGATAGATTAAAAAGCCTTAGGACGAAGAAGGGAAGAACTACACTTCTTGAGTAGACAACTAGGAACATTGTCAGGCCCATGAGAGTAAGAAAATTTTAAAGAATTTATAGCAGAAAGAAGAGAGGATTGGGAAATTACAGGAGCAGGTATAGAAGCGGATGAAGTAATATTATGATGGTAAGAATTATTATTAGGACAGACGGAAGAGTAAGTTGATTGGAAAAAATTAGCAAAGAGGTTAGCAGAATCGGAATCATTGCTAGCCTTATCTATCCCGAGAGAAAAAGAAGATGGCAGACTTGAAGATTTACGCTTCAAGTTTACAAAATTATAAAACTGTCTCGGGTTTTGGGTAAATGGCCTTTTGCAACGAGAAAGATAATTCTCATAGCACTTAGAACTAAGAAGAAAGAAGTTCGACTTGGCTATGGAATATTTGGCCGAGTCAATACTCGAACCAGACCTTTTAAACTTTTTAATATATTTAGACTTAATATTTTGTAGGTTTGATAGTCTGTGAGTGAACCAGGGTGGCTTTGAAGAAGCAATTAAGGGAACTGAATTAGGAATGCAATCATCTAAGATGGAGTTCAGGGTATTTTAAAAAACTTTAATAGCAATATTCATATCAACCGCGTCATATAAAAAAGACCAATCGATTGCAAGAATACGTTGATTATGCAAGGAATAATTTCCTCTGCGAAAGCAACGGTGGGGCTTATAGGTAGCTGATGAATGTAAAACGAGAGGATTGCAATTGAACATTGCAACCTCTAAAGTAGGATGATATACATCCTCAGGAAGGGATAAATGTGTGTGGGGACCGGGACAAATTAGCAATAAGGTAGCCATTAACAAATACCAGATCAAGAGTTCTATTCAAATGATTGGAAATTTAATTTATTTGAAACAATGAAAGGTCTAACATGCAATCTATAAAGTCATGCTATGCTGAGGGCACTAGATAACTTTCGGCAGTGAATAATGACCAAGAGATGTTCGGCAAACTAAAATCACCCAACACCATAAATAGGTCATTATTACGCACATATGAAGAAACTTCTTTAATACGAGTAATATATTTCATATAAACTTGAATATCAGAAGAAGGAGGAACAAAAGAGCATGTATGATGGATATTCCGTGTAGGAAAAGACACCTTAACTGAGACAATCTCAGCGGCAGTAGGCTTACTAAAACAGAGAAGTTCTGCCTGGAGTGTGGCTTTAGCGGCAATTAATACCCCACCACCTCAAAACGGCCGATCATTTCTATGCAAAATAAAATTTTTCGAAGAAAATCAAAATCAGATATGGTTGAATTTAACCATGTTTCTGAAAATGCGATTATATCCGAATCGAAGGAAGTGCTGGCCATGAAAAGATTTTTATGTTTGGAAATGAGACCTCTGACATTCTGATAATGAAAAGAGATTTGGTCAGAAGACGAAAATAGTTTTTTGGGGCAGAAATAGTACCCTGTATTGAAGGGACTGGAAGGATGACAGGCTGGTTACGCTTTTTGAACATATCATGTGAAACATTTATTTTGAATGATGATATTTCACGAGGAGTGGAGAAATTAAATTTGGTAATTGACACGCTAGCAGAAGATTTGCTAGTAATATAAGCTGCCTATGACTCAGAAGAGGTGTCAGACGAAAGACGAGACACAAAATTGTTTTTCACAATCTGGGCTAGATTACTCGCAGGTCTACCTTTGCGTCCAGGAGCTGACGGGGCTGAATCAGTTTGGCTAACTGGGGCAGATTCAAGTACGGGGTCTATTGGAACTAGTACAGGGGATAAAACAGGGGTAATTATTGGGCAGTCGCTCGGAGAAGGCGATATAGACATCATTGGAGATAAATCTAAGTTGCTACACATTGAGTCAAAATTACTGCTTAGCCACGTTATTAAGCTTTAAGAATTGATTTCTAACAGAAATATATATTCTAGAGAAAAGAACTTGCTTGTCGGTGCATTCTAGGCACAACCAACGCAAGCCACCGCAGCCCTTCTTGCAGCGATTTTGTCGCAATCACGACCAGTGAATATATATGAGAAGCATAGCATAACTAATAAATGCCGAGTTTGGTCAAGATATCTAGAAAAACAAAATTTTTTTCATAAAAGAACTACATTTTCGACCGATCGTTCCTATGGCAGCTATATGATACAGTGGTCCGATCTTAATAGGATTTTGTATATATATGAGGAGCATAGTAAAACTAATAAATGCCAAGTTTGGTTAAGATATCTTGAAAAACAAAATGTTTTTTTATATAAAAACTTAATTTTCGACCGATCGTTCCTATGGCAGCTATATGCTATAGTGGTCCGATCCAGCTGGTTTTGACATATGTGCTGCGTGCAACAGAAGAAGGGACTTCTGCAAAGTTTCATTAAGATAGCTTTAAAACTGAGAGACTAGTTCGCATAGAAACAGACAGACGGACAGACGGACATGGCTATATCGACTCGGCTGTTGATGCTGATCAAGAATATATATACTTTATGGGGTAGGAGATGTCTCCTTCTATGCGTTACACATTTAACGACAAAATTATAAAGGTATAATATGAGGTCGTTACAGCTGTTATATGTTAATAAGGTTGGTAAGCCTCTCTTGCACTTGGCTCAGCTGCTATAAAATGCATATTCTTTTTTATCTCCCTTACTTGTTATACCCTTGCAGAGGGTATTATAATTTTGTCGTGAAATGTGTAACGCATAGAAGGAGACATCTCCGACCCCATAAAGTATATATATTCTTGATCAGCATCAACAGCCGAGTCGATATAGCCATGTCCGTCTGTCCGTCTGACCGTCTGACCGTCTGTCTGTTTCTATGCGAACTAGTCCCTCAGTTTTAAAGCTATCTTAATGAAACTTTGCAGAAATCCCTATTTCTGTTGCACGCAGCACATATACCAGCTGGATCGGACCACTATAGCATATAGCTGCCATAGGAACGATCGGTCGAAAATTAAGTTTTTATATAAAAAAACATTTTGTTTTTCAAGATATCTTGACCAAACTCGACATTTATTAGTTTTACTATGCTCCTCATATATATGCAAAATTCTATTAAGATCGGACCACTATATCATATAGCCGCCATAGGAACGATCGGTCGAAAATTAAGTTTTTGTATGAAAAAACATTTTGTTTGTCAAGATATCTTGACCAAACTCGGCATTTATTAGTTTTACTATGCTCCTCATATATATCCAAAATCCTATTAAGATCGGACCACTATATCATATAGCTGCCATAGGAACGATCGGTCGAAAATTAAGTTTTTGTATGAAAAAACCTTTTGTTTATCAAGATATCTTGACCAAACTCGACATTTATTAGTTTTACTATGCTCCTCATATATAGGCGAAATCCTATTAAGATCGGACCACTATATCATATAGCTGCCATAGGAACGATTTGTCGAAAAGTAGGATCTTGTATGAAAAAAATGTTGTTTTTCAAGATATCTTGACCAAACTCGGCATTTATTAGTTTAACTATGCTCCTCATATATATGCAAAATCCTATTAAGATCGGACCACTATATCATATAGCTGCCATAGGAACGATCGGTCGAAAATTAATTTAGTATGGAGAATTTTTGTTTTTCATGATTTTTCGATTAAACACGGCATTTAAAGATTTCACTATGCTCCCTTCATTTTTGCAAAATCTTATTTACATCGGTTTTTGATTAATATATTTTTTGTTTATCAATATACCTTTACCAAACTCGGCCTTAACCATTTTCTCGGCATTAAAAGGTTGGGTCTGCAAGGGTATTAGATCTTCGGCATGCCGAAGATAGCCCTTCTTTCTCGTTCTTTGTTAACATTATTTATCTAGGCGAAGCAATAAATTTGTTCTGAGCCACAGCTAACCTTTTAGCAGTATATATAATCAAATTAAATTTGGAAGTGCTATTATTCAAGTGCAACAAATAAAATTATTTTGACTTATTATAATTAGAAAACTGCAAAACGCCTATGTGCTGACAATTTACAGCTACCACTAGTTTACTTTCACGCTTTCCCTTTTGTGCGGTCTTTCGCCGGATCAGCTTATATACGCTTGTACACAAGCAGCTGCACAATGCGTTTCCCTTTTTGTGTGCGCTTTATGCGCTTACCGCACAACAGTTAAATAGTAATGTGTTCTGACTTGGCGGTTGTGAAAAAGAAATAATGCAAGGCGCAATTTCTTAATTTTTCTTAAGTGCAATGTGGCTGCATTGTTCGAGCGAGCCAAGGGTATTGAAAAGGACTTATCCTAGGAGCAAATTATTACTTCTTGTTCCGTCGACTTAGGATTGCGTCTAGTGCTAATTGAGCTCACTCAGTCGGCCTTTAATGCCGCGCATTTTATTGATAGCAATGGTTGAAGCTCACGTTCGCGTAAATGTTCAGTAACCTAACGCCCCGTCCTACTCAACCTTGTGAAACTAAATCGTGATCGTGCCAATAGAACGCGCTTGCCAAACTTAAACAACCTATTCTGAGTCAGCTTCAAAACTGCGTTAGTTCTCCGACAAGGTTAATTCTCATATACGTATGTTGCAGGCCCTGGGCAGTTTTGAGCAGATCTCAGGATGCATAACAGTGCTTACGCAGGTACTGACAAGGTCCCAACAACTGATGAGTTCTTCGCATTTTTGGAAAGGCGCAGTCAAAAGCTGGGTAGAGTGCAACATGCCATGCGTCCAATTCTCAGGTGGAAGAGTCCAATCATAATACTTCCGCCACCAAAAAGGTGCCTATATCCGAGTCTAATGGCTGCAGTTTTTGTCATTCATCTGGTCACGAGATGTATACATGCAGTAAATTTGCAAATTTGTCTCCACTCTTTCGGCACAAGGAAATTTAGAAACTGGACCTTTATGGTGCATTTTACTAATTCACCAGAAGCTAAAGCTTCGACACCATCCCATACATCGTCTATTCGAGCGCCACTCGACTAACGGTCACTCCACTACCTCTCTTGCTGTTTAAGATCATTTGGATTTGGCTACTGCATTGGTATGGTAAAGAATAGTTCTGGTTCCTTGGTAGGGCCTTATTGAACACAAGTTCTGAATTGTACATGGTCACATCCCGTTTTGCACAGAGGCTTCAGATGAGGAAATCCAGATTTCCGGCAATTGTCACGGGTTTTGATGACACAAGCGTCTCTACTGAAGCCGTAAGGAAACATATGAAGTCACAAGCCTCAGATTATTCAGCCTCCTTTGATGACCATGTGGCTCCAATAATTACCCACAGTCAGCCAAGCTTCGATACATCGAATTGGAAAATCCGCTCAAACATAAGCATGGCTGATGCTGCGTTCAACAAACCATGGCGGGCCGATCTCTTAATTGGAGCGAGCCTCATCCACGTGCTTTTGTCTGTTGGGCAAATTATGCCTTTACAGGATTACCTCTTCTACAAAAGACTCGTCTTGGCTATATCGTGCCGGCGGTTGAAATACACAATTTTCTAATGCCATCACCAACCGATGGAGGTTTTTTATTTGCCCGTCCGTATGCCCCTTTTCACAGCTAGTTTTGTCAGTGACACTTTTAGGGCCTACAGTTAAAAAGAAGGATGAAAAAATAGTGTTCATGAGTAAAATTTAAAACAAGTAATAGTTTCTAGTCGGGAGTTCCCGACTAGGGAATACCCTGAACCCTCTTATTCCAACACCAAATGCAGCCCGCGCTACGCGCTCGTTAGTGGTAATAAAGATAAATTAGGAAAAAACAAGTAAGAGGTTCTAGTCGGGAGCTCCCGACTAGGGAATACCCTGAACCCTTTTATTCCAACATCAAATGCAGCTCGTTTGAATTAATAAAGATAAATAAAAAAAAAAGTTCCATTGGCAGGGTTCGAACTCGGAACTGCCCGCATCTTTGCTTTCCTTGGCAGCATTCGAACTCGCGGCAGACCGCACCAATTACCATTGCCTCTACTCAACAGCCACACTAATAATTGAGTCTTATTGAGAAAAATCAAATTTAAATAGCACAGAAATCAATCGCAATGCTGTTGATATAATTCAAAGCAGACGATCATGAATGTGTTTGTGTACATATATACCGAAATTCTTGGAATTTGCGCTAGCTGCCGTAGCGGCGGGTGGTAGCCACCTGTTTGCAGTCAAAACACATAACTTCTGTGTGTTTCTTAACCGATCTATATGAAATGTTCCACAGTATATCTTATTGTACCATCGAAAATTTGTGTGTTCTCAAAAAGTATATAGAATTAAAACTGAAGTTTAAATTTGTGATGCAAATCGGGTTATTAACTTGATTTAAAGCTATAGGGTAGTAGCGATAGGTATAAAATGAAAGATACTTGATATACATATACTATTCTAGAGTAAACATATCACTTTTGGTGACTCTAGTTATTATTATTTACCCAATTTGCTCGATAAACAGGATTTCGATATCGATTTTTATCGATTGCTTGAAAACGGAGTAAGCTATCAATAACAAACTCGATCTGCGCAGGGACTAGGAGGATCTACTGCTAAAATTTCAAGTCTAAAAGCTCTTATAGGTTTTAAGATCCTTGCGTTCATACATACGGACGGACGGACAGACGGACAGATCGACTCGGCTGTTGATGCTGATCAAGAATATTTATTTTCAATGGGTTCAGGGTACAATAATCTTAACTTACTAAATTTTTTAATAAAATACAATAAATAGGGAAAAAGAATGAAACAATTTATTAATAAAGTAAATAAATTTAAACAAGATATATAGAGTGTTACGTTGATATTATAAAGAGATGGTAATGGGAAATCACCAATTAGGTGGGGGAAAATTTGTATAGCCTGTCCGGCAAGCTATGCCCCAGCTCATAGCTGGGAATTAGGGGTAGAGAGAGTTCGGTAGAGAAAACGTGATGTAAACTATTATAATTTTTACATAGCACGCGAAAAGGATTGTGCATAGCGTAGTCTGTTGTGCACGTAGATAGGAATAAGGGGCAATAATTTCTGGTTGGTCTAGACGGAACAGAGAATTGAAGACGCCCTAGCAGAAAAGGAGAATCTATATCGCCAACAATCAACTTATGTAGAAAGACAACACCGAGAACTGTCCTACGGTTGATTAACGACGGAAGATTAAGAAGAAGCAGCCTGCTGGAGTAAGATGGCAACCGAAGATTAGGGTCCCAATTTAAACCACGTAAGGGAAAAAGCAGAAATTGCTTCTGAACAGATTCAATACGATCCTGGCTATTGTTATACTGCGGAGACCAGATGCAAGAGCAGTATTCAAGGATAGGGCGAACAAGAGAGATGTACAGAAGTTTCGTTATAAAAGGATTGTTAAACTCTTTAGACCATCGTTTAATGAATCCAAGTACACCTTTTGCCTCATTAACGATGGTATCTATGTGAAGATTGAAACAGAGTTTAGAATCAAAAAGAAAGCCTAGATCCTTAACTGTTAGTATACGTTGCAAAGGGGTATTGTCGATTGTATAACTGACAAGATAAGGTGTAGTACGATGAAATGTCATAAACATACACTTTGAACAATTCAGATGCAATTGATTGGCCGAACACCAAAGTTGCATAGCGTTAGAATCGTCTTGTAGAAGACGAGAATGATGTAGGGGATTAGTGTATGACAGAATAAGTTTCACATCATCCGCACACATATGTACCAAGGCATTTGATATTACCGAGGGGAGATCATTTATAAAAAGAGTAAAGAGTAAATATCCAAGATGACTACCTTGAGGAACACCAGAAGTAACGTGAACCTGTTTAGAGGTAGTCTGTCTCAGCATTACTCTTTGGTTCCTACCTTTTAAATAAGAACTAATCCAAAGCAAAAGAGACGGAGGGAAATCTAATCGGGCAAGGTTAAAAAGTAAGATGTCATGGGGACATTTTCGAAAGGAAAGCATCATTTACGAAGGAAGAAAACTCTAGGAGATTAGTCGTAGTTGACCGATTCTTTACGAATCCATGTTGAATAGGGGAGACAACTGATTTGCAGAAATGCTGCAAATTCGAAGTGATTATTTTTATACCCTGAACCCATTGAAAATGGGTAAAAAGGGTATATTGTATTTGTGCCAAATGCAAATGTATGTAACAGGCAGAAGGAAGTATCTCCGACCCCATAAAGTATATATATTCTTGATCAGCATCAATAGCCGAGTCGATCTAGCCATGTCCGTCTGTCTGTCTGTCCGTCCGTCCGTCCGTCCGTATGTATGAACGCAAGGAGCTCAGAACCTATAAGAGCTAGAGACTTGAAATTTTAGATGTAGGTGCTCCTAGCGCCTGCGCAGATCGAGTTTGTTTCCGATAATTATTCCGTTTCCAAGCAATCGATTAAACTCGATATCGACATCCTGTTTTTTGAGCAAATTGGGTAAATAATAAGAGCTAGAGTCACCAAAACTTGATATGTTGCTTCTAGAATATTATATATATGTCAAGTATCTTTCATTTTAGACCTATCGCCACCTCCCCTCTAACACCACAGATCTACAAATCAAGCTAATAACCCAACTTATATTGCCAACCAATCTCAGCCACAATCTTAATGCAATTGACTTTTTGAGAATACACAAATATTATATGGTACAATAATATATACTGTAGAAAATTTCATTAAGATCGGTTAAGAGAAAACCAAAGTTATATGTAACTGCGCAATTGGATGGCATAGCTAGCGAAAACATCAAGAATGTGTGTACACACACACATTCATGAGCGTCTGCTTCGCATTCTATCGAATTCAAACAGCATTGTAATTGCGACTTTTTTCTGTAATGCTATTTTAGTTCGTTTTTTTCTCAATGATACTTAATTATAGGTGTGGCTGTTGAGTAGAGGCATAGCAAGTGTTGCGGTATGTCGCGAGCTCGAGCCCTACCTGGGAAACTATTTTTTTTTGTTTATTTTTTGTTGGTTTGTCTGTTGAGAAGAGTCGTCAGCAAGTAATACGGTCAGTTGCGAGTTCGAATCCTGCCAAGGGCCCTTTTTTTTTTCTAATTTATCTTTATTACTTCAAACGAGCGCGATGCGCGAACTGCATTTGGTGTTGGAATGGGAGGGTTCAGGGTATTCCCTAGTCGGGAGCTCCCGACTAGAACCTCTTACTTGTTTCAGATAATTTAGGGATTGCGGACAGTTTTGCAATGCCCCTGTAATTTTGTAAATCAGACTTTCTACCTTTCTTGTGGAGAGGAATGATATAAGATTTATTTCAGAGAGATGGAAAGAACGAAGATTCAAGGGATAGATTAAAAAGCCTTAGGACGAAGAAGGGAAGAACTACACTTCTTGAGTAGACAACTAGGAACATTGTCAGGCCCATGAGAGTAAGAAAATTTTAAAGAATTTATAGCAGAAAGAAGAGAGGATTGGGAAATTACAGGAGCAGCTATAGAAGCGGATGAAGTAATATTATGATGGTAAGAATTATTATTAGGACAGACGGAAGAGTAAGTTGATTGGAAAAAATTAGCAAAGAGGTTAGCAGAATCGGAATCATTGCTAGCCTTATCTATCCCGAGAGAAAAAGAAGATGGCAGACTTGAAGATTTACGCTTCAAGTTTACAAAATTATAAAACTGTCTCGGGTTTTGGGTAAATGGCCTTTTGCAACGAGAAAGATAATTCTCATAGCACTTAGAACTAAGAAGAAAGAAGTTCGACTTGGCTATGGAATATTTGGCCGAGTCAATACTCGAACCAGACCTTTTAAACTTTTTAATATATTTAGACTTAATATTTTGTAGGTTTGATAGTCTGTGAGTGAACCAGGGTGGCTTTGAAGAAGCAATTGAGGGAACTGAATTAGGAATGCAATCATCTAAGATGGAGTTCAGGGTATTTTAAAAAAGATTAATAGCAATATTCATATCAACCGCGTCATATAAAAAAGACCAATCGATTGCAAGAATACGTTGATTATGCAAGGAATAATTTCCTCTGCGAAAGCAACGGTGGGGCTTATAGGTAGCTGATGAATGTAAAACGAGAGGATTGCAATTGAACATTGCAACCTCTAAAGTAGGATGATATACATCCTCAGGAAGGGATAAATGTGTGTGGGGACCGGGACAAATTAGCAATAAGGTAGTCATTAACAAATACCAGATCAAGAGTTCTATTTAAATGATTGGAAATTTAATTTATTTGAAACAATGAAAGGTCTAACATGCAATCTATAAAGTCATGCTATGCTGAGGGCACTAGATAACTTTCGGCAGTGAATAATGACCAAGAGATGTTCGGCAAACTAAAATCACCCAACACCATAAATAGGTCATTATTACGCACATATGAAGAAACTTCTTTAATACGAGTAATATATTTCATATAAACTTGAATATCAGAAGAAGGAGGAACAAAAGAGCATGTATGATGGATATTCCGTGTAGGAAAAGACACCTTAACTGAGACAATCTCAGCGGCAGTAGGCTTACTAAAACAGAGAAGTTCTGCCTGGAGTGTGGCTTTAGCGGCAATTAATACCCCACCACCTCAAAACGGCCGATCATTTCTATGCAAAATAAAATTTTTCGAAGAAAATCAAAATCAGATATGGTTGAATTTAACCATGTTTCTGAAAATGCGATTATATCCGAATCGAAGGAAGTGCTGGCCATGAAAAGATTTTTATGTTTGAAAATGAGACCTCTGACATTCTGATAATGAAAAGAGATTTGGTCAGAAGACGAAAATAGTTTTTTGGGGCAGAAATAGTACCCTGTATTGAAGGGACTGGAAGGATGACAGGCTGGTTACGCTTTTTGAACATATCATGTGAAACATTTATTTTGAATGATGATATTTCACGAGGAGTGGAGAAATTAAATTTGGTAATTGACACGCTAGCAGAAGATTTGCTAGTAATATAAGCTGCCTATGACTCAGAAGAGGTGTCAGACGAAAGACGAGACACAAAATTGTTTTTCACAATCTGGGCTAGATTACTCGCAGGTCTACCTTTGCGTCCAGGAGCTGACGGGGCTGAAGCAGTTTGGCTAACTGGGGCAGATTCAAGTACGGGGTCTATTGGAACTAGTACAGGGGATAAAACAGGGGTAATTATTGGGCAGTCGCTCGGAGAAGGCGATATAGACATCATTGGAGATAAATCTAAGTTGCTACACATTGAGTCAAAATTACTGCTTAGCCACGTTATTAAGCTTTAAGAATTGATTTCTAACAGAAATATATATTCTAGAGAAAAGAACTTGCTTGTCGGTGCATTCTAGGCACAACCAACGCAAGCCACCGCAGCCCTTCTTGCAGCGATTTTGTCGCAATCACGACCAGTGAGACCTGCACATTTAGCATGCATCATATACTCACATAGCCCGCAATTAACAAATTGCGGCTGTGCAGAATCATCTGCCTGCTTGAACGTGCAATGTTTCTTACAGCACGACATAATTTCAATCTGCGTTAAAAGATAAGCAGAAGTTGCGAGAGCGCGGAGCAAAACAAAATACGGTGAACAAAAGTAGAGCAAGTAAACGCTCAAAATAACTATTCGTACACAAATAAATTGTTTGGATCGAAAAGCAACAGCAAAAATTTGCGAAAGAGAAATATATAAAAATCTTGGAGCACAAGAAAAGCACGCCAATCACTCTTAACTGGCTATGGATGCTGATCAGGAATATATATGCTTTATGAGGTCGGTGATGCTTCCTTCTGCCTGATACATACATTTACAATTGCACAAAACATTATACCCTTTTTACCCATTTTTAATGGGTTCTGGATATAATACAAATCATGAGACTTTTTTGGTGTTTAAAGTGAATGGGCGTGCTCGCGAAAGAAACGGCTTTTGCAATTCCGCAAAATGAGTGCCAAGCCCCAAGTATTTTATTTTTACATAGAATTTTGCATTTATATGAGGAGCATAGTAAAACTTATAAAAGCCAAGTTTGGTCAAGATATCTTGATAAACAAAAATGTTTTTCATACAAGAACCTAGTTTTCGACCTATCGTTCCTATGGCAGCTATATGCTATAGTGGTCCGATCCAGCTAGTTTTCACATATGTGCTGCGTGCAGCAGAAAGAGGGACTTCTGCAAAGTTTCATTAAGATAGCTTTAAAACTGAGAGACTAGTTCGCATAGAAACAGACAGACGGACAGACGGACATGGCTATATCGACTCGGCTGTTGATGCTGATCAAGAATATATATACTTTATGGGGTAGGAGATGTCTCCTTCTATGCGTTACACATTTAACGACAAAATTATAAAGGTATAATATGAGGTCGTTACAGCTGTTATATGTTAATAAGGTTGGTAATCCTCTCTTGCACTTGGCTCAGCTGCTATAAAATGCATATTCTTTTTTATCTCCCTTACTTGTTCTTTGTTAACATTATTTATCTAGGCGAAGCAATAAATTTGTTCTGAGCCACCGCTAACCTTTTAGCAGTATATATAATCAAATTAAATTTGGAAGTGCTATTATTCAAGTGCAACAAATAAAATTATTTTGACTTATTATAATTAGAAAACTGCAAAACGCCTATGTGCTGACAATTTACAGCTACCACTAGTTTACTTTCACGCTTTCCCTTTTGTGCGGTCTTTCGCCGGATCAGCTTATATACGCTTGTACACAAGCAGCTGCACAATGCGTTTCCCTTTTTGTGTGCGCTTTATGCGCTTACCGCACAACAGTTAAATAGTAATGTGTTCTGACTTGGCGGTTGTGAAAAAGAAATAATGCAAGGCGCAATTTCTTAATTTTTCTTAAGTGCAATGTGGCTGCATTGTTCGAGCGAGCCAAGGGTATTGAAAAGGACTTATCCTAGGAGCAAATTATTACTTCTTGTTCCGTCGACTTAGGATTGCGTCTAGTGCTAATTGAGCTCACTCAGTCGGCCTTTAATGCCGCGCATTTTATTGATAGCAATGGTTGAAGCTCACGTTCGCGTAAATGTTCAGTAACCTAACGCCCCGTCCTACTCAACCTTGTGAAACTAAATCGTGATCGTGCCAATAGAACGCGCTTGCCTAACTTAAACAACCTATTCTGAGTCAGCTTCAAAACTGCGTTAGTTCTCCGACAAGGTCAATTCTCATATACGTATGTTGCAGGCCCTGGGCAGTTTTGAGCAGATCTCAGGATGCATAACAGTGCTTACGCAGGTACTGACAAGGTCCCAACAACTGATGAGTTCTTCGCATTTTTGGAAAGGCGCAGTCAAAAGCTGGGTAGAGTGCAACATGCCATGCGTCCAATTCTCAGGTGGAAGAGTCCAATCATAATACTTCCGCCACCAAAAAGGTGCCTATATCCGAGTCTAATGGCTGCAGTTTTTGTCATTCATCTGGTCACGAGATGTATACATGCAGTAAATTTGCAAATTTGTCTCCACTCTTTCGGCACAAGGAAATTTAGAAACTGGACCTTTATGGTGCATTTTACTAATTCACCAGAAGCTAAAGCTTCGACACCATCCCATACATCGTCTATTCGAGCGCCACTCGACTAACGGTCACTCCACTACCTCTCTTGCTGTTTAAGATCATTTGGATTTGGCTACTGCATTGGTATGGTAAAGAATAGTTCTGGTTCCTTGGTAGGGCCTTATTGAACACAAGTTCTGAATTGTACATGGTCACATCCCGTTTTGCACATAGGCTTCAGATGAGGAAATCCAGATTTCCGGCAATTGTCACGGGTTTTGATGACACAAGCGTCTCTACTGAAGCCGTAAGGAAACATATGAAGTCACAAGCCTCAGATTATTCAGCCTCCTTTGATGACCATGTGGCTCCAATAATTACCCACAGTCAGCCAAGCTTCGATACATCGAATTGGAAAATCCGCTCAAACATAAGCATGGCTGATGCTGCGTTCAACAAACCATGGCGGGCCGATCTCTTAATTGGAGCGAGCCTCATCCACGTGCTTTTGTCTGTTGGGCAAATTATGCCTTTACAGGATTACCTCTTCTACAAAAGACTCGTCTTGGCTATATCGTGCCGGCGGTTGAAATACACAATTTTCTAATGCCATCACCAACCGATGGAGGTTTTTTATTTGCCCGTCCGTATGCCCCTTTTCACAGCTAGTTTTGTCAGTGACACTTTTAGGGCCTACAGTTAAAAAGAAGGATGAAAAAATAGTGTTCATGAGTAAAATTTAAAACAAGTAAGAGTTTCTAGTCGGGAGTTCCCGACTAGGGAATACCCTGAACCCTCTTATTCCAACACCAAATGCAGCCCGCGCTACGCGCTCGTTTGTGGTAATGAAGATAAATTAGGAAAAAACAAGTAAGAGGTTCTAGTCGGGAGCTCCCGACTAGGGAATACCCTGAACCCTTTTATTCCAACATCAAATGCAGCTCGTTTGAATTAATAAAGATAAATAAAAAAAAAAAGTTCCATTGGCAGGGTTCGAGCTCGGAACTGCCCGCATCTTTGCTTTCCTTGGCAGCATTCGAACTCGCGGCAGACCGCACCAATTACCACTGCCTCTACTCAACAGCCACACTAATAATTGAGTCTTATTGAGAAAAATCAAATTTAAATAGCACAGAAATCAATCGCAATGCTGTTGATATAATTCAAAGCAGACGATCATGAATGTGTTTGTGTACATATATACCGAAATTCTTGGAATTTGCGCTAGCTGCCGTAGCGGCGGGTGGTAGCCACCTGTTTGCAGTCAAAACACATAACTTCTGTGTGTTTCTTAACCGATCTATATGAAATGTTCCACAGTATATCTTATTGTACCATCGAAAATTTGTGTGTTCTCAAAAAGTATATAGAATTAAAACTGAAGTTTAAATTTGTGATGCAAATCGGGTTATTAACTTGATTTAAAGCTATAGGGTAGTAGCGATAGGTATAAAATGAAAGATACTTGATATACATATACTATTCTAGAGTAAACATATCACTTTTGGTGACTCTAGTTATTATTATTTACCCAATTTGCTCGATAAACAGGATTTCGATATCGATTTTTATCGATTGCTTGAAAACGGAGTAAGCTATCAATAACAAACTCGATCTGCGCAGGGACTAGGAGGATCTACTGCTAAAATTTCAAGTCTAAAAGCTCTTATAGGTTTTAAGATCCTTGCGTTCATACATACGGACGGACGGACAGACGGACAGATCGACTCGGCTGTTGATGCTGATCAAGAATATTTATTTTCAATGGGTTCAGGGTACAATAATCTTAACTTACTAAATTTTTTAATAAAATACAATAAATAGGGAAAAAGAATGAAACAATTTATTAATAAAGTAAATAAATTTAAACAAGATATATAGAGTGTTACGTAGATATTATAAAGAGATAGTAATGGGAAATCACCAATTAGGTGGGGGAAAATTTGTATAGCCTGTCCGGCAAGCTATGCCCCAGCTCATAGCTGGGAATGGCCAGTGAGTTCCCGAAGGTATCGATTTTATTAGGGGTAGAGAGAGTTCGGTAGAGAAAACGTGATGTAAACTATTATAATTTTTACATAGCACGCGAAAAGGATTGTGCATAGCGTAGTCTGTTGTGCACGTAGATAGGAATAAGGGGCAATAATTTCTGGTTGGTCTAGCTGGAACAGAGAATTGAAGACGCTCTAGCAGAGAAGGAGAATCTATATCGCCAACAATCAACTTATGTAGAAAGACAACACCGAGAACTGTCCTACGGTTGAATAACGACGGAAGATTAAGAAGAAGCAGCCTGCTGGAGTAAGATGGCAACCGAAGATTAGGGTCCCAATTTAAACCACGTAAGGGAAAAAGCAGAAATTGCTTCTGAACAGATTCAATACGATCCTGGCTATTGTTATACTGCGGAGACCAGATGCAAGAGCAGTATTCAAGGATAGGGCGAACAAGAGAGATGTACAGAAGTTTCGTTATAAAAGGATTGTTAAACTCTTTAGACCATCGTTTAATGAATCCAAGTACACCTTTTGCCTCATTAACGATGGTATCTATGTGAAGATTGAAACAGAGTTTAGAATCAAAAAGAAAGCCTAGATCCTTAACTGTTAGTATACGTTGCAAAGGGGTATTGTCGATTGTATAACTGACAAGATAAGGTGTAGTACGATGAAATGTCATAAACATACACTTTGAACAATTCAGATGCAATTGATTGGCCGAACACCAAAGTTGCATAGCGTTAGAATCGTCTTGTAGACGAGAATGATGTAGGGGATTAGTGTATGACAGAATAAGTTTCACATCATCCGCATACATATGTACCAAGGCATTTGATATTACCGAGGGGAGATCATTTATAAAAAGAGTAAAGAGTAAATGTCCAAGATGACTACCTTGAGGAACACCAGAAGTAACGTGAACCTGTTTAGAGGTAGTCAGTCTCAGCATTACTCTTTGGTTCCTACCTTTTAAATAAGAACTAATCCAAAGCAAAAGAGACGGAGGGAAATCTAATCGGGCAAGGTTAAAAAGTAAGATGTCATGGGGACATTTTCGAAAGGAAAGCATCATTTACGAAGGAAGAAAACTCTAGGAGATTAGTCGTAGTTGACCGATTCTTTACGAATCCATGTTGAATAGGGGAGACAACTGATTTGCAGAAATGCTGCAAATTCGAAGTGATTATTTTTATACCCTGAACCCATTGAAAATGGGTAAAAAGGGTATATTGTATTTGTGCCAAATGCAAATGTATGTAACAGGCAGAAGGAAGTATCTCCGACCCCATAAAGTATATATATTCTTGATCAGCATCAATAGCCTAGTCGATCTAGCCATGTCCGTCTGTCTGTCTGTCCGTCCGTCCGTCCGTCCGTATGTATGAACGCAAGGAGCTCAGAACCTATAAGAGCTAGAGACTTGAAATTTTAGATGTAGGTGCTCCTAGTGCCTGCGCAGATCGAGTTTGTTTCCGATAATTATTCCGTTTCCAAGCAATCGATTAAACTCGATATCGACATCCTGTTTTTTGAGCAAATTGGGTAAATAATAAGAGCTAGAGTCACCAAACTTGATATGTTGCTTCTAGAATATTATATATATGTCAAGTATCTTTCATTTTAGACCTATCGCCACCTCCCCTCTAACACCACAGATCTACAAATCAAGCTAATAACCCAACTTATATTGCCAACCAATCTCAGCCACAATCTTAATGCAATTGACTTTTTGAGAATACACAAATATTATATGGTACAATAATATATACTGTAGAAAATTTCATTAAGATCGGTTAAGAGAAAACTAAAGTTATATGTAACTGCGCAATTGGATGGCATAGCTAGCGAAAACATCAAGAATGTGTGTACACACACACATTCATGAGCGCCTGCTTCGCATTCTATCGAATTCAAACAGCATTGTAATTGCGACTTTTTTCTGTAATGCTATTTTAGTTCGTTTTTTTCTCAATGATACTTAATTATAGGTGTGGCTGTTGAGTAGAGGCATAGCAAGTGTTGCGGTATGTCGCGAGCTCGAGCCCTACCTGGGAAACTATTTTTTTTTGTTTATTTTTTTTGTTATTTTGTCTGTTGAGAAGAGTCGTCAGCAAGTAATACGGTCAGTTGCGAGTTCGAATCCTGCCAAGGGCCCTTTTTTTTTCTAATTTATCTTTATTACTTCAAACGAGCGCGATGCGCGAACTGCATTTGGTGTTGGAATGGGAGGGTTCAGGGTATTCCCTAGTCGGGAGCTCCCGACTAGAACCTCTTACTTGTTTCAGATAATTTAGGGATTGCGGACAGTTTTGCAATGCCCCTGTAATTTTGTAAATCAGACTTTCTACCTTTCTTGTGGAGAGGAATGATATAAGATTTATTTCAGAGAGATGGAAAGAACGAAGATTCAAGGGATAGATTAAAAAGCCTTAGGACGAAGAAGGGAAGAACTACACTTCTTGAGTAGACAACTAGGAACATTGTCAGGCCCATGAGAGTAAGAAAATTTTAAAGAATTTATAGCAGAAAGAAGAGAGGATTGGGAAATTACAGGAGCAGGTATAGAAGCGGATGAAGTAATATTATGATGGTAAGAATTATTATTAGGACAGACGGAAGAGTAAGTTGATTGGAAAAAATTAGCAAAGAGGTTAGCAGAATCGGAATCATTGCTAGCCTTATCTATCCCGAGAGAAAAAGAAGATGGCAGACTTGAAGATTTACGCTTCAAGTTTACAAAATTATAAAACTGTCTCGGGTTTTGGGTAAATGGCCTTTTGCAACGAGAAAGATAATTCTCATAGCACTTAGAACTAAGAAGAAAGAAGTTCGACTTGGCTATGGAATATTTGGCCGAGTCAATACTCGAACCAGACCTTTTAAACTTTTTAATATATTTAGACTTAATATTTTGTAGGTTTGATAGTCTGTGAGTGAACCAGGGTGGCTTTGAAGAAGCAATTGAGGGAACTGAATTAGGAATGCAATCATCTAAGATGGAGTTCAGGGTATTTTAAAAAAGATTAATAGCAATATTCATATAAACCGCGTCATATAAAAAAGACCAATCGATTGCAAGAATACGTTGATTATGCAAGGAATAATTTCCTCTGCGAAAGCAACGGTGGGGCTTATAGGTAGCTGATGAATGTAAAACGAGAGGATTGCAATTGAACATTGCAACCTCTAAAGTAGGATGATATACATCCTCAGGAAGGGATAAATGTGTGTGGGGACCGGGACAAATTAGCAATAAGGTAGTCATTAACAAATACCAGATCAAGAGTTCTATTCAAATGATTGGAAATTTAATTTATTTGAAACAATGAAAGGTCTAACATGCAATCTATAAAGTCATGCTATGCTGAGGGCACTAGATAACTTTCGGCAGTGAATAATGACCAAGAGATGTTCGGCAAACTAAAATCACCCAACACCATAAATAGGTCATTATTACGCACATATGAAGAAACTTCTTTAATACGAGTAATATATTTCATATAAACTTGAATATCAGAAGAAGGAGGAACAAAAGAGCATGTATGATGGATATTCCGTGTAGGAAAAGACACCTTAACTGAGACAATCTCAGCGGCAGTAGGCTTACTAAAACAGAGAAGTTCTGCCTGGAGTGTGGCTTTAGCGGCAATTAATACCCCACCACCTCAAAACGGCCGATCATTTCTATGCAAAATAAAATTTTTCGAAGAAAATCAAAATCAGATATGGTTGAATTTAACCATGTTTCTGAAAATGCGATTATATCCGAATCGAAGGAAGTGCTGGCCATGAAAAGATTTTTATGTTTGGAAATGAGACCTCTGACATTCTGATAATGAAAAGAGATTTGGTCAGAAGACGAAAATAGTTTTTGGGGCAGAAATAGTACCCTGTATTGAAGGGACTGGAAGGATGACAGGCTGGTTACGCTTTTTGAACATATCATGTGAAACATTTATTTTGAATGATGATATTTCACGAGGAGTGGAGAAATTAAATTTGGTAATTGACACGCTAGCAGAAGATTTGCTAGTAATATAAGCTGCCTATGACTCAGAAGAGGTGTCAGACGAAAGACGAGACACAAAATTGTTTTTCACAATCTGGGCTAGATTACTCGCAGGTCTACCTTTTCGTCCAGGAGCTGACGGGGCTGAAGCAGTTTGGCTAACTGGGGCAGATTCAAGTACGGGGTCTATTGGAACTAGTACAGGGGATAAAACAGGGGTAATTATTGGGCAGTCGCTCGGAGAAGGCGATATAGACATCATTGGAGATAAATCTAAGTTGCTACACATTGAGTCAAAATTACTGCTTAGCCACGTTATTAAGCTTTAAGAATTGATTTCTAACAGAAATATATATTCTAGAGAAAAGAACTTGCTTGTCGGTGCATTCTAGGCACAACCAACGCAAGCCACCGCAGCCCTTCTTGCAGCGATTTTGTCGCAATCACGACCAGTGAGACCTGCACATTTAGCATGCATCATATACTCACATAGCCCGCAATTAACAAATTGCGGCTGTGCAGAATCATCTGCCTGCTTGAACGTGCAATGTTTCTTACAGCACGACATAATTTCAATCTGCGTTAAAAGATAAGCAGAAGTTGCGAGAGCGCGGAGCAAAACAAAATACGGTGAACAAAAGTAGAGCAAGTAAACGCTCAAAATAACTATTCGTACACAAATAAATTGTTTGGATCGAAAAGCAACAGCAAAAATTTGCGAAAGAGAAATATATAAAAATCTTGGAGCACAAGAAAAGCACGCCAATCACTCTTAACTGGCTATGGATGCTGATCAGGAATATATATGCTTTATGAGGTCGGTGATGCTTCCTTCTGCCTGATACATACATTTACAATTGCACAAAACATTATACCCTTTTTACCCATTTTTAATGGTTTCTGGGTATAATACAAATCATGAGACTTTTTTGGTGTTTAAAGTGAATGGGCGTGCTCGCGAAAGAAACGGCTTTTGCAATTCCGCAAAATGAGTGCCAAGCCCCAAGTATTTTATTTTTACATAGAATTTTGCATTTATATGAGGAGCATAGTAAAACTTATAAAAGCCAAGTTTGGTCAAGATATCTTGATAAACAAAAATGTTTTTCATACAAGAACCTAGTTTTCGACCTATCGTTCCTATGGCAGCTATATGCTATAGTGGTCCGATACAGCTAGTTTTCACATATGTGCTGCGTGCAGCAGAAAGAGGGACTTATGCAAAGTTTAAATGATAGCTTTAAAACTGTGAGACTAGTTCGAATAGAAGCAGACAGTCGGACAGACGGACATGGCTATATCGACTCGGCGGTTGATCAAGAATATATATACTTTATGGGGTCGGCGATGTTGTCTCCTTCTATGCGTTACACATTTCAAGACAAAATTGCAATAACCTCTGCAAGGGTATAAAATAAGATGGTCACAAATTGAGCAAGTCGTCTGCGTTGCCGTGCTGACATGCACCCAACCAGCGGCAATGCCAATAGGGCCACCATGCCAGTGAGTGTTGAGAAGAACAGCGCACCCACAATGAGTAACAACGGCCCGTCTCGAACTAACGAGGTAGGCCAACTAAATACTGACGCTACGTCGTCAAGTACCCGATTGATCAGCCACTTGACAACAGCTGACAGTAAATACTCCGCGTTGATGTCTGCAAGAGGTACTTCAGATTCACCTTTTTACCCTTTAATGGATGCCCAAGACCCCGGCAGGAGCCCGAATGCTGGTGCTATGGCGAATATAGACCATTTACGCCTTAGTAAAAATAGTTGATATCGTCAAGCCAACTAGTACGGCCGACTGATTCAATCACAGGCGAAAAAAAAAAAGAGAACCGCAAGGTCTTAGACAGCTGGTCCCCATCTGCCACACGGCGAAAACAGAACAAGATTGACACCGGTCCAGTTCGCAACTATGCTTCCAATTGATATGATCTCTTGGCTCCACCCGATAACGACGAAGTCATGAAGACTGACGAATCAGAGGCCGAGCAGATAAACTCTGAACAAGAAGGAAACTGTCCTGCCTCAGCGACTCCTCAGGTTGGGGGCGGCAGCCAGACCAACGCTATCGACCATGCCAGCACCAGCTCATCCGTGATTGAATTAAGAGCCGACAACAATGTCCCCACTGGAGGAAAGAAGCCGCCCCCCATCGCCCTAAATGGCATCGACGACATCCACGACGTGTGGATTGAACGATCCGAGGTAGTGTACCTGGAAAGCCGGACAAATCCAACATAGGTAGGATTCCTAGCTATTAATGTGCCCACCTACAGGGCCATCGTACAGAAACTGGAAGGACAAAAAATAGAGTTCTACTCATACCACCTGCAGGAGGAGAAGCCCTGCTGCATAGTAATCAAAGGCCTCCACCACTCCACACTCAACCTAGAGCTCCTAAATGACTTTCGGAACCAGGGTCATACCGTTTTCCTAGTACACAATCTGAGCAACAGTCACCAAGGAGCCCATGAATAAATATATATTTGGCTGGCTGACCTCGAGCCAGGGGATTGTTTAAATAAAACAATGAAAACAATTTTGTTGTAGTTTGCTTCCAATATATTTCGATTGCACATCGGCAAATCGTCTTCAGGGCACTAACACAAGGTACAAAAAACAATTAACATTAAAATATATTAAATTAAACGATATATGGGCACATTTTACATACATTATTTTACACGTCTGCGCTTTTTGACGTGGCGATTCAAACTGAGTCTGTTTGGCTGTTCAATAGGTGTCTGTACAAATTTTCAGTGTCTGTCTTGTAGTTTAGTCGTTTGTTCGTTGGTGAGTTAATTATGTGTAGCATTTCTAATGTGTGTCGTTTGTTGTAGTGTTGTTCTTGTTCTAAGATTGTTGTTGCGTGGGTCATATATTACGGATTTGTATATTTTGTTACGTTCTGTAGGCTTTTCTGTTCCGATATGTCGTCTTTTTAATAATGTTTTAATTACATTTTGTGGGAAGTCATTTTTCGTCAAGAGTTTTTTTATTTTATGGACAATTTCTTTGTGGTATATTGTGTCCGATATGTTAAGCATTCTTTTCATACAGCCTGTTGCTGTATTGCTTATCATACTTTTACGGTGGTTTGAATTAAAGTTGAGTATTCGTCCGGAGGCTATGGGTTTCTTATACCACTTTATTTTGAGTGTGTTGTCTAATCTACTTACTAAACAGTCTAAAAATGGTAATTTCCCGTCTTTTTCTAATTCAATTGTGAATTTAATGTCTGTGGTATGAGTTGAATTCTTTCAGAATTTTAAGTGCTTCTATTTTGTCCGTTATGGCAAACAGGTCATCTACATATTTGGTCAAGAGTCTTGGTTTTATTGTCACTTTATCCGTAATGTTGTCTAACAGTTCTTCTATTTCTATGTCTTCGATTACTGGGGAGGCCGGTGATCCCATTGGCATTCCTGAATATTCACTTCAATAACTAACAGCGAGGAGGACCACCGCAAAATAGGATTCATAGACTGCAACAGTAGCGGCTGATTGCGCAACAACGGCAATAGCAGACATCTGAAAATGGGGAAGGACTTTCCTCTGCTATCAAGGACATGAGCCGAGCTATCGAGAGGATGACGGAAATGCAAATGCATCTGCAGGTTTTGGGTATGCAACAGCAAATCCTTACCCTTTCAATCTGAAATGCCAATGGCATTTCAGGTAACGACTTACTAGAGCTGGAGGCTCTAGTACAAAAAAGTCATCAGAATAATCCTGCTGTCAGAAACTAGGACTAATGTCCGTTCCTTCCCCAGAATCTTTGGCTTCGAGGCGTATCCGTTACTGTGGACTCATAATCGTTTAACTAGTGGCGACTGCGCCGTGCTCGTACGGAGTAATCTGGTACACTTGCCGCAATTGAGCATTGCTAATCGGGTTTGCAAGTACTCGACTGTGAAAGTCTACACTAACTGTGAAAGTCTCCACTAACGCTGGTAATGTGATTTTTGAAGCAGTCTCAACTCAGGACTCAAAGTTGGGAATGGATCAAATGTTCAAATTGATACAGGAGACGATAGGAGCAAACAAATCTTTTCGTGACCAGGTTTATCATTGCTTCTCCCTAAAATCCAATTGAACAACCCACATTTTAAAATCGCATTGACGAACGCACAAGGTTTAGTTAAGAGCAATAATAAACTAAGGCTTTTACTCGTAACTGAAACACACATTCGCCCTGCACTAAAAAGTATTTTCCCGCCAGAGTAACCAGAGGTGGCGCCGCAGTCATTTTCCGATCTTCTGTTCATCATTTTTAGATACTTTGCTGGTGTGAACATGCAGACAAACACTATAAACATTACACTTGCTTTCTTGTATCTTCTACCTAAGAAAGAATGGGCCAAGGAGAACTTTTCAGATATATTGAATTCTTTGGACAGCAGTTCACTGCAGGTGGAGACTTCAACGCTAAACACGCTAAGCACGCTTACAGGAAGCCATGCAGATCAGAAGCTTAAAGGTTAGAGAAACCCAGGCGATGACCTGTTGGATAATGGGACTATAAAACAAGCGTGACACAGCCGATACCAAAGTGGTAGTTTGGCTTTCGAAACCGTCACGGAAGCCCGGAACAACTAAACCGACTGGTCAATTTTGCACTGAAAGCCATGGCAGATCAAAAATATATTGTGGCAGTGTTCTTGGATATACAACAAGCCATTCATAGAGTATGGCACCCTGGACTTCTCAGCTAATTACAGAGCCTCTTACCGCCACAACTGTTCCAGTTAGTGAGTAAAGGATAAAACATTTTGTGAAGTCATCGACGGTGAAGAGTCGACAAATCGATCCATATGCGCCGGAGTCCCACAAGGCAGCGTCCTTGGTTCCACTCTCTACACAAATTACCCAGATGACATGCCAACAACCAGCACAGTTACAGCAGCGTAATAGGTGTAATAGGAACTGCCACAGATGGGTTACAGGAATACCTGGGTAGCTTCGAAACATGGGCCTTAGAGTGGAACATCAGCAACAACATTAAGAAATGTGCAAATGTCACATTTTCTACTGGGAGACAGTCCTGCCCAGGGGTAATGTTGTTCGGCTCTACTTTAAAACATACAAACACTTCGGATTCATTTAGGACATGGAGTTCACGTTCAGTAAACATGTCTCAGTGGTTCAACAAACAGTTCTTTATAAGCTAAAGATATAGCATGGTAATAACAAGTTTTCTCTTACAAGTAAAGTGAAGATATATAAAACAATACTGACTCCCATGACTCCTATGGTAAGGTTTTTGAGTAGACGCAGTGCCAAGTAGGCCGGTCGGTAGGGGTTTGAGTCCTGTTTGGGGAATTTTTTTTTTCTTTTCAATATGTAAAGTTTGTCAAGTATATTGGGTTGCCAGGTTCAGGATATCCGTTAGTCGAGAACTTCCGACTAGAGCCTTCTACTTGTTTTATTATGAAATCTTTTCGAATAATTCTGGGTTAGAGTTAATAGCTCTTCCAAAAAACACTTCTAATGGTCGGTCTTTTTTTTGTAGCGGAATTTAAAGTGTAATTGTATTCGAATATGGCTCTCTCCATCTGTGAGTTTTTCAAAAGTTCTATGAATTTTAAATATCTATTTTGAGTTGATCTATAAGCATAAATGTTATTGAAGCTGAGTTTGACGATTGTTCGTTATCCATAACGAGGTGCTTGGGGTCGCCAACATATAAAATAAGATCTCTTAATGGGGTTCTGGTTACTTCATTTGATTTTATAACCTTTCCTTGTGCAAGTTTGGAGAGCTGATCGATGGCTATTAGCACTAACTTTGCTTTTGTTGAACAAATATATATATAGATTATGTATATTCTAGTTTGGTTTTGGACAGTTGGGTTTTGTTTTCTAAGGCATTACGGTGAGCTCAATCGTTTTACGAATTTCTTCTTTCTGTTGTACTTCGTCATTCGTCTACTATTTGTAGTTACTGAAAATTGCAGGAATTGACTGGATCTTCCCTATTATGTTTTCCTTTGTATAGATTCCGTAAGGATAGTTATTTAGAATCGCCGTTAGTTCGTCGGTGTCATATATTTGTCGGTTTATGTCGTGTCTGTAGAATATAGGAAAAGGTATACTAAATTTGTATTCAGTGGAGTCTGACTAATGGATAAATATTTGGTTTCTAAAGACGTTAATTGGGACTTCCATTGTAGGAATTTGATCGTGGCTAGAGCTTTTGACACGATACTTGACTGCTGACTGAATTTAGCTCGCTTGGATTTCCCATTCGGGTCAGGGCATCTGCTACGATGTTTTTTATTCCTCGTTTATATTACAATTCTTAATCGGATTCTCTTCTTGATTCTTGGGCTACCGTTCCATTCCGTTCCGTTACTCAGTGAATGATTGAGAGGCTGAAGGTCGGTGCAGATTTGTTCTTTGGCTATGCCATATAATTTAAATAATTTCTGCCTTAGAAGGTGTCCAGATATGAAAGATATTGGCTGGTTATTCTGAGATAAGACGGCACCTATTGCAAAGTTAGACGCGTTTATGGTAAAATTCTTTACCGCAGTCGGGGCATTTTAGGATTACTTCGCTGAATATTGCTTTTTGGTAGTGACTGATTGTTTTTGTCATAGAAGTTTTATTTTATCAAGATGTCCGCCTACGTCTCTAAACATAGACCTTAAGGGTTTCATAACCTGAGAGACCTCGGAAAGCTTTCTATGTAGTTGCAATCCTTTTTGCAACTAATGAATTCCCATTACTAGTGTGCAGCAAAACTTAAACTAATTAATTTTTTGATTCTATTGTATTTATTTTGACGCAGGGCACCTTTGAGAATATATAAGGGGATAATTGCCACTTGGCAGCAAAGTCGAACCAGTGTTGCCAAGATTACGATCAAATAAAAAACTATCAACGATATGTAAAGCGAAAGATATGCAACTTCAAAAACCGTTTACCGCTCAGCGAGGGATAGGCAGCAGGTGTCAATGAAAAAGGCAAAGGGCGAACAAAAGAGAGTAGACAGCAGAGCAGCGTGATGAGCGGTAGCGAATCGAAATACAAAATGGAAGGGCCAACAAAACGATAAAAGAGGTGCTAGAAGTCCTCACGGCGGCTTCTTATAGTCCGCCAAAGTACGGAGAGCGAGGAGGGACGAACAACCATTCAATTGAGTCGGATCGGCATAACTCGTAGGCACATAAGTTTTGTTTATGTAAGTAAACTATGATAGTTCCCGTCACAGGATTCTGACGGGGCAACATAATCGGATGTCGCGCTGAGAAGTTCAACGACTAGTTTTTTAGCCGTCCACCGACGCGCAGCAATTTGAACTGACCGCAGCAAAAAGAAGGTCCCTGATGACCGTGGTCTACAGTCAGTTCATCACTTCGGATTCGATATACAAATTTGTAAATATAAGCAAAAACCCGTTTCATCTTGGAGAATGAGTTGATGAACTTGCACCCAATCGAGAGATCAAGTTGCGCTGTAGTACCTTGTGTCAAAGCTCTGACAAGGAATCGACGGACACACAGGAGACAGGCCACTCTTCCTTTCCCTTGCTGAGAAAACTGTGGCTATGGGTCTACAATAGAGACTGGAAGAGCTCACAAGGCAGCGCTCTCGTGAAATGATATCCGCCGGGCTTAAGAGGCAGAGTCTGATCAACTGTGGCAAATTACGCTGAGCAGGTGACTCAACAGTGCAACTCCGCAGAGTTCCAACTTTGGTACAGTGATGGTTTTCACGGGCGCGACGTGCGACTTGGATCACAACAGACGTACGCTGGTAATGCCATTGCACTTTGACACTGCATAGACGACTGCTGCATAAGCGTTCTGGCTGGCTTCATAAAAATTCGTAGGCCCCCACTGTACTGCCTGATGACAATGAACAACGGGGATACTGGAACTGCTGAGTATGCTCAAAATCAGCGCAGAAGTTTACCCAGGCTGTGCTTGAGTGTACAGGCAGGCTCGCATCCCAGTCCAGTTTTCGTCTCCAGAGATCCTGCATAAAAATGTTCGATTTTGTTATTATATAAACAAACACCGCAGCTTAAAGTTGCCCTTGTTGAGTAGTTCCACGCCACAGGATGCATTGAAATTAGCTGTCTGCGGGTGCGAATCGTACGCAACGATAGATTTTGCAGATGCCGCCTGTGATTGGATGGTAGGACCTGCCATCAGTGCATCATTCAGCGAGTGTACAGAGGTAGTAGCTGCTGAGCCATCAAACACGACCCTCAGCTTGGTTGTGATGCACCTAAACTAACAAGTGACATATGAGCCAAGTCAAGATGTTCCTTAATAAATGCTGCATACTGGGTCCTCAAAATTGGATTATGGTCTCGTTTTCTAGCTGTCTTAAGAAATCGACGAAGCGCCAGTTGATAGGAGTCACCCAGCTGACTCATGCCTAGTCGGAGCGGTAAACGAACTGAATACTCGCCAGTCGACAGACGCTTAAAATTAACCAGGAAATGCGTTTCCTTGTTTTTGCGGATTTAGGCTCGGTGCAGCATTCCAGTTCCCAAAAACGACGGATTAATTCATCAATCCGTGCATTCGGCTGCATATGTGAGTCTACCAGCAGATCTTGATTCCCCATTGAAAGCATGGCCACGAGTGATGATTTGCCTGCATGTGAAGCACCTCCCGTCGCGAACCAATTTGCTGAGATTTGAGGAAATGTTCCAGGGTCGAGAGTGAACGAATGGTTTATCGGTGACGAATGGTGCAATTACGGCCGGGATGCATGTGGAGTACTCCGACACTCGAGATTGAACATTGATATTGACCGAAAGACTAATTCTGTTATTTTAAATTGGCCAGACGTGAGGTGATAATGTGCAACTGCGACCCAGAGTCGAGCAGCGCACGGCAGGGCACCAAGGAGCCAGTGCAAAATTTAATATTGAATCCGGCAGTTGGTCCAAATCGTGCTTGAGATTCTGGGCGGGGTTGGGTGGCGAAGAAAAAGTTGCTGCCGAGATGTTTTGGGATGAGCAAGAAGTTTGAGTATCTTGAGCATTGCGTGCGCTAGAACCAGTATGCAATTTAGGCACAGCGCAGGTCTCTTGGCTTCGTGAAGGCGCAGCGAGGGCGATGAATTTACAAACTGGGAACATTTGTAAATAGAATAGCCTGCGACGTCACAAAATTCACATGCACTCGCGCCACTCAACGGCTATCTGGTTCACAGTGTCCATCTTATCTAAAAATTCACGCAGTTGTGTCGTCGCACCCTTTTCCACACTTCTTAAACCCAAAATCTCAGCGACGGTTGCCAGAAAAATAACACGCTTGTTACTTAAACGCTTATCAAGCAGTTTTCAAGCGGCAACATAATAAGCGTTTGACATTTCCAATGAGCAAAATGTATCCAAAGCTGTTGCTTTAAAGCCTGACAGTAGATGTTGCAGTTTTTTAATGTTGGTGAAACAAAGAATTTGCTGAGCTTTAATTCGATTTTCGCGCTCCAATTGTATATATTTTGCGCGCAGGGCACTTTTTAGAATTTATAAGCGTATAATTAATACTTGGCAGCCAACTCGAACTAGTTGTGCCTGGATTGCGATCGAACGAAAAAACTATGACCGATATATTTAACGAACGAAATCAAACTACAAAAACCGCTTACCGCTCAGCGAGCGATAGGCAGCAGGCCAACGAAAGAGAGTGGGCAGCAGAGTGCGGTCACTGTACAAACATTTTTTGATTTTAGGCTGTAATTGTGATTGTCGTATTCGGCTGTTAGCTACTGTACGCAGCAGCCGGCGTTCTCTCTGTTGGTTACTTGACCAAACATATAGTCTATGTTGTCGTAGATGACTTCGTTACGTTAAACAAAGCAAAATTATTTTATGCTCTACAAGGGTATACATATATAATATCTTTGACTTTGTAGCATTTCTACAAATCAGTCTCCCCTGCTTAACATGACTCCGCGAAGAATCGGTCAACTACGACCAGCTCACTTTAATTTAATTCATTAGTAAGTGATACAGTTCTTTCTAAAATGCAAACCCATTTTCTTCACGCTAAAGTGACGCCCCGCCACCGACACCAATTTTGTCTGCTGGTGTTGAAGCTGAGTCAAAAGGAGTGCCCAATAAGGCCGCTGTTCGCCAACTCAACGCAGTCAAAGACACTATCCAGTGAAGGCAACGGGAAACTAACCCAACCTAACCGAGCGTACTTTTTGGTCATCAGAAGTAGCAAACTGGCGATAGGACGAAGACAGACGGGTCCCACCTGACCGTCATTTCTTGGCGGCGCAACGCGCCAAAAGTGACGTCACGCCATCGCGGTCATTTTGCGCGACAAATTTGGAGGGAAGCCAGAAGCAAAGAAAAAGCAGCGTAAAGCAAAAATCAGACGGCCTCCATTTGCTCGCGAAAAGTGACGCCACGCCGCTTGCGCCATTTGCTGAAAATTATAAAATATAAACAATCCTCTGGACGCGTGAAGGATAAATAAAATAAAATATCTAAATAAAGAAACAACCAAACAGGAAGTTACAATAATTAACAAACCGGACGAACAAGTGGTGTGTGTGGCAAGTACGGAAAGGTGTCTCCAACGGATCTAGAGGATGGCGAGCACAGCCGAAACAGGTGGGTAAAGTGGTGGACAGACTAAGCGACAAAGATATCAGCACAACCACAAGGTCGCTGAGGTCGAAGGCGACTACCGAGGATAATTCGAAAGGCGGCAACACGGGCGAGTCTAAAACGGAAGGAAAAGGTTTGAGTACATTAACAACTAACACGAAACACTTAATAAAGTCGACTAAGGATAAGTCAATGGAAATTGATAATGAATACGATCGATGAAGCCATTTATAGTTGTATGGCTATCGAGAACCTCTCCAGGTCCGAAGTCAGGCATAGGTACCCCCAGCTATTTGACAAACAAGGCCCAAACCTGCTCAATAGAGACATATTTTCTCAAATCCGCCCGCAAGGAAGGGGATAAAGTCCGAGCCGGTGCAGTAGAGCAGAATCGGTCCTGGGTCAACTATCCACTACTTCGTTAGCTAGTGTGGTTAGGGGTCCAGCGACACGCCTGCTGAAAAGACGGCAAAGAACCCCTTTAAACGCAGGTCCCCCTCAGTAAAGTCCATGGTTGCACGAAGAGGCAGTCATGCAGCTCTGAGTTATTATTAGATTAGATTAGAATCGCGCGCACAAGAAAAGGTCAATGTCCTCAGTGCAAAGCTTTCAGCGCACTTAACGGGCACTAGCAATAGCAATCAGGAAACTGAAGCACTTAGGAACTTTATTTTGGAGCTAAACGACTTTATAAACAAAAGCAACGCAGATCTAGATGTGTATCAGATCTCCCTACTATCGACGAATGATCTATGAAAATTCTTCAGCTGAACATCCAAAGTCTGAATCACAACAACATCAAAAAGCTCGTTAACATGTTCCTAATCAACAATAACATAGACGTTGCAATTCTATCAGAAATATGGATAAGAGACAACGTGGATTGCAGCATCCCGGGCAATAAGTTTTACGGAAGACCTAGGGACGATGGCTACGGAGGGGTTGGCATCTTCATCCGTGTCCACATAAGATATAAAATCATAAACCTCGACAGCAGTATCGAAGCAATAGGTATACAGACCGTCAACCTTAAGGGAAATATTAATGTTTTCAGTCTCCAATAGTAATCATTTTCCGATTGTCATATCAGTGAACGACATAAGTGCATCCCCAATTAGCAAAAGAACGCTACATCACCAGGTAGTCAGGGAGCTCAACGCTTGTAATATTTCAAATATAGAAAAATGATACCAAAAAGTAGCCAGAATCTCAAAGGAAAACACCATAACAATCCCCAGCTCAAACCGATATGTGCCCAAGAAATGGTGGGATAAAGAGGTGGAAAGACATTTCCGGGTACGAAACGCGTGTCGGAAAAAATTTTACCTCACAAAGAAGTTTGAGGACGTCAGGGCTGCTATGTCTGCCGATAAACGGCTTCAGGCGCACATCAAGAAGCGCAGAAAAGCAAACTTTGATCAATTTGTACAGGAAATGTCGGCAGCTCCGTCAATGTGGAGCAGGGTAAAGGATTTAAAACTTTACAAACAGGCCAAACCCATAGGCAACACCTGGTCAGACAAAGACAACGAAAACTTCCTTGGGATGAGCAGCACAGTACTCTTCGCACCACCTGTCGTATCCTCTGAGCAAGTACCGGAGCCTTTTACACTCGATGACTTTCTGCACTTTCCTGGGGCAAGAAACCCGAAATCAGCAAGAGGGCTGGACGGGCTGTCCTACAGCCTGCTCCAGAGGCTTACAGCAGAAAAGAAAACGGATCTTTTCACAATTCTAAACGAAGTATGGCAACGACAAGTAATCCCAGGAGATTAATAAGAATTGTACCGATCCCAAAAAAAGCACTGACCCCCATCTCGTTGCTCAGTACGCTGCTCAAAACTATTGAGGGGTTAATCAAAATCAAATAGCCAAAAATACGCTAGTAGGGAAAATAGAAACTTTGAGGAAAAATGCAACTTCCTCAACCTGGCATTTCACCCCGCAAAGTCTAAAGTAATCCATTTTAACAAGCATAGAGTCCCTTAACATGAGCCACAACGGCGCACCAATCAAAGAGGTGGACCAAATAAGATACTTAGGTAGAACGTTGGCAGCAAATAATTCGGCATGTCCCCACATCGATGAAGCTATTTCGAACGCAAACAGGACGTGCGCATTCCTCAATCTGCTAAGCGGATGCACCTTCGGAGTGGACCCCAGAAGGGGCTTAACTCTGTACAACTTAACTCGTTCGTACGCAGCAGGCTGGAATATACATCATCATCCTTCAACAATCTATCCAAAGCGGCACTTTGCAAAATAAAAACTCATTGCAATGCGCACCTCAGAAGGGCACTAGGGCTCTTAAAATGCATACCCATCGTCTACCATCTGGCCGCGGAGCTCTCGCCCAGCTACAGGATCAAGTTTCTGACAGCAAAAGAGTTGGCAAAGGCTCACTCCGACCGGCTTTTTAACAAGAAAGTTGCACTTTCTTCTTCAATTTTCCATAATTACGGGTGGAAATTCATAATTTCATTACCGATACACATTCATTAAGTTTTTATGAAGAGCTTCGAAAATAAGTTTGAAGCCGATCGGATGAAATTTAAAACTTATCCCCTACAACCTTTTAACTCCTTATTCTGCCAATAAGATCATCATATTTGACCATTTTGTCCAATATACCGCAGTTGTGAGCTGAATTTATAAAATCCCTCAAACAAGTGTTCATTAAATTCTTATGAGATTTGCAAATATGCTTAAAGCCGTTCGGACAATACTTAACGCATCGCTCAAAAAATCTTTAATAAATTTCTTCCACCAAAGAATCTTGCATTGCGAAAAGTGTGAACCACATCTCAAACTAATGTTCATAGAAATGCTTGCAAATTAATTTTAATCCGCAACTTGAGCCACCCAAGCCCAGATTTCGCAAAATCCTCCGATATCCGAATCTGATAAGGAAGCCGATTCCGAGGAGCCCGATGAAGCGCCAATTGGCAAACAGATGTGAGGCGGCTACCCAGAATGGTCACCCCACAATTCTGTTTCGCGGCAAGGAGCCGTTAGATTTGTAGTTTTATTGTTTTGTTAGTTTTAAGTAGCATAAGTATTAGTAATAGGAAAGGCAAGGAGCCGTTAGATTTATATTTTATTGTTCTGTCAGTTAGTAGTAAAGAAGGCAAGGAGGCGTTTCTAACATCAGTATTATTAAGCATTTATTGAAATAAGGATTAGAATAGATTATATTTGAATTTGAACTTAACCGCCGGCCGCCGCAGCAACCGTGCGTTGCTGATTGGTTGCTCAACACCGCCCTCGAGAGCGCAGCTTCAATTCGGCGGCGAAGAGCGAAAGCTCCGAAGCGAAGCTGCGAAAGCTCGCGGCGAAGTTGAGCGGCCGAGGCAAGCGCACGGCTCGCTACCGAGCGTGCCGTCACTTTTGCAGAGACCTTCACAGTAAGTAGACGTGTGTCGGAGTAGCAGACCGGGAACATAACCCCAAAAATGTGTAGCGGAGCGCTAGGGCTCCAGGCAGTGCGGCTAAGTTTTAACGTAAGGAGATAGTAGGGTGGCGTTGAATAATTCTAAGGATAAGATGAAGTGAATAAATAATACTCGAAAGAAGTTGCTAACCGTTGTCATCTTTTATTAACCTTAACTTCGGGTACTGTGGCTAGCCGGTACACAACATAACTTCCCCTACCTAACTTAAAGCGTAGTATCGAGAGCCGAGGCTTCATTACGTCGCTCGACATAGCCCTTTTCTAATCTAAAGGGTAGTATCGAGTGATGAGGCTTCATTCCGTCGCTCACCATAACACCCCCTTTCCTAACCTAAAGTGTAAGGTATCGAGAGAGACGAGGCTTCGTTATATTATTATACCTTCCCAGCGGTAGTTTGTATATGTAACACTTCCCCTCCCCCTCCACTCCAGCAACTAACAAATGTCTTGTTGGCTTGCTGAACCTGGCGAGACCGAGATTTGTACCCCGGCCAGTAGCTTCCTTACAAGTGGCGCCCGAACAGGGACCAGAGGCGTTTAGGGGCGTGGCATGTTTGCGGATAAAAGCCCCGCCCAAATAAGAGTTTTACAAAAAAAAGGGGTTGCCTATAGGGTATTTTAGAGTCGGGCATATACTAGAATGTATGTGCCCTAGCAGAGGATAAGAGAAAGGGAAGACATCACATTTGGGTAAAATGCAAATATAGGGTAATAGATAGTCGAGCATACCCTAGTCTGCAGAAAAGACACGAACAGAAGTGAGTGACATAAATCAAAGGAACGAGAACTGCCCAGACAAAAAAAAAAAAAAAATCAAGCGAAAGTCTGCAAGAGAGAGAAGTCGAGCCTAGAGTGAGTGGTAAAAGCTCAGCATGGAGTCAGGTGAGGGCCAAAATCCGGGTGTGGGCGTGTGCTGGATCCACCAGCGACGCAAGGATGAATTGGTAGCGATCGCCCACGAGTTCGAGCTGGATAAGAAAGGGCGCGTGGAGGAGTTGCGTAAGCGGCTATCCACTTTCGTGCAAGATGGCGGCCATGCATCCGAAATTTGGGCTCGAAGCTAGAATCTCAGACCGCCAAAACATTGGAGCCGCCTTCCTGGGGCGCCTTACCCGACGTTGATGGGCACAGAGCTTGGACGAACCCCTTACGAAACGAATAGTTCGTATATTCCTCGGCCATAGAGGCCAAGCCTCTCGCAAACGTTCCGGATCAAGTCCGAAAGTGGGGCATGAGGTACGATGGCTGTTCCGACCCCCTTGGGTTCCTAGAGGACCTAGAGGAGCTCGCCATTACGTATGGTATAGCCCTCGATCGGTTGCCTCGGGCCATGAGCGAGGTATTCTGCGACCGCGCCGCTCGTCCGTTTTTGAGTAGCGGACTAAGGGATGTGGCATGGTCAGTGTTTAGGAGGGGCTTCTTAGAGTTCTTTCTACCACCGCGCTACTTTGAGAGGCTGGAGGACGAAATCCGGTGCCACTGACAGCGCGTGGGGGAGGAATTTAAAGAGTACTTAATAGAGCTGAGGGCTTTGATGCATCATGCCAGATATGAGCCGGAGCGCTGGAGTTGCACCGGATATATGAAAATGCCGCCCCCGAATACAGGCTTTACGTACGGCGGCAAGATTTTTCCCCCTTGTCCCAGCTGACCCAGCTGGAGTGGTGCCCGGAGTAGGCGAGACGCAAAGCGAGCCCAGCATCGAGGAAGCAGAGTGACCAGCGGATCTGGATCCGGAACTTAGGGGGTTCCTGGAGTCGGAACTGGCACTCTTCGAGGGGCTGCAGGGAGTCTCGCATATCGCGGAGCACAGGATCCGGCTGAGGGACGACAAGCTATTAAAACAACGATATTATCCGAAAAATCCGGCCATGCAGAGGTGGATGAGCTGATCCAGGCAGGTGCCATCGAGCCGTCGCGTAGTCCGCACAGCGCCCCAATCGTCTTAGTCAGAAAGAAGACTGGCGAATGGCGCATGTGCATCGACCGGCAACTCAACGCGCATTCCTTGAGCGGTTGCGTCACGCCCGGTTTATCTCCACTCTGGATTTGAAGCACGGGTACTGGCAGATACCGATGGCAGCCGATAGTCGGGAGTGTACGGCGTTCACATTCCCTGGAAGAGGTCTTTTACAATGGCGGGTGATGCCATTTGGCTTGCACTCGGCGTGTGCGACCTTTCAGCGAGCCTTGGATACAGTAATAGGGCCAGAAATGGAGCCTCATGCGTTAGCCTACCTAGACGAAATCGTTGTAATAGGGGCAACGAAAGAGCAACATGTAAAGAATTTGAGGGAGGTGTTCCATCGGTTAAGAGCGGCCAATCTCAGACTGAATAGGAAGAAATGCAGTTTCTTCCGGGAGAGGTTGGTCTACCAAGGACATGTCATTTGTGGGGAAGGAATACGTACCGATCCAGAGAAGGTGGAGGAGATACGTGACCTAAGGGCCCCGACAAATTGTAAGGAATTGCGGCAGTGTCTCGGGATGGCGTCATGGTACAGGCGCTTCGTTCCCAACCTCGCGACTCAGGTACAGCCGCTCCCAGCGCTCTTAAAGAAGGGGCGGAAATGGGCATGGGATTAAGAACAGGAGGAGGCATTGCGTCAATTGAAGGATAGCTTGACGACTGCCCCGGTGTTGGCTTGCCCGGCCTTTTCCGCCAAATTGGTCTTGCAGACTGACGCGAGTGAGCATGGCCTCGGCACAGTGTTGACGCAGACGATCGAGGGACAGGAACGAGTGATACCGTACGCGAGCCGGAAGTTGTTGAAAGCTGAGGTGAACTATTCTGCCACCGAAAGGGAGTGCCTGGCGATAGATAGATAGATACCGTTTCGACGTGATAACGGACAATCTGGCACTTAAGTGGCTCAATTCGATCGAGAGTCCTTTAGGAAGAATTGCGCGATGGGCATTGGAACTGCAACAGTTCCAATTTGACGTTCACTACCGACGAGGGAAGCTCAACGTCGTGGCCGATGCACGATCAAGGCATCCTCTCGATACCTGTCAGCAGGCAGTGGGGGCGGAGCCAACTTGCAAATGGGTCGCGAGCATGCGTGCCAGAATCGCCGATGAGCCAGCCAAGTTTCAAGACTACACACAAGAAAATGGGCAGTTGTATAGGCATTTGGGTCATCGGACGGACGACGAGGACTACATTCCCTGGAAGCTATGTGTGCCTAGGGGTCAGCGACAGAGGGTATTGCAAGAGTGCCATGATGCTCCCACGGCCGGGCATCAAGGCGTGAGGAAAACAGTGTCGAGGCTTGCCCAGAGGTACTACTGGCCGGGTGTGTTACGTGACGCCGCCAAGTACGTTAAGTGCTGTGGAATCTGCCAGAAGTTCAAGAGCGAGCAACTCAAACCGGCTGAACGCATGCTGCGAGGCAGGTGGTAGAGCCGATGGCAGTACTTTCCGCGGATTTCGTCGGGCCCCTTCCACGGTCGAAACATGGCAACACCATGTTACCGGTGTTCCATGATGCTTTCTCGAAATGGGTGGAGCTGGTCCCTCTCAGGAGAGCCACGGCGGCACACCTGCAAACCGCGTTCCGAGAGAGGATTTTGAGCCGATTCGGGGTGCCCAAAAAGTTAGTGTGTGACAACGGGGTACAATTCACAACCCGGAGCTTCAAGGCTTTTCTGGAATCTCTGGGTGTAGAGGTCCTATATACCGCCCCGTACTGTCCGCAAGAAAATCTTACCGAGCGGACAAACCGGAACTTGAAGACCATGATAGCGCAGTTTATCGAAGGCCATTAGAGTTCGTGGGACGAGCTCTTGCCGGAGATATCGCTAGCGGTCAACACAAGCGTGGCGGACTCGACAGGATTCAGTCCCGCTTTCCTGATGCAGGGAAGGGAGCCATGGTTGCCGGCTGCTTTATATGATCAGGTAAAACCGGGGTCAGCAACTATTGCGCTCGACCCTAGGTCGAAGGCGGATAGGCTAAAAGAAATCTTTTATATCGTCCACAGCAACCTCCAGCGCGCATCAAAGGACCAGGACACTACAACCTGCGGAGACGAGAGTGGCGGCCTTCGTTGGACTCTTTGGTCCTATTAAGGCAACACCAACTATCCAACGCCGCTGACGGTTTCGCCGCGAAGTTGGCACCCAAGTTTGGCGGCCCCTATCGGTCATCAAGTTCGTATCCGCCAACATCGTACGCTTGGCGAACCCAGGCGAACGAAAGAAGAAGGTGGCCAATATTTCACAGCTGAAACCATTCCACCAAGGTTCCACTGATGACGAAGAAGAAGGATCCGGACCTATGGACACCCATGAGTAGGCGAGGAGTGAGATTAGCACCCGTCGCCCGACGTAATCACTTACTAAATTTACACTAACACAAACAACGTAGTTAGAAGGGGCTTAGTAGAATGAGAACCGCATTGTAGGAATAGGTTATTAAGCACTTTTCAAACATTTATGAAATTCCAATTTAAAGTGAGTGTGAGGTTAAGCCCGATGTTCAACTGGGCTAAGTAATATAAATGCATTCACATAATCAAAGTATAGGTATAAAATAAGTTAAGTATAGGAATAATATAACTGGGTACATGGACATGGCATAGTTTGGGCATAAATTTGTGTATTCCTGTAAGTTATAAGGCAGGGAAACTTCTACGATTGCAATTAATCGGCGGCTGGATTATTGCCATCGGCAGTCGCTGGCCGGCTTCGCAGCTGTCCTCGCCGCTGCTGGTTGTGGAGGAGCACTCCTCGGGCGAGATCTTGAACGCCTCATCGGAGGCCTCCTGCAGAGTATCCTGGGCGCTGGCGCTGGCGCTAGGCTGTCTGAGCTGCTCGGCCTCGGCGCCTTTCTTGGTCTTCTTGCGCTTCTTCGGCTTCACGGCCTAAACGGCATGCAGCTCGGCCTCTTCCTGCTGGGCGGACTTGTAGCTGGTCGGGAAAAATTTGGCCGCCTCCTTGTGGCCAACAACTGAGTTGGGGCTCACATAGCTGGGGCCATATTCCATGAGCAGCGGTATCGTCGGACCCGGCACCTTGTTAACTTTTAGCACAAATTTATCGGTGCTGCGCGAAAAAACACAAAACGAATGAATCAAATAACATTCAACACCAGGGCTGCAAGCACAAACAACCTACAACTTACAACTAAGTAATAGATAAGCTAACGAATAAGTGGAATTTACAGATGGACCCAGAAGTAATTTCGATTTTAGGTTAGTTAGGCGAGGATGCTAGCAGTGCGGATGCTGAGCCCTTCCCCGTGCCCGACACCGCCGACGCGACCCCCGCCAAGGGCACGATTTCTATCGAAGGCGACAGCAGGAGGAACCGCCGCGTCACTTCCATCACACGATGTACTCCCGACGGACCAATATAATGGAACGCTCGGACGGGGTGGTCATGTTAATGAAGTGACGACCGTCGAAGTGACGACCATGTTCGCCGAAGCGCCGTTTTCGAGGAATTCGCCGCCGTACGCGGAGGAGCCCCTGTCTCCCCCGTTGGCATCCACTTCGACAATGTCGCCTGAGGGGACGGTCAGGACAGCAACTGACGAGGAGGACCTCCTGCCCCTCGAGACGGACGAGCACACGCCACCAATGCGAGAGTCCAGATCGATGAAGTCGGTGGGAATGGGAATTCCACCGTCGGCCCCAGAAGTCGAGTTGTCGCCATCGGGGGTAGCATGCGACACCCCAGCAGCCGGCGCAGAACCCGACCAGCTCCGCCGCGCATCGGATACTGCCGAGAAAAGGGGCCCACCGACGCCGGAGCCCACGACGATTCATGAACCCGTAACGGAAGACGAACATGAGGAACCGTTATTACGCCGCCGTCTCGCCACCCACCGTTTGGAGGTAGATCCGAACAGCCGCTTCCCTCGGATCACGCTGCACTATCTGCCTAAGATCCCCGAGGTGGGTTATGCATCTCGTTCTGGCCTTTCAAAGCGTGGGAAAGCGAGCACAGGAGAAGGTCCTGGCGGAAAACGCCGGCGAAACCACCACCGTCGTCAGACAGCCACCCGAGGTAAGCGTCGCCCAAGTGGGAGCCAACGGCAGCCCAGTGTCGAGAGGACAGTTGTATCGACCCCCAAAAGGTCCCGCCCGGAGCCCGAGGCGCTCTACGTGTGCCGCGTTCGCCCCCGATCGCCGAGAGGGTCCTTCTCGGCCTGGGAAGGATAACCGTAGTTGCGTAGCCGTGGTTACTCCACTAGGAGGATGTTCTGATCCCTGGGTGTTACCAATAACTGTCTGCCAGTTGGTTGCAGAGGAGCCGCCGATCGGGGATGAGGATGCAATGCTCACCCTCGTGCCCATAATACACGCACAGGCACCTGGCACCATTTCGCGGGAGGAGATAGAAGAGGCATGGTTCGGCCCGCAAGACGTGATGCCGCCGCTGGTGCCCGTCTTACGCGTGGAGATATCGGTTACCGGCCACCGGACAGATACAGAAGACGCAGGGGTCGAGGAGGCGGAAACGGCGCACGCTCCGTCCGCAGAGGCCCCCAAGACCCCCTCCGATAGCGAGCTGTGGGGGGACGTCGCAGAATTGTGTGTGAGGCGGCTACCCAGAATGGCCACCACATAATTCTGTTTCGCGGCAAGGAGCCGTTAGATCTGTAATCTGATTGTATTGTTAGTTTTAAGTATCATAAGTATTAGTAGTAAGAAAGGCAAGGAGCCGTTAGATTTGTAGTTTTATCATTTTTTTTAGTTTTAAGTAGCATAAGTATTAGTAGTAGGAAAGGCAAGGAGCCGTTAGATTTATAGTTTATTGTTTTGTCAGTTAGTAGTAAAGAAGGCAAGGATCCGTTTCTAACATCAGTATTATTAAGCATTTATTGAAAAAAGGACTAGAATAGATTATATTTGAATTTGAACTTAACCGCCGGCCGCCGCAGCAACTGTGCGTTGCTGATCGGTTGCTCAACACCGCCCTCGAGAGCGCAGCTTCAATTCGGCGGCGAAGTTGAGCGGCCGAGGCAAGCGCACGGCTCGCTACCGAGCGTGCCGTCACTTTTGCAGAGACCTTCACAGTAAGTAGACGTGTGTCGGAGTAGCAGAGCGGGAACATAACCCCAAAAATGTGTAGCGGAGCGCTAGGGCTCCAGTCAGTGCGGCTAAGTTTTATCGTAAGGAGATAGTAGGGTGGCATTGAATAATTCTAAGGATAAGATGAAGTGAATAAATAATACTCGAAAGAAGTTGCTTTTATTAACCTTAACCTCGGGTACCTTAACCTAGCCGGTACTCAACATAACTTTCCCTACCTACCTGAAAGCGTAGTATCGAGAGGCGAGGCTTCATTACGTCGCTCGACATAGCCCTTTTCTAATCCAAAGCGTAGTATCGAGAGGCTTTATTCCGTCGCTCACCATAACACCCCCTTTCCTAACCTAAAGTGTAGGGTATCGAGAGAGATGAGGCTTCGTTACGTCGCTCACGATACCTTCCCAGCGGTAGTTTGTGTGTGTAACACTTCCCCTCCCCCTAAACCCTCTACTCCAGCAACTAGCAAATGTCTTGTAGGCTTGCTGAACCTGGCGAGACCGAGATTTGTACCCCGGCCAGTAGCTTCTTTACATAAAGCACAAAAACAGAGACTCCCCAAAAGGGCGGCATACCAAAAGTTTTCCTGGGGTGTATCCCACCCGAAACACTCAAAGAGCCGCTATCGTTCGTTACCAATATCCCACAAGTATATAGAAAAATTGATATTGTTGCCTTGTTTACAAAATTTGGACCAATTGCCATAATTAAACGCATGAAGACAAAGGTTAGCGGCAACAACCTTGTCATTGCCTTTAAGTCTCTAATCAATCGCCAAGTTGCTAGCGTGTCTCATCCACAAAACAGTGGTGAATTCAACGAGCGCACTGTTGTTGTGGGACTGATTGGAGCCATTGGCAGTAATCAAACTTGTGAGCATTTTAAGGGCTATTGAGGCTGTCAACTTTTCTAACTATCGCGGCACTCCCAATGCACCATCGTCTTCACCGTCCTCGCATCTTAGATCATTAAGCAAATGAACAATGGCGACAGGCCAACGAGCGCCATTTGGGGCACCGCTCTTTACAGCTGTGGCGATGATAGCACAACTGCGTCCCCTATTTTATGAGCTTATGGCAGGAAAATAATTGACTATTTGCAATTTCTTAGTTCCAGCTGCTTATTTTGTGTAAAATCACTTGTGAGTTAATAATAATAATAGTATGAATGTCTCTTTTTAATTATCATGTTAATGTCTTGACAAATTTTAATCAATACAAATTATTTACGGTTGGTTAAATCTATATCTAAAGAATATAGCAGCAGTATATATTAACTATGGCAGACACTTGCTTTATCTTGTCTTAAAAAACTTTTCCAATTTAATAAAAGAAAAAAAAAAACAAAATAAGAAACCCTACTAAAAATAAAATATACTCTACATAAAGTACCTTTGTGGTTCGCCTTTGACCGCTTATATTCTGCAGGTTATTCCTATTATTTTAAAAAAATTAAATTATTTTATATAATTAACAAAAACGAATTTTGGTGGCTTTAAAAGACAAATAATGCGTTTTAGTGCGTATAGCTTGTAGTGTACAGGCGGCGATCCTACATTTCGGACAGCCGTACCCTAGGATGTAAAATGTGCAACTTGGTTCGAGATGCGCATTCTAGCTATGCTCTGGTCTAGCTCGTCGGATTGGTCGGGGTCCTTCTTACCAAATTGAACGGGTAAGCTGACACACATAATATTATTAATGTGTGGACAGAAAGAAATCATCTAAAACAATCAAACATCTATTTTATTATGTTGTTAGGCTGCGCGACACGCAATCAAAAAAAAAAGGAAAATTACCATCACGGTTATTTCGCTCTATTGAGGGGATCAGGCGGCATGATCCCTCTTCTTTACCCTCCCAACAATCGCTGTAATATGGCGTTGCGCCAATAGAAAAGGCTGTACGACCCTTCTAAAGCATTCTTTCCAAATCTAGCAAAACTACTGGACAGACCATAAAGATAAACTTTATCTCTTCATTTCCAAATCAATATCTTCATTTTTCATTAAGAGAAGCTTAAACTTAGAATCTCCATGATTAAGTTCTAACGTAGGTATTATAAATTTCAACAACTTATGTCCATTTACTTAGCTTAAGTTCTAAACAAATTCGTGTCTTAAAATTTACTAAGCCAGAAGGGCCTTACTGTGCTTGATGCTAAGCTTTAAATTGCCGATGACCAAAAAGGTGGCGGTATTTAGTTATCATCATTAGACGTTAAATAGGTTCTTTTACTTGTGGTTCTTACGTTGATCGTTGGGCCCAAGATGACGTTGACGTTTCATTGTTTAAACAAAACGTATGTTAATTCAAAGTAATTCTACCAAAAAAATAATATACATTCATGGCTCGAAGCATCAGCAAATCTATATTTTCCTTTTTTTTGCTGTTTTAAGCAGCGATTTAAAAATACGCCTGCTGATACTTTTTAGCTTATGGCCAATTAAATGACCATTCCTGTCCCTTATATTCCGATAACCGATTCATAGCCACACCATCCGAAGACACGCGGCCGCGGCTCCGGGGTGGTCTTTGGGGCCTGGGAAGATCCTCTGATTTGGATGGAACTGTCTAATCTCGCTTAGTACGAGGGTGCCGACATGTCCCGCGGTACGTCCAATTGTCAGCTCTCACTGCCGATCAAAAAGTGGATGGCTGGATGTCTCTTTAATCGCGCCGTATGCCGATAAGAGGTTTAGATGGCCAGGCAGCCAAGCTTGCGGCCGGGCTGCCGATACTCTGCTTACCGCTGAACTCTTAAATGAGCTGTTGTGGTCACCTCTTAGGTTATTATGGCTGGTACCTGTCTGCAATGGGGACCTTTAGTTTAGCCTAAGCGTTTCACTGATTATCTACCTACCTTCGTTAAGCTTAACTCCAATAGAACTTATACTCCGCACTTTATTCTTCATCTATGTATATTCGCGGAATTTACATGTTTCCATCCCGATGGTGCAGCACGTTTTTATTTAATTCTTTTATTTAGATAAGAAAAGACTTGACGTTGACGTCTGCTCGGCACTGGTACTCTTGACTCAATGATCGACTGATATTTCTGCAGCTTGTTGTACACCTGCTAAGCAGAGCGTTTACGGTGCAATCTCTCCGCTTTGTGATATTCCCTTCTACTAAACACGTGTGCGGCCCAAAAAAAGGAAAACAAATGTAGCAGGGTGTCTCAGTACATTAGTTCAAAATTTCTTTAAATTTATTTATATATTACGGCCACTACACGCTTTGATATAATTCGACAACTAACTTATTAAGCCTACATTACGCTAAAGCGAAGAAGCGAAACGAATTCGCTCCCAGAGCGAGTGATAAGGCTTTATTGCGATCTCGCTCCGCCCTAAGCCTAACATACACTAGACTTCATGTTTAAAATTCCCTGCTGGTCTGGGATGGCCCTCAATGGGCCTCTCACCCGTAAGTGGCCTGGCGTCAGAGCCTTGTCATCGCAGGGGCCTGGAATTGAGGACGGCCTCCACTGCGACAAGAGTCGTCTGCAGCTCCTCTTTAGCAACAGGCTGCCTGCCGTTCGTAGGAGTAGGTGCTCTGCAGACTTCACGACTGCCCCCCATAGACACCCGAAGTGCGGAGCTTTTGGCGGTATGAGTGCAAATTCGCATCCGTTTTTGATGCGAATTCGCGAATCGCGCCCGCCTCTTCCTCGATTCGAGATCGCAACTCCAGAAACTGGCGACTTGCTCATATGAAGTTCGTCGCGATGTCGCAATAGACGGTCTGTGGGGCTACTCGACGGCCGACGAGCCTTTGAAAAGCCATTACAAATGTATTAGTAGATAAGTCAGATACTAGTTTTAAGTGAATCGCTTTGAAGGCGAAGCAAACAAATAGTGATATGTATGACTTATACGTTCGAAAGGTCGTGCTAATTGGGCCTCAAAAATCGACGCCACAGATAGAAAATGGGCAGAGCGCTTGGAGTCGATCTGCTGGTAAATTGCCCACAATTTGTGTTAGCAGACGAGGTTTTCATTTAAAGCAACGGATGCATGGTCTCACTGTCTGATTACAGACCTCTTGAGCGTTGATTAGCCAAAGTCGCTCACGAAGAAGACTCTCGAGTGCTCTTGGGCCAGCATGACAATTCGTCAAATGCAAGTATCCAATAAAGCTTCTGGCGAATTGCACGCTTTTTTATTAAAAGTAGCGGAAACTTGGCATCATATGAAATAGGAGCATTTACAAGTCGTCCCCCTACTCGTCACAACGAAAACGAGCACTAAGATCCATTATACTCATATATAAATGGATTGAGACGCTGCAGGCTATAACCCACGCGTGTGCTTTTTTGAACTATATCTATGTCATTTTTAAATTCACATCGTTGGATGACTTCAACTATTTTCTCGAAATCTTTTTTCCTTTCGAGCTCCGTAGGAATACTCTCAAATCGTACTTTTCGATTTTTACATTTTTTAAAAAAACGGAGCACTTAAGCAAACACTGTCAGCAGCCTAGCATGCGATGAAAAACTATCGATAGTTTTCAAGATATCTGGTAGGTCTACCATAGCTGCTAGTCCAACAGCTGTTTTGCGTACTTATAGAGTTCGTATTTCATCTGTCATCAGATGCTGGTTAACCGGCCAGTATTCATAAACATACATGTCAAATACTCACTGTACCCAGTGTCATTTAAATTAAATCACATTGTAGCACTTAGCTGCAATGTTTACATAAGTCAAAGTATCAAGCACACTTCAAGTGCAAAGTAATATAATATGACAAGTATGCAATGGGCAGTAGAAGTGCCGAGTCAGCATGCTTCGCATGCCCGACCGTCCCTTCTTTATGTATGTATATTACATTCTCTCTCTCGCTCTCGCTACTATCAGCGCTGAGCATATAAGGAATACATAATGCGCTAACGTCTCTGCCGGCGTTAAGTACTTCAAAAATGAAGTCCCATTGAACCACATTGACGCAAGTAATTCATCAACATCGCAGCCTCTTGAAACAATATCTGCTGGGTTTTGATTTTGCAAATGTTGCCAAAGACGAAGGATATGACCGAGTCCAATGAAGCGTGACTTCAGGATCAAACCAAAGAACCGTCCGGTTAATCGATAATCTTATGAGATTTCTGACTCGATGACAAAGATCTGCGAGAAGGTGAGCCGCGCACAACTCAAGTCGGGAAGAGTCTTCGTCTTGAGGGGGGCTACTTTAGATTTGGATGTCAACAACGAAATACGACAACCTCCTGCAGTACGGCTGCGTATATATTTGCATGCGCCAAACGCTCTTATTGATCTCGATCGGTGAAGTTCGCTCTTTAAACACGTATCGTGGTATCTTAATTCGTTGCAACTGAATCAAAGTAGATTTCAGTTGCTGCCACGAAATATCCGAACTCTGAGGGACAGTCTAACTTCTGAAGCCAGAGCTCTTGGAGTAGTATTTTTGCCTTGATTATCAGAGGGGTTAACAGGCGAAGTGGGTCAAATAGCCGCGATGTTACCGATTTGCCAAAAAGGGAGCAGGCGCAGTGCCGTAAGTTACGGTGTTTAACCTGAAGGACGTCAAAGAGTGAGATGGATTCTTTCTCCACACAACGAGCTGGAAATCTCGATCTGCTTCATGCACCATGACCTGCCTATACACCTTTTGATGTCAGCTGTCAACGCATATTTGTGGAGTTGAAATCGAAGCAGAGTCGAATATGTCTCCTCTTGTATGGTCGGTCCAACCATAAGAAGGTCATTCAGCGCAATTTGAGACGATGTCCGAAGGACGCGTCGAAATCAACGCGTAACTTCGTCGATGTGCTATGTGGACTTAAAACACACACACACACTGATGCGGGAGTACTTGGAATCTGATCATCTATTTCAGACATGTGACCTAAAGCTAAATATTCCTCCATGAATTCCAAGTACATGCGCTTAAGCTCGGGATCTCGCGACAAGCGTCTTTCAAGCGACACAGAACGACGATTAGCAACCTAGAGGAGTTCCCAAGCTTATTGGAATCTGATTTAAATGGCAGTCTCACTTGACCTGAAGGCAATATTTCCAAATTATCTAGACAGTGGCTCTCACATATCTAGAAAGTGGCTCTCACTGTCTTTTGTAGAATCGGACACTTCGGACCTTGTTGAATCTGACCGACAAACAGAAGCACAAAGAACGTCTCAGCTCCCATGAGCATGTCGATCTTCTGTGGCTTATGGAAATATGGATCAGCCAATTGCAGGCTCTCAGGGGTTTTTCAACCACTGACATTGACCGTATGGTTCGGCCGGTAACCCGAAATGGTCTTCAAAATCCACAAATCTAACGAAAACTCCCCACTCTATGAATCTTCCTTCTTACTTGAGTATAGCATTGTGCAATCCCAAGTAGGCTGATACTAGCCTCTTCTCTACGCAGCTGTAATCGTTGTGCTAGCTCGTCTGTTACAATATTAATTTGTGAACTAGAATCGAGTTAAGCTCTAGCCGTCACGAACTCGCAACTTCTCGTTTTAACGCTAACGATTGCGGTAGCTAGGATTACACTCTTAGACACATTCGCATGCACATCATGTGAAGTCGATGGTTGATCCTGTGTGGAGTCAAGGGGTGGTGGAAAAGGGGTGGTGGTACGCGAGTATTGGAAACGCCAGAGCATCTATGCTACAGTGTGTAATGAGAACGACTGCATACTCTACACTTGTTTGCCTTACATTTGTCAACTGATGCATAAAGAAGCCGACTTATATTCAATATCGAATGGCCTTCGGAATCGCAATATAAACATTTTGGGGTCACTTGATCGTTTCTTACACTAGCCACAGAACAAGAAAATGAACCTCGATTATTGTTTTTGAAAACAGCGTTTGACTGTGGCCATCGGACGAAGCTTTGGCTGATTCTTTAGCAGAAAGGTGCTGATATCTACGACACATGGCCGTTTCACAATAACTCAATAGTGGAACGATTGCATAATCGAGTTGATCCTCCCATTTTCGTCTGGTCATTGATCTCAAGGATTAACGCTGTATCTATAAGTGAGGCCAGCATTTCTAATCTACATTCTAAATCTGTGGACTCTAGGTTTAATTTACCCTATATTAATTGATCATTTACACGAGTTATGCTCTTAACGGACATATTGCGTCTTCTTTGAATCGTCAAAACTTTCCTTAGTAGCCATATTTGACTCTAAATGCGATTTAATAAATATTAATTTCCATTAAAATCGAATTTGCCAAACGATTTCAAAAAACGAATATGCTTGATCAATAAAGCGTAGGGGAGCGAGCGTCTCTTGACCGAAACGCGCCAACGAATAATTCGTAATAAAACAATTGCATAGACACCGCTTAGCACAAAGCGGAAGGAATATAAACGGGCTGCAGCTGGCTTGCTATGCACGTGTATATGTGTGCGTGTACTGCACTTATAAACAAGCGCTTGGTCTCGGACAACTGTATAATTTACAGTGGTTGCGAGTGATAGCTTTAAGGGGGGAACGACAAAGTTAAGCGAAATTTATTTATTTACTTTATTAATGGACGACAAAACTAGTGTCTTCCTCATTATTCAGTAGATTTTACATACATGAAAATTAAATGCTAAAAGCCCAATTAGAGCACAATTTTTTTAATAGCATCACCGACCGATGGAGGTGATTTATTAGCCAGTCCGGCCAGCTGTGCTCCATTCACAGCTAATTTTGTCAGTGACGCTATTAGAGCCTACATCTAAGAAGAAGGGTGTAAGTAGGAAAAAAGTGTTCTTAAGTAAAACTAAAAATAATCTTAATTTGCTATATTATTTAAGAAAATACAATAAATAGAGAAAAAGAAAGAAAGAAGTTATTAATAAAGTAAAGGAATTTAAACAAGATATAAAGAATGTTAGGTATATAGGATAGAGAGATAGAAAAAGGAAATCACCGACCCGGTGGGGGAAAATTTATAGCCGGTCCGGTAAGCAATGCCCCTGGGAATGGTCAGTGACTTCCCGAAGGTATCCTGAAAGCAACGATTTTATTAGGGGTAGAGAGAGTTCGGTAGAGAAAACGTGATGCAAACTATTATAATTTTTACATATCACGCGAAAAGGATTGTGCATAGAGGAGTCTGTTGTGCCCGTAGATAGGAATAAGGGGCGATAATTTCTAGTTGGTCTGGACGAAACAGAGAATTGAAGACGCCCTAACAGAAAAGGAGAATCTATATCGCCAACAATCAACTTATGTAGAAAGACAACGCCGAGAATTGTCCTACGGCTGATTAACGACGGAAGATTAAGAAGAAGAAGCCTGCTGGAATAAGATGGCAACCGAAAAAAAGCGGAAATTGCTTTTGAACATATTCAATACGATCCTGGCTATTGATATACTGCGGAGACCAGATGCAAGAGCAGTATTCAAGGATAGGGCGAACAAGAGAGATGTACAGAAGTTTCGTTAGATAAGGTGTAGTGCGATTGAAGGTCATAAACATACACTTTGAACAATTTAGATGCAATTGATTGGCCGAACACCAAAGTTGCATAGCGTTCAAATCGTCTTGTAGACGAGAATGATGTAGGGGATTAGTGTATGATAGAATAAGTTTTACATCATCCGCATACATAAGTACCCGGGCATGTGATATAACAGAGGGGAGATAATTTATAAGAAGAGTAAAGAGTAAAGGTCCAAGATGACGACCTTGAGGAACACCAGAAGTAACGTGAACCTGCTTAGAGGTAGTCAGCCTCAGCATTACTCTTTGGGTCCTACCTTTTAAATAAGAGCTAATCCAAAGCAAAAGAGACGGAGGGAAACCTATTCGGTCAAGTTTAAAAAGTATAATGTCGTGGTGCACGCCTTACTGAAGTCAGTGTAAATGACATCAGTTTGCATTTCCGAAAGGAAAGCATCATTTACCAAGGAAGTAAACTCAAGCAGATTGGTCGTAGTTGACCGATTCTTGACGAATCCATGTTGAACAGGGAAGACAACAGGTTTGCAGAAATGCTGCAAATTTGAAGTGATTATTTTTTCAAATAATTTAGGAATAGCGTTTTGCAATGCCCCTGTAATTTTGTATATCAGACTTTCCACCTTTCTTGTGGAAAGGAATGATATAAGATTCTTTCCAAAGAGATGGGAAGACAGAAGATTCAAGGGATAGATTAAAAAGCTTTAGCAATGGATAAACAAGGGAAGAACTCCACTCCTTGAGTAGACAACTAGGAATATTGTCAGGCCCAGGAGAGTAAGAAGACTTTAAAGAATTTATAGCTAAAAGGAGAGAGGAATGGGAAATAATAGGAGGAGGTATAGAACTAGATGAAGTAATAGTATAAGGGTAAGAATAATTATTAGGACAGACTGAAGAGTAAGTTGACTGGAAAAAGTTAGCAAAGAGGTTAGTAGAATCAGAGTCATTGCTATCTTTATCCATCCCGAGAGAAAAAGAAGATGGCAAACTTGAAGATTTCCGCTTCAAGTTTACAAAATTATAAAACTGTCTCGGATTTTGTGCAAATTTCCTTTTGCAACGAGTTAGATAATTCTCATAGCATTGAGAATTCAGAAGAAAGAAGTCGACTTGGCTATGGAATATTTAGCCAAGTCTTTACACGAACCAGACTTATTAAACTTTTTAAAATATTTAGATTTTAGATTTTTCAGATTTGATAATCTGAGAGTAAACCAGGGTGGCTTTGAAAAAGTAGTCGAAGGTATTGACTTGGGAATGCACATATCTAAGAGGGAGTTTAGGGTGCTATAAAAAAAATAATAGCAGTATTCATATCAACCGAGTCATATAAGAAAGAGCAATCGGTTGCATAAATAAGCTGATTTAGCAATGAATAATTTCCTTTGCGAAAGCAACGGCGGGGCTTATTGGCTGATGAGCACGAAATGAGAGGATTACAATTGCCCATTGCAACCTCTAAAGTAGGATGATATACATCCTAAGGAAGAGATAAAGGAGGGGACCTAGACACATTAGAAATAAGGTTGTCGTTAACCAATACAAGGTCAAGTGTTCTATTCAAATGATTAGAAATTGAATTGATTTGAAACAACATCTTTCGTTGTGCATGCAAGCATGCAATCTATAAAGTCATGCTGTGCTGAGGGCACTAGATAATTTTCGGCAGTGAATAATGACCAAGAGATGTTCGGCAAATTAAAATCACCCAACACCATAAATAGGTCATTATCACGCACGTGTGAAGAAACTTCTTTAATACAAGTAATATGTTTCATATAAACTTGAATATCAGAAGAAGGAGGGACATAAGAGCATGTAATATAGATATTCCGTGTAGGAAAAGACACCTTAACTGAGACAATCTCAGCGTCAGTAGGCGTACTAAAACAGAAAAGTTCTGACTGGAGAGTGGCTTTAACGGCAATTAACACCCCACCACCTCGAGTCAGCCGATCATTTCCATCTATGCAAAATAAAATTATTTGAAAAAACCTCAAAATCAGATATGGTTGGAACATGGCTATGTTTCTGAAAATGCGATTATATCCGAATCGAAGGAAGTGCTGGCCAGGAAAAGAAGAGGAAAAGACTTGGTAAGAAGGCGAAGTTAGGTTTTTGGGGCAGAAATGGTCGGTGTATTGAAGGGACTGGAAGGATGACAGGCTGGTTTCGCTTTTTTGGCTTGAACTCGTGAACAATCATGTGTGGAGGCCAAAATTTGGGATCACAAATTATTGGGAACATATCATGTGAAACATTTATTTTGAATGATGATATTTCACGAGGAGTGGAGAAATTAAATTTGGCAATTGACACGCTATCAGAAGAATTGTTAGTAATATAGGCTGCTAATGACTCAGAAGTGGTGTCAGACGAAAGTCGAGACACAAAAACTTGCCTACGAGGGGCAACAACAGTTAAAGTAGGAGCTGATGAGGCTACAGGTAATGCAGGATTTGGTGGGGCAAAAGAGGCACCATGATTGTTTTTCACAATCTGGGCTAGATTACGCGCAGGTCTACCTTTGCGGCCAAGAGCTGACGGGGCTGATAATAATTGGAGATAAATCCAAGTTGCTAGGCAGGGAAAAAAGAGGCGTAGGTGTCTGAACAGACGGAGATGGCAACTGCAAAAATTGAGGCTCCAATCGGCGATTGGTTGGAGACTCGAATTTTTATTTGCCAAGCAACTCAAAACTCGAGTCAAAATTACTCGAGAGCTGCTTAGCCACTTTGTTCAATTTTAAGAATTGATTTCTCACAGAATTATACATTCTAGAGAAATGAATTTGCTTGTCGATGCATACTGGGCACGACCAACGCAAGCCGCCGCAGCCCTTCTTGGCAATTGCAGCGATCATGTCGCAATCACGCCCAGTGAGACCTGCACATTTAGCATGCATCATATTCTCACACAGCCAGCAATTAACAAATTGCGGCACTGCAGAATCATCAGCCTGTTTGAACGTGCAAGGTTTCTTACAGCACGACATAATAACTACCAGCGTTAAAAGGTAAGCAGCAATTGCGAGAGCGCAGGGCAAAACAAAACACACTGCCCAAAAGCAGAATAGAGCAAGTAAACGCTCGAAAAATAACTATTCGTGCACAAACAAATTGTTTGGAGCGAAAAGCAAGAGCAAAAATTTGCGAGAGCGCGATGCACAAGATGAAATATACAGCAGCCACGCACAAACAAATGTATGCACAGAGGAGCACCAAAGCAATAGAATCAAAACAGACAATAACTACAACACGGAACTGACGCCGCTTTCAATAAATGCCATTATTAACAGACTTACGCTGCAACAACAGAATAATACTTTGCACAATTATAAAGCTTTTTAAATAAAGCACAAAAAATGCCAAATTTAGAAATAACGAGAAAGAAGGGCTATCTTCGGCATGCCGAAGATCTAATACCCTTGCAGACCCAACCTTTTAATGCCGAGAAAATGGTTAGGGCCGAGTTCGGTCAAGGTATATTGATAAACAAAAAAAAAGGCTTTTGATCAAAAACCGATGTAAATAAGATTTTGCAAAAATGAAGGGAGCATAGTGAAATCATTAAATGCCGTGTTTAATCGCAAAATCATGAAAAACAAAAAATGCTCCATACAAAAACTTAATAATATGATATAGTGGTCCGATCTTAATAGGATTTTGCATATATATGAGGAGCATAGTAAAACTAATAAATGCCGAGTTTGGTCAAGATATCTTGAAAAACAAAATGTTTTTCATACAAGATCCTACTTTTCGACAGATCGTTCCTATGGCAGCTATATGATATAGTGGTCCGATCTTAATTGGATTTTGCATTTATATGAGGAGCATAGTAAAACTAATAAATGCCGAGTTTGGTCAAGATATCTTGATAAACAAAATTTTTTTCATACAAGAACTAAATTTTCGACCGATCGTTCCTATGGCAGCTATATGATATAGTGGTCCGATCGTAATAGGATTTTGGATATATATGAGGAGCATAGTAAAACTAATAAATGCCGAGTTTGGTCAAGATATCTTGAAAAACAAAATGTTTTTCATACAAGATCCTACTTTTCGACAGATCGTTCCTATGGCAGCTATATGATATAGTGGTCCGATCTTAATTGGATTTTGCATTTATATGAGGAGCATAGTAAAACTAATAAATGCCGAGTTTGGTTAAGATATCTTGAAAAACAAAATGTTTTTTCATACAAAAACTTAATTTTCGACCGATCGTTCCTATGGCAGCTATATGCTATAGTGGTCCGATCCAGCTAGTTTTGACATATGTGCTGCGTGCAACAGAAAAAGGGACTTCTGCAAAGTTTCATTAAGATAGCTTTAAAACTGAGAGACTAGTTCGCATAGAAACAGACAGACGGACAGACGGACATGGCTATATCGACTCGGCTGTTGATGCTGATCAAGAATATATATACTTTATGGGGTCGGAGATGTCTCCTTCTATGCGTTACACATTTCACGACAAAATTATAATACCCTCTGCAAGGGTATAAAAAACAGGATTAAAGCGCAAAAATATATAAAAATCTTTGAGCACAAGTAAAACACGTCAATCACTCTCAACTGAGAAATCTCTGAAATTGTAGTGACAATTAATTTTTGTCACTAATTATCATTCGCTCAGAAGCACTAATTCACACAAATACTATATTATATATAAATCTCCAAAGCGGTTAGTAAGTGCATGCAAATTTTAATTATGCTCATTATGCTTGAACAACGGTGCATTACGAACTGGCGACGAAAAAACCGATCGCAGAATTCTAGCAAAAACAAAAGCGCACAAGAGCATTAGTAAATGAAGCAATTTAATTTGCTCTGCTGTCATCTCATCAGTTTTCAGCTACCGCTACGGCTAAGCAGAGCACATCATTTCATGTTTTGCTATTGTTATTGCTATAGCCAATGACGCGACAAAGCTACAAGCAGAACACAGCAAATGCTTTTTCATTTTTAGGCTCTGCTACGGCTCTGTTCAAAGAGAGAGCGACAGCGAGAGCAAACCGAAATACTACGGAGTAGCGTAGCATTTTCAAACGCTGCTTTTCAATGTAAAAAATTACGAAAATGTTTAAATATTCGCTTTTTAACTTAAGCCTTAAAAATAATTAAGTTCTTGTTATACCGGTTAAACCTATTATAATAAACTTCTTTTTGAACAGACGTTATATAAAAAATTTGTTTAGAGCTTTCCATCTATGATACATAATATTATATTTTAAAGTTAAACTAAAAGTCTTTAAAATGTAGTACTTATGTCGGGGACAAAAGATTGTTTCCATATATTATAGAAGTGTTCCCAAAACATAAAAAATTAGTTGAAAATTTGTTTGAGTCCGATAAGATGGTAAGCAAAAAGTTTCGTACAACTGTTTTTCAAGATATTTCCAAGCCTAATCCTAATCCTAATCCTAAAGTTCACATAAGGTAACTTACATCAAAATTTTAGCTCTTACGATCGGCTACGTCAAACAGCTGTATTTATGGAGAAGCAAGAGTTAACGCTGTTTCATATTCTCATATTTACAACTCTCTCATAAAACTCTCTCCCTTGGAAATTTTTCGCGTGATGTGTCGAGTTATTTCGATTCCTTAATCTGCTTTTCATGTGCTCTTAACAGATGAAAGGTGATCTCTCTCAGAGCTCTCTACAATTAAGAACTCCCGGTCGTCCTTAATAATAAAAAAAATTTAATGTGAATGTGTTTTTAAGGATAAACAAAAACTTGAATTTGCTTACGGCAAGTAGTACCAACCTTTGCGTTGTACGGATATAATTGTGTGAAATTGAAATAATAAGCTTCAGCAACAAGAACTTCAAACATAGTTTATATATATTGTAGCGAAATTTGGGCTAAAGTGAGTTGGTGTCGCCGCGGGTAGCCGAGCGGAACTAATGATAGGTGAGGGGTAGCCATGGCAGACTCCACATATGTACCGATTATAGACGTTTAATTCCAAGCTTTATTAAATTATCTTACAAAGAAAACTTTATCCGAGGCACGTGGTAGCCGGGTCGTAGCCAAAACGAGAAGGAAAAAGAGATGGTCCCATTGTCAGCTTAGGGGTGGGGGTGCCAGTCGATATATCGATACAGTGATCGCGATATTTGTCGAACTGTTCGGATGGATATAGCGACATAGCAGGAACAGGGGAAAGGGACGATGCCGGCTCCGCTATTTTCGTTACATTGCCCCTTTCTGAGACTCGAGCCTCCTGGCCGAGTACATTCGTGGTTGGTCCGAGGTAAGGTGCTAGGCGGTTGACGTGAACCGTCCTTGTCGTGCGCTTTCCAGGTATGCGCACCTCACAAACCAAGTCATAATGGCGGAGTACTACGGTCGTCGGTCCGATCCAATCGGACTGTAATTTCGGGCATCGACCGACTCTGCGCATTGGAGAGTATAACATTGCGAAGTCGCCAGGTACGAACTCGGTAGAGTGGGAACGTAAATGGTAACGCACCTTGTTTACTTTTGCGGCCGCTTGCAAATGTTGGCAGGCGGTCTGGTGAGTTTTCCTAAGCGATGAAAGCGGGATAGCTTTCTGCGTCGGGCTTTGGCGACCGAACATTAGTTCTGAGGGCAGACGAGGTTCGCAGCCAAACATCAGTCGCACGGGCGAAAATACATTAGCTTCGTGAGGGGCAGATCGGTATGCCCAAAGCGCAAGTGGCAGCAGCTGGTCCCACTCGCGTTGGTCGGCCGCGACGAATTTGGCCAGGTAGTCCGGAAGTGTCCGGTTAAAACGTTCAACCATCCAATGCGATTGGGGATGTAATGGCGTTGTGCGTGTTTCCTCCACACCGAGGATTCGAAGGTAGGCTTGGAATTCTTCCGACTCGAAGTTTTGGCCTTGATCCGAATGGAGTATAAATGGGGTGAAATAGCGGCAAAATACTTCCTGTACAAGTGCTCGTGCTACGGTTTCTGCCGTCTGATTAGGGAGGGCTACACACTCTGGCCATTTGGTAAAATAGCACATGACAACTGCGATATTCCGATTGCCAAGAGTGGTGGTGGGCAGGGGGCCCAGAATGTCTATCGCAATATGCTCGAGGGGAGCACCAATGTAACTGGGTTGCAGCGACCGACTGTGCGGCGAGAGCGCTCTTTCCTGGCGTTACACTGCGGGCAGTGGTGTGACTAAAGGGTTCTCTGCTAGTATAGGAAGGGCTGATTCCACAGTTTCCAGGTGACACAAGATTGTGTACGCCGGCAGTTTGCGCTCCTGAGCGCTCAAGTTAAACACGCGCAGAATGGTGGAGCCACTTCTGATGTCCACGAGAGAGCTACCCAAAACAAGATCGTCAGGCAGCTGTGAGTGAGGGCCACGTTTCAGCATGGCTAAAGGCAGCTGATCCAGCGACGAACAGTCCACAAGCAGATGCGTGTCGCTGTAAGGCGGGACACTAGCAGAAATCGTTGAGTACAACAAGTTGGGCGGTGCTGAGTTGGGCATATGCAGTGACGCCCAACCCCAGGCAAAATTGAGGCGGAGCGCTTTTAAGTGCACGGTGGCCTGGTAACACAGCGAAAATCGATGCAAAGACTGGGCGTATTGCCTTCTACCAGTAGGAATTCGTGCTTAATTGGCCGCTATAGTCAAGCTTACTGTAGCTCGAGAGGTGGCCAAGAACTGTTCGGAGGATGGGCCCTGCAAGGTCACCTCACATGGTATGACTGGCAGCTGTTTCCTAAGATCTCCGCGATTAAACAAAGATACAGCTGCACCCGTATCAACGTCGAGTCGCACTAGGCGTTTCTGCAAAGAGATCAAACAATGTAAGCTCTGAATGCCCAGGTTACCAAGTCGATACATAGCTTTAGTAGGAGGCGAGGTGTTCTCCGTTGGGCAGTTTCTGCCGTAACGCCATTCACATGGTGGTTACCCCTTGAGACTGAGCGCGCGGCTCCGTGCTGGGTGGATGACAGCTCCTGGGCTCTCTCTCGGGGCGGCAACTCATCAAACAACAATGCCAGGGTGGTCTCAACTTCTTGTGAAGGGGACTGAGATCCGGCAGACGCTTGTTTGGGCGGTGGCGGGTACACGGTGAGGGGCTCCAGGGAGTTGCAGGACCGAGACGCAGTAGCCGGGAGCTGAACCCGCGGTTCGCGGTTTTGATAAAGAAGCATAGAGTCCGGCGCAGGTTGACTGAGGCGGCATCCCAGAGAGGTGCTCGGAGGGGCGTCGTATAGCTGTTTGATCAACCATTGGCTGGGCACTCACGCCGGGCGGCAGATCATTAAACAACGGTGGGCAGGTGACATCCTCAACTTCCTCGGAAGGGGTATATGGTCCTGGACTAGGTTGTTTGGGTGGCAGCGTAATCACGGCTAGGTGCTCCAGAGAATGGCCAGACGTTGACACAGAGGCCATGGGCTCCAGATCCTGCTTACCCATTTTCTCAAACTGTGCATCGATCATGTATTAGTACGTTACATAAGCTTGGTTCTTTTCAGAGTGGTCAGATAGTGCGAACAGATGATAGTCGGGGCGGTTTTGGTCAATTGCCCACCTTGGCCCCGAAGGTTAGCGTGCTCTAGTATTCCACCGGGTCACGAGATTGGATCAAGCTGCTCATTCTGATTCTCCGCGAAGGTCTGCCATTCCTCCTGGGTGAGCGCGTCTGAGTCCCAGACTTTACTGTCGTCAGAGATAATTAAAACTTGGTACGTCGTCTCGCGAATACCGTGGGGCCGGCCACGCAATCTTACGTAGAGTTTCAAGTATTTTTTGTTCTCCGACCAGTGGTACTCCTCCGCCATTTCATCTAGAAGACGCTGAAACTCAGGCCAGGGTCTGGTTCCGTCGTACACAGGAGTAGACTCCGTATCCGGAATCTCTACGACTCCATCACAAAAGTAGGGGCTAGCACTTTGAATGTTGGTTCTGTTTGTGGCGCTCCTCGCATGATACCGCCTTTGTTGGACGTCGTGGGAATAGCTTGCGCCGTAATAAAAGCACACTGGTCCGGGTGCTGCGTCCTAGCCTCCTTTTCTGAAGGCGGTGCAGTGGTCTCCCTAAGATCGGACAGCGGTCGCAATTTAGCGATCCTGCAGGCAGGGCCGACACTCGTGGTGTGCTTGTAGCAATCCCATCATTGGCAGTGGGAGTGGTGACGCCGGCTGATGCCTCACCCGCGTTAGTGCCATCTAACAAAGCGCGTTCAAACGAAGATCACATTTGTTGGAATTTTTGTTCGAACCGCTATTTTCGGGCAGCCGTGCGGCTGTCCGAGAGCTCCACACGTCGTTGGAAAGATCGATCGAGTGCGTCTAAGCGGTCGGCAATCGTATCGGCCAACTCTGCTGCGCCTCAACAATGTCGTCATTAATTGCTGCTGTTGTGCGGCTGTCTCTAGTGTTGTCTACCTGCGGCATTGCGGGCTGTATTTTTGCAAATACAAGATAGTACCCCACACCTGACATGAATGTAGCGAAATTTTCGTCAAAGTGATTTGGCGTCGCCAAGGATAGCCGAGCGGAACTAAATATAGGTGAGGGGTAGCAACGGCAGACCCCACATAGGTACCGTTTATAGACGTTTAAAACCAAGCTTTATTAAATTATCTTACAAAGACAACTTTAAACGAAAAGAAGGAAAAAGAGATGGTCCCATTGTCAGCTTAGGGGTGGGGGTGCAAGTCAATATATCGATAGAGTGATCGCGATATTTATCGAACTATTCGGATACAGGTAGCGACAAAGCAGCCACAGTGGAATGAGACAAGTATAAGTTTCTTGCTTTCAATCTCCTAGTCAAGTGAAAGAAGCCGAAGCTGTCTACAAATATCTACAGCAACAAAAAATGTACTTACATTGAATATCCAATTTCCAACCATCTTCTAGAGGATCTGAATGAATAGCATGATTGTATGCCTTACATGATAGAAACGTTCCAGCATCGGCTTTGCTTAAGTTTATTGAAAGTGTGCTGGTAGTCTGATTTCCATCACTCGAAGTCTGAAATTAAGAATGGCAAATATATTTATACTGTGCGATTCAAATAATAATTTGTGTGCAACATGTTCTTATGTATATATCAATAAGATTGAACAATTTCGGCTTTCTGAAAAATTCATTCTTGATGCAAAAAAAAACAAGTAAGTAAACTAGTCGGGAGCTCCTGACTATGGAATATACTGAACCCTCAGCAATAATAACAAGTTAGAGGGCTCTAGTCGGAGATGCTTCCTTCTGCCTTGTACATACATTTGCATTTTGCACAAATACAATATACCCTTTTTACCCATTTTTAATGGGTTCAGGGTATAAAAATAAGACAATCAAATAAAACTGAGAGCACACGACGAACTGTGTGAACACGGCGAACGTTTATTTTGAAATAAAGAGAAATTACAAAAGGTTCATAGAATGAGAACAAATATAAAGTGGTTCATAAATCTTAGTGATGACAAACTACACAATTGAACTTGAACGTTAACACTTCTTCTCAAATTAATGTTTTTAATTTGACATATGTACATACGAGCAAATTTAACAAATATCGGATGCTTTTCTTTCTGTACAATTTTTGTTAAGATGTCTGCAACATTTTCATTTGTTTCCCACAAATTAATATAAACTATTTTTAATGCTAGAACCTTTCTTTTGATAAGGCTACATATTCAGCCTCAGTACTGCTCTGAGCGACCACTCCTTGTATTTTCGATTCCCATGAAAAGGCTAGACCTCCAAGGTAAAATCCGAAGCCAGTATAAGATTTTCTATCCAGACTGTCATTAGCCCAGTCTGCATTCAAATAACATGTATGCAAACTTTGACCAGTTTTACGATAATGAAGTTTTAGGTCAATTCCCTTTGCCAGATAGTGCAAGACGTGCTTCTCGGCAGACTCATGCTCGTGATGCGGATCAGTATTCCGTTGCGCTAGCTTCCTTAGGGAATGAGCTATATACGGCCATGTTCAGATGGCTAGATACGTAAGTGATCCAATTAGTGATTGGTATTCAGTCACGTCCCCTGTGCTGCATTTGCCGTTGCGGCTTTTTTGGACCTAAAGGTGTCGACAATGGACGACAGACGTTCGTGCCGAATTTCGCCTATAGACACTAAAAAGTGATTGAGCGTATGGAACAAGCTATTATTAAATCTATGTGGATGATACAGCTACCAAATTGTATGTATCTTCTGAAATATTTGTTTGCAAACATGGCTCATTTTGTGTGGCCTTAAGTTCCAGTATTTTTAATGCGTCAGCTAGAGTGCTTTTCCACTCTCTGCCTGACTGCTTGAGTCCCTAAAACCACTAACAAACAAGTAAGAGGTTCTAGTCGGGAGCTCCCGACTAGGGAATACCCTGAACCCTCTTATTCCAACACCAAATGGAGCTCGTTTGAATTAATAAAGATAAATTTAAAAAAAAAGTTCCCTTGGCAGGGTTTGAACTCGCAACCGACCGCATATTTACTTTCCTCGGTAGGACTCCAACTTGCGACAGACCGCACCACTGCCTCTAGAGGAGCAGCTCAGAAAACAACCGCAGTGAAGACAGAATTCGAAGCAGACGCGCATGAATGTGTGTGTGTACAATGTACACTGTACACTGCACATGTATATAGAAATTCTAACAAGTTGCGTCGCAACACGTGCGCAGTCAAAATATTTTCCACAGTATATCTTATTGTACCATAGAATACTTGTGTATTCTCAAAAAGTCAATTGCATTTAAATTGTGGCTTAAATTGGTTGGCAATACAAGTTGGGTTATTAACTTGATTTATTGCTCTGTGGTGGTAGCAGGGAGGTGGCGATAGGTCTAAAATGAAAGATACTTGACATATATATAATATTCTAGAAGCAACTGGCTCTGGCTCTAATTATATACCCAATTTGCTCAAAAAACAGGATATCGAACGAAACGGAGTAAGTAATTGGCTACCGGAAAAAAACTCGATCTGCGCATGGACTAGGAGCACCTACATCTAAAATTTTATGTCTCTAGCTCTTATAGGTTCTGAGATCCTTGCGTTCATACATACGGACAGACGGACGGACAGACAGACAGACGGACATGGCTAGATCGACTCGGCTATTGATGCTGATCGAGAATATATATACTTTATGGGGTCGGAGATGCTTTCTTCTGCCTGTTACATACATTTGCATTTTGCACAAATACAATATACGCTTTTTACCCATTAATGGGTTCAGGGTATAAAAAACATATATGTACATAGACTGGACATGCAATGTAAAATGATGGGGCATTTCATTCGCGGCAGGTCCAAAGTCGCTTTCGTTTTTGTTCGGGTTCGAGACACGTTCGCATGCTCAGACAGTAATAGAGTAAGTAAATATAATATGTGTGGTAGAACGGCAACCCTGCCTTTTAATTCGCTCACACTATAGGAAACTGTTTTGGCTTACTCTCAGTGCTCTTTAGATTTGTCTATTTACCGTTTAAATGTTTGCTTGTGTATGTGTCCGCATAAGCAAAAATGCCCACGAATTCAATTTTTCTGAAAAGTCGGGGGCATCTCTTCCCTTTTGAAGGGACGAGTACTATGACATAATGAATGGGTTTGCCACGTCGATGCCAAATTCTGGCATTTTACCTCGTTATCATTGGTAAGGTTACCTAAGCGTTGCATTAGTGCATTTACGATTTGGACTATTCTCGCATACGTGCAGAATCATTTATGCGCTTGAGTGCCTGTTGGTTGCTTACCTGCCTGTCTCTTGCAAATTTGACATGATTTAAAATTTCTGTGATTTCTGATTTCGGCAGGGCTTGAACTCGGAACTGACCACATTACTTGCTACCCAACAGCCACACCAGCCAAAAAAAATGTTTTTCCTCAGTGGAATTAGAACTCGCGACAGACTGCTCCACTGGCACCGCCTCTACCCAACAGCTAATAATTGAGTCTTAATGTAAAAAAAACGAATTAAAATAGCAGTACAGAAAACAATACAATCGCAATTGCAATGCTGTTGATAGAATTCGTAGGAGACGAACACGCTGTGTGTGTGTGTTCATGTATACAGAAATTCTTGGAATTTGCGCTTTCTGCTGCTAACACGTGCGCAGTCAAAACACATAACTTTTGTGTGTTTTACAACCGATCTTAACGACATTTTCTACAATACATCTTTATGTGCTATGGAATATTTGTTTGTTCTAAAAAAGTCAATTGCATGAAAATATAGCTTAAATTGGTGGGCAATGCAAGTTGGGTTATTAATAGCCTCCACTGAACACATTTCTTACACATTTCTGAAAATGTCACACTTTTGCAAAATGCGGCGTACGTTTCCCCATAAGAAAACACATTTCACACAGTTTTCAAAAAAAGGCATATTTTTAAAAAATGTGTAAATTCGCCCCGAACATTTCGAGTTTATTGCGATGATTAATCGAGATTTCTATCGATTTTGTGAAAAATGTGAAAGTATTATAACCATAAACAGCTGATATATCAACGAAGGCAAGCGGCAATTTTAAATAAGAATTTTAAAATTATAATAATCGCACAGTTGTTAGAATTTAAAGTTGGCGAAATGTCGAAAATAATCCCTAAAATTTAGCCCTTACTTCAAGAGCGCATTATTTGAATTTTGGAAAAAAAAATTAGCGGCGATTATGTAAATTAAAGCAATTCGATCAGCTGTTTATTTAAAGAAGCGGTTCTTTTCCCACCGACAGCCGGTGGAACACCAATATGCGAAATTTGAAAATGTGACATTTCTTAAACCAGTGAACAGAGGCTATAACTTGATTTATACCTTTGTGGTGGTACGGGGAATGTGGCAATATGTATAAAATGAAACATACATGCTTTATATATATACTATTCTAGAAGCAACATATCAAGTTTGGTGACTCCAGCTCCTATTATTTAACAAAATTGCTCAAAAACAGGATATCGATATCGATTTTTATCGATTACTTAGAAACGCGGCAAGTTATCGAAAATCGGAAACAAACTCGTACTGCGCATGGACTAAGAGCACCTACAGCTAAAATGTCATCTTCGACCCCATAAAGTATATATATATAATTAAGTTTTACACGTACAGTTACTTTAAAAAAATATATTTCAATTCTTTATTTTCACTAACGGTTACTTCTTATATCGAGTACATTCAGATTTACCACCCGAATATCAACTTTCTAATCTATCTGTTGCGGTCGCTTAGCAAACTTCGCTTTTAGAGAGTTTGAGTCAAAATTGAGAGAAGTTTGAGCTGCGTCAGCAATTATGCGAAGTATAGTACTCTGATGGGAACATTGACAGTGGCGTAATATTTAGGGTGAATTGTTTATGTCCACCAAAGGGGGACAGTTTGATCTTGACCAATGTCGATGTTATCACCAGGCGCTCTGTTTTCAATATTAAACACGCCTATACTTTTACTTATGCTTATGCTTGTGTGCTAAGTTATGTTAAAGGGTGAGTGCGACTATGGATATGTCACTCCCCATTAGAAAAGTTAGAAAAGTGCCTGTCCTCAGGTGTTTAAGTTTGGGTATAGTGTAACATTTTCTCCTTTTACAATTGGTGTATCTTCTATTTTTATACCCTGAACCCATTTAAATTGGTAAAAAGGGTATATTGTATTTGTGCAAAATGTAAATGTATGAAACAGGCAGAAGGGAGCATCTCTGACCCCATAAGGTATATATATTCTTGATCAGCATCAATAGCCGAGTCGATCTAGCCATGTCCGTCTGTCTGTCCGTCCGTCCGTCCGTTAGCCGTAGGCCCTCCTAGTGGTAATCGATAACTTACTCCGTTTCCAAGCAATCGATAAAAATCGACATCCTTTTTTTAAGCAAACTGGATAAATAATAAGAGCTAGAGTCACCAAACATGATATGTTGCTTCTAGAATATTATATATATGTCTTTCATTTTATACCTATATCCACCTCCCCGCTACCACCACAGAGCTGTAAATCAAGTTAATAACCCAACTTGTATTGCCAACCAATTTAAGCCACAATTTAAATGCAATTGACTTTTTGAGAATACACAAGTATTCTATGGTACAATAAGATATACTGTAGAAAATATTTTGACTGCGCACGTTTTGCGACGCAACTTGTTAGAATTTATATATACATGTAAGTTAACAACTAAGTTAAATATTGCACAATGTATTGCCCTAGTTATTAAGTAGCTTTGCATGAATAATGCTGATGCGCCACATTTGAGTTCAGCGCTCTGCGTTAAGAACGACCAACAGTGGTATGCTGACACTTCATATTCGAAGTGAAGCGCTGCGCTGTATGGAATGCTGAGTCGGCTTGCCGACCATGACTTTGTGGCGTGATGCATTGTCGCTTAGGACATAATCGGACTTATTGTAAACTCCTACAGTTAGTTTGATGTGAACAGAGCAACACTGAAGTTGCCGAATAAATAACAACTCCGGCATTGCCGTAAAAAAAACTTATATCTTTTATTTTTGTCTAAGCCCGAGGCCAGCAATAGCCGTCAGTCAACTGCCAACATAATCTTCTTAACAGCGCTGGACCCCAGAGGACACTGCTGCGATAAGAGGATAACACCAGGATCAGGAAGGATACGCGGATCGTCACAGTGACTACTTACACATAGAGCTGTGTTACAAGGCGGGACGACTACACTGATTAATAATTGGCGCCCAATTAAAATTCGAACCCATTGTCGAATTGGATCATGTAAGTTCGAGTAGTGAAGAATTTTATTGTGTTCGGAAAACAAAGCAATAAATCGCCAAGTAATTGTTGCCTTAATAAAATAAAAAAAAATAATCAAGTGCATACTTTTAGTTCGTTATATTTTTCATTGCATACTTTTATCCGCAACATATTTTTTTTTTGTTTGTACATACCCAAAGGTACTTTATTCTGTCTTGCTGCTGACTGTTAGCCTCGGCCGAAGAAATTAAGTACCACTTGAACAAATTCTATCTCTTGCGCAACCAGAGCTTACAAGCTCGCTAATCGACCGATCATTTGCGATCGGCGATAAAATATTTGTGTGGTGCCAACCAACAGCCAATGAGTTGGGCAGGTTCCTATAGGGACGTGAAAGTTGAATACGGCAGTGACGATAGCTGGGAAACAGACCAACCATTAGCAGATGCCCCTTTAGATAACATCATGGAACATAATCACATCCAAGCGCTCATTGACAATGCCGTCAGACAGGCGCTATCGCAACAGCAATCCCAGTTGCAAGCTCAGATTAATTCATTAGTTGCTCAGGTGCAGAATTTACAGGTGGAAACACCTCAAATTATTACATACGAAAAAATATCAGTTAGGCTTGATGTCAGATGTGACATCCCGCTGGACATAATAAAGTCCGTCCCTGAGTTCACAGGCATTCAGGATGAGTATGTAGCATGGAGGCAATCGGCCATATCCGCTTACGAGCTGTTCAAGCCTTATAACGGCAGCAGCGCACATTACCAAGCTGTCGCCATCATTAGAAACAAAATCAGAGGCCCAGCTGGAGCCTTGCTTGTGTCACACAACACAGGGATTAGAAATGGTCAGGCAAGGTGACATGCCCTTAATGCAATACTACGACGAAGTCGAGAAAAAGCTCACACTAGTGACCAACAAGATTGTCATGACACACGAGCAAGAGGGGCGATTTGCTCAACTCAGAAGTTAGAGCCGTTCCCATGGCAAGCCAGGCAGGTTTAGCAAGGAAGACCAGAATCAGGATAGGAACCCTCATTTTGTCAAGCGCCCAAAGGGCAACCCTCAAGAACAGACTAGCAGGGACAACCAAGCGCAGGCCCCACAACCGATGGAGGTTGACTCATCTTCTAAGTTTAGGCAGCGCACTGAATACAGTAAAGAAGGCGGCAAAGGCTGCAGTTGAAGAAATTGAAAGTGACAACGAGTACGCTCCAGATGAAGACTCGGTTCATTTTTTAGGGAACACTCCCGGTTGCCGTGCATCGAGCGACGGTTGGCTGGGAGAACATTAAAAATGCTAATCGACATTATGTCAAGCCCGTAAAGGAGCTAAAAACCATACTGCCGGTCACCAAACTCGATACACGGCTCTACCGAAATTAAGCAAAAGTGCCTGATAAACATTTTCTGGTACACTTCACCATTTTTCTGTTAGACACTCTCAGCTCGTTCGACGCTATCATAGGCTTTGACCTGTTAACACAGGCCGGGGTTAAGTTGAACTTAGCAAAGAACACTCTGCAATATCAGGGCATTTCTGAAAAACTTCAGTACCACAACTGCGCTGACGTAAATTTCACCGATGTCAATGACATTGTGGTGCCTGCCTCCGTTAAGAAGGAATTTAAGAGTATGATAATTGAAAGGAAAAAAGCTTTTTCAACAGCTAACGAAGCTCTTCCTTTCAACACCGCTGTCATTGCCACGATTCGGACAGTAGATAACGAACCGGTGTACTCCAGAGCCTACCCAAACCTTATGGGCGTTTCCGACTTTGTAAACAACGAAGTCAAACAAATGCTAAACGACGGCAATGGCAATGGTAACCCGAAGAAAAGGTTAGTCATCGATTACAGGAAGCTGGACGAACGAACCATCCCAGACCGTTACCCAATGCCCAGCATTCCCATGATTCTAGCGAACCTTGGGAAGGCGAACTTTTTTACCACCCTAGACTTAAAGTCAGGGTACCACCAGATTGACCTTGCAGAGCACGACCGCGAAAAGACATCGTTCTCAGTAAATAGCGGCAAATACGAAATACGTTCGGCCTAAAAAATGCAAGCAGCATTTGTCAAAGGGCATTGGACGATGTTCTAAGGGAACATATTGGAAAGATATGCTACGTCTATATAGATGTCTTTTCAAACAATGAATCAGACCATGTTCGCCACATCGATGCTGTACTCAAGTGTCTAATCGATGCTAACATGAGAGTAAGCCAGGAAAAGACTAGTTTTTTTAAAGAAAGCGTAGAATACCTAGGTTTCATTGTGAGCAAGGACGGAGCAAAATCCGACCCGCAAAATGTAAAAGCTATTCAAGAATACCCTGAACCGAAAAGCATGTACACTGTCAGCTCCTTCATAGGACTAGCAAGTTACTACTGGGTCTTTATCAAGGACTTTGCCGCTATAGCTCGGCCAATAACGGATATACTAAAAGGCGAAAACGGCTCGGTTAGTAAGCACATGTCAAAGAAAATCCTTGTCGAGTTCAATGAAACTCAACGTAATGCGTTCGAGCGCCTTCGCAACATTTTGGCATCAGAAGATGTCATACTTATGTGCCCAGACTTTAAAAAGCCTTTTGACCTTACCACCGATGCCTCGGCTAGTGGCATTGGCGCAGTCCTATCCCAAGATGGTAGACCAATTACAATGATATCCCGTACACTAAAACAGGCAGAGCTAAACTACGCCACTAATGAAAGAGAATTGTTAGCTATTGTATGGGCTTTGGGAAAATTGCAGAACTTTCTGTCCAGGGAAATTAGCATCTTCACTGATCACCAGCCTCTCACATTCACGGTAGCTGACAAAAACACGAACGCAAAAATAAAAAGATGGAAGGCATACATAGACCAGCACAATGCCAATGTTTTTTATAAACCATGCAAAGAAAACTTTGTTGCCGATGCCCTTTCCAGGCAGAATCTTAACGCTCTGACGTAGTCAGTCGTCGTTAACGCTATACACTGCGACCTGCCTACTTTAGCAAGCTTCCAACACGAGCTAATTTCTCACTTCCCAGCCACCCAATTTCGTTACTGTAAAAATTTCGTGCAAGACATAACCGATAAAAATGATCAGTTAGAAGTTATCACAGCTAAGCACAATCGTGCGCACAGAGCGGCGCAGGAAAATGTCAAACAAGACCTTCGCGACTACTATTTTCCCAATATGAACAGTTTAGCCAAAGAAGTGGTTGTAAACTGCCGAGTCTGTACCAAAGCCAAATATGACAGGCACCCTAAAAGACAAGAGCTCGGGGTAACACCCATCCCAAGCTACACTGGCGAAATGTTGCACATAGACATCTTCTCAACCGATAAAAAACAATTCCTGACATGTATTGACAAGTTCTCCAAGTTTGCAGTCGTTCAATCGATATTGTCCAGAACTCTAGTCGACATCACAGGTCCCCTATTGCAGCTTGTAAATATTTTTCCTAAAATCAAAACGATTTATTGCGATAATGAGGCTGCTTTCAATTCCGAGACAATTACCTCTATGCTCAGAAATAGCTACGGCATTGACGTTGTGAATGCGCCCCCGCTGCATAGCTCATCGAATGGTCAAGTTGAACGCTTTTAAGGTACCTTGGCAGAAATCGCTAGATGCCTAAAGCTAGACAGAAAAATCAGTGGCACGGTAGAACTAATCCTGAGGGCAACGGTAGAATATAACAGAACCTTACACTCAGTCAGCAGTCAGAAACCAATTGAGATTGATCACGCAGGGCCCAATGTGCATCGCTCAGACATCAGAGAAAGGCTAGTAAAAGCCCAAGAAGACAACATCAAAAGATGCAACAACTCCAGACAAAACCGTACCCTTGAGGTAGGAGAAAAGGTATACCAAAAGAACAATAGGAGGTTAGGAAACAAACTGACCCCGTTATGCACAGAGCAAAAAGTGGAAGCAGACCTAGGAACGTCTGTTCTCATTAAGGGGAGGGTGGTCCACAAAGACAACTTCAAATAGGTTCCCCTCTACAATTAGTTAGTAAGTCAGTTTAAGAAAAGTTAAAGCACCCTGTCTCACGCTATACATGAATTTCAGGTTTGCCCTCACATTGCTTATCTCCCTAGCAGCGGCTAATGCACGGATCACCGACTTTTCGCACGCTTACTACATCCCGGTAATAGACGGTGAGGTGTTAGTGTTCGAACAAAGGGACTATTTGAGACACTCAACTAACCTTTCAGAGTTTAGCAATATGATAGATGAAACAGAAAAATTGTCCGATTCCTTTCCCCAATCGCATATGCGCAAATTGCTAGACGTCGATACAGACCACCTAAGAACCCTTTTGTCCGGTCTCAAAGTACACCATAGATTTGCTAGAAACTTAGACTTTTTAGGGACGGCATTAAAGGTGGTTGCAGGCACACCTGATGCAGCAGATTTCTTGAAGATCAGAATCACCGAGGCGCAACTAGTAGAGTCCAATTCTAGACAGAATAAACAACCATAAACTCCGAAACTCAGAAACAGATAAACAAACTGACGGGCACCATCAACAAGATTATAAATGCTCGGAAAAACGATTTGGTTGACACCCCACATTTATTTGAAGCACTTTTGGCAAGAAATAGAATACTAAGCACAGAAATTCAAAATTTAATTCTCACTTTTACTTTGGCAAAATCTAACATTGTTAACCCCACAATTCTTGATCACGCTGATTTGAAATCACTAATCGAACAGGACAGTAGTTAGTTTAATAGAAGCCTTTAAAATAAGGGTCCTTCAGTCCGAAAATATTATCCATATATTAATAGCCTACCCAAAAGTTAAATTCAGATGTAAAAAGGTCACCGTCTACCCTGTATCTCACCAACAAGTCATCATACGGCTCGACGAAAACACACTGGCAGAATGTGAGGAGGATACTTTCGCTGTCACAGAATACACTGAGACTACGCACAATACCTTTTGCGAACGGTCTCGACGAGAAACCTGTGCGCGTTCGCTCCACGCAGGAAACACGGCACATTGCCTCACTCAACCCAGCCACCTGAGGGCAATAATGCCCGTAGATGACGGCGTCGTGATTATCAACGAAGCGACAGCCCGCATCCAAACGGACAATGGCGCAGAATTGTTCACGACAGGAAGACATCTGGTAACTTTCGAAAAATCTGCAACAATCAACGGCACCGAATTCGTGAACTAGTTAACAACTAAGTTAAATATTGCACAATGTATTGCCCTAGTTATTAAGTAGCTTTGCATGAATAATGCTGATGCGCCAAATTTGAGTTCAGCGCTCTGCGTTAAGAACGACCAACAGTGGTATGCTGACACTTCATATTCGAAGTGAAGCGCTGCGCTGTATGGAATGCTGAGTCGGCTTGCCGACCATGACTTTGTGGCGTGATGCATTGTCGCTTAGGGCATAATCGGACTTATTGTAAACTCCTACAGTTAGTTTGATGTGAACAGAGCAACACTGAAGTTGCCGAATAAATAACAACTCCGGCATTGCCGTAAAGAAAACTTATATCTTTTATTATTGTCTGAGCCCGAGGCCAGCAATAGCCGTCAGTCAACTGCCAACATAATCTTCTTAACAGCGCTGGACCCCAGAGGACACTGCTGCGATAAGAGGATAACACCAGGATCAGGAAGGATACGCGGATCGTCACAGTGACTACTTACACATAGAGCTGAGTTATAACACGGGACGACTACACCGATTAATAAATTGCACAGTGTACAGTGTACATTGTTCACACACATTCATGTGCGTCTGCTTCGAATTCTGTCTTCACTGCGATTGTTTTCTGTGTGGCTATTTTAATTGTTTTTTTTTCTCAATAATACTCAATTATGAGTGTGGCTGTTGAGTAGAGGCAGTGGCAAGTGGTGCGGTGTGTCGCAAGTTCGAGTCCTACCGAGGAAAGTAAATATGCGGTCGGTTGCGAGTTCAAACCCTGCCAAGGGAACTTTTTTTTTTTAATTTATCTTTATTAATTCCAACGAGCTGCATTTGGTGTTGGAATAAGAGGGTTCAGCGTATTCCGTAGTCGGGAGCTCCCGACTAGAACCTCTTATTTGTTGTAGGTGTTTCTTCTACTTTTAGTTTTTATACCCCGAACCCATTAGAAATGGGTAAAAGGGGTATAATGTTTTTGTGCAAAATGTAAATGTATGTATATATATTCTTGATCAGCATCAATAGCCGAGTCGATCTAGCTATGTCCGTCTGTCTCTCCGTCCGTCCGACCGTCCGTATGTATGAACGCAAGGATCTTAGAATCTATAAGAGCAAGAGACTTGAAATTTTAGATGTAGGTGCTCCTAGTGCCTGCGCAGATCGAGTTTGTTTCCGATAATCGATAGCTTACTCCGTTTCCAAGCAATCGATAAAAATCGATGTCCACATCCTGTTGTATAAGCAAAACGGGTAAATAATTAGAGCTAGAGTCACCAAACATGATATGTGGTTTCTAGAATATTATATATATGTCAAGTATCTTTCATTTTAGACCTATCGCCACGTCCCCGCTACCACCGCAGAGCTATAAATCAAGTTAAAAACCCAACTTGTATTGCCAACCAATTTAAGCCACAATTTAAATGCAATTAACTTTTTGAGAATACACAAATATTCTATAGTGCAATAAGATATACTGTAGAAAATTTCAGTAAGATCGTATTTTGTTGTTTTTTTGGTATTTTGACTGCGCACGTGCTTGCGACGCAGCTCCAAGAATTTCTGTATACACACACATTCATGCGCGTCTGCTTTGATTTATATCATATTATATCATTAATAAACAGATACAGAGCGGAATATTCACTCCAAGTTTTTATTACCGTTTTAAAACTGGCGCAAGGTGGTTAAGGTTGGCAAACGCAAAATCAAACTCAAAAAATAAAGCTCATTTACCATTGGAAGCAACAACAAATCAGCTGCAAAAAAAAAAACAGTGCGCATGAAACCCAATTTTTGCTCGTTGTCTGTTTTGATCGCTGAAAAGTTGGTGCAAGATTTTGAGGACATAGAAAACTCAGTGCAAAGAAAAGGGACAGATAATGCCACTGTGTTTGTTGCTGGTTTCTCTGTCGTGCCTGCAAGGCAGCGCATAGAAACAACTACAACACAATTTGGGTACTAAATTGTTGTTGCAGAGCCGAGCCCCGGCGAAAGTAGGTAGAAAATTTGAATGCCAGCAGACCATGGCATTCAAATCAAAGGGTTACGCGCAGGGCGCCTTAACATAAAAAATTGTGACGTCATATTTTACAGAATTTTATTTCTTGGATTGAGTAGTATGTATTCCAACCTTTATTATATACATTTAAATAAGTTAAATAAGTTATACATATGCAGATTTGCACCAATATGTGTGAGATGAGACACATAGACGACAACTATTTGGCGGGTCGAGGCATTAATACTCTTATTCATAGAAATGGTAAGTAATGTTTTAAGAAAACAATTATTAATAATTGTACCAATAGTTGCACACTAATTTGGAAATTATATTTTTCTCAGACATTGGATAAAAATATATATTGAGGAAGGTTTGTGCTATTTGGTTACACCACTTATGAATAGTTAAAATACCCTATTTTGAGAAAGGGAGCCTTGCTGGTCGAAAAATGATAAAAATCTGCCGAGCTGTTTGCAAGTTGAAAGTGAGTGGAGAAGAAGAAGACATGACTGCGAATTATAGGCATGGCAGTGCTTAGAAACCACAACAATGAGTTAGAAGGGTGCAGAAGCTTAGATCATAGGCTGTAGCCTCAAACAAAAAGGGATAGCAGAGACAGAATTTGTGGGATGCCTGTTTCATCGTCGAGTCGTTTGTTTTGATTATGGCTGTTGTTGGTTCTTATAGAAAATGTTTTTAAATTGTTATTGAATTTTATGCATCGGCACAAGTAGCTGAAGACAGCCGGGAGTTGTGTTAGCAAATTGTGTTTGCAACCTCGGTATCTTGCACCACGTATTTTTAAAAAGAGCTTTTGATTCAAAAGCCTTTTCTTTATCTGTTCATTACTCTATGGCAGTGCTTTGAAAAAACAACAATGCGTCAGAATAGTGCAGTAGCTTAAATCAAACGCTGTTGCGCAAAAACAAAAAGGGATAGCAAGGACTGAGTGTGTGGTTGTCTGCTTTATCATTGTCGAGCCGTTTGTTTTGATTATTTGTTGTTGTTGTTTAACATAATCATAAGCGATGATAAGGTACCATGAAATTTCTTGGGGTAGGTCATAAGATAAATTCGTTGCCACTTACGAATATTCGAGTTGCTTGACGATCATTCGCTAAATGTCGAGGCTCAGTCAGTTTATGACTCCCCTCCCTCGCATATGAGCGAAATCTTCGTTGTCACAACGGCAACACACATGTTTTCAGTACTACATTAAATTAGATAACCTGCTACTAGGTAGGCAGTTGCTGGAACAGTAGCAAATGTACGTACATATGTATATAGTGTATACAATTTGGCGCAAAACATAAATCACATATGTTAACATATATATTAATATATTTAGTAGCCACTCACCCAAATTTAGAGTAGACATTGCACCTTCCTTAATCCTTCTTAATAAAAGGCATTCTTCTTTGAAATGCTGGTCGCATACTCTAGTTCGAGAATTTACATCTTGAACGTCGATTTTTAAATTCGCGCACCATTCCATAACATTGCTGTCCGGTACACGAAATAGACGACTGCCTCCAGTGCATCCAGTTACCACACACTTCACTGTACTCATTATCAAAAAGTTTTCTTATCAAATTTAAATGAAAATGCACAAACGAAAATCGACTGCCAGTTAAATGCTCTCATTATAAGCGCGCAAATGTATATGAATGCTTACACACATATGTATACACATACAAACATGCAAGACACACATACAAATAAAACAAATTAGCTGCAAAAGTCCGGGCACTAATGGAAGGAATAGAGAAAGAAGACAAAACAATAATTGTGTTTGAATTTTGGGCATCGGCAGAATTAGCTGTAGACAGCCGGGTGTTGTGTTTGCAATTTGTGTATGCAACCTCGGTATCTTGCACCAAGTATTTTGAAAAAGAGCTTTTGATCCAAAAGCCTCCACTGTATCTGTTTATTACTCTATGGAACTATATCAACAGCATTGCGATTGTTTGCTATTTTAGTTGGTTTTTTTTCTCAATAAGACTCAATTATTAGTGTGGCTGTTGAGTAGAGGCAGTGGCAAGTGGTGCGGTCTGCCGCGAGTTCGAGTGCCGCCAAGGAAAGTTCCGAGCTCGAACCCTGCCAATGGAACTTTTTATACCCTTGCAGAGGGTATTATAATTTTGTCGTGAAATGTATATTCTTGATCAGCATCAACAGCCGAGTCGATATAGCCATGTCCGTCTGTCCGTCTGTCTGTTTCTATGCGAACTAGTCTCTCAGTTTTAAAGCTATCTTAATGAAACTTTGCAGAAGTCCTTTTTTCTGTTGCACGCAGCACATATGTCAAAACCAGCTGGATCGGAACACTATAGCATATAGCTGCCATAGGAACGATCGGTCGAAAATTAAGTTTTTGTATAAAAAACATTTTGTTTTTCAAGATATCTTAACCAAACTCGGCATTTATTAGTTTTACTATGCTCCTCATATATATGCAAAATCCTATTAAGATCGGACCACTATATCATATAGCTGCCATAGGAACGATCTGTCGAAAATGTAGTTCTTGTATGAAAAAAATTTTGTTTTTCAAGATATCTTGACTAAACTTGGCATTTATTAGTTTTACTATGCTCCTCATATATATTCAAAATCCTATTGAGATCGGACCACTATATCATATAGCTGCCATAGGAACGATCAGTCGAAAATTTAGTTCTTGTATGAAAAAAATTTTGTTTATCAAGATATCTTCACCAAACTCGGCATTTATTAGTTTTACAAAGCTCCTCATATATATCCAAAATCCTATTAAGATCAGACCACTATATCATATAGCTGCCATAGGAACGATCGGTCGAAAATTAAGTTTTTGTATGAAAAAACATTTTGTTTTTCAAGATATCTTAACCAAACTCGGCATTTATTAGTTTTACTATGCTCCTCATATATGCATATGCAAAATCGTATTAAGATCGGACCACTATATCATATAGCTGCCATAGGAACGATCTGTCGAAAAGTAGGATCTTGTATGAAAACATTTTGTTTTTCAAGATATCTTGACCAAACTCGGCATTTATTAGTTTTACTATGCTCCTTATATATATGCAAAATCCTATTAAGATCGGACCACTATATCATATTATTAAGTTTTTGTATGGAGCATTTCATTTTTGCAAAATCTTATTTACATCGGTTTTTGATCAAAAGCCTTTTTTTTTGTTTATCAATATACCTTGACCAAACTCGGCCTTAACCATTTTCTCGGCATTAAAAGGTTGGGTCTGCAAGGGTATTAGATCTTCGGCATGCCGAAGATAGCCCTTCTTTCTCGTTTTTTTTTTAATTGATCTTTATTAATTCAAACGAGCTGCATTTGGTGTTGGAATAAGAGGGTTCAGGGTATTCCCTAGCCGGGAGCTCCCGACTAGAACCTCTTACTTGTTGAATTTAGTTTTGTAATGTATTATCTTTCTGCCTCTGTTTGTTTCCTGAAAATGTTTATCGTCGATTTGTATTAGTTATCCTGTTTTCTTAAGCGAGGATGTTGTCTTTGATTTAACTAATGGTCAGTGTTTGAATCAAGTGTCAATTTCATAATTTGTTCGGTTTTAGGTGAGGTTATTTATTAGTTTTTAGTTTTTCTTTATTAGCTTGAGTGTCATACTCTGGTGAACCTGCGTATATGAATATGTCCGCTGGTGTTCTGTTAGTCGTTTTGTGATTTGTCTTATGATTGTATGTGTAAAGTATTGTTTCAAATTTTGTAAGTATATTTTCGACGTCTAAGTCGCTGTTAATGATTCTTAATTTTTCGTTAACTGTCTTATGAAATCGTTCTACGACGGATATGCCATTTTTACTAGTGGTTATATTAATATTTACTGCTTCTAATTTTAGCCATAATTGTAAGGCTGTGCACTTCAAAGCTGAGTCTTTGTCTGCTTTTATTTCGATGGGTTTACCCATTTGGTTGAATACTTGTATTATAGCTCGTTTGGTTTCTAACCAGTCTCTACTTATTATACCCCGAACCAATTAAAAATAGTATAATGTACAATGTTTTTGTGCAAAATGTAAATGTATGTAACAGGCAGAAGGGAGCATCTCCGACCCCGTGAAGTGTATATATTCTTGATCAGCATCAATAGCCGAGTCGATCTAGCCATGTCCGTCCGTCTGAAATTTTAGCTGTAGGTCCTCCTAGTGCCTACGCAGATCGAGTTTGTTTCCGATAATCGATAGCTTACTCCGTTTCCAAGCAATCGATAAAAATCGACATCGACATCCTTGTTTTTTTTAGCAAATTGGGTAAATAATAAGAGCTAGAGTCACCAAACTTGATATGTTGCTTATAGAATATTATATATATGTCAAGTATCTTTCATTTTAGACCTATCGTCACCTCCCCGCTACAACCTCATAGCTGTAAATCAAGTTAATAACCCAACTTGCATTGCCAACCAATTTAAGTCACAATTTAAATGCAATTAACTTTTTGAGGATACACAAATATTCTATGGTACAATAAGATATACTGTAGAAAATTTCGTTTAAATCGGTTTTTGTTTTGTTTTTCGGTATTTTTCGCACTACTGTGCACGTGTCCGCGGCGCAAATGCGAGCTGCAGTTGGTGTTGGAATAAGAGGGTTCAGGGTATTCCCTAGTCGGGCGCTCCCGACTAGAGCCTCTTATTTGTTTTTATGTTGGTTTTATGAAAGTAATTTGTAACTTTTGTTTCGTTCTCGGTTCCTTTTTCAAATTCTATTTTTCTATTATAATAATTAAGGGGTCTTTCTGTGATTTGTAAATGGTTATTGTTGTCTTCCTGAGCACTATGTATAGTTGCTCTTGTGCTAATGGTATCTTCGCCTAAAAAGTTTTCGTTTAATTGGATTCTGGACAGAGCATCTGCCACATCATTTACTTTTCCTGGGACGTATTTAATTTGGAAATCAAACTCATTTAGCTTGATTTTCCATCGTTGTAATTTCATGTTAGGTTCATTCAGGTTATTTAACCAGACGAGTGGTCTGTGATCACTAAGGATTTGAAATTGTCGACCAAAAAGATAAGACTTAAAGTATTTAGTGGCCCAAACGATTGCTAATAATTATTTTTCAATCGATAAATAATTTATCTCTATGTTCGTTGAGAGTTCTGCTTGCATATCATATAGGCTTATGCTCTTGCGAAAGGACTTGTAGTTAATGAAAATTCGAAATTAGGGTATATTCAAATTGGGTCGGATTTTATGAGAACTTTAAGTTTTTCAAACGGTGATTCGTAGTCTTTGTCATTTATATTGATTTCTGCTCCTTTTTTTTTTATTTAATGGTTTTACTATATTAGCGAAAATTAAATCTTCTAAGAGATTGTTCATACAACGTTAGAACGTTGCATGTGCATTCTTAAGACTAAATGGCACGAGAGTGTACTCGTAATGGCCATATTTAGTCAAAAATGCGGTCTTGGGTATTGAACCAGGATCCATTTGAATTTGGTGTAAGCCTTTGGCTAGATCAATGGTTGTGAAATATTGACATTTTCCAACTTTGTCTAATAGTTTATCCATGATCAGGATAGGTTATTTATCATTAATAGTTAGTTCATTGAGATTGCGGTAATCTATGACTAACCGGAAGTTTTGCTTTCCAGATGCATCGTTTTTCTTTGGAACGATTATAACTGGTGAGCTGTAAGGGGATTTCGATTTACGTATGATATTTTGTTCTATCATATCGCTTATTTGTTTATTTACTTCCTCATCGTATATTTGAGGATATTTATATTGACGCTTGTAAATTGGGTACTAGTGAAAGTCAAATTGTCACCTTCATGGTACTGGATATCACGAAATTCATGTAAAGCATTTCTAATTTTTTCTTTTTCTTCTGAGTTTAGGTGCTCTAGCCTTAACTCATTGTTTTCTGTTAATTCGTTATTAATAGCGAAATTAAATGGTCTGTCCTCTGTTGAGGGTGGATCAAGGCACTCTTGTGCGGTCATGTCCTCTTCGACCTCTTCGTCATTATATCTAAAGCAAAATGTTTACTTTCCTAAGGTTACGGATCATTGTGCATAGTCTATTTTCGCTTGACATGCTTCAAGGTATTCTCTCCAAATTAGAACATCATAATGCTCTGAGAAGTCGTGAATATAACATTGTTGTTTACTCGGACTAGTTTTGCTTGCTCCTAATCTTATGCTTTGGTTAATGGTGTGAACCTTAAGTATTTCGTTGTAAATTGTAAAATGTAAGCGGTTTGTTTTCATTTGGATTATGGTTGAATCTGTGTCAATGACACATTTTAGAACTTCGTTATTCATTGTCATTTTTAGGAATGGATTTCTTCTGTTCCGAGACTTGCTGATGAAAATTTTCAGATATGTCAATTTTCATCTGTCCACTGTTGCTATCTCTTTGACGTTTAGTCGGAGGGTTTGGCACATTCAAGCGTGAATGGGACTGATTTTGATAGTTTAAGGGATTTTGGGTTCTACCTTGACTTAATTTCTGTTGGAACTCTTGGTGAGCCTTTTGATTGTCTTCGGAATTAGTGTGCTGTTTATTTTGTATATGATAACTTTGATTTGTGTTGGAATAGCCACTTGAACTAATGGCTGGGTTAGCATTTTGCTGATAATTGCACATGTTCCTACGATTACTATTTTGATTTCCCTGAGCGTTATTAGTTTTAAGTCTATCAGTTACGCAATTTTCGTATAATCCTTCTCTTTGCGCTACTTGTTTAAGTTTCTGTGTCGACGTAATGTCGTATTTGGCTAACATCATGAAAAGCCTATCGGGTAAGATTTTTGTAATTACATCTTTAATTGTGTTATTCATGGCATTTGTATATTGTGTCGTATTGCTAGGTATATTTTCTAAAGCTAACTTATTTAATATAACATAAGGTTTATTTTCGAGATCCTCGATGAACTTACGGACGTTTCCCTGGTAATTCGTGTTATATAGGCGTCGAAGGAGTTCTTCAAATTGTGTTTGCACTTTGTATTCTTCAATCAGTGCGTTCCTTAACTCCTGCCAAGTGTTGGCTGCTGTCCTTTGTGAAACTCTCTGAGCATCTCCAGCGACTTGCAATTCGATGGCTCCGTATAAGGTGCTGTGTTGTCTGACATCTCGGGTTGAATAAAGATGCAGGTTGTAATCGATCCTTTTAATAAAAGCGTTGATATTTTCTGTTTATCCGTCAAAACTTAGCACCTGTCTCAAATGCGAAAGGGCCGGGTTGGGGTGTTGTTCTTATAATTCCATTGTCATAATCTTAGTGTAATACACTTTTTGATGTTTAATGTTTTTTGTTTGTATTTAAGTTTTTTTTGTCTTTGAGTTTGTGGTTTTTAAACTTTTTAAATCTTTGATTTTGCACTTTGTTCTTGCATTTTTATTTTTTTGCACTTTGTTTTTGAACTTTGTACATTTAATTTAGTTTATAGTTTGTGATTAATTATTATTGTTTTAATGTTTTTTTGTGTGTGTGTTTTATTGAAAAGACCCAGTAATAACGTATAGCAGGGATAAACAGATATGCAAAGCCAGTCGTTATTAACTGTAGTAGCTTTATTGCCCGAAGGGTCAATGTTAATAGACTACTAATGACCCGAAAGTTCTTGTGCGGATACGTATTCGAGATACGCTTGTTACACACTGACAACAATTTCGGTCGCGATTGTGCTTTAGATCTAGAATTAATTATCCTTTAGCGATCTTGACTTTTCCCCGACGTATCCTGCCGACTGCGCCAATTAAGTTTTACACGAATAGTTATTTAAAAAAATATATTTCAATTCTTTATTTTCACTAACGGCTACTTCTTATATCGAGTACATTCAGATTTGCTTAACGAATATCAACTGATTTCTGGCCATTTCCGTTTGTCCGTCCATATGTATAAGCGAAAGAATCTGAGAACCTACCAGCACCACCTCCAACAAATTCGTAGAAGGCGGATTTGTTTTTGCCATTTTGCAAAACATGTGAAAAATATGTTTTTGCGAAGCCACTAACATTGCGAAGTGCGTAAACTAATTGCCGGGGAGCCTTGAATGCTTGAATGTCATGAGCATTATCTTTATATTTACGAATACCAATATGCCGTTTGCTTAAACTGCAATAAACAGCTAAATCAGTTAGGCATAAACTATCTAAGGCGTCAAGGAGCTATTTCCAATATTGCTTCTGACTCATTGAATAGATTTCGCACCTGTTACACCTTGTCATTTCGCAACCCAATCCGTTGTTCTGGTAATCAGGTATTGATAAAAATCCCAGCTTTACTAAAAAGAAGGAAACGGGTTTTTGGGTCGATATTTCCGTACCCGAAATAAACGTATGCCCTCTATGCTGTAACTTTTGCTTTATAGTTAGTTTGCTCCTGTTAGTCTCGCTTACAGCTTGTGATGGGGTGATAAGTTTTATTTCTGTAAATATAAATATACATTGCCATTGGCATGATCAGCTGATCGCAATCAACTTCAATGGGCAGCATTGCACCATAACATTTATGCAATTACATATGATCAGCGTAGGTTAATAACATAACCAGAGTGACCATGACCTATGTTAATTCGCCGTTGCGAATGAAAATATCGTGTCTTGGGTGGATGCTTATTGGCCTCTTTTAGTATTGGCGTGGCGTCATTCTTTTCCATTTTATTCGCCAACGAGTGCAGTCGCTTTAGATATATATATATATATGCAAAATCCTATTAAGATCGGACCACTATATCATATTATTAAGTTTTTGTATGGAGCATTTCATTTTTGCAAAATCTCATTTACATCGGTTTTTGATTAAAAGCCTTTTTTTTTGTTTATCAATATACCTTGACCAAACTCGGCCTTAACCATTTTCTCGGCAGTAAAAGGTTGGGTCTGCAAGGGTATTAGATCTTCGGCATGCCGAAGATAGCCCTTCTTTCTCGCTTTTATTTTTTTTTAATTGATCTTTATTAATTCAAACGAGCTGCATTTGGTGTTGGAATAAGAGGGTTCAGGGTATTCCCTAGCCGGGAGCTCCCGACTAGAACCTCTTACTTGTTGAATTTAGTTTTGTAATGTATTATCTTTCTGCCTCTGTTTGTTTCCTGAAAATGTTTATCGTCGATTTGTATTAGTTATCCTGTTTTCTTAAGCGAGGATGTTGTCTATGATTTAACTAATGGTCAGTGTTTGAATCAAGTGTCAATTTCATAATTTGTTCGGTTTTAGTTGAGGTTATTTATTAGTTTTTCTTTAATAGCTTGAGTGTCATACTCTGGTGAACCTGCGTATATGAATATGTCCGCTGGTGTTCTGTTATTCGTTTTGTGTTTTGTCTTATGTATGTGTAAAGTATTGTTTCAAATTTTGTAAGTATATTTTCGACGTCTAAGTCGCTGTTAATGATTCTTAATTTTTCGTTAACTGTCTTATGAAATCGTTCTACGACGGATATGCCATTTTTACTAGTGGTTATATTAATATTTACTGCTTCTAATTTTAGCCATAATTGTAAGGCTGTGCACTTCAAAGCTGAGTCTTTGTCTGCTTTTATTTCGATGGGTTTACCCATTTGGTTGAATACTTGTATTATAGCTCGTTTGGTTTCTAACCAGTCTCTACTTATTATACCCCGAACCAATTAAAAATAGTATAATGTACAGTTTTTTTGTGCAAAATGTAAATGTATGTAACAGGCAGAAGGGAGCATCTCCGACCCCGTGAAGTGTATATATTCTTGATCAGCATCAATAGCCGAGTCGATCTAGCCATGTCCGTCCGTCTGAAATTTTAGCTGTAGGTCCTCCTAGTGCCTACGCAGATCGAGTTTGTTTCCGATAATCGATAGCTTACTCCGTTTCCAAGCAATCGATAAAAATCGACATCGACATCCTTGTTTTTTTTAGCAAATTGGGTAAATAATAAGAGCTAGAGTCACCAAACTTGATATGTTGCTTATAGAATATTATATATATGTCAAGTATCTTTCATTTTAGACCTATCGTCACCTCCCCGCTACAACCTCATAGCTGTAAATCAAGTTAATAACCCAACTTGCATTGCCAACCAATTTAAGTCACAATTTAAATGCAATTAACTTTTTGAGGATACACAAATATTCTATGGTACAATAAGATATACTGTAGAAAATTTCGTTTAAATCGGTTTTTGTTTTGTTTTTCGGTATTTTTCGCACTACTGCGCACGTGTCTGCGGCGCAAATGCGAGCTGCAGTTGGTGTTGGAATAAGAGGGTTCAGGGTATTCCCTAGTCGGGCGCTCCCGACTAGAGCCTCTTACTTGTTTTTATGTTGGTTTTATGAAAGTAATTTGTAACTTTTGTTTCGTTCTCGGTTCCTTTTTCAAATTCTATTTTTCTATTATAATAATTAAGGGGTCTTTCTGTGATTTGTAAATGGTTATTGTTGTCTTCCTGAGCACTATGTATAGTTGCTCTTGTGCTAATGGTATCTTCGCCTAAAAAGTTTTCGTTTAATTGGATTCTGGACAGAGCATCTGCCACATCATTTACTTTTCCTGGGACGTATTTAATTTGGAAATCAAACTCATTTAGCTTGATTTTCCATCGTTGTAATTTCATGTTAGGTTCATTCAGGTTATTTAACCAGACGAGTGGTCTGTGATCACTAAGGATTTGAAATTGTCGACCAAAAAGATAAGACTTAAAGTATTTAGTGGCCCAAACGATTGCTAATAATTATTTTTCAATCGATAAATAATTTATCTCATGTTCGTTGAGAGTTCTGCTTGCATATCATATAGGCTTATGCTCTTGCGAAAGGACGGCCCCTATTGCCATATTACTCACGTCTGTAGTTAATGAAAATTCGAAATTAGGGTATATTAAAATTGGGTCGGATTTTATGAGAACTTTAAGTTTTTCAAACGGTGATTCGTAGTCTTTGTCATTTATATTGATTTCTGCTCCTTTTTTTTTTTGTTTTATGGTTTTACTATATTAGCGAAAATTAAATCTTCTAAGAGATTGTTCATACAACGTTAGAACGCTGCATGTGCATTCTTAAGACTAAATGGCATGAGAGTGTACTCGTAATGGCCATATTTAGTCAAAAATGCGGTCTTGGGTATTGAACCAGGATCCATTTGAATTTGGTGGAAGCCTTTGGCTAGATCAATGGTTGTGAAATATTGACATTTTCCAACTTTGTCTAATAGTTTATCCATGATCAGGATAGGTTATTTATCATTAATAGTTAGTTCATTGAGATTGCGGTAATCTATGACTAACCGGAAGTTTTGCTTTCCAGATGCATCGTTTTTCTTTGGAACGATTATAACCGGTGAGCTGTAAGGGGATTTCGATTTACGTATGATATTTTGTTCTATCATATCGCTTATTTGTTTATTTACTTCCTCATCGTATATTTGAGGATATTTATATTGACGCTTGTAAATTGGGTACTAGTGAAAGTCAAATTGTCACCTTTATGGTACTGGATATCACGAAATTCATGTAAAGCATTTCTAATTTTTTCTTTTTCTTCTGAGTTTAGGTGCTCTAGCCTTAACTCATTGTTTTCTGTTAATTCGTTATTAATAGCGAAATTAAATGGTCTGTCCTCTGTTGAGGGTGGATCAAGGCACTCTTGTGCGGTCATGTCCTCTTCGACCTCTTCGTCATTATATCTAAAGCAAAATGTTTACTTTCCTAAGGTTACGGATCATTGTGCATAGTCTATTTTCGCTTGACATGCTTCAAGGTATTCTCTCCAAATTAGAACATCATAATGCTCTGAGAAGTCGTGAATATAACATTTTTGTTTACTCGGACTAGTTTTGCTTGCTCCTAATCTTATGCTTTGGTTAATGGTGTGAACCTTAAGTATTTCGTTGTAAATTGTAAAATGTAAGCGGTTTGTTTTCATTTGGATTATGGTTGAACCTGTGTCAATGACACATTTTAGAACTTCGTCATTCATTGTCATTTTTAGGAATGGATTTCTTCTGTTCCGAGACTTGCTGATGAAAATTTTCAGATGTGTCCATTTTCATCTGTCCATTGTTGCTATCTCTTTGACGTTTAGTCGGAGGGTTTGGCACATTCAAGCGTGAATGGGACTGATTTTGATAGTTTAAGGGATTTTGGGTTCTACCTTGACTTAATTTCTGTTGGAACTCGTGGTGAGCCTTTTGATTGTCTTCGGAATTAGTGTGCTGTTTATTTTGTATATGATAACTCTGATTTGTGTTGGTATAGCCACTTGAACTAGTGGCTGGGTTATCACTGATTTTGCTGATAATTGCACATGTTCCTACGATTACTATTTTGATTTCCCTGAGCGTTATTAGTTTTAAGTCTATCAGCTACGCAATTTTCGTATAATCCTTCTCTTTGCGCTACTTGTTTAAGTTTCTGTGTCGACGTAATGTCGTATTTGGCTAACATCATGAAAAGCCTATCGGGTAAGATTTTTGTAATTACATCTTTAATTGTGTTATTCATGGCATTTGTATATTGTGTCGTATTGCTAGGTATATTTTCTAAAGCTAACTTATTTAAAATAACATAAGGTTTATTTTCGAGATCCTCGATGAACTTACGGACGTTTCCCTGGTAATTCGTGTTATATAGGCGTCGAAGGAGTTCTTCAAATTGTGTTTGCACTTTGTATTCTTCAATCAGTGCGTTCCTTAACTCCTGCCAAGTGTTGGCTGCTGTCCTTTGTGAAATTCTCTGAGCATCTCCAGCGACTTGCAATTCGATGGCTCCGTATAAGGTGCTGTGTTGTCTGACATCTCGGGTTGGATAAAGATGCAGGTTGTAATCGATCCTTTTAATAAAAGCGTTGATATTTTCTGTTTATCCGTCAAAACTTAGCACCTGTCTCAAATGCGAAAGGGCCGGGTTGGGGTGTTGTTCTGATAATTCCATTGTCATAATCTTAGTGTAATACACTTTTTGATGTTTAATGTTTTTTGTTTGTATTTAAGTTTTTTTTGTCTTTGAATTTGTGGTTTTTAAACTTTTTAAATCTTTGATTTTGCACTTTGTTCTTGCACTTTTATTTTTTTGCACTTTGTTTTTGAACTTTGTACATTTAATTTAGTTTATAGTTTGTGATTAATTATTATTGTTTTAATGTTTTTTTGTGTGTGTGTTTTATTGAAAAGACCCAGTAATAACGTATTGCAGGGATAAAAAGATATGTAAAGCCAGTCGTTATTAACTGTAGTAGCTTTATTGCCCGAAGGGTCAATGTTAATAGACTACTAGTGACCCGAAAGTTCTTGTGCGGATACGTATTCGAGAAACGCTTGTTACACACTGACAACAATTTCGGTCGCGATTGTGCTTTAGATCTAGGAATTAATTATCCTTTAGCGATCTTTACTTTTCCCCGACGTATCCTGCCGACTGCGCCAATTAAGTTTTACACGTATAGTTATTTAAAAAAATATATTTCAATTCTTTATTTTCACTAACGGCTACTTCTTATATCGAGTACATTCAGATTTGCTTCCCGAATATCAACTGATTTCTGGCCATTTCCGTTTGTCCGTCCGTATGTATAAGCGAAAGAATCTGAGAACCTACCCGCACCACCTCCAACAAATTCGTAGAAGGCGGATTTGTTTTTGCCATTTTGCAAAACATGTGAAAAATATGTTTTTGCGAAGCCACTAACATTGCGAAGTGCGTAAACTAATTGCCGGGGAGCCTTGAATGCTTGAATGTCATGAGCATTATCTTTATATTTACGAATACCAATATGCCGTTTGCTTAAATGCAATAAACAGCTAAATCAGTTAGGCATAAACTATCTAAGGCGTCAAGGAGCTATTTCGAATATTGCTTCTGACTCATTGAATAGATTTCGCACCTGTTACACCTTGTAATTTCGCAACCCAATCCGTTGTTCTGGTAATCAGGTATTGATAAAAATCCCAGCTTTACTAAAAAGAAGGAAACGGGTTTTTGGGTCGATATTTCCGTACCCGAAATAAACGTATGCCCTCTATGCTGTAACTTTTGCTTTATAGTTAGTTTGCTCCTGTTAGTCTCGCTTACAGCTTGTGATGGGGTGATAAGTTTTATTTCTGTAAATATAAATATACATTGCCATTGGCATGATCAGCTGATCGCAATCAACTTCAATGGGCAGCATTGCACCATAACATTTATGCAATTACATATGATCAGCGTAGGTTAATAACATAACCAGAGTGACCATGACCTATGTTAATTCGCCGTTGCGAATGAAAATATCGTGTCTTGGGTGGATGCTTATTGGCCTCTTTTAGTATTGGCGTGGCGTCATTCTTTTCCATTTTATTCGCCAACGAGTGCACTCGCTTTAGATATATATATATATATGCAAAATCCTATTAAGATCGGACCACTATATCATATTATTAAGTTTTTGTATGGAGCATTTCATTTTTGCAAAATCTTATTTACATCGGTTTTTGATTAAAAGCCTTTTTTTTTTGTTTATCAATATACCTTGACCAAACTCGGCCTTAACCATTTTCTCGGCAGTAAAAGGTTGGGTCTGCAAGGGTATTAGATCTTCGGCATGCCGAAGATAGCCCTTCTTTCTCGCTTTTATTTTTTTTTAATTGATCTTTATTAATTCAAACGAGCTGCATTTGGTGTTGGAATAAGAGGGTTCAGGGTATTCCCTAGCCGGGAGCTCCCGACTAGAACCTCTTACTTGTTGAATTTAGTTTTGTAATGTATTATCTTTCTGCCTCTGTTTGTTTCCTGAAAATGTTTATCGTCGATTTGTATTAGTTATCCTGTTTTCTTGAGCGCGGATGTTGTCTATGATTTAACTAATGGTCAGTGTTTGAATCAAGTGTCAATTTCATAATTTGTTCGGTTTTAGGTAAGGTTATTTATTAGTTTTTAGTTTTTCTTTATTAGCTTGAGTGTCATACTCTGGTGAACCTGCTTATATGAATATGTCCGCTGGTGTTCTGTTAGTCGTTTTGTGTTTTGTCTTATGATTGTATGTGTAAAGTATTGTTTCAAATTTTGTAAGTATATTTTCGACGTCTAAGTCGCTGTTAATGATTCTTAATTTTTCGTTAACTGTCTTATGAAATCGTTCTACGACGGATATGCCATTTTTACTAGTGGTTATATTAATATTTACTGCTTCTGATTTTAGCAATAGGCTGTGCACATAAAAGCTGAGTCTTTGTCTGCTTTTATTTCGATGGGTTTACCCATTTGGTTGAATACTTGTATTATAGCTCGTTTGGTTTCTAACCAGTCTCTACTTATTATACCCCGAACCAATTAAAAATAGTATAATGTACAATGTTTTTGTGCAAAATGTAAATGTATGTAACAGGCAGAAGGGAGCATCTCCGACCCCATGAAGTATATATATTCTTGATCAGCATCAATAGCCGAGTCGATCTAGCCATGTCCGTCCGTCTGAAATTTTAGCTGTAGGTCCTCCTAGTGCCTACGCAGATCGAGTTTGTTTCCGATAATCGATAGCTTACTCCGTTTCCAAGCAATCGATAAAAATCGATATCGACATCCTTGTTTTTTTTTAGCAAATTGGGTAAATAATAAGAGCTAGAGTCACCAAACTTGATATGTTGCTTATAGAATATTATATGTATGTCAAGTATCTTTCATTTTAGACCTATCGTCACCTCCCCGCTACAACCTCATAGCTGTAAATCAAGTTAATAACCCAACTTGCATTGCCAACCAATTTAAGTCACAATTTAAATGCAATTAACTTTTTGAGGATACACAAATATTCTATGGTACAATAAGATATACTGTAGAAAATTTCGTTAAAATCGGTTTTTGTTTTGTTTTTCGGTATTTTTCGCACTACTGCGCACGTGTCTGCGGCGCAAAAGCGAGCTGCAGTTGGTGTTGTTCCCTAGTCGGGCGCTCCCGACTAGAGCCTCTTACTTGTTATACCCTTGCAGAGGGTATTATAATTTTGTCGTGAAATGTGTAATGCATAGAAGGAGACATCTCCGACCCCATAAAGTATATATATTCTTGATCAGCATCAACAGCCGAGTCGATATAGCCATGTCCGTCTGTCCGTCTGACCGTCTGTCCGTCTGTCCGTCTGTCTGTTTCTATGCGAACTAGTCCCTCAGTTTTAAAGCTATCTTAATGAATCTTTGCAGAAGTCCCTATTTCTGTTGCACGCAGCACATATGTCAAAACCAGCTGGATCGGACCACTATATCATATAGCTGCCATAGGAACGATCGGTCGAAAATTAAGTTTTTGTATGAAAAAACCTTTTGTTTATCAAGATATCTTGACCAAACTCGACATTTATTAGTTTTACTATGCTCCTCATATATAGGCGAAATCCTATTAAGATCGGACCACTATATCATATAGCTGCCATAGGAACGATTTGTCGAAAAGTAGGATCTTGTATGAAAAAATTTTGTTTATCAAGATATCTTGACCAAACTCGGCATTTATTAGTTTAACTATGCTCCTCATATATATGCAAAATCCTATTAAGATCGGACCACTATATCATATAGCTGCCATAGGAACGATCGGTCGAAAATTAATTTAGTATGGAGAATTTTTTGTTTTTCATGATTTTTCGATTAAACACGGCATTTAAAGATTTCACTATGCTCCCTTCATTTTTGCAAAATCTTATTTACATCGGTTTTTGACTAATATATTTTTTGTTTATCAATATACCTTGACCAAACTCGGCCTTAACCATTTTCTCGGCATTAAAAGGTTGGGTCTGCAAGGGTATTAGATCTTCGGCATGCCGAAGATAGCCCTTCTTTCTCGTTTTTATGTTGGTTTTATGAAAGTAATTTGTAACTTTTGTTTCGTTCTCGGTTCCTTTTTCAAATTCTATTTGTCTATTATAATAATTAGGGGGTCTCTCTGTGATTTGTAAATGGTATGTAAATGGTATTGTTGTCTTCCTGAGCACTATGTATAGTTGCTCTTGTGCTAATGGTATCTTCGCCTAAAAAGTTTTCGTTTAATTGGATTCTGGACAGAGCATCTGCCACATCATTTACTTTTCCTGGGACGTATTTAATTTGGAAATCAAACTCATTTAGCTTGATTTTCCATCGTTGTAATTTCATGTTAGGTTCATTCAGGTTATTTAACCAGACGAGTGGTCTGTGATCACTAAGGATTTGAAATTGTCGACCAAAAAGATAAGACTTAAAGTATTTAGTGGCCCAAACGATTGCTAATAATTATTTTTCAATCGATAAATAATTTATCTCATGTTCGTTGAGAGTTCTGCTTGCATATCATATAGGCTTATGCTCTTACGAAAGGACGGCCCTTATTGCCATATTACTCACGTCTGTAGTTAATGAAAATTCGAAATTAGGGTATATTAAAATTGGGTCGGATTTTATGAGAACTTTAAGTTTTTCAAACGGTGATTCGTAGTCTTTGTCATTTATATTGATTTCTGCTCCTTTTTTTTTTATTTAATGGTTTTACTATATTAGCGAAAATTAAATCTTCTAAGAGATTGTTCATACAACGTTAGAACGTTGCATGTGCATTCTTAAGACCAAATGGCATGCGAGTGTACTCGTAATGGCCATATTAAGTCAAAAATGCGGTCTTGGGTATTGAACCAGGATCCATTTGAATTTGGTGGAAGCCTTTGGCTAGTTCAATGGTTGTGAAATATTGACATTTTCCAACTTTGTCTAATATTTCATCCATGATCGGGAAAGGGTATTTATCATTAATAGTTAGTTCATTGAGATTGCGGTAATCTATGACTAACCGGAATTTTTGCTTTCCAGATGCATCGTTTTTCTTTGGAACGATTATAACCGGTGAGCTGTAAGGGGATTTCGATTTACGTATGATATTTTGTTCTATCATATCGCTTATTTGTTTATTTACTTCCTCATCGTATATTTGAGGATATTTATATTGACGCTTGTAAATTGGGTACTAGTGAAAGTCAAATTGTCACCTTCATGGTACTGGATATCACGAAATTCATGTAAAGCATTTCTAATTTTTTCTTTTTCTTCTGAGTTTAGGTGCTCTAGCCTTAACTCATTGTTTTCTGTTAATTCGTTATTAATAGCGAAATTAAATGGTCTGTCCTCTGTTGAGGGTGGATCAAGGCACTCTTGTGCGGTCATGTCCTCTTCGACCTCTTCGTCATTATATCTAAAGCAAAATGTTTACTTTCCTAAGGTTACGGATCATTGTGCATAGTCTATTTTCGCTTGACATGCTTCAAGGTATTCTCTCCAAATTAGAACATCATATTGCTCTGAGAAGTCGTGAATATAACATTTTTGTTTACTCGGACTAGTTTTGCTTGGTCCTAATCTTATGCTTTGGTTAATGGTGTGAACCTTAAGTATTTCGTTGTAAATTGGAAAATGTAAGCGGTTTGTTTTCATTTGGATTATGGTTGAACCTGTGTCAATGACACATTTTAGAACTTCGTCATTCATTGTCATTTTTAGGAATGGATTTCTTCTGTTCCGAGACTTGCTGATGTGTCCATTTTCATCTGTCCACTGTTGCTATCTCTTTGACGTTTAGTCGGAGGGTTTGGCACATTCAAGCGTGAATGGGACTGATTTTGATAGTTTAAGGGATTTTGGGTTCTACCTTGACTTAATTTCTGTTGGAACTCGTGGTGAGCCTTTTGATTGTCTTCGGAATTAGTGTGCTGTTTATTTTGTATATGATAACTCAGATTTGTGTTGGTATAGCCACTTGAACTAGTGGCTGGGTTATCACTGATTTTGCTGATAATTGCACATGTTCCTACGATTACTATGTTGATTTCCCTGAGCGGTTTTAGTTTTAAGTCTATCAGCTACGCAATTTTCGTATAATCCTTCTCTTTGCGCTACTTGTTTAAGTTTCTGTGTCGACGTAATGTCGTATTTGGCTAACATCATGAAAAGCCTATCGGGTAAGATTTTTGTAATTACATCTTTAATTGTGTTATTCATGGCATTTGTATATTGTGTCGTATTGCTAGGTATATTTTCTAAAGCTAACTTATTTAAAATAACATAAGGTTTATTTTCGAGATCCTCGATGAACTTACGGACGTTTCCCTGGTAATTCGTGTTATATAGGCGTCGAAGGAGTTCTTCAAATTGTGTTTGCACTTTGTATTCTTCAATCAGTGCGTTCCTTAACTCCTGCCAAGTGTTGGCTGCTGTCCTTTGTGAAATTCTCTGAGCATCTCCAGCGACTTGCAATTCGATGGCTCCGTATAAGGTGCTGTGTTGTCTGACATCTCGGGTTGGATAAAGATGCAGGTTGTAATCGATCCTTTTAATAAAAGCGTTGATATTTTCTGTTTATCCGTCAAAACTTAGCACCTGTCTCAAATGCGAAAGGGCCGGGTTGGGGTGTTGTTCTGATAATTCCATTGTCATAATCTTAGTGTAATACACTTTTTGATGTTTAATGTTTTTTTGTTTGTATTTAAGTTTTTTTTGTCTTTGAGTTTGTGGTTTTTAAACTTTTTAAATCTTTGATTTTGCACTTTGTTCTTGCATTTTTATTTTTTTGCACTTTGTTTTTGAACTTTGTACATTTAATTTAGTTTATAGTTTGTGATTAATTATTATTGTTTTAATGTTTTTTTGTGTGTGTGTTTTATTGAAAAGACCCAGTAATAACGTATAGCAGGGATAAACAGATATGCAAAGCCAGTCGTTATTAACTGTAGTAGCTTTATTGCCCGAAGGGTCAATGTTAATAGACTACTAATGACCCGAAAGTTCTTGTGCGGATACGTATTCGAGATACGCTTGTTACACACTGACAACAATTTCGGTCGCGATTGTGCTTTAGATCTAGGAATTAATTATCCTTTAGCGATCTTTACTTTTCCCCGACGTATCCTACCGACTGCGCCAATTAAGTTTTACACGTATAGTTTCACTAACGGCTACTTCTTATATCGAGTACATTCAGATTTGCTTCCCGAATATCAAATGATTTCTGGCCATTTCCGTTTGTCCGTCCGTATGTATAAGCGAAAGAATCTGAGAACCTACCCGCACCACCTCCAACAAATTCGTAGAAGGCGGATTTGTTTTTGCCATTTTGCAAAACATGTGAAAAATATGTTTTTGCGAAGCCACTAACATTGCGAAGTGCGTAAACTAATTGCCGGGGAGCCCTGAATGCTTGAATGTCATGAGCATTATCTTTATATTTACGAATACCAATATGCCGTTTGCTTAAACTGCAATAAACAGTTAAATCAGTTAGGCATAAACTATCTAAGGCGTCAAGGAGCTATTTCCAATATTGCTTCTGACTCATTGAATAGATTTCGCACCTGTTACACCTTGTAACTTCGCAACCCAATCCGTTGTTCTGGTAATCAGGTATTGATAAAAATCCCAGCTTTACTAAAAAGAAGGAAACGGGTTTTTGGGTCGATATTTCCGTACCCGAAATAAACGTATGCCCTCTATGCTGTAACTTTTGCTTTATACTTAGTTTGCTCCTGTTAGTCTCGCTTACAGCTTGTGATGGGGTGATAAGTTTTATTTCTGTAAATATAAATATAACTTCAATGGGCAGCATTGCACCATAACATTTATGCAATTACATATGATCAGCGTAGTATCGGCACTCAAGCTCGAAGAAAAAAAAAAATCCCAAGTCCCTGGGAAAGAAAAAAAGAATTCGGACGTTTTGACAAATCTTCACTAAGGGATCGTTACTGGAGTCGAGGGGTGCCATTCCTATGTGTGGAAGTCGTAGGAAGGTGCAGGCTAAATTGCGTACTCCTTGTCGAAGCCAAACCCAGAGCCCAAAGCACCAAATAGCGACAATCTACACTGGTAGCAGGGAGCGAATTTCCTAAGGCCGAACCAAGATTTCAGCATCGTCTCAGTTTCGGCAGATAAGCTTTGAACCTCGCTAACCAATAGTTCTTGCTGCACGCACAGGCAGGCCAACTTGACCACGTGTTCGACCCATCGATTCCCGGACATTCTTGAGCGCAGATCTGGTGGATAGCTTACCAGTGCGCACCCACACTCGGATTTACAGCATCTGATATAATTGTTAAACGGCATACTGGCCGTAGGTATAAGCGAAGGGCACATGAAATTTAAATTGCAATTCTTTCCGTTTTATATCAATGACATTGTCTTTCGATCCTGATTTAGCGTGTATATGTCGCTGACTACTATATTTCTACGTTACACAGTTCAATTAAGATTCCACAGCACATCATCGTCGTCAACACACCTGCTGACATCGTTGGATTATACTAAAGTAGTGAGTACTGTGTGAAAAAAAAAAACAAAAGGTAATAAGCCAGCTTATCGAATTTTACATATTGTTTGAATCGCGGTAATAGTCAGCGGGTGTACTCCTAATCAGCCTTCGTAATTACAGATAATTTTTTTGTGGATCATTCAGATTAGCAGTGGTTTAACTTAATATAAGTTTCGGAGTGTAATCTCATTCATGAATGTTTTTGCCCAGATTGAGTTTAGTTTTATAAAAAAAAGAGAGAAAAATTGTTCTTTTCACGTAATGTATAATGAAGTACGATCATGAATTTAAATGTTCTTTGAATACAATTATATGATAAAATGAAATCTTAATTTCTTTTTTGGGCACCTTAGGTAAATAATATCGCTTATAAAAGGGTAGTTGCAAAGACAATCGCAGATGCAGCTACAGGTAGGGCGGGTGAAGACCGGGGGTAGCCAACATCTTAGCTCCTCGGCTCTATATGATATATTCTGCTTGCAGATCGTAGTCGCTCCTATATATCGTGGTATTCCGTCATACTTTAACTCTGTCTACTTTTTTTTTCTTTATTATACTTGACGCGTCGAGTGTGTTAGGGAGCAAAAGAACCCACGCCACTTCCCTGAGCACGGTCGGAACCCGTAGACGGAGTACGCTCCCAATACACAACACGAGTGTTAGGCGAGACGCGCCCAGCGTAGCCGTCGTGTTCGTTACAAGCTTCTAGCTTTAGCTTTGGAATTCCTCTCTGGGACTTGTTAATATAATTATAAATGTCAATGAAGCAACCATAGAAATCTAATACAAACTGGATATCTATGTTGGCTTGCTGCAGTAGTAGTAGGTGAGTATTATAGACATTAAGCTTAATTGTTGTGAATAATTAAATTGTCAAAACTAAAATAAGCTGCTGATTCTTCGGAAATTTGTAACTTATTTACATTCTTAGAAAGTCCCATCTGTTATAAGTAATTATCGCCACAACCTTTTTCTTTATTGCTTCCCCATTAGCAGGTGAAGCCATCATCGGAACGCATTAAATTTTCTAAATGCTCATTTAGGGCTTGTGCTGCCGTAATGCCTTGTGTGGTGCTGTGCTTACGCAATCAACTGTAGGTTACGCTATCAACTAAAGGTATTGCTCCTTATATTAATCGTTACCATTAAATTTTATATAATTGAAAACCAATTTATCAGTTCTACAATCTTGTCTATCAAAGTTTCTCAGTTCTGACCAAACTATGGTTGTACAAATTTCTAGACACTTTCTCCTAATGCCAGCAAAAATAGTTGGGAGGGCCAGCTCTTCTGAATCACAATCTTTGATCATGTCTAAAGGTGGCTGACCCTTTCCACGTGCTATAACTACTCTTTGTATGCTTATGTTTTCGACAGGGACATTTTCTTTTAATGTTTCCTAGCCCTCTGGATTAATATCTTCTTCTATATTCAGTTTTCTCGCTCAAGGGATTTAATTTATCAAAAAAAAAAATGTAATACATAAAACAATTTTGTTTTAACTATTTGGCCGTTCAATAGACATCTATACAAGTGAGCGCAATTTTCGGTGTCCATTTTCTAGTTTAGTCGTTTGTTGTTTGGTGTATTTATTGTGTGCAATATTTTTATACCCTGAACCCAATGAAAATGGCTAAAATGGGGATATAATGTTTTTGTGCAATTGTAAATGTAAAAACAGGAAGAAGGAAGCATTTCCGACCCCATAAAGTATATATTCTTGATCAGCATCAATAGCCGAGTCGATCTAGCCATGTCCGTCTCTCTGTCCGTCCGTCCGGCTGTCCGTATGTATGAAAGCAAGGATATCAGAACCTATAAGAGGAATTAAGAGGCTGGAATTTTAGCTGTAGGTCCTCCTAGGGCCTGCGCAGATCTTAGGTTTGTTTTCGATAATCGATAACTTACTCCGTTTCCAAGCAATCAATAAAGTGTGTCACCAAACTTGATATGTTTATTCTAGAAAAGTATATATATATTAAGTACCTTTCATTTTATACTTATCGCCACCTTCCCTGTAGAGAATTGTTGTTGGCTTTTGCTTTCTGATTTGCTGTCTTTAGAATAATGTTCTAAATACAACAAGAGTTTTTTTAATTTCTTTGCGGTATACTGTGTCCGATATGCTGATCATTCTTCTCATACAGCATAGTGATGTGTTTATTATCATACTTCTTGGGCTTACTGTAGCTTCTAAAAATGGTAGCTTCCCGACCTTTTTTAATTCAACTGTGAATATAATGTGTTTTGTGAAACGAGTTCTATTCTTTTAGAATTTTTTGTTCTTCTGTTTTGTCCGTTGTACGGTTGTCCGTGTACGGCAAAATGGTCATCTATACATTTTTTTCTTATTGTCAAATTATCATTAATGTTGTCCATTATTATGTCAGCGATTACTGGAGAGGCCGGTGATCCCATGGGCATTCCTTTCAATTGTGTGTATATTCTGTCTTCATATTATTCACTAGCGGGTATAGCCCGGCGTTGCCCGTGGCACGTATAAAATAAATGTTCTCAAAAAGCTTTGAAAATGATTTTGAAACTGATCGGATGGTAAACCAACAACTTTCATACAAACGTTTTCCGTCCATTTCCCACATTTGTGGGTGAAATTTCCCAAATCGTTAAAGCACGTATTCATTAAGTATTTATGTAGAGCTTTGAAAATAAGTTTGAAGCAAATACCACTTAAAACTTCGCCCAAAAAATGTTTGAATCGCATTTCTACCGAAAGAGTTTAGATATTGCGAAAAATGTAAAACACGTCTCAAATGCTTTTCCATTAAGATCCTTGAAAATAAATTTTAGGGTGAAACGTCATCCACCAAATCCTTGACCCCCATTTCCACCAAGGAGGAATACATTTTAGAAAAAGTGTGAAACACCCCTCAAATAAATTTGAACAAAGAACTTTTAAATTGAGTTTGAAGCGGATCGGATGTTAAGCAAACAAGTTTCATCTCAAATAATTGTGTCACGATCATTATCATTCTTTGTCTGTAATCTTGAAGTCGGATCCTGTCTTAATGTTCTAGACACGCATAAATCGTCTAAAATGTTTGTCTTTATACCTTGAAAAGGGTATAAAGTATTTGTGCAAATGAATGTAACAGGCAGAAGGAAGCATCTCCGAACGCATAAAGTATACAGCGAAGTGATGTGTATATTATCATACTTCCTAGGTTGACTGTTGCTTCTAAAAATTGTAGCTTCCCGTCTTTTTCTAGTTCAACTGTGAATATAATGTGTTTTGTGCATAAAGTATATATATTCTTGATTAGCATCAATAGCCGAGTCGATTTTGCCATGTACGTCTGTCTGTCCGTCTGCCCGTATGTATGAACGCATGGATATCAGAACCTATAAGAGTTAGAGACTTGAAATTTTAGCTGTAGGTCCTCCTAGTGCCGGAGCAGATCGCGTTTGTTTCCGATGTTTGATGACTCTCCCAATTTCCAAGTAATAGATAAAAATCAATATCGAAATCCTGTTTTTTAAGCAAATTGGGTAAATATTAAGACCTAGAGTCACAAAACTTGATATGTTTATTCTAGAACAGTTATATATATATATATATATATATATATATATATATATTAAGTATGTTTCATTTTATACCTATCGCCACCTTCCCGCTACCACCGCAGAGCTATAAATCAAGTTAATAACCCAACTTGTATTGCCCACCAACTTAAGCCACAATTTAAATGCAATTTACTTTTTGAGAATACCCAAATATTCTATGGTAGAATAAGATATACTGTAGAAAATTTCATTAAAATCGGTTAAGAAATAACGTGAAAGTTATGTTTTTTACTGCGCAGTTGGATGGAACAGCTAGCGCAAATTCCAAGAATTTCTGTATACATGTACACACACACATTCATGCGCGTCTGCTTTGCATTCTATCTACAGCATTGCAATGGTATTGTTTACTGTGCTGCTATTTGAATTTGTTTTTTTTTTATACCCTGACCCTATTGAAAATGGGTATAATATGCTTCTGCAAATGTATGTAATAGGCAGAAGTAAGCAGCTCCGACCCCATAAAGTATGTATATTTTTGATCAGCATCAACAGCCGAGTCGATCTAGCCATGTCCTTCCGACTACCCGTCCGTCTGTATGTCCATGTGATCGTAATGATTTGAAAACCTATAAGAGCTACAGACAGAAATTTGGAACGAAGGTCCTCCTAGTGGCGGCGCAGTACGAGTTATTTTTCGATAATGGATAGCTTAACCCGTTTCCAAGCAATCTGCTTATCGATCTCGTGTTTTTTGAGCAAATCTTTTAGGTTTTTAGAGCTAAAGTCACAAAACTTGAGATGTTGCTTCTAGAATCGCATATCGAGTATCTTTCATTTGCACAAATATATACAAACACATTCACGTGCGTCTTTATTTAATTTTATCAAAAGCATTGCAATAGTGTTGTTTTGTGTGCTGCTAATTTAGTTCGGTTTTTTTCACTAGCAATAAATTATTGGAGTTGCTGTTGGTGTCCGTCATGAACATTTTTTTTCTTTTATGTTATTTTTATTACTTTTAAAGCAACCTAGTACGTAGCGCGAGCTGCATTTGGTAGGAAAATGCTTAGGGTATCCCATAGTCAGGAACTCCCGACTAGAGCCTCTTAAGATTGGAGGAACACTTTTTCAAATTTTTTCCAACAATCACTTTTATATAAACTTTCAAACAAATTACACATTAGACAAGCAAGAAGAATAGATTGCTTTTTGAACGAATTTAAATTCGGACCAGCTGAGCTTAAATGACATTCGTGTGGAAGCGAGAGTCCGTGAAATTGCACATTAGTGCGACTGACAGAACGCTCCTTTAGGTATATATATATTTATATTTTTTAAACAAAATCGATATATTAACAAGTAAGAGTATTCTAGTCAGTAGTGTCCAACTAGAGTATTCACTGAACGTTCTTATAGTAACACCAAATGGTAGAGCCTTACACCGTTGGTTGTGCCTTCTGCCACTTAAACCTCTTCCGATCTATTTATCACGGCACCCGGTTGTATAACGCAACTACCTGAATTTGGATGATAAACCACAATCACCAGAAGTTCTCCGAAGGGCCGCAACCAAAAATCAGGACGAAACAAGTTCCGCGGGCTCCGTATTACCCGTGGTACCAGAATACAAACCTCTGGTCAGGTCTCGTACCAGCAACGATACTCCCAAATTTAGCTGCAAATAGTTAAGGTGGTGATCCCAACCATTAAATACTGCTGCATGGAATAGAATTCAATTGATGTAATCACCAACCGAAATATAACAGTATACGGCATGTTCGTGGACATGGTTTTCTCACTGTGAGGAGCGAGTGCTATTCCTTCCTTTTCCGTAAACGACGGCATTACTAGTTCATCATAAATCAAACAAATAACCCAGCTGGTATCCCCAATAAGTTCAAAAGACTATGGCCAAGGGAGCAGAAATTCGTGACCGCCTCTGACTTCCCTAACACCCGTGGTACCAAGTCAGTCCAATGGTCAGAACTCGTATCTTAAGGATACTTCCAGTGTCGCTCCATGAAGCTAGGGAATGGTAGGCCCGGACGATACACGGTGCAGCGAGATGGCCATGCTTACACACCCCCATATTCGTACCACCACATTCATACCCTCACATTTATCTTTCATATTTCTTCATTCATACAGTTTCTCACTGAAATTGCAGACGGCCTGAAAACTCACTGAGAGCTCTGCAGCCAAGCCCCAGGGGCATTTTGAACTGTCAAAAAGGCTCCTCCAATGCAAAAATGCTGTGTGGGAATCGTGACCGGTTTAAGGGAGCCCAAGACTTAGGCGGAACCCAAAGTGTGTTTTACTGCCGGTAAACGTGTCATCACGAATAAACCGATAAGTGACACGCCCATTCTCACTTATGTCCCACCTGACTTGCCAGACAAAACACACTCCTTTATTAATCTCTTGCACGCACTAAGCCTGTCGCCATTGCCCTTCCAAACCAAACAGTCGGGCCTTAAGACCCGCTATATGAGGAGTGATACACATTCTCTCGCCAAAGGTAATGCTGATAAACTTCACCTCGGACGCATACCTTACATTCGCTACATTTAATCTGACAATGAGTGGTCGAATAAATGCCAATCTGCCCTTGAGTAACATACCCGCATTCGTCTCGATCTCAAAATGCGATCGACCCTTAATCAAGACGATCTGGTCATCCGCATACGCACAATACATACACATCTGCCCCAGCAGTTCCAAATGAAAGCTTCCTGCGGACATCTCCACTCACACATTCACAATGACACTGTAGGGTACACGCACGTCTGCCAGGGAAAAAAGCTTTGCCAAAAAGCTAATTCTCGGCATCAATACAGTCGCCCTAGTTGGGCGATTCCATGAGACCTATTCGTCTCGGAGACCTATTACCTCTCAAACATGCGATAATTTGCACCATTATACACCTTTCCACACACACGACCTGATTATTCACATTCAATTCATTGATTGTATTAAGCGGAACTTGCTTTGCCGCTTCATGCACAATGAGCCGATGAAAGGACCAATTCACACTTCCGCCGATTACCCCCAACACTCTCATTCATTTTGTGAGTATGTGTGACCACAATCTCAATCGGATTTGGGTCACTCACACCTAGCCCACCCAGAACATACCAATGAAGATCGCATTCAGCAGAGTGACATCAATAACACTCTGACCCACAACCACTCTAACCCGCAAGAGTGAACCACTCACTGGGCTCGTTCATGCATCGAACATTGGACAAGGCGCACTGGCTGTCTAACTAAACTACATGGGGGACGATGCACTCTCGTCAAGACCATGGATGACTTGTACGATACTAACCAGGTGCTACAACCTCAACCAAATACGCTATAAATGGTAGGAGGGGATCCCCGCACTGGCAATGAATGCTCACAACTAACGCCCTGCCAAAACTGCGGCTAAGGCTCACACACACTCCCTAGTCAGTTGAACTAAGCAAAGTGTATTCCATACTGGCATCATTCACAATCACAACCACCGGTCGCGTAGGTTCCCTGCAGCAGGTCAACGACGCTACCCCTTGCGAACACCATTGCCCATCACAAATAGCTACATAAGACCTTTGGCAATTCAACTGAATAAATTTGCCAGACATTTTAGCGTCTAGAATTCGCCCACGCAACAACTGCTACGCATATGAGGAAAGCTAGAGCCATCAGATGTCTCGACGGCCTCCCCGTTCAGCAGCAATTCAACGCATCACTGCACTGAGCCACGCGGTGACTCATATGGCCACAGCGAGTGCAAACATCCTCTTTGGCTGTGCACTTCGCCGTCGAAGACAAGACAGCGGTAGCATCCCGCTACGAAGTCAAAACTCCTTACTAATTGAAACCAGTTTACGTTGCAGCGTCCGACTTCTGAAACGGTTTGCATGGGCAGGCCAGCACCCTCGAAAACGACCATGGCCACGCCATCCGGGCACCTTTTTTAAAGGCCTCCAGCAACATCTTGTCCTTGAGCTTCACCTCGAACAGGTCACCCATGAGCACGTCGGGTGTTATGTACCCAACCTCCTTCACTACCTGGCCAACCAAGTCCTTAGCCGACAGCCTCATTGGCTACTGCGATAGCAGCGTTTTGATTTGGTTGGGCATTATCAGCCACAGCCGGTACACAATATTTTTCTGTCCAAGAATTCCGTTTACTGTTCCATCATTCGGAAACAATGTGTTGTAGATTTCAATGTTCTACGATTCAGTTCCTTATTCGTTGTCTGTTGCTTGCATGTACCTCAAGAATTCATTTTTTTATGCTCTTCTCTGCCACGTTTATGCAATCCAAATCTTTTAATAATCGATCGTCGACATCATTTTCCGTTAAATCGCTTATTTAAAAAAAAAAAAATAAAATACTTCAAAATATTTACGACATACGTTCTCCTAATGATGACCCGGTGCTCATATCAACTTTTCAGACTATGATGATTTTCCACTTAATTTCGTACCTGAATGGTTTCAACGTGAAATGATTAAAATGCTAGGTGACATTAAGGGGGTCACAATTTATTTCGATGATATGAGAATTTGCGCGGAGAACGAAAAGGAACTCGATTGTATTATGGAAAATGTAACTGAAAGATCGCGAATAAATAATATTCAATTTAATACGGATAAAATTCAGTATCGTCAGCGCGTGATTATTCGTGGGAAATATTTTAGCGGAAGAAAAAATTAAGGCGGATCTGAAGTATCGCGACGCGATTTTAAAAAGGAGACAACCTGAAAGTAAAGCGGACGCTTTAAGTTTTTTGGCTATTCTAAACTATTTTGCTAAATTTATTCCAAATTGTTCAAAGCAATCGGCAACGTTGCTCTAACGGCTCTAACTCAAAATGATATTGAATTTGAATAGGCGGAAAATCGTGAGTAAGCCGTATTGGCTATTTATGTTCCGAAGCCGCCAGTCATTGTGCAAAAGGACGCATTAAAGGATGGATTGGGTTGTTTTAAAACGGACACCCAGTAGCATATGCTTCTCGAACATTGAATAAGAGTGAACAAAAGTGGGCTTTGATCGAAAATGAGTTGTTTGCTATTGTTTTCGCATATCAACGATTTCCATTATTTTTTGTATGGACGTGAAACACAAACCTCTGGAAACATTGGTCAGGCGTGATATTGATGATGTGACAATGCGACTTCAGCGAATGTTCATTTTAGATATCCAGAGATGACTGTTGTGTACAAACCAGGAAAAGAAATGCTTGTGGCCGACTGCCTTTCACGGGCCCAATTATCGGAAAGTCATGGGGACACTAAACCGGCGTGCTTATCGAAACAAAATTATGATTTATACCATTCAACCATTGAACGTGATGCATTTTTTTTTTGAGAATTTGTCGTTATGTAGAAAACGGCTGGCCAAATTATAACCTACTGGACAATCTGAGCCAGGTTTTTGAGAATGGCTTACTCTTTCGTGATCATCGACTCGTAATTCCATCAGAATTCAAGGAATTACATGCATCACATTGGGGAATTGAATATGCAAGAATGCTTTATTATTGGCCTAACATGAACGGACAGATAAAGGAGATCGTTAAATCTTGTGCCATGTGTAAAAAATGTACACGAAACAATCAAAAAGAATAGCTGGTTCAAGAAGAGCCACTTAAATATTCGATTCAGATGGTGTCTGCTGACTTGTTTGAATATGCAGGACACGACTTCTTGTTATTCAGGTATTGATGCATGTTTAGGATTTTTAATTATGGAACATGCAAACAATAAAACGGAACGTCATATTATTAACAAGTTGAAGAGCAATTTCAACAAACTGGGCTGTCCAAGTGTAATCAGGGCGGATAAAATGTCATTTGATTCTCATCAATTTGAAACTTTTACGGGTGATTATAACATTGTCATGAAATTCGTAAGCTCTCGGTACCCACAAAGCAATGGGTTAGCTAAGAAAGAAGTTGCGATAGCTAAGAATATTTTGAAACACTGCGTTGAAGCTCGAAACATAGAAAACTTCCAAATAGCATTTTGGAATATAACACAACTCCTGTTGCAAGCGTGTGACTGGCACCGGCCCAGTTGTTCTTTGGTCAGATTTTCAGATTCAGATTCTCTGTTGTGCTGTGGTAATTTGAGTAAGGAAACTATGCAAAGCAAAATTAGAAAAAAAGGAAAGCAAAAATATTATTATGACCGATATGCAAGAACTAATAATGGAATTATGGAACCATTGTTGGTTATGTAAATGGTCGATCGTACATCATTAAGGACAATTTCGACATCTATTTTAGACACAACCTACGGCTCATTGCCAAGAGTAAGACTAATAAAGTGAATGAGGGAGAAGTAATGTTAGAAGAAAATGTCAAATGTGACTTAGGTGGTCCTGATAATTTGAAAACCATTGAAATAATACCTTCACGTTAACAATGGCAATGCACCAATTATGTGTGATGTGGATGCACAAGGTCTACTTGTTTTGGACGATAGTAATGTATCATCAGATGAATATTAAGCCGCTGGTAGTTCATATTCAGAAGCAGAGCGATCAACAGAGTCCGCCTCAACGATATGGTTGGAATTAATTTAATGATATAACCATGTGTGTTCGATAATTTCCTGTCACTTGGTCAGATAGTATATTAATTTAAATCTTAATTTCTTTAAAAAGAAACAAGTAAGAGGTTCTAGTCGGGAGCTCCCGACTAGGGGATACCCTGAACCCTCTTCCAACACCAAATGCAGATATATATACTATTCTAGAAGCTACCTGTCTAGTTTGGTGACTCTAGCTCATATTATTTACCAAAATTGGCCTGCCAATATATATGTATATAACCACATGATTTCTTTAATAACTTCTATGTTTCTTAACCGATCTTAAATTTATTCAGCAGTAGATATTATTGTGCAATATTCGTGTGTTCTTTAAAAGACAATTGTGGCTTTAATTATTGGATAGTTTCAATAGATTTATTTAATTGATTTATAGCAATGGGGTGGAGGCGGGGATTGGTAATAGCTTTAAAATTTAAGATACGTGATATATGTGAACAATTCTAGGAACCAGATGTCACATTTGGTGACTTCTTCTTAAAACAAAAAATGTTTGCTCGAAAAACAGGATTTTGATATATAAATAAAAAATAATACAATAGTTCCACCGTTAGGACTCGGACTCGTATCTCACCATACCTCCTCTACTCAACAGTCACACCAATAATTAAGTCATAGTGAAAAAAAAACGAATTCAAATAGCAGCACAGCAAATATACAATCGAAATTTCAATGCTGTTGATATAACTCAAAGAAGATGCGCATTGATTGCATTTCTGCTTGCATTTGCGCTTGCAGCCCCAAACTCGAGGCCAGCAAAAACATGTTTTATTTAATAAGTTCTGTGTTTCTTAACCGATCTTGATGAAATTTTCTACACCTTATTGTATCATAGAATATTCGTGCATTATCAAAAAGTCAATTGCATTAAAATTGTGTTTTATATTGGTGGGCAGCATAAATTGGTTTATTAACTTGATTTATAGCTATGAGGTAGTAGCACGAAGGTGGCGATGGGTATAAAATGAAAGATACTTGATATGTGTGTAGTAGTCTAGAAGCAACATATCAATTTGGTGACTCTAGCAAATATTATTTACCAAAATTGCTCAAAAAACCTCCCTTCTGTCTGTTACATACATTTACATTTTGCACAAGAACATTATACCCCTTTTACCCATTTTTAATGGGTTCATGAAAAGCGTGTAATAATATTGCTTGTTCAATAACGAACAAGTATAGTTCGTCACTAGGTGTCACTGCTAGTCGATAACATATTTAAATGTAGTTATAGGAAACGCACTCATATGTCACCATCATATATTAAGTGACACATTTGAGCATCAATCATCACCATGGCAAGATGATGATTACATAAAATAAACAACGGAATAGCATTCAACTTAAATAATTAAAGTCTTTTAATTCTAATAATTCAACAATTCCAACAGCTTTGTTGTGAACGATATATTATTTTTATTAATTTATTGGGAGCAGCGAAGGTGCCGCTTCCAACGTTCAGTTGAATCTGATTTTTACATTTTTCCTTAGGTTCTAAGTAAGCCTAAGTCTCATCGCTGCGCTGCCCACAGTTGGACAGCAGAGAGACGGTTATGTATATTCTATATGTTATATGTATGTAATTATGCTCTCTTAAGCTGGAGCGCTAGGGTATATGCATGCCCTTGAGTTCGGTCAAGTGGTCGGCGCGTCTAACAGAATGCTGACACTTGCACATTCTGTGAGCGCGCCGATCGACTCATATTTCGGCCACTTGGTTTATGACCGGGGATTTGTATATATATAAACACTGCAACAAAGTGTTACAGTGTGTTCACTTTAAGTACTCTTGGTACAGTAGATATTCAATATATATGCATACCACATCTCCCTCCTTTTGAAAAATAACGTAATATTATGAAGTTATTTTATAAGTATACTTTGCTTAAAAGAATAATTTTTAATTAACAAAGGAAAATTTTTATTTTTTTTTTTTTTTTTTTTTATATATATATATTCCAAGAAAATGAAATTACAAATATTATTTGTATGTAAAGAAGAAAAATTTTTTTTTCTTAGCATGGCCATTCTAAATACAATTATGAAATAAACATTTTTAACCTATCCTTATGAACTGTTTGTTTTTTGTTATTATTATTCGTTATTATAATGTTATTTCTATCTCCTATTTCCGTTACTTTATACGGACCAGTATATTTACAATCTAGCTTATGACCTGTTTCATTTCTTAATAAGACTTTATCACCTATTGATATATCTATGTTGTTTGTTTTCTGATCATATAGTATCTTATTTTTTTCTTATTTTCTTCTATCATTATTCTGGCTCTTTTGTATGCTACTTCTAGTCTATATTTACTTTCCTTAGCATAGTCATCTATATTATATATGGGTTCAATCTTATCTATACTATTAAATTGTTTTGGTAAATTATTTGTTTTACCAAATACTAACTCATATGGACAGTAATTATGTGCCATTGAGGGGGTCGTGTTGAAACAGAAAACGAAATATTGAAGCCACACGTCCCAATCAGCTTTATCAACCGATATATATGAGCGTATGTATTCATTAAAAGTTCTATGACTACGTTCTATTGTTCCAACTGTCTGGTGGTGGTGTGCCGTAGATGTTATATTTTCAATTTTTAGGTATTTGCATAAATCATTTATAATTGAATTCTTATATTCTGTTCCCATGTCCGTAATGAACGTCTTCATTGGACCGTACTTCAGAATAAATGATTCAAAAATTGCTTTAGCGACAATGTTCGCGTTCTTATTTGGAACTGGTATGGCAACTAAATATTTAGTTAGATCACATATTAAAGTGACTGCATACTCATTGTCATTTTCTGATTTTGGTAGTGGACCAATAGTGTCTACTATCACTCTGTCGAAAGCATTTATTGGCGTATCAGTTATTATTAATGGGGTCTTATTGTGCTTGGTTATTTTAGCTTTTTGGCATTTTTGACATTTTCGTATGTACTCAGTAATATCTCGAGTCATACCTTTCCAAAAATAATGTCTTTTGACCTTGGCCAAGGTTTTTGTAATGCCGCTATGACCTCCTTGTATTGGATCGTCATGGAATTTAGACAGTATAGCTTCTTTCTCTTTTTGTTTTTCTATAAGGGTCACCGGGTTGAGTAGCGCTACTCTTAATGTATTCAATATCTTATTGCCCATTTGCTTGAAATTATCTATTGAAACATGTTCAAAGATATTTTCCCACGGTGCCATTTTGAGTTGGCTGATTTTGTTTATACCGGCTTGCATTTCAAGCCTTTGGAAAAATTGACCTAAGTCTAGGATTCCATTGGTATATAAATCGCTAACATCGTATCTTGCAGTAATTTTTCTACCATATTTAAATAAACATAGCGTATCTTTTACATGCAAGGTCACTACTTTACTTACTTCGTCATTGTTTATGACTTCATATACGTTGGGCTTAGAAGCTTTCTCTATAGATTGCGTAGGCAATTCTATTTCTTTGTTATCCGCGCGGATTTTCTGTCTATTTTGATATCTAGTAGTGACTTTCATTATATTTCCAGTAATGTTTTGTAGATCTTTAATGGTTATTCTTGATAACGCATCAGCTACATAATTGTCTTTTCCCTTTAGATATTCAACTGTGAAATCATACTCTTCTAATTCTAGCCTCATACGTGTCAGTTTAGAACTCGGATTGATCATTGAAAATAAATATATTAATGGTCTGTGATCTGTTTTGATTGTAAAGTGTCTTCCATAAATATATGGTCGGAAATGTAATATTGCCCAGTGAATTGCAGCTAATTCCTGCTCAGTTGTACACTTATTACTTTCTCCCTTAGTGAAAGCTCTTGATGCGTATGCAATGGGAAGTTGGAGTCCGTTATGGTTTTGAGTTAAAACCGCTCCACACGCTTGCTTACTTGCATCAGTAATTATGCAAAATTCTTTGCTGAAATCAGGATATTGTAGCAAAGTGGGTTCCATCAGTTTTGTTTTTAAGTATTCGAATGCGTTTTGGCATTCATCTGTCCATTCAAAATGAACATTCTTTTTACATAATCTTGTTATGTGCCGTGAATATTCGGCGAAATTTTTTATGAAACGTCTATAATAATTGCAAAATGCTATGAAACGTCTAGCGCTGTCCGCATTGTGCGGCTTAGGGTAATTCATAATGACATCATATTTCTTGTCGTCCGGAAGTATTCCTTTATCTGTACATTTATGACCGAGAAAAGTCACCTCATGCATAAAAATTGAACATTTTTCTGGATGTAACTTTAGATTGTATTTCCTACATTTCTCAAAAACGTCTGTTAAGTTTTTAAGCATATGTTTTTCGGAACAACCTATAACTATTAAGTCATCCATATAAAGGAATGCTTGTGAAGGTTCTAATCCAGAGAATGCTACGGTCATCATTCTCTGAAATGAATTAGGCGCTATTTTTAGTGCGAAAGGTAATCGCGTGAAGCGATACGAGCCATTGCTCGTTGAAAATGATGTTATATCTCTTGAACTTTTTTTGAGTTCAATTTGGTGAAATCCTGACATTAAGTCAAGACATGAAAAATATTTTGCTCGTCCAAGTTGATCCAAAATATCATCAATTCTTGGGAGTGGAAATTTGTCGGACAGTAATTTTTTATTAATTTGACGATAGTCAATCACTAATCGCCATTTCTTTTGCTCTGAACCTGGAGATGGTTTTTTAGGGACAAGTAATAATGGGCTATTATATTCAGATACAGATGGTTCAACAATCCCGTCGGTGATCAATTTTCCGACTTGTTTCTGTATTTCGTTCACCTGACTGTGTGGGCTTCTGTAATTTTTTATATACACTGGTTCATCATCTTTTAATCTCAGTTTTTGTTTATAAAAGTTATTTGTGCTTATTGGTTCAGTGTCCAATCCGAATATATCATTATATTGGGTGCATAGGCTTGAAAGCTGTGATTTGAATTGTGGAGGAAAGTTTTTTGAAAGTTGAGATAATACAGAATTTTCTCTATTTTCAAGATTAGTTTTGACTACTTCGTAGCTCGAAAGTGATTCATACGCTAAATTATTTGTACTGACTACTTGATCTTTATTTGTTGTATTGAGTAGTCTTATAAAAGCGTTTTTAGATGTTGCTATGGTACTTGCTATGTAAATACCATGCTTAATTTCTTGATTTGGAATCAATACACTGTCTTCTTTTGAATTTAGTTGGATTTTTCTAATAACTTGGGATCTTGCTGGCAGAAGTATTGAGTTGTTGCCAGAACTGTATGTTATTGGAACATAAATTGGAAATTTTAAGTTATTAGGTCTAATTATAAGCCAATCTTCAGATGGCTTGAAGTCTAATTGACAGTTGTATTTTTTAATAAAATCGATTCCTAATATGCCATCACAAGGAATAGCGAATTGTAAATCCACGATATGAAAATCGTGTTGGATTATGTACTTAGTGGTCTGTATCTCAATAGAAGTTAACCCCTTGGATTTGGTTACCTCTTGACTAATTCCATTTATTTCTATAATATAATTATCTTGTATGTCATGAAAGACATCAGAATTTTCTTTAACTATTGAAATGTCTGCACCTGTGTCTACTAAAAAGACAAGTTCTTTTCCTGTAGCCACATGGTTGAATGATACAAACATATTCTGACTGAGATTAATGGTATGAACCTTTGCATTTTCTATTGTTGAGTATCTAAAGGGTTTTGCGAGTTTTCCGATGTAGTATGGGTTACTCTGACATTACGTGGGTTATTATAGTTTTGGCCTCGACTCGTGTTGCCACGGCCTCTTGAGTTTCCTCTATATTGGCCTCGTCCATTATTGTATTGGGTACTATTGTTATAATTATCGTTGCGACTGCGAAAGTTACCTCTATGATTTCCACGTCCGCGGTTTCCGCCGCGCTGTGGGTAATTTTTGTAATATAGGACAGTGTTTGGCTGTCCGGTTGCTTCTGTGCAACTATTTACAAATTTTGATACGGCATCATTCATAGTATTGAAGGTACCAGCTTGCATGATAAGTTTTACCTTATTGATTGTGCAATTTTTAGTTATTGCTTTGACTGCATGCTGAGTGGAATAACTTCTGGCTAACTCAAGGGGTAAGCCGTCTGTTATATATGCACCTTCTAACGTTTTTGTCAACTGCTCGACCTCTAGTATGTACTGGTTAGCAGTTTTATTGCGTTGCTGTAGGTGCATCAGTTTTGCTGACAATACTTCTACAGTTTCACCTTTGACGTTGCTTTTTAATCTGGAAATGACTTCAGTTATTGTTGTTTCATTTCCGACTAGATTTCTGGCGACACCTTTTAGCCTTGATTTTATTATAGAAACCGCTAATTGTTCGTGTTCGCCTTTTATCAATTCTAATATTTGTAAAGCATCAATAAAACTTGTTAAGTTTTCAGCTTTACCATCAAAAATTGGTATAAGCTTGGATGCTGTATTAATAAAATCAATATTAGTTTGTGCCATTGTGATATTGCTGCTTAATTTATTCTCTATTATGCCTGTACCAGTATCAGAATCTGTAGAATTATCCAGATCTGACATCAAAACAGCTGGAATGGTAAGATTAATTAAATCTTGCTCTTCTATTTTAGGGTTTGTCTTCGCGAGCTCTTCTGACTCTATTTGGTCAGTGTCAGTTTGTTCTGTTGATTCCGGTTCATCACCAGTTTCAACTGTTTCAACTGTTAGAGAAGTGTTAAGTATGGTCGGTACTGATATATCTAAATTGAACTTTAGTTTAATTGATATTAAATTAGATCGTAGTCTAATTAAAAATTTTGATACTTGGGACCAATGATCTTGATTTAATTTTTCTCTGTGGCCATGTATTAGTATACGTGCTTCATTAAAGCATTCTACTAGTATTTCTACATGTTTCTTAATAGTATTTTTTTGAATTTGCCTGTTTTGTGTAAGTGACTTATATGATTTATCAAAGTCAATTTTTATGTTATTTATTTCTTTACATAATTCATTCCATTGTATTATATTATGGATATGAAGTCTTTCTTTAAAATAAGGGTAAACTGAACTCTATCATATGTTGCTCTAATTGTCTTTAGTGTAGCCATATTTTTATTAATATATTTTTTTGTAATTCATTATATTTGTTTTATTGCATTTTCTTAAAGTTACTAAATTAACTATAGGGTTATTTTTTCAATGTTGTTTGTGCTCTCTTTTTTTTTAAATTTTGTCTAGGTCATTTGCCTTGCTCATATATTTTTTTTTAAACATTTGTTATGTAATTTATATAGTTTATAAAAACAATTTGCGCACATTATAACAACAATTATTATTAACAGTGTGTGTATTAGTTCTAAGTCATTATTATTTGACTCTACTTTATTAATGACATTAGCAGTGGAGTCCACTGACTTAACGTCTACTATTGCCATTTTGGGCGTATATATTTTTAGAGTGTATTTATAACTATTTGTTGTATCTTCAGTAAATTTTACTATTGCATTGCTTTGCATTTACGTTAACAAGTTTTTCTACCTATTGGTTTGTATAGCTTTACGGGCTATACTTCTAATTGAGCGGAGATGGTTCCGCACAATTTTACAAATTTTATTATAATAATGTTAACTGTTGCTCCAGATGTCCAGTTGTCCTCCGCGTCAGCTGGTCGTCGCCGGTTTGGCTACGCTGACGCTCCTTCGTAGGCGAAAGTGGCGGAGTGCCCCTCGCGCTGTTGTCTTCACTGCTGCTGATGTCCGTGGCCTATTGGCTCAGGCGGGGCCGGTGCCGGTCTTCGCACTGGTCTTTGGTCCCAAGCATGTGAATTTGCATGCTGGAGCGTAGAGTGGTCCAGGGCAGTCGTTCGGGCAGACGTCAGGTTTTTTCGGCAACGGCTTTGGAGATGGTGGTTTTTTAATTAGTTTTTCATTTATAACTTTGATATTTGCTGAGTGAGTTGCGGTATTTGGCTTTCTTTGCTGGAGGCTTTCTTTCAGAAAATCAAGTTCGGTAGTTAATTTTTGTGCAGTTGCCCATGTGGGCGGCGTATTCGTGTATAATAGCCACTTAATGTGGGCTATTCTTTTATTTATTTTGTTTTTCTGGCCTCCGCGTTTGCCCATTACTCGCACTCTACTCACTCAGGCTTTCAGTTTTTTTTTTTCAATCTCTAGGTCTCCCGCGCTGGCGTAAGGGACGGATTGCCTCTCACACTTGTTGCTTGTTGTTGTTGTCATCCAGCCCTCTCACTCTTGTGTTTTATTCCATCGTTGACGGACTGCCACGCGTACTTGTAGACACTTTTCATAGTTGTTGTTGATTTTTTTTTTTAATATTTAGGACCATGTCACGGTCGCCATGTTGTGAACGATATATTATTTTTATTAATTTATTGGGAGCAGCGAAGGTGCCGCTTCCAACGTTCAGTTGAATCTGATTTTTACATTTTTCCTTAGGTTCTAAGTAAGCCTAAGTCTCATCGCTGCGCTGCCCACAGTTGGACAGCAGAGAGACGGTTATGTATATTCTATATGTTATATGTATGTAATTATGCTCTCTTAAGCTGGAGCGCTAGGGTATATGCATGCCCTTGAGTTCGGTCAAGTGGTCGGCGCGTCTAACAGAATGCTGACACTTGCACATTCTGTGAGCGCGCCGATCGACTCATATTTCGGCCACTTGGTTTATGACCGGGGATTTGTATATATATAAACACTGCAACAAAGTGTTACAGTGTGTTCACTTTAAGTACTCTTGGTACAGTAGATATTCAATATATATGCATACTACAGCTTGCTCCTCCCCCTTACCGCACCGTTCGACGAAGACTCCGACGCTAGGGCCATTTCATCATCCGAAAACATCCCACGGACCTTTTCACTTCCCTTCTCAACGTTAATCAGATACCGTTGCCAGCACTCGCATTCATACACGCGAAGAAAACTGGTGGTTTAACTCACATACACGTAGATAAGAAAAACAAATAGGAGGTTGTAGGGACCAGCTGGTACAAAAATTCATCAATGCATTCCATTATACCAACACCCGTTTATAGTCAGAAAAGTCACCAATAAAATTATGCATTAATCCCATTGTAGTCGCTATTTGATTTCGCACGATTTAGATGTTATGATTTAGATGTGGTGAATTCTAATTGTGTTTGTATTTGTGTTCTTGCTGGAATTGAAAGAAGGTAGAAGGTTCGATTGCCACGCTGCGCTTTTCAATTCGACGGCAGAGCAAGCAAGACGCATATCTTGAGGGCATACAAATCATAGTAAAAGTGTTAAAAGTGCAGTGGCTGTACACAGCTTCAGATTTTTTAGGGCATATCGAGCCCAACTATTTTTAAAAGTCTCCAGTGCTCATAGATTTCGCGCTCAGCAGTTTTCCGCAACCAGGTGATATTTGTGTAAATTAATTGCGTGCGTAATTCTTAATAAACCCTTTTTCAGTGGGTACAATATTACGTAACTACCGTCCAGCCATTGCTCAACTACGCTTTCGTGTATTCATATATACATACATATATAAACATATAAAATTCAGCGTGGCTGGTCGGTCGTAGCCAACTTGGGAGTTGCGACAGTTGTGATGTTCTAATCAAACTTGCCGCTTGAGTTCGACTAAAGTGTGTGTCTCGATTAATGTGTCTCAATGGACAGATCATGGGCGCAAAAGAAAATTTCATTATTGACACGCGTCTGGATTGAATAAATTTAATAAAAAGGCTTAATATGATCAGTCAATATTATTATGAATCTTATACATTTAAAATCGATTTTTGTACATGGTATATTTAAAAATTTTAATTTTTACACAAATTTCTGCTGATCATAAGATCATTTAAGTGATCAGTCACTTGACCTACATATCCAGGTGCAGGTGCTTGCCAAAAGTTGATCCTTTCGGCCTAACGGGCTGCTGCAGGTAATAAGGGCTCAACATTCAATAAATAATTCAAACCTTTTGCGCCCATGATCTGCCCATTCAGACACATTTATGTGTGTGTAGAGGCCGATAATCGGAAATCCAAAAATCCTGTCAAATTTGCATCGGGGACAGGCAGGCAGCCAACCAACAGGCACACAAGCGCATAAATGCTTCTATTCATACACAAAATATGCAAGTGTACGTGAATATAGCAAGTCCAAAGAATCGTAAATGCACACATGCCAACGCTTAGGGACCCTTACCAACGATATCGAGCTAGAATGCAAGAATTTCGCAAAGACGTGGCAAACCCTTTCATTATTTCATATTACTCGTCCCTTTAAAAGGGAAGAAAGCCACCGACTGTTCTTGTCTGTGCGGACACAGACAGTAAAACGGTAAATAGACAAATTGAAAGAGCACTGAGAGTAAGCCAAAGCAGTTTCCTGTAGTGTGAGCGAATAAAGCGAATAAAAAAGAGCAGCGATGCCGTTCTATCACACTTTCTGTGAGAGCGTGCGGCCGCTCTCGAACCCGAACAAAACCGAAGGCGACTTTGGGCCAGCCGCATATAAAACGTGAGGCCGCAGCAACATATACTGGTTGTCCAGTCTATATGCTGTTTGGTTAGTGGTAATATGAAAAGGACTGCGTAAAAAAACTCCATTTCTTTAGCAAGTCAATATAGTCAAGATCTATCGTATTTTTTAATTTTTTAAATTCGACCATTTAAAGTAACTTAAGATTGTAAGAATGTTATACTTAAACTAAACGGAAATCGAAGAGCCATGACAATTAGGCGACGAGCGTACGGTATATCCGTATGCATCGATGGATTTATTTGTTGAATTTTGTGAGTATGCAATGGCCACATAAGCCAGCAAAAGATTTTGAAGAATTTAATAATAATTGTAAATCGGCGAGCCTTCAGCACTACCCGATATAGGAAATGCATGTAATTTGAATCTACCGTCTCCAAGGCCCTTTATCCATTATCAAGCAGCAAGATTTCTGTTTTCGATCAATTATTAGGGTTATATTCAGTATATAGAGTTTTTCATAGCCACGCTTTCCATATAAGTTTTCTTTTTATAATTTTTGTACAATGTTTTCAGACACGTCCTATATGATGCAAATAGGCAATAAATAATATAAAAATCGCAATTAATATGTTTAACTAAATATTTCTTGGTTCGTCGCCAGTACCTTAGGAGACTTAATATGTGCAAAACAGTCAAGTAAACGACTAAAGGATTCGAACTCAAAACAGACCGCGCTACTTGTCGACGCCTCTAATTAACAGCCACAGCAATTATTATCAAATCATAAGCTGAATTACAAATCGAATAATCATAACAATAGCATGCCTTCTGAAGCCGAATTTAAATAATGCTAACAGCAGCGAAAATCATAATGGCAGAATGCCTTCTGCAGCCAAGCTCAAATATTGTCAACAATCATTTATAAAAAACACGTAAGAGGTTCTAGTTGGGAGCTCCCGACTAGGGAATACCCCGAACCCTCTTATTCCAACACCAAATGCAGCTCGCGCTCGTTTGTAGTAATAAAGATACATTTAAAAAAAAAGTTTTTTTGGCAGGGTTCGAACTCGCAACTGACCGCATTACTTGCTGCCGACTCTACCCAGCAGCAGCACCAGCCAAAAAAAAAAACACTTCCCTCGGCAGGGGTCGAACTCGCGACAGACCGCATCACTTGCCACTGCCTCTTATTGCGAAAAATAAAACAAATGAAAAAAGCAGCACAGAAAACAATCGCAATGATGACAGATTTCGCAGCAGACGCGCATCAATTGCATTTCAATTGTGGCTTAAATTGGTTGGCAATACAAGTTGGGTTATTAACTTGATTTATAGCTTGGTGATGGTAACGGGGAGGTGGCGATAGGTGTAAAATGACAGATACTTGATATATATATAGTGACATATCCATAGTCGCACCCACCCTTTAACATAACTTAGCACACAAGCATAAGTATAAGTATAAGTATAAACATGTCTTATAATGTAAACAAAAAGCCTGGTGATAACATCGACATTGGTCAATATCAAGCTGTCCCCCTTTGGCATAAACAATTCACCCTAAATATCACGCCACTGTCAATGTTCCCATCAGAGTAGTATCCCACGAGCTGCTGACGCAGCTCAAACTTCACTCAATTTCTGACTTAAGCTCCCTCAAAGCGAAGTTTGCTGAGTGACCGCAACAGATAGACAAACCAGTTCATATTCGGGAGCAAATCTGAATGTACTCGATATAAGAAGTAGCCGTTAGAGAAAATAAAGAATTGAAATATATTTTTTTTTAAATAACTATACGTGTAAAACTTAATTGGCGCAGTCGGTAGGATACGTCGGGGAAAAGTAAAGATCGCTAAAGGATAATTAATTCCTAGATCTAAAGAACAATCGCGACCGAAATTGTTGTCAGTGTGTAACAAGCGTTTCTCGAATACGTATCCGCACAAGAACTTTCGGGTCACTAGTAGTCTATTAACATTGACCCTTCGGGCAATAAAGCTACTACAGTTAATAACGACTGGCTTTGCATATGTTTTTATCCCTGCAATACTTTATTACTGGGTCTTTTCAATAAGACACACACACAAAAAAACATTAAAACAATAATAATTAATCACAAACTATAAACTAAATTAAATGTACAAAGTTCAAAAACAAAGTGCAAAAAAATAAAAGTGCAAGAACAAAGTGCATAATCAAAGATTTAAAAAGTTTAAAAACCAAAAACTCAAAGACAAAAAAAACTTAAATACAAACAAAAAACATTAAACATCAAAAAGTGTATTACACTAAGATTATGACAATGGAATTATCAGAACAACACAGGTGCCAAGTTTGGACGGATCAACAGAAAATCTCAACGCTTTTATTAAAAGGATCGATTACATCCTACATCTTTATCCAACCCGAGATGTCAGACAGCACAGCATCTTATACGGAGCCATCGAATTGCAAGTCGCACAAAGGACAGCAGCCAACACTTGGCAGGAGTTGGGGAATTACCAGGGAAACGTTCGTAAGTTCATCGAGGATCTCGAAAGTAAATCTTATGTTATATTAAAAAAGTTAGCTTTAGAAAATATACCTAGCAATACGACACAATATACAAATGCCATTAATAACACAATTAAAGATGTAATTACAAAAATCTTACCTGATAGGCTTTTCATGATGTTAGCCAGATACGACATTACGTCGACACAGAAACTTAAACAAGTAGCGCAAAGAGAAGGATTATACGAAAATTGCGTAACTGATAGACCTAAAACTAATAACGCTCAGGGAAATCAAAGTAACAATCGTAGGAACATGGGCAATTATCAGCAAAATGCTAACCCAGCCACCAGTTCAAGTGGCTATTCCAACACAAATCAGAGTTATCATGTACAAAATAAACAGCACACTAATTCCGAAGACAATCAAAAGGCTCACCACGAGTTCCAACAGAAATTAAGTCAAGGTAGAGCCCAAAATCCCTTAAAATATCAAAATCAGTCCCATTCACGCTAGAATGCGCCAAACCCTCCGACTAAACGTCAAAGAGACAACAACAGTGGGCAGATTAAAATGGACACATCTGAAAATTTTCATCAGTAAGCCTCGGAACAAACAGAAGAAATCCATTGATAAAATTGATTATGAATGACGAAGTTCTAAAATGTGTCATTGACAACCATAAACCTAATGAAAACAAAGCGCTTACATTTTCCAATTTACAACGAAATACTAAAGGTTCACACCATAAATGGTGTTATTGCATTAAAACAAAGCATAAGATTAGGAGCAAGCAAAACTAGTCCGAGTAAACAAAAATGTTATATTCACGACTTCTCAGAGCATTATGATGTTCTAATTGGGCGAGAATACCTTGAAGCATGTCAAGCGAAAATAGACTATGCACAATGATCCGTAACCTTAGGAAAGTAAACATTTTGCTTTAGATATAATGACGAAGAGGTCGAAGAGGACATGACCGCACAAGAGTGCCTTGATCCACCCTCAACAGAGGACAGACCATTTAATTTCGCTATTAATAACGAATTAACAGAAAACAATGAGTTTAGGCTAGAGCACCTAAACTCAGAAGAAAAAGAAAAAATTAAAAATGCTTTACATGAATTTCGTGATATCCAGTACCATGAAGGTGACAATTTGACTTTCACTAGTACCCAATTTACAAGCGTCAATATAAATATCCTCAAATATACGATGAGGAAGTAAATAAACAAATAAGCAATATGATAAAACAAAATATCATTCGTAAATCCAAATCCCCTTACAGCTCACCAGTTATAATCGTTCCAAAGAAAAACGATGCATCTGGAAAGCAAAAATTCCGGTTAGTCATAGATTACCGCAATCTCAATGAACTAACTATTAATGATAAATACCCTTTCCCGATCATGGATGAAATATTAGACAAAGTTGGAAAATGTCAATATTTCACAACCATTGAACTAGCCAAAGGCTTCCACCAAATTCAAATGGATCCTGGTTCAATACCCAAGACCGCATTTTTGACTTAATATGGCCATTACGAGTACACTCGCATGCCATTTGGTCTTAAGAATACACATGCAACGTTCCAACGTTTTATGAACAATCTCTTGGAAGATTTAATTTTCGCTAATATAGTAAAACCATTAAATAAAAAAAAAAAGGAGCAGAAATCAATATAAATGACAAAGACTACGAATCACCGTTTGAAAAACTTAAAGTTCTCATAATATCCGACCCAATTTTAATATACCCTAATTTCGAATTTTCATTAACTACAGACGTGAGTAATATGGCAATAGGGGCCGTCCTTGCGCAAGAGCATAAGCCTATATGATATGCAAGCAGAACTCTCAACGAGCATGAGATAAAATATTCAACGATTAAAAAATAATTATTAGCAATCGTTTTTGGTCGACAATTTCAAATCCTTAGTGATCACAGACCACTCGTCTGGTTAAATAACCTGAAAGAACCTAACATGAAATTACAACGATGGAAAATCAAGCTAAATGAGTTTGATTTCCAAATTAAATACGACCCAGGGAAAGAAAATTATGTGGGAGATGCTCTGTCCAGAATTCAATTAAACGAAAACTTTTTAGGCGAAGATACCATTAGAAGAAGAGCAACTATACATAGTGCTCAGGAAGACAAGAAAGACATGACTAACACACATGCCAAAGAATTAATAAAATAATATTTATGCACAAAGAAAAGTGTGCTATGCTTCCACAATGAAGCAGATTTTCCAATTTTTCACGAAGCCTACTCAGAAATAATAAGTCCGAATAATTTAACAAAGGCAATGAAAACTAGTAAAAAATTAATGGATTTTCAAACATTTTCAGAATTCAAGGAACTAATATTAAAACAAGTAAGAGGTTCTAGTCGGGAACTCCCGACTAGGGGATACCCTGAACCCTCTTCTTCCAACACCAAATGCAGATATGTATATATACTATTCTAGAAGCTAGATGTCTAGTTTGGTGACTCTAACTCATATTATTTACCAAAATTGCTCAAAAAACAGGTTGTCGTTATCGATTTTTATCGATTGCTTGGAAACGAACCTACAGCAAAATTTCAAGTCTCTAGCTCTTATAGGTTCTGAGATCTTTGCGTTCATACATACGGACGGACGAACGGACGGACAGACAGACAGACGGACATGGCTAGATCAAAAATATACTTTCTCTCCATTGGATTTGAACTTGCGCCCCGCGACCAACTGCTTCCCGTGGCTTTTTTACCTTGCAGCTATACCGAAAGTTGGTTCTAATTGAACAAAAACTGAGCTAAAATAGGACCACATATGTACATAGAGCATACGCTCCAATCGCAATTGTAATTCTTTTTGTGTGTATTTGTGCACATGTATACAGAAATTCTAGCGCTTTGTGTCAGTTGCCGCTGACTCGTGGCCTGCCAATATATATGTATATAACCACATGATTTCTTTAATAACTTCTATATTTCTTAACCGATCTTGATAAAATTCAGCAGTAGATATTGTGCAATATTCGTGTGTTCTTTAAAAGAAAATTGTGGCTTTAATTATTGGATAGTTTCAATAGATTTATTTAATTGATTTATAGCAATGGGGTGGAGGCGGAGATTGGTAATAGCTTTAAAATTTAAGATACGTGATATATGTGAACAATTCTAGGAACCAGATGTCACATTTGGTGACTGCTTCTTAAAACAAAAGATGTTTCCTTAAAAAACAGGGCTTTTATATAAAAATAAAAAATAATTGTTCCACCGATAGGACTCGAACTCGTATCTCACCATACCTCCTCTACTCAACAGTCACACCAATAATTAAGTCATAGTGAGAAAAAAACGAATTCAAATTGCAGCACAGAAAATATACAATCGAAATTACAATGCTGTTGATAGAATTCAAAGAAGATGCGCATGAATGTGTGTTTTGTTCAATTTGCGCTTGCAGCACCAAACTGGAGGCCAGCAAAAACATGTTATATTTAATAAGTTCTGTGTTTCTTAACAGATCTTGATGAAATTTTCTGCACCTTATTGTACCATAGAATATTCGTGCATTATCAAATAGTCAATTGCATTAAAAGTGTGTCTTATATTGGTGGGCAGCATAAATTGGTTTATTAACTTGATTTATAGCTATGAGGTAGTGGCGGGGAGGTGGCGATGGGTATTAAATTTAAGATACTTGATATGTATATCCTAGTCTAAAAACAACATATCAATTTGGTGACTCTAGCACATATTATTTACCAAAATTGCTCAATAAAAACAGGATGTCGATATCGATTTTGATCGATTGCTTGGAAACGGAGTAAGTTATCGATTATCGGAAACAAACACGATCTTCGTAGGCACTAGGATGACCTACAGCTAAATTTCAAGTCCCTAGCTCTTATTGGTTCTGAGATCCATGCGTTCATACATACGAACGGACGGACGGGCAGACAGACGGACATGGCTAGATCGACTCGGCTATTGATGCTGATCGAGAATATATATACTTTATGGGGTCGGAGATACTCTCTTCTGCCTGTTACATACATTTGCATTTTGCACAAATACAATATACCCTTTTTACCCATTTTTAATGGGTTCAGGGTATAAAAAGTAGAGACTGGTTAGAAACCTAACGAGCTATAATACAAGTATTCAACCAAATGGGTAAACCCATCGAAATAAAAGCAGACAAAGACTCAGCTTTTATGTGCACAGCCTATTGCTAAAATCAGAAGCAGTAAATATTAATATAACCACTAGTAAAAATGGCATATCCGTCGTAGAACGATTTCATAAGACAGTTAACGAAAAATTAAGAATCATTAACAGCGACTCAGTCATCGAAAATAATCTTATAAAATTTGAAACAATACCCATACAATCATAAGACAAAACACAAACGACTAACAGAACACCAGCGGACATATTCATATACTCAGGTGCACCAGAGTATGACACTCAAGCTAATAAAGAAAAACTAAAAACTAATTAATAACCTCAACTAAAACCGAACAAATTATGAAATTGACACTTGATTCAAACATTCAACATTAGTTAAATCAAAGACAACATCCCCGTTCAAGAAAACAGGATAACTTATACAAATCGACGATAAACATTTTGAGAAAACAAACAGAGACAGAAAGAAAATACATTACAAAACTAAATTCAACAAGTAAGAGGTTCTAGTCGGGAGCTCCCGACTAGGGGATACCCTGCACCCTCTTCTTCCAACACCAAATGCATATATATATACTATTCTAGAAGCTACTCTAGCTCTTATTATTTACCAAAATTTGCTCAAAAACAGGATGTCGATATCGATTTTTATCGATTGCTTGGAATCGGAGTAAGTTATCGATTATCGGAAACAAACTCAATCTGCGTAGGCACTAGGAGCACCTACATCTAAAATTTCAGTTGCTTTCTTCTGCCTGTTACATACATTTACATTTTGCACAAAAACATTAGACCCCTTTTACCCATTTTTAATGGGTTCAGGGTATAAAAAGAAAAAGAAGACTAATCAAAGCAAATATAACAATTAAGCGATGATGTTATAAAATTAGAACCACTTTCGTTTGCACAAACGAAATAAATTATAATTTAACACACATAATTTAAAAATGTATTCCAGATAATTACAATAACCATATCATAATCATATTAATAAGTGTAACACTGTATTTAACATATAAGTTCAAAAGCATACCTAAGAAATTAATAATAAAATATAAAAAACCAAAAGAAGAAGAAACACCTACAAAAGTAGAAGATACACTATTTGAAAAAGAAGAAAATGTTACAATATATCCAAACTTAAACACCTGAGGACAGGCACTTTTCTAATGGTTGGGGAAGTGACATATCCATAGTCGCACGCACCCTTTAACATAAATTGGCACACAAGCATAAGTATAAGTATAAACATGTCTTATATTGTAAACAAAAAGCCTGGTGATAACATCGACATTGGTCAAGATCAAACTGTCTCCCTTTGGTCACCCTAAATATCACGCCACTGTCAATGTTCCCATCAGAGTAGTATCCCACGCATAATTGCTGACGCAGCTCAAACTTCACTCAATTTTGATTCAAGCTCCCTCAAAGCGATGTTTCCTAATCGACCGCAACAGATAGATAAATCAGTTCATATTCGGGAGCAAATCTGAATGTACTCGATATAAGAAGTAGCCGTTAGTGAAAATAAAGAATTGAAATATATTTTTTTTAAATAACTATACGTGTAAAACTTAATTGGCGCAGTCGGTAGGATACGTCGGGGAAAAGTAAAGATCGCTAAAGGATAATTAATTCCTAGATCTAAAGCACAATCGCGACCGAAATTGTTGTCAGTGTGTAACAAGCGTTTCTCGAATACGTATCCGCACAAGAACTTTCGGGTCACTAGTAGTCTATTAACATTGACCCTTCGGGCAATAAAGCTACTACAGTTAATAACGACTGGCTTTGCATATCTTTTTATCCCTGCAATACTTTATTACTGGGTCTTTTTAATAAGACACACAAAAAGAAACATTAAAACAATAATAATAAATAATAAACTATAAACTAAATTAAATGTACAAAGTTCAAAAACAAAGTGCAAAAAAATAAAAATGCAAGAACAAAGTGCAAAATCAAAGATTTAAAAAGTTCAAAAACCACAAGCTCAAAGACAAAAAAAACTTAAATACAAACAAAAAACATTAAACATCAAAAAGTGTATTACACTAAGATTATGACAATGGAATTATCAGAACAACACCTCAACCAGGCCCTTTCACAACTGAGACAGGTGCCAAGTTTTGACGGATCAACAGATAATCTCAACGCTTTTATTAAAAGGATCGATTACATCCTACATCTTTATCCATCCCGAGATGTCAGACAACACAGCACCTTATACGGAGCCATCGAATTGCAAGTCGCTGGAGATGCTCAGAGAGTTTCACAAAGGACAGCAGCCAACACTTGGCAGGAGTTGGGGAACGCACTGATTGAAGAATACAAAGTGCAAACACCATTTGAAGAGCTCTTTCGACGCCTATACAACACGAATTACCAGGGAAACGTCCGTAAGTTCATCGAGGATCTCGAAAATAAATCTTATGTTATATTAAAAAAGTTAGCTTTAGAAAATATACCTAGCAATACGACACAATATACAAATGCCATGAACACAATTAAAGATGTAATTACAAAGATCTTACCTGATGATGTTAGCCAGATACGACATTACGTCGACACCGAAACTTAAACAAGTAGCGCAAAAAGAAGGATTATACGTAAATTGCGTAACTGATAGACCTAAAACTAATAACGCTCAGGGAAATCAAAGTAACAATCGTAGGAACATGGGCAATTATCAGCAAAATGCTAACCCAGCCACCAGTTCAAGTGGCTATTCCATCACAAATCAGAGTTATCATGTACAAAATAAACAGCACACTAATTCCGAAGACAATTAAAAGGCTCACCACGAGTTCCAACAGAAATTAAGTCAAGGTAGAGCCCAAAATCCCTTAAACTATCAAAATCAGTCCCATTCACTCTAGAATGCGCCAAACCCTCCGACTAAACGTCAAAGAAACAACAACAGTGGGCAGATTAAAATGGACACATCTGAAAATTTTCATCAGTAAGCCTCGGAACAAACAGAAGAAATCCATTGATAAAATTGATTATGAATGAAGAAGTTCTAAAATGTGTCATTGACACAGGTTCAACCATAAACCTAATGAAAACGAGAAAGAAGGGCTATCTTCGGCATGCCGAAGATCTAATACCCTTGCAGACCCAACCTTTTAATGCCGAGAAAATGGTTAAGGCCGAGTTCGGTCAAGGTATATTGATAAACAAAAAAAAAGGCTTTTAATCAAAAACCGATGTAAATAAGATTTTGCAAAAATGAAGGGAGCATAGTGAAATCTTTAAATGCCGTGTTTAATCGCAAAATCATGAAAAACAAAAAATGCTCCATACAAAAACTTAATAATATGATGTAGTGGTCCGATCTTAATAGGATTTTGCATATATATGAGGAGCATAGTAAAACTAATAAATGCCGAGTTTGGTTAAGATATCTTGAAAAACAAAATGTTTTTTCATACAAAAATTTAATTTTCGACCGATCGTTCCTATGGCAGCTATATGATATAGTGGTCTGATCTTAATAGGATTTTGGATATATATGAGGAGCTTAGTAAAACTAATAAATGCCGAGTTTTGTCAAGATATCTTGATAAACATTTTGTTTTTCATACAAGAACTAAATTTTCGACCGATCGTTCCTATGGCAGCTATTTGATATAGTGGTCCGATCTTAATAGGATTTTGCATATATATGAGGAGCATAGTAAAACTAATAAATGCCGAGTTTTGTCAAGATATCTTGATAAACAAAATATTTTTCATACAAGAACTACATTTTCGACCGATCGTTCCTATGGCAGCTATATGATATAGTGGTCCGATCTTAATAGGATTTTGCATATATATGAGGAGCATAGTAAAACTAATAAATGCCGAGTTTGGTTAAGATATCTTGAAAAACAAAATGTTTTTGTATACAAAAACTTAATTTTCGACCGATCGTTCCTATGGCAGCTATATGCTCTAGTGGTCCGATCCTGCTGGTTTTGACATATGTGCTGCGTGCAACAGAAAAAGGGACTTCCGCAAAGTTTCATTAAGATAGCCTTAAAACTCAGAGACTAGTTCGCATAGAAACAGACAGCCGGACAGACGGACATGGCTATATCGACTCGGCTGTTGATGCTGATCAAGAATATATATACTTTATGGGGTCGGAGATGTCTCCTTCTATGCATTACACATTTCACGACAAAATTATAATACCCTCTGCAAGCGTATAAAAATGTTATATTCACGACTTCTCAGAGCATTATGATGTTCTAATTGGTCGAGAATACCTTGAAGCATGTCAAGCGAAAATAGACTATGCACAAGGATCCGTAACCTTAGGAAAGTAAACATTTTGCTTTAGATATAATGACGAAAAGGTCGAAGAGGACATGACCGCACAAAAGTGCCTTGATCCACCCTCAACAGAGGACAGACCATTTAATTTCGCTATTAATAACGAATTAACAGAAAACAATGAGTTTAGGCTAGAGCACCTAAACTCAGAAGAAAAAGAAAAAATTAAAAATGCTTTACATGAATTTCGTGATATCCAGTACCATGAAGGTGACAATTTGACTTTCACTAGTACCCAATTTACAAGCGTCAATATAAATATCCTCAAATAGACGACGGGGAAGTAAATAAACAAATAAGCAATATGATAAAACAAAATATCATTCGTAAATCCAAATCCCCTTACAGCTCACCAGTAATAATCGTTCCAAAGAAAAACAATGCATCTGGAAAGCAAAAATTCCGGTTAGTCATAGATTACCGCAATCTCAATGAACTAACTATTAATGATAAATACCCTTTCCCGATCATGGATGAAATATTAGACAAAGTTGGAAAATGTCAATATTTCACAACCATTGAACTAGCCAAAGGCTTCCACCAAATTCAAATGGATCCTGGTTCAATACCCAAGACCGCATTTTTGACTTAATATGGCCATTACGAGTACACTCGCATGCCATTTGGTCTTAAGAATACACATGCAACGTTCCAACGTTTTATGAACAATCTCTTGGATGATTTAATTTTCGCCAATATAGTAAAACCATTAAATAAAAAAAAAAAAGGAGCAGAAATCAATATAAATGACAAAGACTTCGAATCACCGTTTGAAAAACTTAAAGTTCTCATAATATCCGACCCAATTTTAATATACCCTAATTTCGAATTTTCATTAACTACAGACGTGAGTAATATGGCAATAGGGGCCGTCCTTTCGCAAGAGCATAAGCCTACATGATATGCAAGCAGAACTCTCAACGAGCATGAGATAAAATATTCAACGATTGAAAAATAATTATTAGCAATCGTTTTTGGTCGACAATTTCAAATCCTTAGTGATCACAGACCACTCGTCTGGTTAAATAACCTGAAAGAACCTAACATGAAATTACAACGATGGAAAATCAAGCTAAATGAGTTTGATTTCCAAATTAAATACGACCCAGGGAAAGAAAATTATGTGGCAGATGCTCTGTCCAGAATTCAATTAAACGAAAACTTTTTAGGCGAAGATACCATTAGAAGAAGAGTAACTATACATAGTGCTCAGGAAGACAAGAAAGACATGACTAACACACATGCCAAAGAATTAATAAAATAATATTTATGCACAAAGAAAAGTGTGCTATGCTTCCACAATGAAGCAGATTTTCCAATTTTTCACGAAGCCTACTCAGAAATAATAAGTCCGAATAATTTAACAAAGGCAATGAAAACTAGTAAAAAATTAATGGATTTTCAAACATTTTCAGAATTCAAGGAACTAATATTAAAACAAGTAAGAGGTTATAGTCGGGAACTCCCGACTAGGGGATACCCTGAACCCTCTTCTTCCAACACCAAATGCAGATATGTATATATACTATTCTAGAAGCTAGATGTCTAGTTTGGTGACTCTAACTCATATTATTTACCAAAATTGCTCAAAAAACAGGTTGTCGTTATCGATTTTTATCGATTGCTTGGAAACGAACCTACAGCAAAATTTCAAGTCTCTAGCTCTTATAGGTTCATACATACGGACGGACGAACGGACGGACAGACAGACAGACGGACATGGCTAGATCAAAAATATACTTTCTCTCCATTGGATTTGAACTTGCGCCCCGCGACCAACTGCTTCCCGTGGCTTTTTACCTTGCAGCTATACCGAAAGTTGGTTCTAATTGAACAAAAACTGAGCTAAAATAGGACCACATATGTACATAGAGCATACGCTCCAATCGCAATTGTAATTCTTTTTGTGTGTATTTGTGCACATGTATACAGAAATTCTAGCGCTTTGTGTCAGTTGCCGCTGACTCGTGGCCTGCCAATATATATGTATATAACCACATGATTTCTTTAATAACTTCTATATTTCTTAACCGATCTTGATAAAATTCAGCAGTAGATATTGTGCAATATTCGTGTGTTCTTTAAAAGAAAATTGTGGCTTTAATTATTGGATAGTTTCAATAGATTTATTTAATTGATTTATAGCAATGGGGTGGAGGCGGAGATTGGTAATAGCTTTAAAATTTAAGATACGTGATATATGTGAACAATTCTAGGAACCAGATGTCACATTTGGTGACTGCTTCTTAAAACAAAAGATGTTTCCTTAAAAAACAGGGTTTTTATATAAAAAAAAAAAATAATTGTTCCACCGATAGAACTCGAACTCGTATCTCACCATACCTCCTCTACTCAACAGTCACACCAATAATTAAGTCATAGTGAGAAAAAAACGAATTCAAATTGCAGCACAGAAAATATACAATCGAAATTACAATGCTGTTGATAGAATTCAAAGAAGATGCGCATGAATGTGTGTTTTGTTCAATTTGCGCTTGCAGCACCAAACTGGAGGCCAGCAAAAACATGTTATATTTAATAAGTTCTGTGTTTCTTAACAGATCTTGATGAAATTTTCTGCACCTTATTGTATCATAGAATATTCGTGCATTATCAAAAGGTCAATTGCATTAAAAGTGTGTCTTATATTGGTGGGCAGCATAAATTGGTTTATTAACTTGATTTATAGCTATGAGGTAGTGGCGGGGAGGTGGCGATGGGAATTAAATTAAAGATACTTGATATGTATATCCTAGTCTAAAAACAACATATCAATTTGGTGACTCTAGCACATATTATTTACCAAAATTGATCAATAAAAACAGGATGTCGATATCGATTTTGATCGATTGCTTGGAAACGGAGTAAGTTATCGATTATCGGAAACAAACACGATCTTCGTAGGCACTAGGATGACCTACAGCTAAATTTCAAGTCCCTAGCTCTTATTGGTTCTGAGATCCATGCGTTCATACATACGGACGGACGGACGGGCAGACAGACGGACATGGCTAGATCGACTCGGCTATTGATGGTGATCGAGAATATATATACTTTATGGGGTCGGAGATACTCTCTTCTGCCTGTTACATACATTTGCATTTTGCACAAATACAATATACCCTTTTTACCCATTTTTAATGGGTTCAGGGTATAAAAAGTAGAGACTGGTTAGAAACCTAACGAGCTATAATACAAGTATTCAACCAAATGGGTAAACCCATCGAAATAAAAGCAGACAAAGACTCAGCTTTTATGTGCACAGCCTATTGCTAAAATCAGAAGCAGTAAATATTAATATAACCACTAGTAAAAATGGCATATCCGTCGTAGAACGATTTCATAAGACAGTTAACGAAAAATTAAGAATCATTAACAGCGACTCAGTCATCGAAAATAATCTTATAAAATTTGAAACAATACCCATACAATCATAAGACAAAACACAAACGACTAACAGAACACCAGCGGACATATTCATATACTCAGGTGCACCAGAGTATGACACTCAAGCTAATAAAGAAAAACTAAAAACTAATTAATAACCTCAACTAAAACCGAACAAATTATGAAATTGACACTTGATTCAAACATTCAACATTAGTTAAATCAAAGACAACATCCCCGTTCAAGAAAACAGGATAACTTATACAAATCGACGATAAACATTTTGAGGAAACAAACAGAGACAGAAAGAAAATACATTACAAAACTAAATTCAACAAGTAAGAGGTTCTAGTCGGGAGCTCCCGACTAGGGGATACCCAGCACCCTCTTCTTCCAACACCAAATGCATATATATATATACTATTCTAGAAGCTACTCTAGCTCTTATTATTTACCAAAATTTGCTCAAAAACAGGATGTCGATATCGATTTTTATCGATTGCTTGGAATCGGAGTAAGTTATCGATTATCGGAAACAAACTCAATCTGCGTAGGCACTAGGAGCACCTACATCTAAAATTTCAGTTGCTTTCTTCTGCCTGTTACATACATTTACATTTTGCACAAAAACATTAGACCCCTTTTACCCATTTTTAATGGGTTCAGGGTATAAAAAGAAAAAGAAGACTAATCAAAGCAAATATAACAATTAAGCGATGATGTTATAAAATTAGAACCACTTTCGTTTGCACAAACGAAATAAATTATAATTTAACACACATAATTTAAAAATGTATTCCAGATAATTACAATAACCATATCATATTAATAAGTGTAACACTGTATTTAACATATAAGTTCAAAAGCATACCTAAGAAATTAATAATAAAATATAAAAAACCAAAAGAAGAAGATACACTATTTGAAAAAGAAGAAAATGTTACAATATATCCAAACTTAAACACCTGAGGACAGGCACTTTTCTAATGGTTGGGGAAGTGACATATCCATAGTCGCACGCACCCTTTAACATAAATTGGCACACAAGCATAAGTATAAGTATAAACATGTCTTATATTGTAAACAAAAAGCCTGGTGATAACATCGACATTGGTCAAGATCAAACTGTCTCCCTTTGGTCACCCTAAATATCACGCCACTGTCAATGTTCCCATCAGAGTAGTATCCCACGCATAATTGCTGACGCAGCTCAAACTTCACTCAATTTTGATTCAAGCTCCCTCAAAGCGATGTTTCCTAATCGACCGCAACAGATAGATAAATCAGTTCATATTCGGGAGCAAATCTGAATGTACTCGATATAAGAAGTAGCCGTTAGTGAAAATAAAGAATTGAAATATATTTTTTTTAAATAACTATACGTGTAAAACTTAATTGGCGCAGTCGGTAGGATACGTCGGGGAAAAGTAAAGATCGCTAAAGGATAATTAATTCCTAGATCTAAAGCACAGTCGCGACCGAAATTGTTGTCAGTGTGTAACAAGCGTTTCTCGAATACGTATCCGCACAAGAACTTTCGGGTCACTAGTAGTCTATTAACATTGACCCTTCGGGCAATAAAGCTACTACAGTTAATAACGACTGGCTTTGCATATCTTTTTATCCCTGCAATACTTTATTACTGGGTCTTTTTAATAAGACACACAAAAAAAACATTAAAACAATAATAATAAATAATAAACTATAAACTAAATTAAATGTACAAAGTTCAAAAACAAAGTCCAAAAAAAAAAGTGCAAGAACAAAGTTCAAAATCAAAGATTTAAAAAGTTCAAAAACCACAAGCTCAAAGACAAAAAAAACTTAAATACAAACAAAAAACATTAAACATCAAAAAGTGTATTACACTAAGATTATGACAATGGAATTATCAGAACAACACCTCAACCAGGCCCTTTCACAACTGAGACAGGTGCCAAGTTTTGACGGATCAACAGATAATCTCAACGCTTTTATTAAAAGGATCGATTACATCCTACATCTTTATCCATCCCGAGATGTCAGACAACACAGCATCTTATACGGAGCCATCGAATTGCAAGTCGCTGGAGATGCTCAGAGAGTTTCACAAAGGACAGCAGCCAACACTTGGCAGGAGTTGGGGAACGCACTGATTGAAGAATACAAAGTGCAAACACCATTTGAAGAGCTCTTTCGACGCCTATACAACACGATTTACCAGGGAAACGTCCGTAAGTTCATCGAGGATCTCGAAAATAAATCTTATGTTATATTAAAAAAGTTAGCTTTAGAAAATATACCTAGCAATACGACACAATATACAAATGCCATGAACACAATTAAAGATGTAATTACAAAGATCTTACCTGATGATGTTAGCCAGATACGACATTACGTCGACACAGAAACTTAAACAAGTAGCGCAAAAAGAAGGATTATACGTAAATTGCGTAACTGATAGACCTAAAACTAATAACGCTCAGGGAAATCAAAGTAACAATCGTAGGAACATGGGCAATTATCAGCAAAATGCGAACCCAGCCACCAGTTCAAGTGGCTATTCCATCACAAATCAGAGTTATCATGTACAAAATAAACAGCACACTAATTCCGAAGACAATTAAAAGGCTCACCACGAGTTCCAACAGAAATTAAGTCAAGGTAGAGTTCAAAATCCCTTAAACTATCAAAATCAGTCCCATTCACGCTAGAATGCGCCAAACCCTCCGACTAAACGTCAAAGAGACAACAACAGTGGGCAGATTAAAATGGACACATCTGAAAATTTTCATCAGTAAGCCTCGGAACAAACAGAAGAAATCCATTGATAAAATTGATTATGAATGACGAAGTTCTAAAATGTGTCATTGACACAGGTTCAACCATAAACCTAATGAAAACATAAATGGTGTTGTTGCATTAAAACAAAGCATAAGATTAGGAGCAAGCCAAAATAGTCCGAGTTCTAACTGGGAGGGAATACCGTGATGCATGTCAAGCGAAAATAGACTATGCACAAGGATCCGTAACCTTAGGAAAGTAAACATTTTGCTTTAAATATAATGACGAAGAGGTCGAAGAGGACATGACCGCACAAGAGTGCCTTGATCCACCCTCAACAGAGGACAGACCATTTAATTTCGCTATTAATAACGAATTAACAGAAAACAATGAGTTTAGGCTAGAGCACCTAAACTCAGAAGAAAAAGAAAAAATTAAAAATGCTTTACATGAATTTCGTGATATCCAGTACCATGAAGGTGACAATTTGACTTTCACTAGTACCCAATTTACAAGCGTCAATATAAATATCCTCAAATAGACGACGGGGAAGTAAATAAACAAATAAGCAATATGATAAAACAAAATATCATTCGTAAATCCAAATCCCCTTACAGCTCACCAGTAATAATCGTTCCAAAGAAAAACAATGCATCTGGAAAGCAAAAATTCCGGTTAGTCATAGATTACCGCAATCTCAATGAACTAACTATTAATGATAAATACCCTTTCCCGATCATGGATGAAATATTAGACAAAGTTGGAAAATGTCAATATTTCACAACCATTGAACTAGCCAAAGGCTTCCACCAAATTCAAATGGATCCTGGTTCAATACCCAAGACCGCATTTTTGACTTAATATGGCCATTACGAGTACACTCGCATGCCATTTGGTCTTAAGAATACACATGCAACGTTCCAACGTTTTATGAACAATCTCTTGGATGATTTAATTTTCGCCAATATAGTAAAACCATTAAATAAAAAAAAAAAGGAGCAGAAATCAATATAAATGACAAAGACTTCGAATCACCGTTTGAAAAACTTAAAGTTCTCATAATATCCGACCCAATTTTAATATACCCTAATTTCGAATTTTCATTAACTACAGACGTGAGTAATATGGCAATAGGGGCCGTCCTTTCGCAAGAGCATAAGCCTATATGATATGCAAGCAGAACTCTCAACGAGCATGAGATAAAATATTCAACGATTAAAAAATAATTATTAGCAATCGTTTTTGGTCGACAATTTCAAATCCTTAGTGATCACAGACCACTCGTCTGGTTAAATAACCTGAAAGAACCTAACATGAAATTACAACGATGGAAAATCAAGCTAAATGAGTTTGATTTCCAAATTAAATACGACCCAGGGAAAGAAAATTATGTGGCAGATGCTCTGTCCAGAATTCAATTAAACGAAAACTTTTTAGGCGAAGATACCATTAGAAGAAGAGTAACTATACATAGTGCTCAGGAAGACAAGAAAGACATGACTAACACACATGCCAAAGAATTAATAAAATAATATTTATGCACAAAGAAAAGTGTGCTATGCTTCCACAATGAAGCAGATTTTCCAATTTTTCACGAAGCCTACTCAGAAATAATAAGTCCGAATAATTTAACAAAGGCAATGAAAACTAGTAAAAAATTAATGGATTTTCAAACATTTTCAGAATTCAAGGAACTAATATTAAAACAAGTAAGAGGTTATAGTCGGGAACTCCCGACTAGGGGATACCCTGAACCCTCTTCTTCCAACACCAAATGCAGATATGTATAAATACTATTCTAGAAGCTAGATGTCTAGTTTGGTGACTCTAACTCATATTATTTACCAAAATTGCTCAAAAAACAGGTTGTCGTTATCGATTTTTATCGATTGCTTGGAAACGAACCTACAGCAAAATTTCAAGTCTCTAGCTCTTATAGGTTCTGAGATCTTTGCGTTCATACATACGGACGGACGAACGGACGGACAGACAGACAGACGGACATGGCTAGATCAAAAATATACTTTCTCTCCATTGGATTTGAACTTGCGCCCCGCGACCAACTGCTTCCCGTGGCTTTTTACCTTGCAGCTATACCGAAAGTTGGTTCTAATTGAACAAAAACTGAGCTAAAATAGGACCACATATGTACATAGAGCATACGCTCCAATCGCAATTGTAATTCTTTTTGTGTGTATTTGTGCACATGTATACAGAAATTCTAGCGCTTTGTGTCAGTTGCCGCTGACTCGTGGCCTGCCAATATATATGTATATAACCACATGATTTCTTTAATAACTTCTATATTTCTTAACCGATCTTGATAAAATTCAGCAGTAGATATTGTGCAATATTCGTGTGTTCTTTAAAAGAAAATTGTGGCTTTAATTATTGGATAGTTTCAATAGATTTATTTAATTGATTTATAGCAATGGGGTGGAGGCGGAGATTGGTAATAGCTTTAAAATTTAAGATACGTGATATATGTGAACAATTCTAGGAACCAGATGTCACATTTGGTGACTGCTTCTTAAAACAAAAGATGTTTCCTTAAAAAACAGGGTTTTTATAAAAAAAAAAATAATTGTTCCACCGATAGAACTCGAACTCGTATCTCACCATACCTCCTCTACTCAACAGTCACACCAATAATTAAGTCATAGTGAGAAAAAAACGAATTCAAATTGCAGCACAGAAAATATACAATCGAAATTACAATGCTGTTGATAGAATTCAAAGAAGATGCGCATGAATGTGTGTTTTGTTCAATTTGCGCTTGCAGCACCAAACTGGAGGCCAGCAAAAACATGTTATATTTAATAAGTTCTGTGTTTCTTAACAGATCTTGATGAAATTTTCTGCACCTTATTGTACCATAGAATATTCGTGCATTATCAAATAGTCAATTGCATTAAAAGTGTGTCTTATATTGGTGGGCAGCATAAATTGGTTTATTAACTTGATTTATAGCTATGAGGTAGTGGCGGGGAGGTGGCGATGGGTATTAAATTAAAGATACTTGATATGTATATCCTAGTCTAAAAACAACATATCAATTTGGTGACTCTAGCACATATTATTTACCAAAATTGATCAATAAAAACAGGATGTCGATATCGATTTTGATCGATTGCTTGGAAACGGAGTAAGTTATCGATTATCGGAAACAAACACGATCTTCGTAGGCACTAGGATGACCTACAGCTAAATTTCAAGTCCCTAGCTCTTATTGGTTCTGAGATCCATGCGTTCATACATACGGACGGACGGACGGGCAGACAGACGGACATGGCTAGATCGACTCGGCTATTGATGGTGATCAAGAATATATATACTTTATGGGGTCGGAGTTGCTTTCTTCTGCCTGTTACATACATTTACATTTTGCACAAAAACATTATACCCCTTTTACCCATTTTTAATGGGTTCAGGGTATAAAAAGAAAAATCAGACTAATCAAAGTAAATATAACAATTAAGCAATGATGTTCTAAAATTAGAACCACTTTCGTTTCAACAAACGAAATAAATTATAATTTAACACACAATATTTAACAAGTAAGAGGTTCTAGTCGGGAGCTCCCGACTAGGGAATACCCTGAACCCTGTTTGAGGTGGTAGCGGGGAGGTGGCGATAGGTATAAAATGAGAGATACTTGCCATATATATAATATTCTAGAAGCAACATATCATGTTTGGTGAGTCTAGCTCTTATTATTTACCCAATTTGATAAAAAAACAGGATGTCGATATCGATTTTTATCGATTACTTGGAAACGGAGTAAGTTATCGATTATCGGAAACAAACTCGATCTGCGTAGGAACTAGGAGCACCTACATCTATTAAATTTCAAGTCTCTAGCTCTTATAGGTTCTGAGATCCTTGCGTTCATACATACGGACGGACGGACGGACGGACGGACGGACAGACAGACGGACATGGCTAGATCGACTCGGCTATTGATGCTGATCAAGAATATATATACTTTATGGGGTCGGAGATGCTTCCTTCTGCCTGTTACATACATTTGCATTTTGCACAAAAACATTATACCCCTTTTACCCATTTTTAATGGGTTCAGGGTATAAAAATGTATTCCAGATAATTACAATAACCATACCATAATCATATTAATAAGTGTAACACTGTATTTAACATATAAGTTCAAAAGCATACCTAAGAAATTAATAATAAAATATAAAAAACCAAAAGAAGAAGAAACACCTACAAAAGTAGAAGATACACTATTTGAAAAAGAAGAAAATGTTACAATATAGCCAAGCTTAAACACAAACAGTGACATATCCATATTCGCACGCACCCTTTAACATAAATAAGCACACAAGCATAAGTATAAGTATAAACATGTCTTATATTGTAAACAAAAAGCCTGGTGATAACATCGACATTGGTCAAGATCAAACTGTCTCCCTTCGGTAGACATAAACAATTCACCCTAAATATCACGCCACTGTCAATGTTCCCATCAGAGTAGTATCCCACGCGTAATTGCTGACGCAACTCGAAACTTCACTCAATTTTGATTCAAGCTCCCTCAAAGCGATGTTTCCTAATCCACCGCAACAGATAGATAAATCAGTTCATATTCGGGAGCAAATCTGAATGTACTCGATATAAGAAGTAGCCGTTAGAGAAAATAAAGAATTGAAATATATTTTTTTTAAATAACTATACGTGTAAAACTTAATTGGCGCAGTCGGTAGGATACGTCGGGGAAAAGTAAAGATCGCTAAAGGATAATTAATTCCTAGATCTAAAGCACAATCGCGACCGAAATTGTTGTCAGTGTGTAACAAGCGTTTCTCGAATACGTATCCGCACAAGAACTTTCGGGTCACTAGTAGTCTATTAACATTGACCCTTCGGGCAATAAAGCTACTACAGTTAATAACGACTGGCTTTACATATCTTTTTATCCCTGCAATACGTTATTACTGGGTCTTTTCAATAAGACTCACACACAAAAAAACATTAAAACAATAATAATTAATTACAAACTAAAAACTCAATTAAATGTACAAAGTTCAAAAACAAAGTGCAAAAAAAAAAAGTGCAAGAACAAAGTTCAAAATCAAAGATTTAAAAAGTTCAAAAACCACAAACTTAACGACAAAAAAAAAACTTAAATACAAACAAAAAACATTAAACATCAGAAAGTGTATTACACTAAGATTATGACAATGGAATTATCAGAACAACACCTCAACCAGGCCCTTTCACAACTGAGACAGGTGCCAAGTTTTGACGGATCAACAGATAATCTCAACGCTTTTATTAAAAGGATCGATTACATCCTACATCTTTATCCAACCCGAGATGTCAGACAACACAGCATCTTATACGGAGTCATCGAATTGCAAGTCGCTGGAGATGCTCAGAGAGCTTCACAAAGGACAGCAGCCAACACTTGGCAGAAGTTGAGGAACGCACTGATTGAAGAATACAAAGTGCAAACACCATTTGAAGAGCTCTTTCGACGCCTATACAACACGAATTACCAGGGAAACGTTCGTAAGATCATCGAGGATCTCGAAAATAAATCTTATGTTATATTAAAAAAGTTAGCTTTAGAAAATATACCTAGCAATACGACACAATATACAAATGCCATAAATAACACAATTAAAGATGTAATTACAAAAATCTTACCTGATAGGCTCTTCATGATGTTAGCCAGATACGACATTACGTCGACACAAAAACTTAAACAAGTAGCGCAAAGAGAAGCATTATACGAAAATTGCGTAACTGATAGACCTAAAACTAATAACGCTCAGGGAAATCAAAATAACAATCGTAGGAATTAACAATTAACAGCAAAATGCCAACCCAGCCACCAGTTCAAGTGGCTATTCCAACACAAATCAGAGTTATCATGTACAAAATAAACAGCACACTAATTCCGAAGACAATTAAAAGGCTCACCACGAGTTCCAACAGAAATTAAGTCAAGGTAGAGCCCAAAATCCCTTAAACTATCAAAATCAGTCCCATTCACGCTAGAATGCGCCAAACCCTCCGACTAAACGTCAAAGAGACAACAACAGCGGGCAGATTAAAATGGACACATCTGAAAATTTTCATCAGTAAGCCTCGGAACAAACAGAAGAAATCCATTGATAAAACTGATTATGAATGACGAAGTTCTAAAATGTGTCATTGACACAGGTTCAACCATAAACCTAATGAAAACATAAATGGTGTTGTTGCATTAAAACAAAGCATAAGATTAGGAGCAAGCCAAAATAGTCCGAGTTCTAACTGGGAGGGAATACCGTGATGCATGTCAAGCGAAAATAGACTATGCACAAGGATCCGTAACCTTAGGAAAGTAAACATTTTGCTTTAAATATAATGACGAAGAGGTCGAAGAGGACATGACCGCACAAGAGTGCCTTGATCCACCCTCAACAGAGGACAGACCATTTAATTTCGCTATTAATAACGAATTAACAGAAAACAATGAGTTTAGGCTAGAGCACCTAAACTCAGAAGAAAAAGAAAAAATTAGAAATGCTTTACATGAATTTCGTGATATCCAGTACCATGAAGGTGACAATTTGACTTTCACTAGTACCCAATTTACAAGCGTCAATATGAATATCCTCAAATATACGATGAGGAAGTAAATAAACAAATAAGCGATATGATAAAACAAAATATCATACGTAAATCCAAATCCCCTTATAGCTCACCAGTAATAATCGTTCCAAAGAAAAACGATGCATCTGATAAGCAAAAATTCCGGTTATTTTTGATAGACAAAGTTGGAAAATGTCAATATTTCACAACCGTTACTAGCCAACGGCTTCCACCAAATTCAAATGGATCCTGGTTCAATACCCAAGACCGCATTTTTGACTAAATATGGCCATTAAGAGTACACTCGCATGCCATTTGGTCTTAAGAATACACATGCAACGTTCCAACGTTGTATGAACAATCTCTAAGAAGATTTAATTTTCGCTAATATAGTAAATCCATTAAATAAAAAAAAGGAGCAGAAATCAATTTAAATGACAAAGACTACGAATCAGCGTTTGAAAAGCTTAAAGTTCTCATAACATTCGACCCAATTTTAATAAACCCTAATTTCGAAAAACCATTTTTATTAACTACAGACGTCCTTTCGCAAGAGCATAAGCCTATATGCTATGCAAGCAGAACTCTCAACGAACATGAGATAAATTATTCAACGATTGAAAAATAATTATTAGCAATCGTTTGGGCCACTAAATATTTTACGTCTTATCTTTTTGGTCGACAATTTCAAATCATTAGTGATCACAGACCACTCGTCTGGTTAAATAACCCGATAGAACCTAATATGAAACTTCAACGATGGAAAATGAAGCTAAATGAGTTTGATTTTCAAATTAAATACGTCCCAGGAAAAGAAAATTATATAGCAGATGATCTGTCCAGAATTCAATTAAACGAAAACTTTTAAGGCGAAGATACCATTAGCAGAAGAGCAACTATACATAGTGCTCGGGAAGACAACAAAGACATGACTAACACACATGCCAAAGAATTAATAAAAAATAAGTAAGAGGTTTTAGTCGGGAGCTCCCGACTAGGGAATACCCTGAACCCTCTTATTCGAACACCAAATGGAGCTCTTTTGAATTAATAAAGATAAATTAAAAAAAAAAAAAGTTCTATTTTGTTTGAGCTCGCAACTGACCGCATATTTACTTTCCCCGGTAGGACTCGAACTCGCGACAGACTGCACCACTTGCCATTATTGAGAAAAAACCAATAAAAATAGCCACACAGAAAACAATCGCAGTGAAGACAGAATTCGAAGTAGACGCGCATGAATGTGTGTGTGTACAATGTACACTGTACACTATACATGTATATATAAATTCTTGCAAATTTCGTCGCAACACGTGCGCAGCAGTGCGCAGTCAAAATACCAAAAAACAAAACAAAAACCGATCTTAATGAAATTTTCTACAGTATATCTTATTGCACCATAGACTATTTGTGTATTCTCAAAAAGTAAATTGCATTTAAATTGTGGCTTAAGTTGGTGGGCAATACAAGTTGGGTTATAACTTGATTTATAGCTCTGGGGTGGTAGCAGGGAGGTGGCGATAGGTATTAAATTAAAGATACTTGATATGTATTTACTAGTCTAGAAACAACATATCAATTTGGTGACTCTAGCACATATTTTTTACCAAAATTTCTCAAAAAAACAGGATGTCGATATCGATTTTGATCGATTGCTTGGAAACGGAGTAAGTTATCAATTATTTGAAACAAACTCTGCACAGATCTGCATAGGCACTATGAGGTCCTACAGCAAGTGTCTTACAGAACATTACGCCGATAAGCAAGATTTGAAAACTCTCGCGTATCAGATGTTCTCACTGACACAGGGTCGTCTATCCGTTACTGAATTTTACCAAGCGGTATACCACCAGTTGTCTTTGATTCTTAATCAGATAAGTGTTCAAGAAGACACACCAGAAATAGAAGGGGCTTTGATGAATAGTTACCGAGGCAAAGCCTTGGACACTTTCGTGCGAGGTCTAAACGGCGCTTTACCTCGACTCCTGGCTATCAAGGAGCAAAGAGATTTGGGCATCTTTGCAGCTTAGTAGAGAACCAAGAACAGAGAAATTCTTTTATTCCCAAAATTATACCGCCACCTCTTCCACCTAGACATTTTTCAGCTCACCCTAATCCTAAATACCAACCACCAAAAATTAACAAATCAACAACCAACAATAACTCAACAAGCCAAACAATTCCGTCAGCCGACATATTCTTTGGGCCTAGACAACCCTACCTAGCGCCTCCGCGCCCAATGGCTCCCAAACCGGAGCCCAAACCCGTACCGATGGTATTAGATGGTTCCATGCGGACCGGAAGTATTTACTATATGATCAGGCCCCAGGCAAACGATTTCGTGGGTAAACGCCCCCTACCGCACCCATCGGACCTCCTTCAAATTCCCACGACAGTTTCATATAGCTACTGAAGCTTTGGAGCCAGCGGTAGAAGAGACCGAACCGTGTGCTTTATATTACACAGACGTTGATAAACAAGCCTATTTCGAAAGCGCAGAGTATGAAGGAGCTACCGCTTTATCTGATCGACCGCATGCGAAGGCACAATCGAATATAACCCGACCCTGGTTGAGGCCTCACATGTCCATTTTTTAGACTACATTTTTCCTCGCTGCCTTTTTTCAATTGTGTAACGGGGAACGAAACGACACTCAAGTTCCTTATCGGCACCGGTTCAAACCAAAATTATATGCAGCCCAACTAAATTTAGAATTCTAAACAGAACGAAAAGACATTTTTCGGAAACTCAGTTGGTGGACAAACAAAAATAACACAGCATAGCTACATTAGTTTGTTCTCACAAAAAGATAAGCCAATCAAATTTTTCTTGTTACCCACACATAACTTTCCATGGGATATTAGGTAATGATACCCCTGTTCGGTTCAATTAAAAATTAAATTAGTATTATGTTTGCCTAACATTTCTGTTACATCTTGCCCTGCGAGGCAAACAATGTCATTATTATGTTTGTTTGGTGCTTCTCGCATATCATTAAATAGCTCAATATTATTTGCTGTTAACTATCTAGCGCTTATCGCTTTGCGCTCATCGCAGTTTCTGTTATCTCGCTCTTTTACCTTTTGCACTTTGTCTTAAGCGGCTAGCGCACCAATGCTAGCCGCAACTTACTCTTGTCTCGTACGTTCGCTTTATCGGATTTCTTATCTATCGCTTCGCTTAAAATTGTACATTTTCGCATAATTTGCATTATCAATACGCTCGCTATAAGCATATAAATTATTCAATTGTTGCATAAATTTATAAGAAAACTAGGCATTTTTATAACATTCTTAACTTGTCGCTAATTAGTGCTAATAAAACGCTTGTTAACCCAACATTTTGGTGACCCCGAGTTGAATATTTTATTTAACATAAAATTATTTAAATTAAAATTGAGCTGGTTGTTACTATTTTCGGCAGCAATCATAAAATGCTCTTATTAATTTCAAGTCTCTAGCTCTTATAGGTTCTGAGATCCTTGCGTTCATACATACGGACGGACGGACGGACGGACAGACAGACAGACGGACATGGCTAGATCGACTCGGCTATTGATGCTGATCGAGAATATATATACTTTATGGGGTCGGAGATACTCTCCTCTGCCTGTTACATACATTTGCATTTTGCACAAATACAATATACCCTTTTTACCCAGTTTTAATGGGTTCAGGGTATAAAAAGTAGAGACCGGTTAGAAACCTAACCAGCTATAATACAAGTATTCAACCAAATGGGTAAACCCATCGAAATAAAAGCAGACAAAGACTCAGCTTTTATGTGCACAGCCTATTGCTAAAATCAGAAGCAGTAAATATTAATATAACCACTAGTAAAAATGGCATATCCGTCGTAGAACGATTTCATAAGACAGTTAACGAAAAATTAAGAATCATTAACAGCGACTCAGTCATCGAAAATAATCTTATAAAATTTGAAACAATACCCATACAATCATAAGACAAAACACAAACGACTAACAGAACACCAGCGGACATATTCATATACTCAGGTGCACCAGAGTATGACACTCAAGCTAATAAAGAAAAACTAAAAACTAATTAATAACCTCAACTAAAACCGAACAAATTATGAAATTGACACTTGATTCAAACATTCACCATTAGTTAAATCAAAGACAACATCCCCGTTCAAGAAAACAGGATAACTTATACAAATCGACGATAAACATTTTGAGAAAACAAACAGAGACAGAAAGAAAATACATTACAAAACTAAATTCAACAAGTAAGAGGTTCTAGTCGGGAGCTCCCGACTAGGGGATACCCTGCACCCTCTTCTTCCAACACCAAATGCATATATATATACTATTCTAGAAGCTACTCTAGCTCTTATTATTTACCAAAGTTTGCTCAAAAACAGGATGTCGATATCGATTTTTATCGATTGCTTGGAATCGGAGTAAGTTATCGATTATCGGAAACAAACTCAATCTGCGTAGGCACTAGGAGCACCTACATCTAAAATTTCAGTTGCTTTCTTCTGCCTGTTACATACATTTACATTTTGCACAAAAACATTAGACCCCTTTTACCCATTTTTAATGGGTTCAGGGTATAAAAAGAAAAAGAAGACTAATAAAAGCAAATATAACAATTAAGCAATGATGTTCTAAAAATTAGAACCACTTTCGTTTGCACAAACGAAATAAATTATAATTTAACACACAATATTTAACAAGTAAGAGGTTCTAGTCGGGAGCTCCCGACTAGGGAATACCCTGAACCCTGTTTGAGGTGGTAGCGGGGAGGTGGCGATAGGTATAAAATGAGAGATACTTGCCATATATATAATATTCTAGAAGCAATATATCATGTTTGGTGAGTCTAGCTCTTATTATTTACCCAATTTGATAAGAAAACAGGATGTCGATATCGATTTTTATCGATTACTTGGAAACGGAGTAAGTTATCGATTATCGGAAACAAACTCGATCTGCGTAGGAACTAGGAGCACCTACATCTATTAAATTTCAAGTCTCTAGCTCTTATAGGTTCTCAGATCCTTGCGTTCATACATACGGACGGACGGACGGACATACAGACGGACATGGCTAGATCGACTCGGCTATTGATGCTGATCAAGAATATATATACTTTATGGGGTCGGAGTTGCTTTCTTCTGCCTGTTACATACATTTACATTTTGCACAAAAACATTATACCCCTTTTACCCATTTTTAATGGGTTCAGGGTATAAAAAGAAAAATCAGACTAATCAAAGCAAATATAACAATTAAGCAATGATGTTATAAAATTAGAACCACTTTCGTTTGCACCAACGAAATAAATTATAATTTAACACACAAAATTTAAAAATGTATTCCAGATAATTACGATAACCATATCATAAACATATTAATAAGTGTAACACTGTATTTAACATATAAGTTCAAAATCATACCTAAGAAATTAATAATAAAATATAAAAAACCAAAAGAAGAAGAAACACCTTCAAAAGTAGAAGATACACCATTTGAAAAAGAAGAAAATATTACAATATAGCCAAACTTAAACACAAACAGTGACATATCCATATTCGCACGCACCCTTTAACATAAATAAGCACACAAGCATAAGTATAAGTATAAACATGTCTTATATTGTAAACAAAAAGCCTGGTGATAACATCGACATTGGTCAAGATCAAACTGTCTCCCTTTGGTAGACATAAACAATTCACCCTAAATATCACGCCACTGTCAATGTTCCCATCAGAGTAGTATCCCACGCGTAATTGCTGACGCAACTCGAAACTTCACTCAATTTTGATTCAAGCTCCCTCAAAGCGATGTTTCCTAATCGACCGCAACAGATAGATAAATCAGTTCATATTCGGGAGCAAATCTGAATGTACTCGATATAAGAAGTAGCTGTTAGTGAAAATAAAGAATTGAAATATATTTTTTTTAAATAACTATACGTGTAAAACTTAATTGGCGCAGTCGGTAGGATACGTCGGGGAAAAGTAAAGATCGCTAAAGAATAATTAATTCCTAGATCTAAAGCACAATCGCGACCGAAATTGTTGTCAGTGTGTAACAAGCGTTTCTCGAATATGTATCCGCACAAGAACTTTCGGGTCACACACACAAAAAAACATTAAAACAATAATAATTAATCACAAACTATAAACTAAATTAAATGTACAAAGTTCAAAACAAAGTGCAAAAAAAAAAAAGTGCAAGAACAAAGTGCAAAATCAAAGATTTAAAAGTTCAAAAACCACAAACTCAAAGACAAAAAAAACTTAAATACAAACAAAAAACATTAAACATCAAAAAGTGTATTACACTAAGATTATGACAATGGAATTATCAGAACAACACCCCAACCCGGCCCTTTCGCATTTGAGACAGGTGCTAAGTTCTGACGGATAAACAGAAAATATCAACGCTTTTATTAAAAGGATCGATTACAACCTGCATCTTTATCCAACCCGAGATGTCAGACAACACAGCACCTTATACGGAGCCATCGAATTGCAAGTCGCTGGAGATGCTCAGAGAGTTTCACAAAGGACAGCAGCCAACACTTGGCAGGAGTTGGGGAACGCACTGATTGAAGAATACAAAATGCAAACACCATTTGAAGAGCACTTTCGACGCCTATACAACACGAATTACCAGAGAAACGTCCGTAAGTTCATCGAGGATCTCGAAAATAAATCTTATGTTATATTAAAAAAGTTAGCTTTAGAAAATATACCTAGCAATACGTCACAATATACAAATGCCATAAATAACACAATTAAAGATGTAATTACAAAAATCCTACCTGATAGGCTCTTCATGATGTTAGCCAGATACGACATTACGTCGACACAAAAACTTAAACAAGTAGCGCAAAGAGAAGCATTATACGAAAATTGCGTAACTGATAGACCTAAAACTAATAACGCTCAGGGAAATCAAAATAACAATCGTAGGAACATGGGCAATTATCAGCAAAATGCTAACCCAGCCACCAGTTCAAGTGGCTATTCCAACACAAATCAGAGTTATCATGTACAAAATAAACAGCACACTAATTCCGAAGACAATTAAAAGGCTCACCACGAGTTCCAACAGAAATTAAGTCAAGGTAGAGCCCAAAATCCCTTAAACTATCAAAATCAGTCCCATTCACGTCAAAGAGACAACAACAGTGGGCAGATTAAAATGGACACATCTGAAAATTTTCATCAGTAGGCCTCGGAACAAACAGAAGAAATCCATTGATAAAATTGATTATGAATGACGAAGTTCTAAAATGTGTCCTTGACACAGGTTCAACCATAAACCTAATGAAAACAAAGCGCTTACATTTTCCAATTTACACAAAATACTAAAGGCTCACACCATAAATGGTGTTGTTGCATTAAAACAAAGCATACGATTAGCTATCTAGCGCTTATCGCTTTGCGCTCATCGCAGTTTCTGTTATCTCGCTCTTTTACCTTTTGCACTTTGTCTTAAGCGGCTAGCGCACCAATGCTAGCCGCAACTCACTCTTGTCTCGTACGTTCGCTTTATCGGATTTCTTATCTATCGCTTCGCTTAAAATTGTACATTTTCGCATAATTTGCATTATCAATACGCTCGCTATAAGCATATAAATTATTCAACTGTTGCATAAATTTATAAGAAAACTAGGCATTTTTATAACATTCTTAACTTGTCGCTAATTAGTGCTAATAAAACGCTTGTTAACCCAACATTTTGGTGACCCCGAGTTGAATATTTTATTTTACATAAAATTATTTAAATTAAAATTGAGCTGGTTGTTACTATTTTCGGCAGCAATCATAAAATGCTCTTATTAATTTCAAGTCTCTAGCTCTTATAGGTTCTGAGATCCTTGCGTTCATACATACGGACGGACGGACGGACGGACAGACAGACAGACGGACATGGCTAGATCGACTCGGCTATTGATGCTGATCGAGAATATATATACTTTTATGGGGTCGGAGATACTCTCCTCTGCCTGTTACATACATTTGCATTTTGCACAAATACAATATACCCTTTTTACCCAGTTTTAATGGGTTCAGGGTATAAAAAGTAGAGACCGGTTAGAAACCTAACCAGCTATAATACAAGTATTCAACCAAATGGGTAAACCCATCGAAATAAAAGCAGACAAAGACTCAGCTTTTATGTGCACAGCCTATTGCTAAAATCAGAAGCAGTAAATATTAATATAACCACTAGTAAAAATGGCATATCCGTCGTAGAACGATTTCATAAGACAGTTAACGAAAAATTAAGAATCATTAACAGCGACTCAGTCATCGAAAATAATCTTATAAAATTTGAAACAATACCCATACAATCATAAGACAAAACACAAACGACTAACAGAACACCAGCGGACATATTCATATACTCAGGTGCACCAGAGTATGACACTCAAGCTAATAAAGAAAAACTAAAAACTAATTAATAACCTCAACTAAAACCGAACAAATTATGAAATTGACACTTGATTCAAACATTCAACATTAGTTAAATCAAAGACAACATCCCCGTTCAAGAAAACAGGATAACTTATACAAATCACCATTTTGAGGAAACAAACAGAGACAGAAAGATAATACATTACAAAACTAAATTCAACAAGTAAGAGGTTCTAGTCGGGAGCTCCCGACTAGGGGATACCCTGCACCCTCTTCTTCCAACACCAAATGCATATATATATACTATTCTAGAAGCTACTCTAGCTCTTATTATTTACCAAAGTTTGCTCAAAAACAGGATGTCGATATCGATTTTTATCGATTGCTTGGAATCGGAGTAAGTTATCGATTATCGGAAACAAACTCAATCTGCGTAGGCACTAGGAGCACCTACATCTAAAATTTCAGTTGCTTTCTTCTGCCTGTTACATACATTTACATTTTTGCACAAAAACATTAGACCCCTTTTACCCATTTTTAATGGGTTCAGGGTATAAAAAGAAAAAGAAGACTAATAAAAGCAAATATAACAATTAAGCAATGATGTTCTAAAATTAGAACCACTTTCGTTTGCACAAACGAAATAAATTATAATTTAACACACAATATTTAACAAGTAAGAGGTTCTAGTCGGGAGCTCCCGACTAGGGAATACCCTGAACCCTGTTTGAGGTGGTAGCGGGGAGGTGGCGATAGGTATAAAATGAGAGATACTTGCCATATATATAATATTCTAGAAGCAACATATCATGTTTGGTGAGTCTAGCTCTTATTATTTACCCAATTTGATAAGAAAACAGGATGTCGATATCGATTTTTATCGATTACTTGGAAACGGAGTAAGTTATCGATTATCGGAAACAAACTCGATCTGCGTAGGAACTAGGAGCACCTACATCTATTAAATTTCAAGTCTCTAGCTCTTATAGGTTCTCAGATCCTTGCGTTCATACATACGGACGGACGGACGGACATACAGACGGACATGGCTAGATCGACTCGGCTATTGATGCTGATCAAGAATATATATACTTTATGGGGTCGGAGTTGCTTTCTTCTGCCTGTTACATACATTTACATTTTGCACAAAAACATTATACCCCTTTTACCCATTTTTAATGGGTTCAGGGTATAAAAAAGAAAAATCAGACTAATCAAAGCAAATATAACAATTAAGCAATGATGTTATAAAATTAGAACCACTTTCGTTTGCACCAACGAAATAAATTATAATTTAACACACAAAATTTAAAAATGTATTCCAGATAATTACGATAACCATACCATAAACATATTAATAAGTGTAACACTGTATTTAACATATAAGTTCAAAATCATACCTAAGAAATTAATAATAAAATATAAAAAACCAAAAGAAGAAGAAACACCTTCAAAAGTAGAAGATACACCATTTGAAAAAGAAGAAAATATTACAATATAGCCAAACTTAAACACAAACAGTGACATATCCATATTCGCACGCACCCTTTAACATAAATAAGCACACAAGCATAAGTATAAGTATAAACATGTCTTATATTGTAAACAAAAAGCCTGGTGATAACATCGACATTGGTCAAGATCAAACTGTCTCCCTTTGGTAGACATAAACAATTCACCCTAAATATCACGCCACTGTCAATGTTCCCATCAGAGTAGTATCCCACGCGTAATTGCTGACGCAACTCGAAACTTCACTCAATTTTGATTCAAGCTCCCTCAAAGCGATGTTTCCTAATCGACCGCAACAGATAGATAAATCAGTTCATATTCGGGAGCAAATCTGAATGTACTCGATATAAGAAGTAGCTGTTAGTGAAAATAAAGAATTGAAATATATTTTTTTAAATAACTATACGTGTAAAACTTAATTGGCGCAGTCGGTAGGATACGTCGGGGAAAGTAAAGATCGCTAAAGAATAATTAATTCCTAGATCTAAAGCACAATCGCGACCGAAATTGTTGTCAGTGTGTAACAAGCGTTTCTCGAATACGTATCCGCACAAGAACTTTCGGGTCACACACACAAAAAAACATTAAAACAATAATAATTAATCACAAACTATAAACTAAATTAAATGTACAAAGTTCAAAACAAAGTGCAAAAAAAAAAAAGTGCAAGAACAAAGTGCAAAATCAAAGATTTAAAAAGTTCAAAAACCACAAGCTCAAAGACAAAAAAAACTTAAATACAAACAAAAAACATTAAACATCAAAAAGTGTATTACACTAAGATTATGACAATGGAATTATCAGAACAACACCCCAACCCGGCCCTTTCGCATTTGAGACAGGTGCTAAGTTTTGACGGATAAACAGAAAATATCTACGCTTTTATTAAAAGGATCGATTACAACCTGCATCTTTATCCAACCCGAGATTTCAGACAACACAGCACCTTATACGGAGCCATCGAATTGCAAGTCGCTGGAGATGCTCAGAGAGTTTCACAAAGGACAGCAGCCAACACTTGGCAGGAGTTGGGGAACGCACTGATTGAAGAATACAAAGTGCAAACACCATTTGAAGAGCTCTTTCGACGCCTATACAACACGAATTACCAGAGAAACGTCCGTAAGTTCATCGACGATCTCGAAAATAAATCTTATGTTATATTAAAAAAGTTAGCTTTAGAAAATATACCTAGCAATACGTCACAATATACAAATGCCATAAATAACACAATTAAAGATGTAATTACAAAAATCCTACCTGATAGGCTCTTCATGATGTTAGCCAGATACGACATTACGTCGACACAAAAACTTAAACAAGTAGCGCAAAGAGAAGCATTATACGAAAATTGCGTAACTGATAGACCTAAAACTAATAACGCTCAGGGAAATCAAAATAACAATCGTAGGAACATGGGCAATTATCAGCAAAATGCTAACCCAGCCACCAGTTCAAGTGGCTATTCCAACACAAATCAGAGTTATCATGTACAAAATAAACAGCACACTAATTCCGAAGACAATTAAAAGGCTCACCACGAGTTCCAACAGAAATTAAGTCAAGGTAGAGCCCAAAATCCCTTAAACTATCAAAATCAGTCCCATTCACGCTAGAATGCGCCAAACCCTCCGACTAAACGTCAAAGAGACAACAACAGTGGGCAGATTAAAATGGACACATCTGAAAATTTTCATCAGTAGGCCTCGGAACAAACAGAAGAAATCCATTGATAAAATTGATTATGAATGACGAAGTTCTAAAATGTGTCATTGACACAGGTTCAACCATAAACCTAATGAAAACAAAGCGCTTACATTTTCCAATTTACAACGAAATACTAAAGGTTCACACCATAAATGGTGTTGTTGCATTAAAACAAAGCATACGATTAGGAGCAAGCCAAAATAGTCCGAGTTCTAACTGGGAGGGAACACCGTGATGCATGTCAAGCGAAAATAGACTATGCACAAGGATCCGTAACCTTAGGAAAGTAAACTTTTAGCTTTAGATATAATGACGAAGAGGTCGAAGAGGACAGCCCGCACAAGAGTGCCTTGATCCACCCTCAACAGAGGACAGACCATTTAATTTCGCTATTAATAACGAATTAACAGAAAACAATGAGATTAGGCTAGAGCACCTAAACTTAGAAGAAAAAGAAAAAATTAAAAATGCTTTACATGAATTTCGTGATATCCAGTTCCATGAAGGTGACAATTTGACTTTCACTAGTACCCAATTTACAAGCGTCAATATTAATATCCTCAAATATACGATGAGGAAGTAAATAAACAAACAAGCGATATGATAAAACAAAATATCATACGTAAATCAAAATCCCCTTATAGCTCACCAGTAATAATCGTTCCAAAGAAAAACGATGCATCTGATAAGCAAAAATTCCGGTTATTAATGATAAATAGCCTATCCCGATCATGGATGAAATATTAGACAAAGTTGGAAAATGTCAATATTTCACAACCGTTACTAGCCAACGGCTTCCACCAAATTCAAATGGATCCTGGTTCAATACCCAAGACCGCATTTTTGACTAAATATGGCCATTAAGAGTACACTCGCATGCCATTTGGTCTTAAGAATACACATGCAACGTTCCAACGTTGTATGAACAATCTCTAAGAAGATTTAATTTTCGCTAATATAGTAAATCCAATAAATAAAAAAAAAGGAGCAGAAATCAATTTGAATGGCAAAGACTACGAATCAGCGTTTGAAAAGCTTAAAGTTCTCATAACATTCGACCCAATTTTAATAAACCCTAATTTCGAAAAACCATTTTTATTAACTACAGACGTCCTTTCGCAAGAGCATAAGCCTATATGCTATGCAAGCAGAACTCTCAACGAACATGAGATAAATTATTCAACGATTGAAAAATAATTATTAGCAATCGTTTGGGCCACTAAATATTTTACGTCTTATCTTTTTGGTCGACAATTTCAAATCATTAGTGATCACAGACCACTCGTCTGGTTAAATAACCCGATAGAACCTAATATGAAACTTCAACGATGGAAAATGAAGCTAAATGAATTTGATTTCCAAATTAAATACTTTTTTTTTGATTTTTTTTAAATTCTTTTATTTACGGCTAATCTTCTGTTACTCTTGTTTAGCAACTTTTATCAGCGTGTGTTTTGATTTATGATAGCTTAGATTAAATATTTACATAGTGTGTGTTTATGTACATGTTATTTAGCTTCATTAAAGGCGGCGTTTGGCCAGGTCTATTGGATATGACTTTTTAAGCCTCCTTCTTCTTCGCCTCCTTAGCAGGTTCCTTGCCAGGACGTTAGGGTGGTTGCGGAGCTTAAATAGGTAGCTTGTTGCTTGATTGTTCATAACGTCTCCTACCATAGGAACCTTAAGGTCCTTTGCGATGTCTCGTGTGCGAATATACCATTCGGCTCCAGAGATTGTTCGCAAGGTCTTAGCCTGGATGATACGAAGTTTGTCTAGGTGCGTCTTCGCGGCAATTCCGTAAACCTGGAGCCCATATCGCCACGCAGGGGCAAGGATTACTTTATAGATAAGTACTTTGTTTCGGAGCGAGAGTTTGTTATTTGGGTTTAGCAGCCAGCTCAGACGCCTGATTTTGCTTTTCAAGCTGTTGGTAACCTCGGTGACGTGTTTTTTGAACGTAAGTCGGGTGTCGAGTGTGATCCCTAGGTATTTATGGTCACGCACCTGCTCTAAGAGCTCGCCATGGAGAAAAAGTCCGGGGCTGGAGTCCTTGCGCAGGGTGTGAGTGATTGTGGCACATTTTTGAGGGTTCACTGAGATATTCCACCTACAAGCCCAGTTTTCGAAGCGCTTCAGATATTCCTGCAGTAAGTCCGTTGCTTCGTACACGCAATTATTCTTGGCAAGGATTGCCGTGTCATCAGCAAACGTAGCCACCAGGAGATCCTGCCGACTGACAAGGGCCATTTCACTTGCCGTGGGCATATCGTGCGTGAAGAGGCTGTATAGTGTGGGACCCAAAACGCTACCTTGTGGAACGCCCGCTCTTATGCGTTTGGTATGAGAGGCTATGCCATCCTGTACCACTCGAAATGTCCTCTCGTTCAGGAAGCTTGCAATGATGTTAAAGAGCTGCGGATTTAATTTGCCCTTTATCTTGGAGAGGAGTCCTGCGTGCCACACCCGGTCGAAGGCTTGTTGGATGTCGAGGTATGCTGCCACCGCATACTCTTTCCTGTGAAATCCGTCCAAAATAAAGTTTGTGACCCGATGGAGTTGCTCAGGGGTACCGTGTTTGAGTCGAAACCCAAACTGGAACTTCGGGATTAGGCGTTTTATTTCCGGGGTATCCAGGATCCTTCTTAGAATGCACCTTTCCAGAATCTTGCCAAAGGCAGGCAGGAGGCTGATGGGGCGATAGGATTCCAGTTGATTAGGTGGCTTTCCGCTCTTGTGCAACATGATGATATGTGCCTTCTTCCAAGCCACTGGAAAGTAACCTAGCCGAAGAGCTGCATTAAAAATGGCGACGAGAAAAAGTACCGCCTTGTATGGCAGAAGCTTAATTGTCTGGTTGTCCAACCGATATTCCCCAGGGGCTTTGTTGCTTTTTAAGCTCTTTATCTCCTGCTTCACTTCTTGGAAGGTGATTGGTGATACAGGGAGTGACATTTGGAGTGGCGCTTCCAGTATTTGCGCGACTCGCTGTATCCTTCCATGCGATGCGGTCTCAAACGGCTTGAAGCGCTCCTCTAGGTTGCAGGCGAAGGCTTCGGCTCTGTCCATTGGCGATCTGGCCCAGGTGCCATCGGGATGTCGAATGGGAATCTTTGGCGCAGCTTGCCGCTTGTATCGACTGGTAAGTTTCCACAGCGCGAATTTGGAGCTCTCGTCTGCCGTTGCTTCCTCTAGCATGGTGTCTGTGGCTTTTCTTCTCAGTAAAGTTAACTCCTTCCTGACCCTGTTGGCGATACGGCGATAAATCCTGTCGATTCTGGTGTCCTGGGTACGGACGTACTCCCTCCTCAGTCGCTTTTTCAGGGAAAGAAGGCCCTCAACGATGGGGGAAGCGTCCTTGTAAATTGGCTTGTAGGCGTAGAGTACATTTGTGCTGGCGCAGCGTTGGCAGCCGCAGTATGTACTTGATCCAGCAGGGTTTGAACTGCAACGTCGGCATCCTCGGCTGTCAAGATCGGCATGTTTAGATCTATCATGCCATTCAGTTCAGTTTTGAATCGTTGTATGTCCGATTGAAGGGTGACAAGCCTTCGCTTTTTTGGGGTCCTCTGAACAGACGTAGAGACCGTTGCAATGAGTGGTAGATGGTCAGATGACAGCTCATACTCTTCACAAACTGATATTACGCTGTTGGGGATGCCCTTGTATATAAAGAAGTCAATGCACGAAGGGGTACTTTGCCTGTTGTACGGGAAGTGTGTAGGTCTCCCAGTGGCCAAGACCTGGGCTGAGCAGCTAGTGAGCGCTTCATGCAGCGCAATGCCTCTGTTGTCAGCTCTGTAGCTTCCCCACAGCCTGTGTTTGGCATTGAAGTCGCCTCCAACGATGAATTTATGACCAAGCTGATCAAGGGAAGAATCGAATCCAGCTCGGCTCCAGGATAGATTTGGTGGTAGATACGTTGCAGCTACGGGTATTTCACCCAAAGGAGTCCCCACCATAATAGCAGCCATCTGTGTGGTGCTGGAGGTCATCTGTTGTAGTTGGTAGTGCACCAAGTCCTGCTTGACAAGCACAGCAGCTCCTCCTCTGGCTCGACCTGCTGGGTGATCCGCACGGTAGCAAGCATATCCCTCCATGAAATTACAACGATGGAAAATGAAGCTAAATGAGTTTGATTTTCAAATTAAATACGTCCCAGGGAAAGAAAATTATGTGGCAGATGCTCTGTCCAGAATTCAATTAAACGAAAACTTTTAAGGCGAAGATACCATTAGCAGAAGAGCAACTATACATAGTGCTCGGGAAGACAACAAAGACATGACTAACACACATGCCAAAGAATTAATAAAAAATAAGTAAGAGGTTCTAGTCGGGAGCTTCCGACTGGGTTTGAACTCGCAACTGACCGCATATTTACTTTCCCCGGTAGGACTCGAACTCGCGACAGACTGCACCACTTGCCACTGCCTCTACTCAACATCCCCACTAATAACTGAGTATTATTGAGAAAAAAAAACAATAAAAATAGCCACACAGAAAACAATCGCAGTGAAGACAGAATTCGAAGCAGACGCGCATGAATGTGTGTGTGTACAATGTACACTGTACACTGTACATGTATATATAAATTCTTGCAAATTGCGTCGCAACACGTGCGCAGCAGTGCGCAGTCAAAATACCAAAAAACACAACAAAAACCGATCTTAATGAAATTTTCTACAGTATATCTTATTGCACCATAGAATATTTGTGTAAATTGTGGCTTAAATTAGTTGGCAATACAAGTTTGGTTATTAACTTGATTTATAGCTCTGGGGTGGTAGCAGGGAGGTGGCGATAGGTATAAAATGAAAGATACTTGACATATATATAATATTCTAGAAGCAACATATCGAGCACCTGCATCTAAAATTTCAAGTCTCTAGCTCTTATAGGTTCTGAGATCCTTGCGTTCATACATACGGACGGACGGACGGACGGACAGACAGACAGACGGACATGGCTGGATCGACTCGGCTATTGATGCTGATCAAGAATATATATACTTTATGGGGTCGGAGATGCTTCCTTCTGCCTGTTACATACATTTGCATTTTGCACAAATACAATATACCCTTTTTACCCATTTTCAATGGGTTCAGGGTATAAATATTTACGCACAAAGAAAAGTGTGCTATGCTTCCACAATGAAGCAGATTTTCCAATTTTTCACGAAGCCTACTTAGAAATAATAAGTCCGAATAATTTAACAAAGGCAATGAAAACTAGTAAAAAATTAATAGATCTTCAAACATTTGCAGAATTCAAGGAACTAATATTACAACACAAAGAATTATTACATCCAGTAATTGAAAAAAATTGTATTTGGTTGAAAATAAACTTACAAAATTTGAAACAATACCCATACAATCATAAGACAAAACACAAACGACTTACAGAACAGCAGCGGACATATTCATATACGCAGGTGCACCAGTATGACACGCAAGCTAATAAAGAAAAACTAAAAACTAATTAATAACCTCAACTAAAACCGAACAAATTATGAAATTGACACTTGATTCAAACATTCACCATTAGTTAAATCAAAGACAACATCCCCGTTCAAGAAAACAGGATAACTAATACAAATCACCATTTTGAGGAAACAAACAGAGACAGAAAGATAATACATTACATAACTAAATTCAACAAGTAAGAGGTTCTAGTCGGGAGCTCCCGACTAGGGGATACCCTGCACCGTCTTCTTCCAACACCAAATGCAGATATATATACTATTCTAGAAGCAACTCTAGCTCTTATTATTTACCAAAATTGCTCAAAAAACAGGATGTCGATATCGATTTTTATCGATGGCTTGGAAACGGAGTAAGTTATCGATTATCGAAACCAAACTCGATTTGCGTAGGCACTAGGAGGAGCTACAGCTAAAATTTCTATTTCTCTAGCTCTTATAGGTTCCGATATCCTTGCGTTCATACATACGGACAGACTGACAGGCGAACAGACGGACATGGCTAAATCAACTCGGCTATTGATGCTGATCAAGAATATATATACTTTATGAGGTCGTAGACATTATACCCCTTTTACCCATTTTTAATGGGTTCAGGGTATAACAAGTAAGAGGTTCTAGTCGGGAGCGCCCGACTAGGGAATACCCCGAACCCTCTTATTCGAACTCCAAATGGAGCTCGTTTGAATTAGTAAAGATAAATTAAAAAAAAAAGTTCCATTGGCAGGGTTTGAACTCGCAACTGACCGCATATTTACTTTCCCCGGTAGGACTCGCACTCGCGACAGACTGCACCACTTGCCACTGCCTCTACTCAACATCCACACTAATAATTGAGTATTATTGAGAAAAAAACCAATAAAAATAGCCAGAATTCGAAGCAGACGCGCATGAATGTGTATGTATATACAAATTCTTGAAAATTGCGTCGCAACACGTGCGCAGCAGTGCGCAGTCAAAATACCGAAAAACAAAACAAAAATCGATCTTAATGAAATTTTCTACAGTATATCTTATTGCACAATAGAATATTTGTGTATTCTCAAAAAGTCAATTGCATTTAAATTGTGGCTTAAATTGGTTGGCAATGCAAGTAGGGTAATTAACTTGATTTATAGCTCTGGGTGGTAGCGGGGAGGTGGCGATAGGTTTAAAATGAAAGATACTTGACATATATATAATATTCTAGAAGAAACATATCATGTTTGGTGACTCTAGCTCTTATTATTTACCCAATTTGCTCAAAAAACAGGATGTCGATATCGATTTTGATCGATTGCGTGGAAACGGAGTAAGTTATCGATAATCGAATAAAAACTCGATCTGCGCAGGCACTAGGATGACCTACAGCTAAAATTTCAAGTCTCTAGCTCTTATAGGTTCTGAGATCCTTGCGTTCATACATACGGACAGACGGACGGACGGACGGACGGACGGACAGACAGACGGACATGGCTAGATCGACTCGGCTATTGATGCTGATCAAGAATATATATCATATATGGGGTCGGAGATGCTTCCTTCTGCCTGTTACATATATTTACATTTTGCACAAATACAGTATACCCTTTTTACCCATTTTCAATGGGTTCAGGGTATAAAAACTGACCAACAGAAAGACTCTAGCATAAACAAGCTGTAGCTGCGGTCCCTTTGCAAAAAGTCACGTACTCCAATTATTACTTAGCTTTAAATATAGCGTAAGCCAATTTTTGTTCTTCAGTCTTAATCCAGTTATTATACATAATAAACTTACAAATTTACTCTCGTGAAATAAAGTCTTTTTATTTCCAAACTTATAACTATGATATTGGCGCAGCCGGTAGGATAGCGTAACATTTTGTGAAACGAAATAAATTAAAGTTCGTGAGTGATACGATCAATATAAGAGAGGCTTATCCATACAACTGGTGTCTTTTCTGATCAACAAGTGTAATTGTGCACAGTATTACAATTAAATCGAACAAATTTCAACAAATACGGAACGTGCCAGGGAGGGAGGGAGATTCTATAACCCTGGGTCCATTCATCAGAAGGATGGATTACCTGCTTCAACTATACTTTACTCACAATGAACTACAACAGTGCATCATATTCGGGGCGATTGAGCTCCAGATATCCGGAGATGCCCAGAAGATACCCAAATGCTGCAAAACATCAACTGGTCACAACTCAGGGAGGCTTTAATCTTCGAATACAAGACGCAAACACCCCTGGGAGAACTACTGCGAAGGTTATATAATACCAATTATCAAGGTAATTTACGCAAGTTTTGTAGTGAGACAGAGGCTAAGATAATAATTATAACGGACAAATTAGAATTAGAGAGAATTTAGATAATTCCGATTGTACACCAACACTATGAATAATACTGTAAAATACGTAATACATAAAAAACTACCAGATAGTCTCCTTATGTCATACGGAAGATACAACATATCCACCATATCGAAATTAAAACAAGCAGCACAAATGGAGGGCTACTATGAGGAAAATTATTATAATAACAATAATAACAAGTAAGAGGTTCTAGTCGGGAGCTCCCGACTAGGGAATACCCCGAACCCTCTTATTCCAACACCAAATGCAGCTCGCGCTCGTTTGTAGCAATAAAGATAAATTAAAAATTAATCAGCAGCCACAACAGCCAAAAAAAAAAAATACGTTCCATGATAGGGGTCGACTTCGCAACAGACCGCACCACTTGCCACTGCCTCCACTCAACAGCCACACTAATAACTGATTCTTATTGAGAAAAAAAAAAAACAAATGAAAATAGCAGCTCAGGAAACAATCGCAATGATGACAGATTTCCAAGCAGACACGCATGAATGTGTGTATGTACATGCATACAGAAATTCTTGGAATTTGCGACGCAAACACGTGCGCAGTCAAAATTCCGAAAAACAAAAAAAAAAACGGATATGAATGAAATTTTCAACAGTATTTGTACAGTATTTGTGTATTCTCAAAAAGTTAATTGCATTTCAATTGTGGCTTAAATTCGATGGCAATACAAGTTGGGTTATTAACTTGATTTATAGCTGTGTGGTGGTAACGGGAAGGTGGCGATAGGTATAAAATAAAATGTACTTGATATATGTATGTATATATACTATTCTAGAAGCAACATATTAAGTTTGGTGACTCTAGCTCTTATCATTTACCCAACTTGCTCCAAAAACAGGATGTTGATATCGATATCGAAACGGAGTAAGTTATTGATTATCGGAAAGAAACTCGATCTGCGTAGGCACTAGGAGAACCTACAGCTAAAATTTCAATTTCTCTAGCTCTTATAGGTTCTGATGTCCTTGCGTTCATACATACGGACAGATAGACGGACGGACGGACGGACAGACAGACGGACATGGCTAGATCGACTCGGCTATTGATGCTGATCAAGAATATATATACTTTATGGGGTCGGAGATGCTTCCTTCATACTGTTACCAACATTTTCATTTTGCACAAAAACATTATATCCCTTTTACCCATTTTTAATGGGTTCAGGGTATAAAAATCAAAATACTAACAATGCTATAAATATTTCGCGAAATACTAAACCTCAATTTACCCCAAATTACATGACTAACAATAATCAAAGTCCCAATTTTTCACAATACCCTCCAAACAACCAAACCTTTTTTTTAACCAAATTAGCTCAAGAATTCAAACAGAATTTACAACGAGCACAAATAAATAACCCTATAAATCAAATTATTTCTCCAGGTAGATATATACCAAAGCAATCGTACAATCGTATGCGAGAAAATACTAGTGCAGGTTGATGAAAATTATCAACAATCAGTGTTATTACGATCGATGGTTGTCAGAACAACCAATATGAGGAGATTCAAAATAACGAAATAAAAGATGAAAATTTTTTAATTGGAGCGTCGGGACAAGCCAGAAATTACATTTAATAACAGACGCCACAGATGTCTCATTGACACTGGGACGTCAATAAATATGATGAGGTAAAATTTTCTTAATATACCAGTTTCTAAAAAACCTCCTTCGATTAGGACTATGACAGTATAATAATAAGCGAGAGATCGTTCAAGCATAAGAAATTAGTTTGGGATCCAAATGCAGAAAAAACTTTGAAGCATTTTTAAAGCCAGAAAGTTATACACAAGAAGTTAATTACGCAATAAGTAATGAATTAACATAGGGGCAAGATTACCGAGTTGATCATCTAAATGATGATAAAACAAGCAAGAGGTTCTAGTCGGGAGCTCTCGGCTAGGGAATACCCCGAACCTTCTTATTCCAACACCAAATGCAGTTCGTTTGAATTAATAAAGATCAATTAAAAAAAAAAAAGTTCCATTGGCAGGGTTCGAGCTCGGAACTTTCCTTGGCGGCACTCGAACTCGCGGCAGACCGCACCACTTGCCACTGCCTCTACTCAACAGCCACACTAATAATTGAGTCTTATTGAGAAAAAAAACCAACTAAAATAGCACAGAAAACAATCGCAATGCTGTAGATATAGTTCCATAAAGTAATAAACAGATACAGAGGAGGCTTTTGGATCAAAAGCTCTTTTTCAAAATACTTGGTGCAAGATACCGAGGTTGAATACACAAATTGCAAACACAACACCCGGCTGTCTACAGCTACTTCTGCCGATGCCCAAAATTCAAACACAATTATTGTTTTGTCTTCTTTCTCTATTCCTTCCATTAGTGCCCGGACTTTTGCAGCTAATTTGCTTTATTTGTATGTGTGTCTTGCATGTTTGTATGTGTATACATATGTGTGTAAGCATTCATAGACATTTGCGCGCTTTTTATGAGAGCATTTAACTGGCAGTCGATTTTTGTTTGTGCATTTTCATTTAAATTTGATAAGAAAACGTTTTGATAATGAGTACAGTGATGTGTGTGGTAACTGGATGCACTGGAGTCGTCTATTTCGTGTACCGGACAGCAATGTTATGGAATGGTGCGCGAACTAGAGTATGCGACCAGCATTTCAAAGAAGAATGCCTTTTATTAAGAAGGATTTAGGAAGGTGCAATGTCTACTCTAAATTTGGGTGAGTGGCTACTAAATATATTAATATATATGTTAACATATGTGATTTATGTTTTGCGCCAAATTGTATACACTATATACATATGTACGTACATTTGCTACTGTTCCAGCAACTGCCTACCTAGTAGCAGGTTATCTAATTTAATGTAGTACTGAAAACATGTGTGTTGCCGTTGTGACAACGAAGATTTCGCTCATATGCGAGGGAGGGGAGTCATAAACTGACTGAGCCTCGACATTTAGCGAATGATCGTCAAGCAACTCGAATATTCGTAAGTGGCAACGAATTTATCTTATGACCTACCCCAAGAAATTTCATGGTACCTTATCATCGCTTATGATTATGTTAAACAACAACAACAAATAATCAAAACAAACGGCTAGACAATGATAAAGCAGACAACCACACACTCAGTCCTTGCTATCCCTTTTGCTATCGTTTGGTTTAAGCTACTGCACTATTCTGACGCATTGTTGTTTTTTCAAAGCACTGCCATAGAGTAATGAACAGATAAAGAAAAGGCTTTTGAATCAAAAGCTCTTTTTAAAAATACGTGGTGCAAGATACCGAGGTTGCAAACACAATTTGCTAACACAACTCCCGGCTGTCTTCAGCTACTTGTGCCGATGCATAAAATTCAATAACAATTTAAAAACATTTTCTATAAGAACCAACAACAGCCATAATCAAAACAAACGACTCGACGATGAAACAGGCATCCCACAAATTCTGTCTCTGCTATCCCTTTTTGTTTGAGGCTACAGCCTATGATCTAAGCTTCTGCACCCTTCTAACTCATTGTTGTGGTTTCTAAGCACTGCCATGCCTATAATTCGCAGTCATGTCTTCTTCTTCTCCACTCACTTTCAACTTGCAAACAGCTCGGCAGATTTTTATCATTTTTCGACCAGCAAGGCTCCCTTTCTCAAAATAGGGTATTTTAACTATTCATAAGTGGTGTAACCAAATAGCACAAACCTTCCTCAATATATATTTTTATCCAATGTCTGAGAAAAATATAATTTCCAAATTAGTGTGCAACTATTGGTACAATTATTAATAATTGTTTTCTTAAAACATTACTTACCATTTCTATGAATAAGAGTATTAATGCCTCGACCCGCCAAATAGTTGTCGTCTATGTGTCTCATCTCACACATATTGGTGCAAATCTGCATATGTATAACTTATTTAACTTATTTAAATGTATATAATAAAGGTTGGAATACATACTACTCAATCCAAGAAATAAAATTCTGTAAAATATGACGTCACAATTTTTATGTTAAGGCGCCCTGCGCGTAACCCTTTGATTTGAATGCCATGGTCTGCTGGCATTCAAATTTTCTACCTTCTTGCGCCGGGGCTCGGCTCTGCAACAACAATTTAGTACGCAAATTGTGTTGTAGTTGTTTCTATGCGCTGCCTTGCAGGCACGACAGAGAAACCAGCAACAAACACAGTGGCATTATCTGTCCCTTTTCTTTGCACTGAGTTTTCTATGTCCTCAAAATCTTGCACCAACTTTTCAGCGATCAAAACAGACAACAAGAAAAAATTGGGTTTCATGCGCACTGTTTTTTTTTGCAGCTGATTTGTTGTTGCTTCCAATGGTAAATTAGCTTAATTTTTATACCCTGAACCCATTGAAAATGGGTAAAAAGGGTATATTGTGTTTGTGCAAAATGCAAATGTATGTAACAGGCAGAAGGAAGCATCTCCGACCCCAAAAAGTATATATATTCTTGATCAGCATCAATAGCCGAGTCGATCTAGCCATGCCCGTCTGTCGTCCGTCCGTCCGTCCGTATGTATGAACGCAAGGATCTCAGAACCTATAAGAGCTAGAGGGCTCAAATTTTAGATGTAGGTGTTCCTAGTCTGCGCAGTGGCTTAAATTGGTTGGCAATACAAGTTGGGTTATTAACTTGATTTATAGCTCTGCGGTGGTAGCGGGTACGTGGCGATAGGTCTAAAATGAAAGATACTTGACATATATATGTATAATATTCTAGAAACAACATATCATGTTTGGTGACTCTAGCTCTAACTATTTACCCATTTTGCTTAAACAACAGGATGTGGACATCGATTTTTATCGATTGATTGGAAACGGAGTAAGTTATCGATTATCAGAAACAAACTCGATCTGCACAGGCACTAGGAGCAGCCACATCTAAAATTTCAAGTCTCTTGCTCTTATAGGTTCTGAGATCCTTGCGTACATACATACGGAAGGACGGACGCACGGACAGACAGATGGACTCGGACTAGATCGACTCGGCTATTGATGCTGATCAAGAATATATATACTTTATGGGGTCGGAGATGCTTCCTTCTGCCTGTTACATACACTTACATTTTGCACCAAAGCATTATACCCCTTTTACCCATTTTTAATGGGTTCAGGGTATAAAAACAAAACCATTAAAATTTCTGAAAAAATACAATGATATTCAATATCGAGAAGGTGACAATTTGACCTTCACGAGCATTGTTATGCACGAAATTAATACACACCATGAAAATCCAATTTACAGGTAACCATACGGTTACCTTTTCGCTTTTGAACAAGAAGTCGAAAAGCAAATTAAAGATATGCTAACCCAAGGTATTATTCGGCATAGACAGTCGCCTTATTGTAGTCCCTTATGGATAGTACCAAAAAAGGCGTTTTCTACCAAATACTGACATTACGAGTATACTCAAATGACATTTGGACTTAAAAATGTACCAGCAACATTCCAATGGTGCACGAATCATGTTCTTCGTGATTTAATTAACAAGCATTGTCTTGTTTATTTGGACGACATTATTGACTTCTCCATATCACTTCATGAACATTTAAATTCAATAAATAAAGTTTTTGTAAAATTAAGACAGGCAAATTTGAAACTTCAATTAGATAAGTGCGATTTTTTAAAAAAGGAAACAGAATTTCCAGCCCACATTATAAGTCCAGAAGGCATACGGCCAAATAAACTGAAAGTATAGGCAATACAAGAATTTCCTTTGCCAAAAAACAGGTTTATGTGGTTATTATCGAAAGCTCATTCCTGATTTTGCAAAATTTGCAAAACCTATGACTCTTTACTTAAAGAGTTGAAGCAGCAAAAATTGATATTACAAATTATGTTATATTCATCATATATATTCTTTTAGCATTTGAAAAATGAAAATTATTGATTATGAACGGCCCAGTATTAACCTGTCCAGATTTTAATAAAATGTTTCAGGTAACAACCGACGCAAGTAATTTTGCAATAGGAGCAGTGTTGTCACAAGATAACAAGCCAATTAGTTTCTCTGGTAGAACGTTAAACGACTACGAACAAAATTACAGTACAATAGAAAAAGAGCTTCTGGCAACAGTGTGGGCAGTAAAATATTTTCGCCCATATTTATATGGCAGACCATTTGATATTTTAAGCGATCACAAGCCACTTGTTTGACTCAACAACATTAAAGAACCCAACATGAAATTACAGCGTTGGCGATTCAAACTTAGTGAATATAATTCTTCAATCAAATACTTAGAGGGAAAATTAAACCAAGTAGCAGATGCCTTATCACGCATCATAATCGAAGAAAATATTTATTTATTTATTCATTAATGGGCGACAAATCGAGTGTCTTTCTAATTATTCAATACAATTTACATATATAATAAAATGTAATGCTAAAAGCCTAGTTAGAGTACACAATTCTCCAATAGCATTACCAACCGATGGAGGTGTTTTATTTGCCAGTCCGGCCAGCTGTGCCCCTATTCCCAGCTAATTTTGCCAGTGACGCTATTAGAGCCTACAGTTAAGAAGAAGGGTGTTAGTAGAGAAAATAGTGTTCTTTAGTTAAAATTAAAAATAATCATAATTTACTATATTAATTAAGAAAAAACAATAAGTTGGGAAAAATAAAGAGAGAAGTTATTTAAAAAGTAAAGGGATTAAACAAGATATATAGAAGGCTATGTAGATAGGATAGAAAGATAGTAATGGGAAATCACCGACCCGGTGGGGGAAAGTTTATAGCCTGTCCGGCAAGCTATGCCCCTGCTCATAGCTGGTAATGGTCATTGACTTTCCGAAGGTATCCTGAAAGCAACGATTCTATTAGGGGTAGAGAGAGTTCGGTAGAGAAAACGTGATGCAAACTATTGTAATTTGTACAAAGCACGCGAAAAGGATTGTGCATAGCGTAGTCTGTTGTGCACGTAGATAGGAATAAGGAGCAGAAATTGCTTCTGAACAGATTCAATACGATCCTGGCTATTGATATACTGCGGAGACCAGATGCAAGAGTAAAGAGTAAAGGTCCAAGATGACTGACTACCTTGAGGAACACCAGAAGTAACGTGAACCTGTTTAGAGGTAGTCAGCCTCAGCATTACTCTTTGGGTCCTACCTTTTAAATAAGAGCTAGTCCAAAGCAAAAGAGATGGAGGGAAACCTATTCGGTCAAGTTTAAAAAGTAAAATGTCGTGGTGCACAGAGTCTGAAGTACTGAAGTCAGTGTAAATGACATCAGTTTGCATTTTCGAAACGAAAGCATCATTTACCAAGGAAGTAAACTCTAGTAGATTGGTCGTAGTTGACCGATTCTTTACAAATCCATGTTGTACAGGGGAGACAAAAGATTTGCAAAAATGCTGCAAATTTGAAGTGATTATATTTTCAAATAATTTAGGAAAAGTGGACAGTTTTGCAATGCTCCTGTAATTTTGTATATCAGACTTTCCACCTTTCTTGTGGAGAGGAATTATAGAAGATTCTTTCCAAAGAAATGGAAAGACAGAAAATTCAAGGGATATATTAAAAAGCTTTAGCAATGGATAAACAAGGGAAGAACTCCACTCCTTGAGTAGACAACTAGGAATATTGTCAGGCCCAGGAGAGTAAGAAGATTTTAAAGAGTTTATAGCTAAAAGAAGAGAGGAATGGGAAATAATAGGAGGAGGTATAGAACTAGATGAAGTAATAGTATAAGGGTAACAATAATTATTAGGACAGACTGAAGAGTATGTTGATTGGAAAAAATTAGCAAAGAGGCTAGCAGAATCAGAGTCATTGCTATCTTTATCCATCCCGAGAGAAAAAGACGATGGCAAACTTGAAGATTTCCGCTTCAAGTTTACAAAATTATAAAACTGTCTCGGATTTTGTGCAAATTTCCTTTTGCAACGAGTTACACAATTCTCATAGCATTGAGAATTCAGAAGAAAGAAGTTCGACTTGGCTATGGAATATTTAGCCAAGTCTGTACACGAACCAGACTTTTTAAACTTTTTAAAATATTTAGATTTTAAGTTTTTAAGATGTGACAATCTGGGAGTAAACCAGGGTGGTTTTGAAGAAGTAATCGATGGAATTGACTTGGGAATACTTATATCTAAGAGGGAGTTTAGGGTGCTATAAAAAAAAGTAATAGCAGTATTCATATCAACCGAGTCATATAAGAAAGACCAATCGGTTGCATAAATAAGCTGATTCAGCAATGGATAAATTTCTTTGCGAAAGCAGCGGCGGGGCTTATTGGCTGATGAGCACGAAATGAGAGGATTACAATTGCCCATTGCAACCTCTAAAGTAGGATGATATACATCCTCAGGAAAAGATATAGGAGGGGACCTAGACACTTTAGAAATAAGGTAGTCGTTAACCAATACAAGGTCAAGTGTTCTATTCAAATGATTAGAAATTGAATTGATTTGAAACAACGAAAGATCAAGCATGCAATCGTTAAAATCACGCTGTGCTAATGGCACTAGATAATTTTCGGCAGTATATAATGACCAAGAGATGTTCGGCAAATTAAAATCACCCAACACAATAAATAGGTCATTATCATGCACGTGTGAAGAAACTTCTTTAATACAAGAAATATGTTTCATATAAACTTGAATATCAGAAGATGGAGGAACATAAGAGCATGTAATATAGATATTGCGTGTAGGAAAAGACACATTGACTGACACAATCTCAGCGGCAGTAGGCGTACTAAAACAGAAAAGTTCAGACTGGAGTGTGGCTTTAACGGCAATTAATACCCCACCACCTCGAGTCGGCCGATCATTTATATGCAAAATCAGATATGGTTGAATTTAACCATGTTTCTGAAAATGCGATTATATCTGAATCGAAGGAAGTGCTGGCTATGAAAAGATTTTTAAGCTTTAAAATGAGACCTATGACATTCTAATAATGAATAGAGACTTGGTCAGAAGGCGAAATTAGTTTATTGGGGCAGAAATGGTACCCTGTATTGAAGGGACTGGAAGTATGACAGGCTGGTTAAGCTTTTTTGACTTGAACTCGTGAACAATCATGTGTGGAGGCCAAAATTTGGGATCACAAATGATTGGGAACATATCATGTGATGATATTTCACGAGGAGCGGAGAAATTAAATTTAGTAATTGCCACACTAGCAGAAGATTTGCTAGCAATATAGGCTGCCAATGACTAAGAAGTGGTGTCAGAAGAAAGTCGAGACACAAAAGCTTGCCGACGAGGGGCAACCACAGTTAAGGTAGGAGCTGATGGGGCAACAGGTAATTTGGTGGGGCTAAAGAGGCACTTCGATTGTTTTTAACAATCTGGGCAAGATTGCGCGCAGGTCTACCTTTGCGGCCAGGAGCTGACGGGGCTGAGGCAGTTTGGCAAACTGGGACAGGTTCAGGTACGGGGACTAATGGGACTATTATTGGAGATAAAACGGGGGTAGTATTTGGGCAGTCGCTAGGAGAAGGCGATAAGGACAACATTGGAGATAAATCCAAGTTACAAGGCAGGGACAAAAGAGGCGTAGGTGTCTGAACAGACGGAGAGGGCAACTGCAAAAATTGCCAAGCAACTCAAAACTCGAGTCAAAATTACTCGAGAGCTGCTTAGCCACGTTGTTCAATTTTAAGAATTCATTTCTCACAGAATTAAACGCTCGAAAAATAACTATTCGTACACAAACAAATTGCGAACACACGCACAAACAAATGTATGCACAGGGGAGCACCAAAGCAACATAATCAAAACAGACAATAACAACAACACGGAACTGACGACGGGTTCAATAAATGCAATTATTAACAGACTTACGCTGCAACAACAGAATAACACTTTGCACAAATATAAAGCTTTTTAAAATAAGCACAAAAAATGCCAAATTTAGAAATAAAAAGCAGGATTAAAACGCAAAAATATATAAAAATCTTGGAGCACAAGTAAAACACGTCAATCACTCTCAACTAAAAACTAACTATGCTAGGCGAACAAGATATTAACCTTAAGCTACAGCACACAGCGCTGAAGAAGATAATGAAAACTTAAAACAATTAACAGAAAAACCATTAAACTATTTCAGAAGACAAATAGAAATGATTAGAAGTGATGCCGAAAACGTATTTACGTATTTAGCAAACAAGATATTAATCTTAAGCTACAACACACAGCACTGAAGAAGATAATGAAAACTTAAAACAATTAATTTTGCTAGCTGTCCCATCCAATTGCGCAGTCAAAAACATAACTTTCACGTTTTTTCTTAACCGATATTAATGAAATTTTCTACGTATATCTTAGTAGTATCTTGTGTATTCTCAAAATTAAATTGCATTTTAATTGTGGCTTAAATTGGTGGGCAATACAAGTTGAGTTATTAACTTGATTTATAGCTCAGCGGTGGTAGTCGGAAGGTGGCGATAAGTAAGAAATGAATGATACTTGATATAAATATATATACTATTCTAGAAGCTACATGTCAAGTTTGGTGACTCTAGATCGTATTATTTACCCAATTTCATCTCAAAAACAGAATGTCGATATCGATTTTTATCGATTGGTCTAGGAGGACCTACCGCTAAAATTTCAAGTCTCTAGCTCTTAAAGGTTCAGATAACCTTGCGTTCATACATACTAGAGTGGTGACTTCTAGTTCAATTTGCTGAATAAGTTCACTGGTTCATTTTCTGGACTCGAACCAAATCGGTCATTTAGTTCACTCGTTCATTTATTCAGTCGGTCATGAACGATGAATTCTGCTCAGCTATTCGGTCGGTCACGAACTATTCGCTTAGTTCAGTTATGCAGACGATCATGAACTATTCGTTTTGCTTAGCTATTCAGTCGGTCATGCGAACAATATTTTCTGTTAAGTTATTTTTCATGTTTTCAGTTGCAAAAAATATGTTATACTTTTTTCTTATCATACTCTACTATTGATAATAGATTCTTACAAGCTTAAGGTACTTACAACTCAACAAATAAAATGTGAACTCTAAGTCCCGCCATGTTATTTGTTTAATAACAACTGAACATCTCAAAAGAATCTAGCGTTCATGATCGGATGAGCTGGTGAGTAGAATCACTATCCAAAGAGCATATAGACTGGACATGCCGTAGAGAGAAAGTGGGCAAAAAAATATCGAAGACATCTGGTCCAAAATCGCGAGGAAGGGAGTAAGATATACATATGATGTCTTTTTATTCGCTTACACTACAGGAAACTGCTCGACTTAAGCTCTATGAATAGAAGCATTTATGCGCTTGTGTGCCTTTAGTTTGCCTGCCTGCTAGTCCCCGATGCAAATTCGTCAAGATTTTGGGATTTGCTGATTTTCGAACTCTTCACACAGACACACACACACACGCAAACGCGTTCAGGGTTTCCCCTGGTCGTTAGCTCCCGACTAGAACCTCTTACTTATTATAGATAATGTCAGGTTTTTATTTAATGATTACGAAACACTGCAAACTATTTGTTATCAACAGCTCCGAACCGGCTAAAATACTTTATTTGTTTTAAAACCTTTTTCAATCAGTACAGATTAAATCGATTATTGTTTCTTCTGAGCACATTTGAAGTAAGAGTGTAGAAAGAGTGTGAAAATACTTACTCTTCTAACACCACGATTTGTTGTACAAGTTAGCACATAAGAATTGCACTTCATATTTATGTCATAAGAACACACTCTTGTTTATAAAAACGCAAGTATGTTACAGTTCACTTTGCTTACATTGGGACATTCTGCTGACGCATGAGTTCGGTGCCCGGCCACTGCGGCCAGCAGCGGTAACCCGACACTTGCCTATGTCGCAAGCGACTGGTTTGGCGTATGCTGATTCGGCTTGACGGATAAAGCAGCTGAGACTTATGCGCCCAGCCTTTGGGTTCTGATCCAATTCAATGGTTCAATTCTGTTTTAGTTCGTATCTGAGTTTCAATAAACATACTTGCTCCTGCTTTGCCGTTATAACATACTTTCTTATTATTGATATAATCAATGAGCCACAAGGCCAGTGATAAGAGAGCTAAGTGAAGCTACCAACATAATCAACATAAAAAGACAAGTTACAATCTCCTCGCATATTGACTGCGAGAGACCCTAGACAGCGACCGACTGCGCTGGACCACATACAAGCTAACACGCATTGTTAGGCATTCTCCAACATCGCGGGACAGCAACCTTCTTAATTGGCGCCCAACCAACGAGAATCTACACCCTTAGAAAGCATTAAAAATTTATGTCTCGTACTATTTAGTTCATTACATATTTACATATGTGCTTCATACTTAAGCGGTTCATGTCAATTAGTGCATTTCGCGGCAACATCAAAATTTCCTTGTAAGATAATATCGCATACGAGCTGGCTGGTTGCGATTAAAAATATTAAAGCAGAGTGCGGCAGTAAAATTTTTGCGCCCGTGATCTGCCCATTCATACACATTTGTGTGTCTGTGTGAATATGTCGAAAATCAGCAATCCCAAAAGTTTGTCAAATTTGCATCGGGGACAGGCACGCAGGCTGGCTACAGGCACACAAGCGCATAAATGCTTCTATTCATATACAAAATATGCAAGTTTGCGTGAATTGCAATTCCAAAGAATCGCAAATGCACACATGCCAACGCTTAGGTACCTTTACCAACGATATCGAGCTAAAATGCACGAATTTCGCATCGACGTGGCAAGCCCTTTCATGATTTCATATTACTCGTCTTTTCAAAAGGGTAGAAATGCCTCCGACATTTGGGAAAAATTGATTTTGTGCGCATTTTTGCTTGTCGGACACAAACACACACAAACATTCAAACGATCCCTAAACATGAGAGAGCAATGCGAGTAAGTGCGAGCGAGATAAAAATATACAACATTGCCGTTCAATCGCACAAATCATATGGAAGAGCGTAAGTCGAGCAGTTTCCTATAGTGTAAGCGAATAAAAAGACATCATATGTATATATTACTCCCTTGGTCGCGATTTTGGACCAGATGGCTTCGATATTTTTTTGCCCACTTTCTCTCTACGGTATGTCCAGTCTATATGCTGTTTGGTTAGTGGTAGAATTCATCGTTCATGAACGACTGAACGAGTTCCTAGGCGGAGTGAACGAGTGAACTAAGTGAACGACTTAGTCCTCTAATCACTGAATAATTTCAGAAGTTCATTTTAATGATCCGTTCAATAGAACTTGGTCTGAAGTAAGCGAAACAAAATGGTGTTGCGGATGTAAAAAGACTACATAAGACAATACATGAAAAAATACGTATTATAAATACCGAAAATGGCGCAGAAAATAGCCTCATGAAAATTGAGGTAATTTTATACACTTATAATCATAAGCTAAAACATAACTCAACTGGTAGAACCCCATCTGACATGTTCATTTATGCAGGTGCACCTAATTATAATACCCAGAATATAAAAGAGACAAGAATAAATAATCGTAATAAAAACCGAAAGGATTTCGAAATAAATACTATGTTTAGAAAGCACCCATAATTCACGGTAAATTACAAAACCCTTACAAACCCACTGGGAAAATAGAACAAATAGAAGACACTAACGGAGGTCGAAAAATAAAACATTATAAAACGAATTATCAAAGACAAAAGAAATTTAATCAGAGCAATTTTTCTGGCACTAATGATGTCAACCCCATTTACAGGAAGTAATAATGACTTTCCGACTAGGGGAGACCCTGAACCTGAAAAATTTGTGATGGCTATGAAGCTAAAGTTAGTTCATCTGCATATAATATTCAAGAAGCTACATTTGATGGTTACACCTCTTAAAACCTAAGAGATTTGCTAAAAAAAAAATTATGTCTATTGCTTGGAAACGCACCTGGCGAACCTACTTTCAAAATTTCAAGTCCCTAGCTCTTATAGGTTCTAAGATCCATGCGTTCATACATACGGGCGGACGGCTTAGCTGTAGGTCCTCCTAGTGGCTGTGCAGATAGAGTTTGTTTCCGATAATCGATAACTTACTGCGTTTCCAAGCAATCGATAAAAATCGATATCGACATCCTATTTTTTGAGCAAATTGGGTAAATATTACGAGTTAGAGTCACCAAACTTGATATGTTTATTCTAGAATAGTATATATATACCAAGTATCTTTTATTTTATACCTATCGCCACCTCCCTGCTACCACCCCAGAGCTATAAATCAAGTTATAACCCAACTTGTATTGCCCACCAACAATTTAAATGCAATTTACTTTTTGAGAATACACATATATTCTATGGTACAATAAGATATACTGCAGAAAATTTTATAAAGATCGGCAAGGAAAAACCCAAAAGTTATGTTTTTTACTGCGCAATTGGATGCAGCTAGCGCAAATTTGATGCTGCATTTGGTGTTGAAATAAGAGCGTTCAGGGTGTCCCCTAGTCGGGAGCTCCCGACTTGAACCTCTTACTTATTATAGATAATGTCAGGTTTTTATTTAATGACTACGAAACACAGCAAACTATTTGTTATTAACAGCTCCGAACCGGCTAAAATACTTTATTTGTTTGAAAACCTTTTTCAATCAGTACAGGTTAAATCGATTATTGTTTCTTCTGAGCACATTTGAAGTAAGAGTGTAGAAAGAGTGTGAAAATACTTACTCTTCTAACACCACGATTTGTTGTACAAGTTAGCACATAAGAATTGCACTTCATATTTATGTCATAAGAACACACTCTTGTTTATAAAAACGCAAGTATGTTACAGTTCACTTTGCTTACATTGGGACATTCTGCTGACGCATGAGTTCGGTGCCCGGCCACTGCGGCCAGCAGCGGTAACCCGACACTTGCCTATGTCGCAAGCGACTGGTTTGGCGTATGCTGATTCGGCTTGACGGATAAAGCAGCTGAGACTTATGCGCCCAGCCTTTGGGTTCTGATCCAATTCAATCAAAATTTCGTTGTATGATAATAGCGCATACGTGCTGGCTGGAGTGCGACAGTGAAACAAAGTGCGACCCAGAGGAAAGCGACTATCAGGTGAACATAGAAGTTAGTGATAGCTGACGCGTTGTGCCTTTTTTGGTAGCTTGCCTATATTTTGAAGTTGAGTCAACTTCCATTGGCTCTGGGGCTTGGTCTTGGTTTTTTTTTTTTCTTATCTTGGTGGCGGTTATTGCCCTGCTGCCTTTTAACGAAATGAGGATTCCCCTCAGCGCCGCGATCATCTCTATTGTTTTTGCCTTGTTTCGCGTGCGGACGATTTCTATTATCTTCTCTCGCCTGTTCTCTCTCAGCAATGGCTTTGGCGTAGGATGTCGGCACAGGCGAAAGACTTAGCATCTGCATTGGTATTAGCCAGAGAAGCAGAATCGAGCATAGAGCGCAGTATGTCTTCGAACTAGAACTAGAGGAAGTAATAGTATAAGGGTAAGAATTATTATTAGGACAGACTGAAGAGTAAGTTGATTGGAAAAAATTAGCAAAGAGGTTAGCAGAATCAGAGTCATTGCTATCTTTATCCATCCCGAGAGAAAAAGACGATGGCAAACTTGAAGATTTCCGCTTCAAGTTTACAAAGTTATACAACTGTCTCGGATTTTGTGCAAACTGCCGACTTGGCTTTGGAATATTTAGCCAAGTCTGTACACGAACCAGACTTTTTAAACTTTTTAAAATATTTAGATTTTAAGTTTTTAAGATGTGACAATCTGGGAGTAAACCAGGGTGGTTTTGAAGAAGTAATCGAAGGAATTGACTTGGGAATACTTATATCTAAGAGGGAGTTTAGGGTGCTATAAAAAAAAGTAATAGCAGTATTCATATCAACCGAGTCATATAAGAAAGACCAATCGGTTGCATAAATAAGCTGATTCAGCAATGAATAATTCCCTTTGCGAAAGCAGCGGCGGGGCTTATTGGCTGATGAGCACGAAATAAGACGATAACAATTGCACATTGCAACCTCTAAAGTAGGATGATATACATCCTCAGGAAGAGATAAAGGACACTTTAGAAATAAGGATGTCGTTAACCAATACAAGGTCAAGTGTTCTATTCAAATGATTAGAAATTGAATTGATTTGAAACAACGAAAGATCAAACATGCAATCGTTAAAATCATGCTGTGCTGAGGGCACTAGATAATTTTCGGCAGTGAATAATGACCAAGAGATGTTCGGCAAATTAAAATCACCCAAGACAATAAATAGGTCATTATCATGCACGTGTGAAGAAATTTCTTTAATACAAGAAATATGTTTCATATAAACTTGAATATCAGAAGATGGAGGAACATAAGAGCATGTAATATAGATATTGCGTGTAGGAAAAGACACATTGACTGACACAATCTCAGCGGCAGTAGGCGTACTAAAACAGAAAAGTTCAGACTGGAGTGTGGCTTTAACGGCAATTAATACCCCACCACCTCGAGTCGGCCGATCATTTATATGCAAAATCAGATATGGTTGAATTTAACCATGTTTCTGAAAATGCGATTATATCTGAATCGAAGGAAGTGCTGGCTATGAAAAGATTTTTAAGCTTTAAAATGAGACCTATGACATTCTAATAATGAATAGAGACTTGGTCAGAAGGCGAAATTAGTTTATTGGGGCAGAAATGGTACCCTGTATTGAAGGGACTGGAAGTATGACAGGCTGGTTACGCTTTTTTGACTTGAACTCGTGAACAATCATGTGTGGAGGCCAAAATTTGGGATCACAAATGATTGGGAACATATCATGTGATGATATTTCACGAGGAGCGGAGAAATTAAATTTAGTAATTGCCACACTAGCAGAAGATTTGCTAGCAATATAGGCTGCCAATGACTAAGAAGTGGTGTCAGAAGAAAGTCGAGACACAAAAGCTTGCCGACGAGGGGCAACCACAGTTAAGGTAGGAGCTGATGGGGCAACAGGTAATTTGGTGGGGCTAAAGAGGCACTTCGATTGTTTTTAACAATCTGGGCAAGATTGCGCGCAGGTCTACCTTTGCGGCCAGGAGCTGACGGGGCTGAGGCAGTTTGGCAAACTGGGACAGGTTCAGGTACGGGGACTAATGGGACTATTATTGGAGATAAAACGGGCGTAGTATTTGGGCAGTCGCTAGGAGAAGGCGATAAGGACAACATTGGAGATAAATCCAAGTTACAAGGCAGGGACAAAAGAGGCGTAGGTGTCTGAACAGACGGAGAGGGCAACTGCAAAAATTGCCAAGCAACTCAAAACTCGAGTCAAAATTACTCGAGAGCTGCTTAGCCACGTTGTTCAATTTTAAGAATTCATTTCTCACAGAATTATACATTCTAGAGAAATCAATTTGCTTGTCAATGCATACTGGGCACGACCAACGCAAGCCGCCGCAGCCCTTCTTGGCAATTGCAGCGATCTTGTCGCAATCACGCCCAGTGAGACCGGCACATTAAGCATCATATTCTCACACAGCTAGCAATTAACAAATTGCGGCAGTGCAGAATCATCTGCCTGCTTGAACGCGCAAGGTTTCTTACAGCACGACATAATAACTACCAGCGTTAAAGGGTAAGCAGCAGTTGCGAGAGCGCAGAGCAAAACTAAACACAGTGCAAAGAAGTAGAGCAAGTAAACGCTCGAAAAATAACTATTCGTACACAACAAATTGCGAACACACGCACAAACAAATGTATGCACAGGGGAGCACCAAAGCAACATAATCAAAACAGACAATAACAACAACACGGAACTGACGACGGGTTCAATAAATGCAATTATTAACAGACTTACGCTGCAACAACAGAATAACACTTTGCACAAATATAAAGCTTTTTAAAATAAGCACAAAAAATGCCAAATTTAGAAATAAAAAGCAGGATTAAAACGCAAAAATATATAAAAATCTTGGAGCACAAGTAAAACACGTCAATCACTCTCAACTAAAAACTAACTATGCTAGGCGAACAAGATATTAACCTTAAGCTACAGCACACAGCGCTGAAGAAGATAATGAAAACTTAAAACAATTAACAGAAAAACCATTAAACTATTTCAGAAGACAAATAGAAATGATTAGAAGTGATGCCGAAAACGTATTTTAAAAAATTAAGGATAAAAATCGAATACTTAAACCTAAACTTTGAAAAAGTTAAAAACATATTGATAAAACATTTTTGCAACAATTCAAGCGTATTGTTCATTGAATACGAGTCAGATTTTGAAATAATACAACTAGCGTTTAAAGAAATTAAGAACCCTAAAGCAACTTGAATATTACGAGCAAATATTGAACTGAAAAACATTAAGAGCTATGCAGAATTTAAAGAAATAATAGTTAGCAACCACAAGAAACTTTTACATTCAGGTATCAAAAAGATGGTCAGACTTTTTAAAGAAATATGCTATTACCCAGACTATCAAAATGTAATCCAAAACATAATTAACGAATGTGTGAGGCGGCTACCCAGAATGGCCACCACATAATTCTGTTTCGCGGCAAGGAGCCCTTAGATCTGTAATATGATTGTTTTGTTAGTTTTAAGTATCATAAGTATTAGTAGTAAGAAAGGCAAGGAGCCGTTAGATTTGTAGTTTTATCGTTTTGTTAGTTTTAAGTATCATAAGCATTAATAGTAGGAAAGGCAAGGAGCCGTTAGATTTATAGTTTTATTGTTTTGTCAGTATTAGTAGTAAAGAAGGCAAGGAGCGGTTTCTAACATCAGTATTATTAAACATTTATTGAAATAATGAATAGAATATAATAGATTTGAGTTTGAACTTAACCGCCGGCCGCCGCAGCAACCGTGCGTTGCTGATCGGTTACTCAACACCGCCCTCGAAAGCGCAGCTTCAATTCGGCCGCCAAGAGCGGCTGACATAACCCTTTTCTTATCTAAAGCTTAGTATCGAGAGACGAGGCTTCATTACGTCGCTCACCATAACAACCCCTTTCCTAACCTAAAGTGCAGGGTATCGAGAGAGACGAGGCTTCGTTACGTCGCTCAAGGTACTTTCCCAACGGTAGTTTGTGTGTGGGCCGAGACGGACTCTGGCAGCGACCGCTGCTCTATCCATCGAACACTGAAGGTTGGCTCCGTTGCTCCGGATATGCGCAGGCCTTTCCGCCAGAGGGATCGAAGGCAGAGTAGCGATATTTTGTAACACTTCCCCTCTCCCTAAACCCTCTACTCCAGCAACTAACAAATGTCTTGTAGACTGGCTGAACCTGGCGAGACCGAGATTTTTACCCCGGCCAGTAGCTTCCTTACAAGTGGCGCCCGAGCAGGGACTAGAGGCGTTTAGGGGCGTGGCACGTTTGCGGATTAAAGCCCCGCAAATATGCCCAAATAAGTGTTTTACAAAAAAAAAAAAGTTGCCTGGAGGGTATTTTTGGGTCGGGCATACCCTAGAATGTATGTACCCTAGCAGAGAATAAGAGAAAGGGAAGACATCACATATGGTTAAAATGCAAGTCTAGGGTATTAGATAGTCGGGCATACCCTAGCAAGTGCATTTCATACCCTATGTTAGGCGACCAAAATGAACACCGCAGTCGACGTCGGCGTCGAAAAATTCGTCAGCCCAGTTGGGGAGAGCAATGTGAATGAATTGTTATTATGTGTTGAAGAATAAAAGGGAACGATAAGAACAGATAAGTGAGAAACAACAAAACATTAAATGAACAAGGATTTTTTTGTATTATTTTTTTGTGAAGCAACCGAAAAAAATATACATATATATATGAAACAATAACAATAAATATCAGAGAAAAGTAAAATTATATGAAACAAAGGCAACGGCAAACAAAAACCAAAGTGAGGGATGGTCAAGGCTTAAACGGACATTATATGCAGTTTTTTAATATTATTTTTGGTTAAAATCTGTGAAATTAACGAAAAATAAAAAAAACTCAGAAACAAAGGAAGAAAAAAAAAAAAATAAATAAATAAATAAAGGGAGGAGTCAAGCCCAGAGTGAGTATTAAAACTCATAATGGAGTCTGGTGAGCGCGAAAATCCGGGCGTAGGCGTGCGCTGGATCCATCAGCGACGCAAGGATGAATTGGTAGCGATCGCCCACGAGTTCGAGCTGGATAAGGAAGGGCGCGTGGAGGAGTTGCGTAACCGGCTATCCACTTTCGTGCAAGATGGCGGCCATGCATCCGAAATTTTGGCTCGAGCTTGAATCTCAGACCGCCGAAACATTGGAGCCACCTTCCTGGGGCGCCTTATCCGACGTTGGCGGTCGGCCGCGTCAAAAATCGGAACCAGACCTGAGAAGCTCTCAACTGTACGAGCGTCCGCAGATTCCGACCCCTAGCTTAACCTTCACGGCTGTAGGGGAGGCTCATGAGGTTAGAAGCAACGGAGCCGGCCGAATGACAGCGATTGGCACAGAATTGGGCGAACCCCTCACGAAACGAATAGTGGCTCTTATATTCCCCGGCCATATCCTCAGTCGGAAGCCAAGCCTCTCGCAAACGTTCCGGAACAAGTCCGAAATTGGGGCATGAGGTACGATGGCCGTTCCTACCTCCTTGTGTTCCTAGAGGACTTAGAGGAGCGCGCCATCACGTACGGTATAACCCCCGATCGATTGCGTCGGGCCAAGAGCGAGGTATTTTGCGACCGGGCCACTCGTTGGTTTTTGGGCAGTGGACTGAGGGATGTGCCATGGTCGGTAGTTAGGAGGGGTTTCTTAGAGTTCTTTCTACCACCACGCTACTACTACGACGAAATCGGATCCCGCCGGCAGCGTGTGGGGGAAGAATTTAAGGAATACCTAATAGAGCTGAGGGCTTTGATGCATCATGCCAGATATGAGCGGCGCAGGAGTTGCACCGTATATATGAGAATGCCGCTCCCGAATACAGGCTTTACGTGCGACGGCAAGATTTCTCCACCTTGTCCCAGCTGACTCAGCTCGCGGTGGAGTACGAAACGGTGATGAGACAGACAACGGAATACTCCGGAAGCAGGTCAGGGAGTCAGGTGGTTACAAGCTCAAGTAGCGCGGAATGGGCAAGCACGGTACAACCCCCGAGGGGACCGTCCCCCGCGGAAGTGGCCCACCAAATGATGAGCAAAGAGGCCGGACCCGGGTATGATCCGCGACGAGCATGTCGTAGGTGCGCACAGGAGAGGACTTTGCCAGGGAATGTCCCAACGCGCCCGTCTTGTTTTGTTGGGTATGCGTGCAGCGGGGCAGAAGTAGTTGTCGCCGCACGGAGGCGGGAAACGGGCAACGGTGTCGCCCAGGTCAGGGTCGGGTCGGTGCCGACACACAAGGGACTCGGAAGTAGTACACCCACTAAAGGTGGGTCGCAGCTTCATGAGCGAAGATTGCGTACGCAAGTGGGCGATTCAGGAAAGAGGGGAGGAAGTACAGGCGCGCATTCGGTTTGCTGATGGGTCCACCCTCGAAGTAGGGAAAGCATTGAGGTTAGACGTTGGTCTAGCGGGGAAAGCGATCAGCATGCCGATGCTCATCATGCCCTCGATGCTAGACCACGTCATCCTCGGGATGGACTTCTTGGGAGCGATGAGCAATTCAAGGAGATACGGTGTCGGCACCGTTCGTAAGGCCCGGAGCAAGCGAAGAGCCGAAAGAGGGCCTCACGCGTCAAGATGTGGGAGTGCCTGCTCGGCAACAGAAAGGAGAAGAGATGAGGATGGAACCGAAGGAAGGCCTCCCAAGTCATGAAAAGGGAGCACCTGCTCGGCAACAGAGTAGAGAGAAGTCGAAAGAAGGCCTCACGCGTCAGAGAACGGGAGAGCCTGCTCGGCGACTAACGGGAAAGGACAAAGAGAAGGAAGCGAGGGGAGAGTCTCGCTCAGGATTGGATCGAGAGCTTTGAGAGCCCAAGAGGCGGCGTGTGGAGCTGCAAAGGCAGATCTACGCTGGTCATGGAGGCGGCGGAAAGGTGCCAGATAACGGAGCCCAACTGCCAGAGTGGAGCGATCATGGAGCTCTATCTGGTGTTGGAGTGGTGCCCGGAGGAGGCGAGACGCAAAGCGAGCCCAGCATCGAAGAAGCAGATTGGCCAGCGGATCTGGATCCAGAACTTAGGGAGTTCCTGGAGTCGGAACTGGCACTCTTCGAGGGGCTGCAGGGAGTCTCGCATATCGCGGAGCACAGGATCCGGCTGAGGGACGACAAGCTATTAAAACAACGATATTATCCGAAAAATCCGGCCATGCAGAGGTGGATGAGCTGATCCAGGCAGGTGCCATCGAGCCGTCGCGTAGTCCGCACAGCGCCCCAATTGTCTTAGTCAGAAAGAAGACTGGCGAATGGCGCATGTGCATCGACCGGCAACTCAACGCGCATTCCATCCCAGATGCTTATCCTATTCCCAGGATTAATCACATCCTTGAGCGGTTGCGTCGCGCCCGGTGTATCTCCACTCTGGATTCGAAGCAAGGGTACTGGCAGATACCGATGGCAGCCGATAGTCGGGAGTGTACGGCGTTCACATTCCCTGGAAGAGGTCTTTTACAATGGCGGGTGATGCCATTTGGCTTGCACTCGGCGTGTGCGACCTTTCAGCGAGCCTTGGATACAGTAATATGGCCGCAAATGGAGCCTCATTCGTTAGCCTACCTAGACGACATCGTGGTAATAGGGGCAAAGAAAGAGCAACATATAAAGAACTTGAGGGAGGTGTTCCGCCGGTTAAGCGCGGCCAATCTCAGACTGAATAGGAAGAAGTGCAGTTTCTTCCGGGAGAGGTTGGTCTACCTAGGACATGTCATTTGTGGGGAAGGAATACGTACCGTTCCAGAGAAGGTGAAGGCGATATGTAGCCTGAGGGCCCCCACAAATTGTAAGGAATTGCGTCAGTGTCTCGGCATGGCGACGTGGTACAGGCGCTTCGTTCCCATCTTCGCGACTCAGGTACAACCGCTCACAGCGCTCCTAAAGAAGGGGCGGAAATGGGCATGGGATCAAGAACGGAAGGAGGCATTGCGTCAATTGTAGGATAGATTGACGACTGCCCCTGTGCAAGGCCTCGGCGCAGTGCTGACGCAGACGATTGAGGGACAGGAGCGAGTGATAGCGTACGCGAGCCGGAAGTTGCTGAGAGCTGAGGTGAACTATTCCGCCACCGAAAAGGAGTGCCTGGCGATAGTATGGTCGATCCGGAAGTTGCGCTGCTACCTAGAAGGGCACCGGTTCGACGTGATAACAGACCATCTGGCACTTAAGTGGCTCGATCGAGAGTCCGTCAGGAAAAATTGGGCACTGAAACTGCAACAGTTCTTATTTGACGTTCACTACTGTCAAGGGAAGCTCAACGTCATAGCCGACGCACTATCGAGGCATCGTCTAGAGACCTGCCAGCAAGCAGTGGTGGCCGAGGTCCCCTACAAATGGGTCGCGAGTATGCGTGCCAGGATCACCAAAGAGCCAGCCAAGTTCCCGGAGAAAACAGAAGAAAATGGGCAACTATTTAGCCATTTGGGTCACCGGACGGATGACGCCGACAAAATTCCCTGTAAGCTATGCGTGTCTAGTGATCAGCGACAGAGGGTATTGCAAGAATGCCACGATGCCCCCACGGCCGGGCAACAAGGCGTGAGGAAAACCGTGTCCAGATTGGCCCAGAGATACAACTGGCCAGGTATGTTCCGCGACGAATTGACGAAGGCCAGAAGTTTAAGAGAGAGCAACTCAAATCGGCTGGACATATGCTGACGAGACAGGTAGCAGAGCCGATGTTAGTACTCGTCGGACCCCTTCCACGGTCGAAACATGGCAACACTATGCTTTTGGTGTTCCATTACGCCTTTTCGAAGTGGGTGAAATTGGTCCCTATCAGGAAAGCCACAGCGGCGCACCTGCAAACAGCGTTCCGAGAGAGGATTCTGAGCCGATTCGAGGTGCCTAAAAAGTTCGTGTGTGACGATGGGATACAGTTTACAAGCCGTAGTTTCAAGGCTTTTCTGGAGTCCCTGGGTGTAGAGGTCCAATATACCGCCCCGTACTGTCCGCAAGAGAATCCTACCGAGAGGACAAACAGGACCGTGAAGACCATGCTAGCGCAGTTTATCGCAGGCTTACAGAGTTCGTGGGAAGAGCTCTTGCCGAAGATATCGCTAGCGGTAAACACAAGTGTGGCGGACTCGACAGGATTCAGTCCCGCTTTCCTGATGACGGGAAGGCTGCTTTATATGCTCAGGTGACTCCGGGGTCGGCGACTAGAGCGCTTGACCCTAGGACGAAAGCGGATAGGCTAAAAGAAGTTTTTTATATCGTCCACAGCAACTTTCAGCGCGCATCAAAGGACCAGGGCAGGTACTACAACTTGCGGAGACGAGAGTCTATGGACACCCATAAGCGAGGAGTAAGATTGGCACCCGTCGCCCGACGTAATCAATTACTAAATTTAGACTAAAACTAATAACGTAGTAAGGAGGGGCTTAGTAGAATGAGAGCCGCATTGTAGGAATAGGGTATGAACAACTAAGTAATAGATAAGCTAACGAATATGTTGAATTTGCAGATGGACCTAGAAGTAATTTCGATTTCATCAGACGAAGATGCTAGCAGTGCGGATACCGAGCCTTTCCCCGGGCCCGGCACCGAAGGCCGCCGAAGCGACCCCCGCCATGGGCGCGATTTCTATCGAAGGCGACAGCAGTAGGAACAGCCCCGTCACTTCTGCCACACGATGTACTCCCGACGGACCAATATAATGCAACGCTTGGACGTGATGTTCATGATACTGGCCGTCGAAGTGACGACCATGTTCGTAGAAGCGCCGTTTTCGAGAAATTCGTGGTGGCGGAAGCGCCACCGTCGTCAGACAGCCACCCGAGGTAAGCGTGGCCGAAGTGGGAGCCAACGGCAGCCCAGTGTCGCCAGCCAGAAGACAGCGGCATCGCCCCCAAAAGGTCCCGCCCGGAGCCCGAGGCGATCAAAGATCCGAAACTACGTGTGCCGCGTTCGCCCCGCGAGCGCCGAGAGGGTCTTTCTCGGCCTGAGAAGGATAACCATAGTTGCGGAGCCGTGGTTACTCTCCCAGGTGGATGTTCCGATCCTTGGTTGGTACCAATAACTGTCTGCCAGATGGTTGCAGAGGAGCCGTAGGCCGGTGATGAGGATGTAATGCCCCCCCTGGTGCCAATAATACGCGCACAGGCACCTGGCACCATTTCACGGGAGGAGATGGAAGAGGCATGGTTCGGCCCGCAAGACGTGATGCCGCCGCTGGTGCCCGTCTTACGCGTGGAGATATCGGTTACCGGCCACCGGACAGATACAGAAGACGCATGGGTCGAGGAGGCGGAAACGGAGCACGCTCCGTCCGCAGAGGACGTCGCAGAATTGTGTGTGAGGCGGCTACCCAGATTGGCCACCCCATAATTCTGTTTCGCGGCAAGGAGCGGTTAGATATGTAATCTGATTGTTTTGTTATTTTTAAGTATCATAAGTATTAGTAGTAAGAAATGCAAGGAGCCGTTAGATTTGTAGTTTTATCGTTTTGTTAGTTTTAAGTAGCATAAGCATTAATAGTAGGAAAGGCAAGGAGCCGTTAGATTTATAGTTATATTGTTTTGTCAGTATTAGTAGTAAAGAAGGCAAGGAGCGGTTTCTAACATCAGTATTATTAAACATTTATTGAAATAAGGAATAGAATAGAATAGATTTGAATTTGAACTTAACCGCCGGCCGCCGCAGCAACCGTGCGTTGCTGATCGGTTACTCAACACCGCTTTCGAAAGCGCAGCTTCAATTCGGCGGCGAAGAGCGAAAGCTCCGTAGCGAAGCTGCGAAAGCTCGCGGCGAAGTTGCGCGGCCGAGGCAAGCGCACGGCACGAAGTAGCAGAACGGGAACATAACCCCAAAAATGTGCAACGGAGCGCTAGGGTTCCAGGCAGTGCGGCTAAGCTTTATCGTAAGGAAATAGTGGGGTGGTGTTGAACAATTATAAGGATAATAATTCTCGTAAAGAAGCAACTTCAATCGTGGTTATATTTTAATAACCTTAACCTCGGGTACCGTGGCATAACCCTTTTCTAATATAAAGCGTAGTATCGAAAGACGAGTCTGCATTACGTCGCTCGACATAGCCCTTTTCTTATCTAAAGCTTAGTATCGAGAGACGAGGCTTCATTCCGTCGCTCACCATAACAACCCCTTTCCTAACCTAAAGTGCAGGGTATAGAGAGAGACGAGGCTTCGTTACGTCGCTCAAGGTACTTTCCCAACGGTTTGTGTGTGGGCCGAGACGGACTCTGGCAGTGACAATGAGAAAAACGAGTTAAAATAGTAGCACAGAAAACAAACAATCGCAATTACAATGCTGTTTATAGAATTCAAAGCAGACGCGTGTGTGTGTGTACAGAAATTCTTGGAATTTGCACTAGCTGTCCCATCCAATTGCGCAGTAAAAAACACAACTTTCTCGTCTTTTCTTAACCGATATTAATGAAATTTTCTACAGTATATCTTAGTAGTGTCTTGTGTATTTTCAAAAAGTGAATAGCATTTTATAGCCTTTGTCTACTGATCACACTTCATACACATTTCTGAAAATATCACATTTTTGCAAAATGTGTAAAATGAGGCCTGTACGTTTCCCCATAAGAAAACACATTTCACACATTTTTCAAAAAAGGCACATTTTTCAAAAACTGGTAAATTCGACTCGAACATTTCGTGTTTTTTGCGATGATTAATCGAGATTTCTATCGATGTTGTAAAAAATGTGAAAGTATCATAACCATAAGCAGCTGATATATCAACGAAGGCAAGCGGCAACTTTAAATAAGAAATTTAAAATTATAATAATCGCACAGTTTTTAGAATTTAAAGTTGGCGAAATGTCGAAAAGAGTCCCTAAAATAGAGCCATTACTTCAAGAGCGCATTTTTTGAGTTTTGGAAGAAAAAAAGCTGAAAGTACTTACAACTTAACAAATAAAATGTGAACTTTAAGTCCCGCCATCTTATTTGTTTAATAACAACTGAACATCTCAAAAGAATTTAGCGTTCATGATCGGATGAGCTGCTGAGTAGAATACATCGTTCATGAACGACTGAACGAGTTGCTAGACAGAGTGTATCGTTCATGAACGACTGAATAGCTGAACGAGTGAACTAAATGACCGAGTCGAAGTCTAATACATATGGACGGGCGGACGGACAGACAGAGGGACATAGCTAGATCGACTTGGCTATTGATGCTGATCAAGAATATATATACTTTATGGGGTCGGAGATGCTTCCTTCTGCCTGTTACATACATTTGCATTTTGCACAAAAACATTATACCCGTTTTACCCATTTTCAATGGATTCAGGGTATAAAAATAGTGTAGCGGATGTAGAAAGACTACTTAAGAAAATAAATGAAAAAAATACGTATTATAAATACTGACGATGACGATGAAAATAGAGTCATGAAAATTGAGCTAATTTTATACACTTATAATCATAAGCTAAAACATAACTCTACTGGTAGAACTCCAGCTGACATTTGTATGTATGCAGGAACACCTAATTATAATACCCAGAATATAAAAGAGACAAGAATAAATAATCTTAATAAAACCCGAAAGAATTTTGAAATAAATCCTAAGTTTAGGAAAGCACCGATAATTCACAGTAAATTACAAAACCCTTACAAACCCACTGGGAAAATAGAACAAATTGACGAAGATCATTTTGAAGAGACTAACAAAAGGTCGAAAAATAAAACATTATAAAACGAATTATCAAAATCAAAAGAAATTTAATAAGAGCAAATCTTTACAGGAGGACGAAATTTCAAAACAGGAACTATAACTTTCATTTTTCTGGCACTAATGATGTCAACCCCATTTACAGGAAGTAATAACCATTTTATAGATATCAACCCTATTAAACCAAATAACACTTACTCTTTAAAAAGGCATGATAAACATACCAGTTAATTACGAGCACCATTGTTTCACAATAAATTTAACAAAGACAGAAGACACATATGACAAACTCATGTTACAGACAAACAAATATAAAGACAGAATACAAATTCAATATTTAACAGAAAAGTTGCTAAGACAAAAAACCCTTTTCAGTGAAAAGAAGTAAAAAGGGATTACTTAATTTCATAGGAAATTAGATAACAATGATAAAGAAGAAAAAATGTATTCAATAGCTTAAAACAGTATTCAAATAAACGAACTTAACCATGTAATTGAAGCGGTCAACCAGGGCATAGAAAAAGTAAACAGAGAAAGAGAAGAAAGAGAAGAATCTAAACGACTGGAACTACTAAGTAGCATTCAACTTGCAACAATTTACCGAATATATTGAAGATTTAGAATTGGGAATGCAGCTAACTAGATTGGGCATTTTTAATCCAAAATTATTAAAGCACGACTATCTCACAAACGTTAATTCAGAAAAGCTACTTAACATAAAAACATCTACTTGGCTTAGGTCCGATACGAATGAAATTTTGAACTTTTCACACATTCTTAGAGAAATAAATAAAACCCCATTATACGAAATTCTACCCTACACAGACGATGATAAAAATATTTTACAAGACGAAACACAATACAAACACTACCCACATAATAATAATCTATATAACAAGGACAAGATAAAATTGACTATTAACCCATGCATATTAGGTATAATAAAACAAACTAACACCAAAGACAATTTAAACACTAAGATGAGTGACGCCATACAACAAAATGTTTCCATGCTGCTTGATTTTTTTAAAATTGAGAACGCAAACGAAATCTGTATCATTGCGCTCTCACAGCCGAGAGAGTGAAAAAGCTAAAAATAGAATGTAATCTCAGCTTCGGCTCTATGAGGGCCGTGCAATCAATTATGTTTGTATGCGTGTGAATATACATACATAACAGCATATTTGAATGTGTTGCTATTCACTGCCCTAGCAAAGTCTCTGGCTGGCAAAGAAATACATTTTCTTAGTTTTCCAGCTCTGATCATGAAGAATCCCAATTTTGTATTCACATATGAATGCATGTTGTGTACTAAGGTTGGCTCCGTAGAAAAATGTATTTTTAAGTCGATGCAAATATTTATATAACTTCTTTAAATTAAATTATTAATTAAAATATTATTATTATTAAGTAATAAAAAATAAATTAAGAAATAAAATAAATTATATAAATATTTGCACCGACTTAAAATATTAGTTTTCTACGCAGTCAACCTCAGTACACAACATGTATTCATATGTGAATATATATTTGGTCATGCATGATCAGCGCTAGAAATCCAGAGCAGTGAATAACAACACATACATACATACTTTAAAGTTCTTATGCATGCATAATTCACGCATACAACCAAAGGTGCTTGCACGCCATTGGCTGATACAAGAACTTTTCTCGAGCATACACTGTTCAAAAACAAAAGTGAAATTAATTTATGTGTGCTATTTTCTTATCGTAGTTATTGCACAAGATTATCTAGAGTAATATATCATTTAAATAAAGCATGCATTTCATGGATAAAGCAAAGCACTTTGCGTCGATCGTAAGTTTTCAACTTTTTCGCTCAATGTACTTCGAAAACGAAGCGACGCAAAGCACCATCGACCAGCTTTGCTGAAGGCAGGCTGGCGACTAACTTCGTTGCTCGCGTCAGCATCAGCAAGCCGCAACTTCGGCATTCGTTTGTCTGGTCTTCGGAGAACGAACAGTCAGTCGGCAGGCATGTCGTACGAAGCCTCAAAGGCCAGATGAAAGGCCAGGCTAGAAATTTTGCGTCGCATTCAAATGTATGGGCGTTACTCATCTTAGTATTTATATTGTCTTTGCTAACACTATTTAGTTGCAGATTTTCAAAAACACATCTAATAACACAAACTAACTATATTGAACCGAATATACTTATAACATGGAACTTACTCAAAATCACATTGAATCAAAACTGTATTAAAAATGAAATTTTAATTGATGGAAATAACATAATAAAAATCCTTAATTGCTCAGTAATGCTTAATGAGATATCAATAAGCAATTTAAACTCAGATTACACACAAAGTAAATACGTTAGAAATAATATTACCAAGTTAAAACCACTTTCGTACATACTTCATACTAAAGAAATGAAAATATTCCAAATTCTAATAATTACAGTATTTGTAATCATCATATTAATCGTAATAATGTATCCAGCATATAAGTTTAAAAATATACCCACACGAATGCTTATTAAGAAACTAAATGTTATTGATAAGCGACCTGTACAACCCCCAGTTGAACTTAAAATTGAAAATGAACAAGAAAATCAAAGTATGTTTCCAAACTTGTATCTAAGCATTTAAACATCATTTTTTATTGTACTTACCTTTTTATATACCCTACACGCGTGAGGACACGCTTTATTTTTAGTGGGGGAGTGACATATTCACAACAACAGAATTTTGAACCACTGTTATTCATAAGCTGCATTGCATGGCATAACCCACTGTATGTTTACAAATCGAATAATCATAACAATGCCTTCTGAATTCGGTTTGAATTCGGTTTCAAATAATGCTAACAGCAGCGAAAATCATAAGAGCAGAATGCCTTCTGCAGCCAATCTCAAATATTGTCAACAATCATTTATAACCAAAAACTGACCAACAGAAAGACGCTAACATAAACATGCTGCAGCTGCGGTCCCTTTGCAAAACGTCACGTACTCCAATTATTACTTAGCTTTAAATATAGCGTAAGCCAATTTTTGTTCTTCAGTCTTAATCAAGATATTATACATAATAAACTGTTACAAATTCACACTCGTGAAATAAAGTCTTTTTATTTCCAAACTCAGAAGTATGTTATTATATACCTTATGGGGTCGGCGATGGTTCCTTCTGCCTGTTATATACATTTGCACATACCCTTTTTTACCAATTTTTAATGGGGTCAGGGTATAAAAAGAGAAAAAAATAGTTCCTTGAATAGTACTCGAAAACATAGCTGACGACGCTAGTCGCCGCCAACTAAACTTAACAGCTAAACCAACAACTAAACTCTACTGAAGAAGAAACCAAATAACATGACAGCACTTACACACAGCACAGAAAACAACACAATCCTAGAAGCTACTTGTAGAGCTTGGTTGACTCTAGCTCTTATAACTTACGACATTACTTCGAAACAACTATGTTATCGAATATTGGAAACAAACTCGTACTTAGCGGGCCCTAGAAGGACCTACATTTCAAATTTCAAGTCTCTGGCTCTTTTAGGTTCCGAGATCCTTGCGTTATTACATACGAACAGACGGCCGGACGGACAGACGAACGGCTATTGATGTCCATCAAGAATATATATACTTTATGGGATCGGAGATGCTTCCTTCTGCCTGTTGCATACATTTGCACAAATTCATTATACAGCTTTTAAAAATTTGTAATGGGTTCAGGGTATGACAAGTCAGAGGGTCAAGTCTTGACTTTCCGACTAGGGGAGACCCTGAACCTGAAAAATTTGTGATAGCTATGAAGCTAAAGTTAGTTAATCTGTATATACTATTCAAGAAGCTACATTTGGTTGTTACACCTAAGAGATTTGCTAAAAAAAAATAATGTCTATTGCTTGGAAACGCACCAGGCGAACCTACTTTCAAAATTTAAAGTCCCTCGCTCTTATAGGTTCAAAGATCCATGCATTCATACATACGGGCGGACGGTTTAGCTGTAGGCCCTCCTAGTGCCTGCGCGGATCTTGAGTTTGTTTTCGATATTCGATAACTACTCCGTTTGCAAGCAATCGATCAAAATCGATATCGACATCCTGTTTGTTTTTGAGCAAATTGGGTAAATATTACGAGTTAGAGTCACCAAACTTGATATGATTATTCTAGAATAGTATATATATACCAAGTATCTTTCATTTTATACCTATTGCCACCTTCCCGCTTCCACCGCGGAGCTATAAATCAAGTTAATAACCCAACTTGTATTGCCCACCAATTTAAGTCACAATTTAAGCTCCCCTGTGCATACACTTGATTGTGCGTGTGTTCGCTACTGCATATTTCAGCTTGTGCATCGCGCTCTCTCAAATTTTTGCTGTTGCTTTTCGCTCCAAACAATTTGTTTGTGTACTTATAGTTATTTTTCGAGCGTTTAGTTGCTCTACTTCTGTGCAGTGTGTTTTGTTTTGCTCTGCGCTCTCGCAACTGCTGCTTACCTTTTAACGCTGGTAGTTTTATGTCGTGCTATAAGAAACCTTGCACGTTCAAGCAGGCAGATGATTCTGCACTGCCGCAATTTGTTAATTGCTGGCTGTGTGAGAATATGATGCATGCTAAATGTGCCGGTCTCACTGGGCGTGATTGCGACAAGATCGCTGCAATAGCCAAGAAGGGCTGCGGCGGCTTGCGTTGGTCGTGCCCAGTATGCATTGACAAGCAAATTGATTTCTCTAGAATGTATAATTCTGTGAGAAATCAATTCTAAAAATTGAACAACGTGGCTAAGCAGCACGAGCTGGTGGGGTATTAATTGCCGTTAAAACCACACTCCAGTCTGAACTTTTTTGTTTTAGTACGCCTACTGACGCTGAGATTGTCTCAGTCAAGGTGACCTTTCCAACACGGAATATCTATATTACATGCTCTTATGTTCCTCCATCTTCTGATATTCAAATTTACATATATGAAACATATTTCTTGTATTAAAGAAGTTTCTTCACACGTGCGTGATAATGACCTATTTATTGTGTTGGGTGATTTTAATTTGCCGAACATCTCTTGGTCATTATTCACTGCCGAAAATTATCTAGTGCCCTCAGCACAGCATGACTTTATAGATTGCATGCTTGCATGCACAACGAAAGATGTTGTTTCAAATCAATTCAATTTCTAATCATTTGAATAGAACACTTGACCTTGTATTGGTTAACGACAACCTTATTTCTAATGTGTCTAGGTCCCCTCCTTTATCTCTTCCTTAGGATGTATATCATCCTACTTTAGAGGTTGCAATGGGCAATTGTAATCCTCTCATTTCGTGCTCATCAGCCAATAAGCCCCGCCGTTGCTTTCGCAAAGGACATTATTCATTGCTAAATCAGCTTATTTATGCAACCGATTGGTCTTTCTTATATGACTCGGTTGATATGAATACTGCTATTACTTTTTTTTATAGCACCCTAAACTCCCTCTTAGATATAAGTATTCCCAAGTCAATTCCTTCGATTACTTCTTCAAAACCACCCTGGTTTACTCCCAGATTGTCACATCTTAAAAACTTAAAATCTAAATATTTTAAAAAGTTTAAAAAGTCTGGTTCGTGTACAGACTTGGCTAAATATTCCATAGCCAAGTCGAACTTCTTTCCTTTGAATTCTCAATGCTATGAGAATTATCTAACTCGTTGCAAAAGGCAATTTGCACAAAATCCGAGACAGTTTTATAATTTTGTAAACTTGAAGCGGAAATCTTCAAGTTTGCCATCGTCTTTTTCTCTCGGGATGGATAAAGATAGCAATGGCTCTGATTCTGCTAGCCTCTTTGCTAATTTTTTCCAATCAACATACTCTTCAGTCTGTCCTAATAATTATTGTTACCCTTATACTATTACTTCACCTAGTTCTATACCTCCTCCTATTATTTCCCATTCCTCTCTCCTTTTAGCTATAAACTCTTTAAAATCTTCTTACTCTCCTGGGCCTGACAATATTCCTAGTTGTCTACTCAAGGAGTATAGTTCTTCCCTTGTTTATCCATTGCTAATGCTTTTTAATATATCCCTTGAATCTTCTGTCTTTCCATCTCTTTGGAAAGAATCTTCTATAATTCCTCTCCACAAGAAAGGTGGAAAGTCTGATATACAAAATTACAGGAGCATTGCAAAACTGTCCGCTATTCCTAAATTATTTAAAAAAATAATCACTTCAAATTTGCAGCATTTTTGCAAATCTGTTGTCTCCCCTGTGCAATAGGTTTCCCTTGACCGAATAGGTTTCCCTCCGTCTCTTTTGCTTTGGATTAGCTCTTATTTAAAAGGCAGGACCCAAAGAGTAATGCTGAGGCTGACTACCTCTAAACAGGTTCACGTTACTTCTGGTGTTACTCAAGGTAGTCAGTCATCTTGGACCTTTACTCATGTATGCGGATGATGTGAAACTTATTCTATCATACACTAATCCCCTACATCATTCTCGTCTACAAGACGATTTGAACGCTATGCAATTTTGGTGTTCGGCCAATCAATTGCATCTGAATTGTTCAAAGTGTATGCTTATGGCCTTCAATCGCACACCTTATCTTGTCAGCTATACAATTGACAATACTCCATTGCAACGTATACTAACAGTTAAGGATCTAGGCGTTTTTTTTTATTCTAAACTCAGTTTCAATCTGCATATAGATACCATCGTTAATGAGTCAAAAGGTGTACTTGGATTCATTAAACGATGGTCTAAAGAGTTTAACGATCCTTTTATAACGAAACTTCTGTACATCTCTCTTGTTCGCCCTATCCTTGAATACTGCTCTTGCATCTGGTCTCCGCAGTATATCAATAACCAGGATCGTATTGAATCTGTTCTGAAGCAATTTCTGCTTTTTGCCTTACGTGGTTTAAATTGGGACCGTAATCTTCGGTTGCCATCTTACTCCAGCAGGCTGCTTCTTCTTAATCTTCCGTCGTTAATCAACCGTAGGACAGTTCTCTGTGTTGTCTTTCTACATAAGTTGATTGTTGGCGATATAGATTCTCTTTCTCTGCTAGAGCGTCTTCAATTCTCTGTTCCGGCTAGACCAACCAGAAATTTTCGCCCCTTATTCCTATCCACGTGCACAACAGACTACGCTATGCACAATCCTTTTCGCGTGCTATGTAAAAATTATAATAGTTTACATCACGTCTTCTTTCCCGAACCTTCTCTACCCCTAATAAAATCGTTGCTTCGGGAAGCCACTGACCATTCCCAGCTATGAGCAGGGGCATAGCTTGCCGGACCGGCTATAAATTTTCCCCCACCGGGTCGGTGATTTCCCATTTCTATCTCTCTATCCTATCTACCTAACATTCTTTACATCTTGTTTAAATTCCTTTACTCTATTAATAACTCCTTTCTTTCTTTCTCCCTATTTATTGTATTTTGTTAAATAATATAGCAAATTAAGATAATTTTTAGTTTTACTTAAGAACACTCTAATAGCGCCACTGACAAAATTAGCTGTGAAAAGGGGCACAGCTGGCCGGACTGGCAAATAAGACACCTCCATCAGTCGGTGATGCTATTAGAAATTGTGTTCTCTAATTAGGCTTTTAGCATTTAATTTTCATTATGTATGTATAATCTACTGAATAATGAGGAAGACACTCGTTTTTCCGACCTTTAATAAAATAAATAAAAATAAAAAAATAAATAAAAAAAAAATTCAATTTACTTTTTGTGAATACACAAATATTCTATGGTACAATAAGATATACTGCAAAAAATTTTATAAAGATCGGTAAGGAAAACCCCAAAAGTTATGTTTTTTACTGCGCAATTGGAAGCATCTAGCGCAAATTTCAAGAATTTCATGTTGCACACACACGTTCATGCGCGTCTGCTACAAATTCTATCAACAGCATTGCAATTGCGATTGTTTTCTGTCCTGCTATTTTATTTCGTTTTTTTCGCATTACGACTTAATGTTGGGTGTGGCTGGTGGGTAGAGGCAGTGGCAAGTGGTGCGGTCCGTCGCGGGTTGGACGCCTACCGCGGAAATTTTATTTTGAGGCTGGTGTGGCTGTTAAGTAGAGTCGGCAGCGAGTAATGCGGTCAGTTGCGAGTTCAAGCCCTGCAAAGGGAACTTTTTTTTAAAATTTTCTTTATTAATTCAAACGAGCTCCATTTGGTGTTGGAATAAGAGGGTTCAGGTATCCCCTGGTCGGGAGCTCACGACTAAAACCTCTTACTTGTTATAGATAATGTCAGGTTTTTATTTGATGATTACGAAACACTGCAAACTATTTATTATTAACAGCTCCGAGTCGGCTAAAATACTTTATTTATTCTAAAACCTTTTTTAATCTGTACAGATTAAATCGATTATTGTTTCTTCTGAGCACATTTGAAGTAAGAGTGGAGAAAGAGTGTGTTGGATATCGGCTGCGCCAGGTGCGGAGCCCCAAACTGCCCGTAGATATGATGCGGCCTGCGGCGTGGTTACCAACCGAGGCGGCTTTGAGGGTTTTGCACGATTGGTGGGAATGAAGAGGTTAGCAAAAGATTCCCAGTTCACGAGCGGGGTTGTTCATTTTAAACTTCAACTTTTATTGAACTTAACCTAAATACTATAATTATAAATTTGACCTACACAGAGCATAACTTAAAGTAACAGGACTGAATGCTCGACCGCTTGAGAGAGCCACTAAATTCAGGCGCACTCTTATAATATCCGCTCTTAGGCTGGCTCGATTGCTCTTGCTGATTGGCTTTAGCCCAAACATTCTCACCCCTTTGATGATTGCAGCAAATTTACGTCCGCAAGCTGTCAGATTCTCGGGCTTGGTACCTTAACTTAAACTGAAAATAGAAGAGTACAATTTAACATTTACGTAAAGGTGAGGTGTCTTTATCAAGCCAATTCTCTTGTATGGGTAATGGACAGAGCTTTGTTACTGGCCGTTTGATAACACCACTGCTTGTTTTTAGAGTTACAACTCTAACTAATCCATCTGCACCAGTATGAGTGCTTGCAATCCGACCCAAAGGCCACCGATGCGAAGGGAATCGTTCATCCTTAATTAACACCATGCATCCAACATCTAGGTTTCTCTTCATCTGCAGCCATTTTGGTCTTCTCTGCAACCGTGTCAAGTATTCAGAGTTCCACCTTTTCCAAAATTGTTGTGAATAGTATTGACAGTTTCTCCACCGATGCACTAAACTCAGTTGAGGTCATTCAGCTGTAGGAGGCGACAAGAGCGCATCATCAGTGAGAAAGTGACCGGGGGTTAACACCATCAAATCCTCAGGATCATTCGAAATAGGACATAGAGGCCTTGAATGAAGACAAGACTCGATTTGTGCTAATACTATCGCAATTTCCTCAAAGGTTAACACTCGCTCTCCAATGGATCTCTTGAGATGATACTTAATGGACTTAACTCCGGCTTCCCATAATCCACCAAAGTGTGGAGCTGATGGAGGGTTGAAATGCCAAGTGATTCCCTTATTCAGCAATTTTGGCGCGATTAATCTTGAAATGTATGAGTAGTATGCCTCCCCATCAGCTTGTAGTTTTTTGTTGGCTCCAACAGAATTTCACCATTGAGAGGTAATAAACTGCTATCTCTTGGGACCGGCTTGCTAGAAGAGAGTGAATTCCATTCGTTTTCAAAACAGTCCTTTTGCACCAATCTTATTACTTCTCTGAGGCTTTCCTCTAATTCATCTGTTAATACCTCACTTCGCTTACGCTCAGACTCTATTATGCGACAGTTTCGAATAAAACGCTTAACATATACCATAACTCGAAGAAGTCGGGTATACGATGAATATTGACCTATGAACATCGGGCTAGGCATCTCTTCCAATGATATCTTGTGGCAAGTCAAGCATCTTGTTTCAATACTTACATGTGAGAGTGACTGTTGATCAATGTTATTGCACGGCCATCCTTCTTCCGGACCTTGTAACCACTGCGGCCCATGCCACCACATTTCACATGACGTCAACTTAGATACGCTAATTCCCCGACTCAGATGGTCGGCAGGATTATCAATCGAGGGAACATGTCTCCATTCGATATCTCCAGAATTTGGTTTATGCGATTTAAAACAAATACCTTCCAGTTTGCACCCTCCTCTACGGATCCAACTGATGGCTAACATTGAGTTGGACCAAAAAATAGTACTGCACAAGTTTATATTAATTCGCAAATTCTGTTTTAAATAAATTTTTGCAGCTTCAAGAGCAGCACACAACTCGGCTCTGGGTTTGGTTAATTGTTACTTAACGGGCGAGACCTTACATTTTGACAGCAGCAACTCCGTATGAAATGCGTGAACCCCGGTTGGAACACGTAAATATGCAACCGCTCCATAGGCTTGAGTTGAGTTGATGCATCACAAAAGATATGTAGTTCTGCTGCTGCGTTATATAATCCCCATGTTATATATCGTGGTATGCGTATGTATGAAATATTGGGCAAGTCCGTTTAAAACTTCTCCCATTTTCTTCTAACGGCTGCTGGCACTATGTCATTCCAGCCAATCTTATCCTTCCAAAGACGCTGCATTAGTATTTTCCCGGTTACAACAATCGGACTCAGCCATCCCATAGGATCGAATAACCTCGCAACTTTTGACAGTATTGACCGCTTTGTCGGTAAGCCTGCTAATAGATCAAAATTTAAATGAAATCGAAATTCATCCTCCACGGGGCTCCAATGTATACACAGCGTACGAATTGTGTCCTCGCCATCAAGGTGCAACAATCCCTTCGTTTCTCGAAATTCGATAGGTATCTTTTGTAGCAGTTTTAGGCAATTACTTGCTCATTTTCTCAACTCAAATGTGCCACTGCGTAACATACCAATGACTTGACTCTGGATAGCTTACGCCTCTGCAACACTATCCGCTCCAGAAAATATGTCATCAACATACATCTGATGTTTCACCACATCCACTGCCAATGAAAATGTCTCCTTTTCGTCTGCAATTAACTGTTGCATGACTCGCAGAGCTAAAAAGGATGCTGAAATAATTCCAATCATAACTGTTAAGCATGCATACTCTTTGATGTAATCGTTCTTATCGGGTTTCCATAACATGCGCTGATACTGGGCATCTTCCCTTGGAAACACGAATCTTAGACCACGCCAATTGCTAAGATATCATTCAATGACTTCCCATTGCTTGTCTTACTCGAGCCATCGAACACAACTCGGACCTTCGTAGTTGATGATGTTTCCTTTATAACTGCGTGATGTGGTAGATAACAATGTTGAACTCCTCCTTCGGATGATTGCATGATGTTATAAATCTTAGGCGTAACTTGTTCCATTTGGCCCTAATTTTAACACAATTCCTGTAGACGCTTCGGTAATTCTTTCATTCGCTAAATCGCTTGTAAGTCGTAGTTGTTGGGCTGCATTCTCCGAAATGAACGACGCTTGGGAACCCTGATCCAAGAAAGCTCGAAACTTTAAAGGGTACCCATCTTTAGACTCGATAAGCACCATTGCTGTTGGTAACAAGACCTCCTGTCTTGTAAAATGTAGGACTTCATCCTTTCCGTTGATTAAATTTGTAGATACTTGCTGTGCACTTGTTTTCCGTGGGGCGCCGTTTCTAGACTCATCCATTTGACCACGCGTTCTATCCAGGTGAATTAAAGTATGGTGCCGCTCAGAGCACCTTGCATAATTTCGCGAGCTGCCCCATGTCACGCGAGCTGCGTAATGATTCGGACTAAGACACTTAAAACACAACCGATGCTTCAATACTGTTTGTGGGGCTGGCGTCAGATAAATAATCCTTAGGTTATTGTTGAAGAAAGAGCACTTTATTCGAATTTTTCGGCTGCATGTAACAAACTCTGATGGTTAAGTGATTTTACATATTTTTGGTTGGAGTTATGGAGGTGGAAAGGAGACCACAAGGAGAGTGCTGAGCGCATCTGGGATCGTATTAGTGAGTGAGTCTGTCTCACTTAGTGACTCTCTCACACTGAGTGAGGCTCAGTCAATGATGTGTTCAGACTAGCAATGAACTAGCATGAACATTCTCCCCCCCCACTGGCAATATGCAGATTGCAAGGATTCCTATTGCGTGCATGTGCCAGAGAGTATCCATCCAAACTTAGTATTTTGAGCCATCGGCAGACCGCCTTGGCTCGGGAGGATGCCTGGTAGGATGATGTCTGGGTAGACGTCGGCGCCGAGTACCAAAGGTACTGGAGATGGACGGAACCAGTTGTTGTCCGCCAAAGCGACGTTGCTGAACGGGTCCTTTATGTCCGCTCTGATAGCTCGGGCTGGAGTTATGCAGCTGAGTTGCGGGTCAGCCATTAAGACCACCTCTCGAGACATCTGAGTTGTCTTGGAGCGTAGCACGGCTGTGCACGCTCCTTCTGCGCCAATGCGTGTGACGGAAAGGTCATAGGCCCTTGCCACGGTTGCATTAATGCGGCTTACTGAACAACATGGATCGATCAGAGCCCGAGTCTCAAGGGCCTTTTTTCCGGTGTCGAGCAGCACTATGGCGGTGGGCAGTATACTGACCCCCTTGTCCTGGAGAAGGGACGTAAGCGACGTCCGTATAGTAGCACGTCTCGGGCTTGGGGGTGATGTGCCGCTGGAGGCCGAGGAGCCAGAAGCTCTTCTTGTGGGCCTGTTGGCTGACCGAGAGGGTCGAGCGCTACGGGGATCACGCATGTGGAGCAAGGTGTGGTGGTCCCTTTTGCAAATTTTGCACTTGCCTCCACTGCGACATGATTCCCCTGAATGCTGATGAGCCAGGCAGTTGGAGCAATATTTGTTAATCAAAACGGCTCGGAGACGCTTCTCGGACGTGAGCTTCAAGAGGCGCTGGCACTTGCGTAGCGCATGGATGCCTCTACACACCCGGGATCTAAAGGAGTTGACGGTGCCATGCTGGTTCTCTACAGAGGAGTGAACTGGAGAATAAGATGTAGGAGAGGTGTTATTGTGTGATGATTTTGTTTTAAAAGAGGGATTAGTTGCTTTTAAGGATTGGTCGGTGGTGTTATTTGCCTCAGTAGGAAGAAGGACCAATTTGGCTATTGGCCTTCGGATGACACCACGAGCGGTAAGCACGTCCACTACGCGGACCTTGTCATCTGTGCCTGGGCAAGCCAGCTGGACTCGGCCAAGGCGCCATTCATTTATTGGTATGTTATCTTCCTTGATAATTACCATATCACCGACTTGGAGGTCCCTTGTAAGGGACTGCCATTTGTTTCGCTTATGGAGCTCTTTTAAATACTCATTCTTCCACCGGAAGCAGAATTGCTGGTGGAGCGCTTTGAGTCGCTGCCAGCGGTTAATTATAGAAATAGCGTCTTCTTTGATTACTGGCTCGTTAGTTGACAGAAGAGGGCCACCAACTAGGAAGTGGCCTGGACTTAGAGCCAATAAATCAGTCGGATCTTCCGACATTGGAGAGATTGGCCTGGAGTTAAGGCAGGCTTCAATCTTGGAGAGGAGAGCCGCGAACTCCTCAAATGTATATTTTGAGGATGCGGTGGATTTGTAGAAGTGGGTCTTAAAGCTTTTGATACCTGCTTTGCCTTACGTTCCGACGCACACATTTCCTTGAATACATTACAAGTTCCAATGGGGTGCTCCTCCTTGCCGCAGACGATGCATATATCCGCTTGTCGAGTAATAAATGAAGCTTTTGCGTCTCATTGGCTTGCACGTAAGCCATATACGCCTTGCTTTTTATTCCTGCGGCTATCTATTAGCTGCGTTTCCTCGCAACTTCCCGACGATGCCGTAATCATCGTTCGATATTGGGACTCGAAGTAAACACAAAGCTCTTCAAATGTAGGTAGATCTGGCGACGAGCGTTCCCTATCTACTCTAAGTTGCTTAGGCAGCTGTTTCATCATATAATATACCAAAAGTTGAGACTGCTGCTATATATCAACTCCAGCTTTCTCCAGCGACTGCACACATGAGCGACAGGTCTGCACAAACCGCCTGAGACCCTCGGCGTCTCCATGTTGAACTGCTAATTGAATATCAAAAACATCCATGTAATGTAAAAACAATACTCGTTTATTGTCATATAAGTTCACCAGCATTTTCCATGCTACTGGGTAATTCGATTCTATCAAAGTCAAGTGCTCTATATCTTTAGCAGCTTCCTCTGATAGCGAATCCTTTAAATAATGGAAGCGATGTAAGTCAGTAAGTCTCCGACAGTGATGGACACGCGATAGGAACACCTCCTTGAATGCAGGCCAATCTAAGAATTTACCATTGAAAGTTGGCAGCATAACCGTGGGCAACTCCATTTCCTCCATAGGGGTTATACAATGTTCATTCATAGTCTGATGCAAACACGTCTCATTGAATGCGTAGATGCCGGATGTCTGTGCTCCTTGTGCTCATGCAACTCATTACGTAACTCAGCTACTCCCACGATGTAGGTCTCTTCAAACTCATCCCTGATTGCCGTATCAAAATACCTTGTTCTAATCTCCTCGTTGTCTCGCACTCGTACAAGCTGCTGAGGGTTGCGTTTAAATTCTGTGTTAATTTCTACCAGCGATTCGAGCCTGGCTTCGAGCTGTGTTTCCGTATGTTCCGATTCATCAGCCTTGTATTTTTTCAGTGATTTCTCCAACGAGGAACAGTGCAGTTTGCTCAAAAGTTAAATACATGAGATTCTCGGCCATTATGAATACCTAACCTTACACGTTAGTGTCAAATTGCACTCACCTTTTCAATTAAGTCGCACTGTCTTCAGCAATCACGATCCAATGTCCAATCCCAAATTCCTCAGTCCAATCGCCAAGAATCAATCCTCACAGGAGGCACCAAAAATATGTTGGATATCGCCTGCGCCAGGTGCGGAGCCCCAAACTGCCCGTAGATATGATGCGGCCTGCGGCGTGGTTACCAACCGAGGCGGCTTTGAGGGTTTTGCACGATTGGTGGGAATGATGAGGTAAGCAAAAAAATCCCAGTTCACGAGCGGGGTTGTTCATTTTAAACTTCAACTTTTATTGAACTTAACCTAAATACTATAATTATAAATTTGACCTACACAGAGCATAACTTAAAGTAACAGGACTGAATGCTCGACCGCTTGAGAGAGCCACTAAATTCAGGCGCACTCTTATAATATCCGCTCTTAGGCTGGCTCGATTGCTCTTGCTGATTGGCTTTAGCCCAAACATTCTCACCCCTTTGATGATTGCAGCAAATTTACGTCCGCAAGCTGTCAGATTCTCGGGCTTGGTACCTTAACTTAAACTGAAAATAGAAGAGTACAATTTAACATTTACGTAAAGGTGAGGTGTCTTTATCAAGCCAATTCTCTTGTATGGGTAATGGACAGAGCTTTGTTACTGGCCGTTTGATAACACCACTGCTTGTTTTTAGAGTTACAACTCTAACTAATCCATCTGCACCAGTATGAGTGCTTGCAATCCGACCCAAAGGCCACCGATGCGAAGGGAATCGTTCATCCTTAATTAACACCATGCATCCAACATCTAGGTTTCTCTTCATCTGCAGCCATTTTGGTCTTCTCTGCAACCGTGTCAAGTATTCAGAGTTCCACCTTTTCCAAAATTGTTGTGAATAGTATTGACAGTTTCTCCACCGATGCACTAAACTCAGTTGAGGTCATTCAGCTGTAGGAGGCGACAAGAGCGCATCATCAGTGAGAAAGTGACCGGGGGTTAACACCATCAAATCCTCAGGATCATTCGAAATAGGACATAGAGGCCTTGAATGAAGACAAGACTCGATTTGTGCTAATACTATCGCAATTTCCTCAAAGGTTAACACTCGCTCTCCAATGGATCTCTTGAGATGATACTTAATGGACTTAACTCCGGCTTCCCATAATCCACCAAAGTGTGGAGCTGATGGAGGGTTGAAATGCCAAGTGATTCCCTTATTCAGCAATTTTGGCGCGATTAATCTTGAAATGTATGAGTAGTATGCATCCCTATCAGCTTGTAGTTTTTTGTTGGCCTGAACAGAATTTCACCATTGAGAGGTAATAAACTGCTATCTCTTGGGACCGGCTTGCTAGAAGAGAGTGAATTCCATTCGTTTTCAAAACAGTCCTTTTGCACCAATCTTATTACTTCTCTGAGGCTTTCCTCTAATTCATCTGTTAATACCTCACTTCGCTTACGCTCAGACTCTATTATGCGACAGTTTCGAATAAAACGCTTAACATATACCATAACTCGAAGAAGTCGGGTATACGATGAATATTGACCTATGAACATCGGGCTAGGCATCTCTTCCAATGATATCTTGTGGCAAGTCAAGCATCTTGTTTCAATACTTACATGTGAGAGTGACTGTTGATCAATGTTATTGCACGGCCATCCTTCTTCCGGACCTTGTAACCACTGCGGCCCATGCCACCACATTTCACATGACGTCAACTTAGATACGCTAATTCCCCGACTCAGATGGTCGGCAGGATTATCAATCGAGGGAACATGTCTCCATTCGATATCTCCAGAATTTGGTTTATGCGATTTAAAACAAATACCTTCCAGTTTGCACCTCCTCTACGGATCCAACTGATGGCTAACATTGAGTTGGACCAAAAAATAGTACTGCACAAGTTTATATTAATTCGCAAATTCTGTTTTAAATAAATTTTTGCAGCTTCAAGAGCAGCACACAACTCGGCTCTGGGTTTGGTTAATTGTTACTTAACGGGCGAGACCTTACATTTTGACAGCAGCAACTCCGTATGAAATGCGTGAACCCCGGTTGGAACACGTAAATATGCAACCGCTCCATAGGCTTGAGTTGAGTTGATGCATCACAAAAGATATGTAGTTCTGCTGCTGCGTTATATAATCCCCATGTTATATATCGTGGTATGCGTATGTATGAAATATTGGGCAAGTCCGTTTAAAACTTCTCCCATTTTCTTCTAACGGCTGCTGGCACTATGTCATTCCAGCCAATCTTATCCTTCCAAAGACGCTGCATTAGTATTTTCCCGGTTACAACAATCGGACTCAGCCATCCCATAGGATCGAATAACCTCGCAACTTTTGACAGTATTGACCGCTTTGTCGGTAAGCCTGCTAATAGATCAAAATTTAAATGAAATCGAAATTCATCCTCCACGGGGCTCCAATGTATACACAGCGTACGAATTGTGTCCTCGCCATCAAGGTGCAACAATCCCTTCGTTTCTCGAAATTCGATAGGTATCTTTTGTAGCAGTTTTAGGCAATTACTTGCTCATTTTCTCAACTCAAATGTGCCACTGCGTAACATACCAATGACTTGACTCTGGATAGCTTACGCCTCTGCAACACTATCCGCTCCAGAAAATATGTCATCAACATACATCTGATGTTTCACCACATCCACTGCCAATGAAAATGTCTCCTTTTCGTCTGCAATTAACTGTTGCATGACTCGCAGAGCTAAAAAGGATGCTGAAATAATTCCAATCATAACTGTTAAGCATGCATACTCTTTGATGTAATCGTTCTTATCGGGTTTCCATAACATGCGCTGATACTGGGCATCTTCCCTTGGAAACACGAATCTTAGACCACGCCAATTGCTAAGATATCATTCAATGACTTCCCATTGCTTGTCTTACTCGAGCCATCGAACACAACTCGGACCTTCGTAGTTGATGATGTTTCCTTTATAACTGCGTGATGTGGTAGATAACAATGTTGAACTCCTCCTTCGGATGATTGCATGATGTTATAAATCTTAGGCGTAACTTGTTCCATTTGGCCCTAATTTTAACACAATTCCTGTAGACGCTTCGGTAATTCTTTCATTCGCTAAATCGCTTGTAAGTCGTAGTTGTTGGGCTGCATTCTCCGAAATGAACGACGCTTGGGAACCCTGATCCAAGAAAGCTCGAAACTTTAAAGGGTACCCATCTTTAGACTCGATAAGCACCATTGCTGTTGGTAACAAGACCTCCTGTCTTGTAAAATGTAGGACTTCATCCTTTCCGTTGATTAAATTTGTAGATACTTGCTGTGCACTTGTTTTCCGTGGGGCGCCGTTTCTAGACTCATCCATTTGACCACGCGTTCTATCCAGGTGAATTAAAGTATGGTGCCGCGCAGAGCACCTTGCATAATTTCGCGAGCTGCCCCATGTCACGCGAGCTGCGTAATGATTCGGACTAAGACACTTAAAACACAACCGATGCTTCAATACTGTTTGTGGGGCTGGCGTCAGATAAATAATCCTTAGGTTATTGTTGAAGAAAGAGCACTTTATTCGCTTTATTATTATTATTATTAGTATTTTGAGCCATCGGCAGACCGCCTTGGGTCGGGAGGATACCTGGTAGGATGATGTCTGGGTTGACGTCGGCGCCGAGTACCAAAGGTACTGGAGATGGACGGAACCAGTTGTTGTCCGCCAAAGCGACGTTGCTGAATGTCCGCTCTGATAGCTCGGGCTGGAGTTATGCAGCTGAGTTGCGGGTCAGCCATTAAGACCACCTCTCGAGACATCTGAGTTGTCTTGGAGCGTAGCACGGCTGTGCACGCTCCTTCTGCGCCAATGCGTGTGACGGAAAGGTCATAGGCCCTTGCCACGGTTGCATTAATGCGGCTTACTGAACAACATGGATCGATCAGAGCCCGAGTCTCAAGGGCCTTTTTTCCGGTGTCGAGCAGCACTATGGCGGTGGGCAGTATACTGACCCCCTTGTGCTGGAGAAGGGACGTAAGCGACGTCCGTATAGTAGCACGTCTCGGGCTTGGGGGTGATGTGCCGCTGGAGGCCGAGGAGCCAGAAGCTCTTCTTGTGGGCCTGTTGGCTGACCGAGAGGGTCGAGCGCTACGGGGATCACGCATGTGGAGCAAGGTGTGGTGGTCCCTTTTGCAAATTTTGCACTTGCCTCCACTGCGACATGATTCCCCTGAATGCTGATGAGCCAGGCAGTTGGAGCAATATTTGTTAATCAAAACGGCTCGGAGACGCTTCTCGGACGTGAGCTTCAAGAGGCGCTGGCACTTGCGTAGCGCATGGATGCCTCTACACACCCGGGATCTAAAGGAGTTGACGGTGCCATGCTGGTTCTCTACAGAGGAGTGAACTGGAGAATAAGATGTAGGAGAGGTGTTATTGTGTGATGATTTTGTTTTGAAAGAGGGATTAGTTGCTTTTAAGGATTGGTCGGTGGTGTTATTTGCCTCAGTAGGAAGAAGGACCAATTTGGCTATTGGCCTTCGGATGACACCACGAGCGGTAAGCACGTCCACTACGCGGACCTTGTCATCTGTGCCTGGGCAAGCCAGCTGGACTCGGCCAAGGCGCCATTCATTTATTGGTATGTTATCTTCCTTGATAATTACCATATCACCGACTTGGAGGTCCCTTGTAAGGGACTGCCATTTGTTTCGCTTATGGAGCTCTTTTAAATACTCATTCTTCCACCGGAAGCAGAATTGCTGGTGGAGCGCTTTGAGTCGCTGCCAGCGGTTAATTATAGAAATAGCGTCTTCTTTGATTACTGGCTCGTTAGTTGACAGAAGAGGGCCACCAACTAGGAAGTGGCCTGGACTTAGAGCCAATAAATCAGTCGGATCTTCCGACATTGGAGAGATTGGCCTGGAGTTAAGGCAGGCTTCAATCTTGGAGAGGAGAGCCGCGAACTCCTCAAATGTATATTTTGAGGATGCGGTGGATTTGTAGAAGTGGGTCTTAAAGCTTTTGATACCTGCTTTGCCTTACGTTCCGACGCACACATTTCCTTGAATACATTACAAGTTCCAATGGGGTGCTCCTCCTTGCCGCAGACGATGCATATATCCGCTTGTCGAGTAATAAATGAAGCTTTTGCGTCTCATTGGCTTGCACGTAAGCCATATACGCCTTGCTTTTTATTCCTGCGGCTATCTATTAGCTGCGTTTCCTCGCAACTTCCCGACGATGCCGTAATCATCGTTCGATATTGGGACTCGAAGTAAACACAAAGCTCTTCAAATGTAGGTAGATCTGGCGACGAGCGTTCCCTATCTACTCTAAGTTGCTTAGGCAGCTGTTTCATCATATAATGTACCAAAAGTTGAGACTGCTGCTATATATCAACTCCAGCTTTCTCCAGCGACTGCACACATGAGCGACAGGTCTGCACAAACCGCCTGAGACCCTCGGCGTCTCCATGTTGAACTGCTAATTGAATATCAAAAACATCCATGTAATGTAAAAACAATACTCGTTTATTGTCATATAAGTTCACCAGCATTTTCCATGCTACTGGTTAATTCGATTCTATCAAAGTCAAGTGCTCTATATCTTTAGCAGCTTCCTCTGATAGCGAATCCTTTAAATAATGGAAGCGATGTAAGTCAGTAAGTCTCCGACAGTGATGGACACGCGATAGGAACACCTCCTTGAATGCAGGCCAATCTAAGAATTTACCATTGAAAGTTGGCAGCATAACCGTGGGCAACTCCATTTCCTCCATAGGGGTTATACAATGTTCATTCATAGTCTGATGCAAACACGTCTCATTGAATGCGTAGATGCCGGATGTCTGTGCTCCTTGTGCTCATGCAACTCATTACGTAACTCAGCTACTCCCACGATGTAGGTCTCTTCAAACTCATCCCTGATTGCCGTATCAAAATACCTTGTTCTAATCTCCTCGTTGTCTCGCACTCGTACAAGCTGCTGAGGGTTGCGTTTAAATTCTGTGTTAATTTCTACCAGCGATTCGAGCCTGGCTTCGAGCTGGGTTTCCGTATGTTCCGATTCATCAGCCTTGTATTTTTTCAGTGATTTCTCCAACGAGGAACAGTGCAGTTTGCTCAAAAGTTAAATACATGAGATTCTCGGCCATTATGAATACCTAACCTTACACGTTAGTGTCAAATTGCACTCACCTTTTCAATTAAGTCGCACTGTCTTCAGCAATCACGATCCAATGTCCAATCCCAAATTCCTCAGTCCAATCGCCAAGAATCAATCCTCACAGGAGGCACCAAAAATATGTTGGATATCGCCTGCGCCAGGTGCGGAGCCCCAAACTGCCCGTAGATATGATGCGGCCTGCGGCGTGGTTACCAACCGAGGCGGCTTTGAGGGTTTTGCACGATTGGTGGGAATGATGAGGTAAGCAAAAAAATCCCAGTTCACGAGCGGGGTTGTTCATTTTAAACTTCAACTTGTATTGAACTTAACCTAAATACTATAATTATTAATTTGACCTACACAGAGCATACGTCCGTTGACTTGGACTGACGCTCACAGACTTCAACATGTGTCGCAAATTCCGCTGTTACTAATCGTGCAAATTCAAAGCTCAATAGAATTACAAAATACAAGAAAATAAGATAACCTAAAATAACAGGACTGAATGCTCGACCGCTTGAGAGAGCCACTAAATTCAACTTAACTCAATCGTGATAGCGCGCGATCTATTGAGTAATAAGACATTACTCAAATGCGGCTGATCTAAGGTGTATTTTCGTTAATCGCTCTTTTCATGCGCTCTCTTATAATATCCCATCTTAGGCTGGCGCGATTGCTCTTGCTGATTGGCTGTAGCCCAAACAAAGTGGCAAAATACTTTTAACACTTTTAACACCACGATTTGTTGTACAAGTTAGCACATAAGAATTGCACTTCATATTTATGTCATAAGAACACACTCTTGTTTTTAAGAACGCAAGAATGTTACAGTGTTTTGTTAACATTGCGACATTCTGCTGACGCATGAGTTCAGTGCCCGGCCACTGCGGCCAGCAGCGGTAACCCGACACTTGCCTAGATCGCAAGCGACTGTGTATGCGCCCAGCCTTTGGGTTCTGATCCAATTCAATGATTCAATTTTCTTTCAGTCCGTATCTGACTTTCAATAAATATACTTGCTCCGGCTTTGCCGTTATAACATACTTTCTTATTATTGATATTATCACTGAGCCAGAAGGCCAGTGATAAGAGAGCTAAGTGAAGCTACCAACATAATCAACATAAAAAGACAAGTTACAATCTCCTCGCATATTGACTGCGAGAGACCCTAGACCCAAGCTAACACGCGTTGTTAGGCATTCTCCAACAGCGCGGGACAGCAACCTTCTTAATTGGCGCCAAACCAACGAGAATCTACACCCTTAGAAAGGATTAAAAATTTCTGTCTCGTACTATGTAGTTCATTACAAATTTTTTTCATGTCATCGAAGCCTGAACTGAAATCAAACTACTGAATACAGCAAAAGTGTACTGTGAATATATCAAGCCATTCTAAATAAAAGAAAACCGTAAAAAGATATTTACATATATGCTTCATACTTCAGCGGTTCAAGGCAATAAGTGCATTTCGCGGCAACATCAAAATTTCGTTGTAAGATAATAACGTATACGAGCTGGCTGGAAGTGATTAAAAATATTAAAGCAGAGTGCGACAGTGAAACAGAGTGGGACCCACAGGAAAGCGACTATCAAGTGAACATAGAAGTTAGTGATAGCCACACACAAAGCGAACTGAATGTAAACCAAGTACAAGAGATAGTACAGAACGCTGTCAGCCAAGCATTGGAGAGATTCCAGGCACAGTTTAGTGAGATGAGCGCAAGAGTTAGCAGTTTGTGCATTCAAGCTCCACAAGTGGAAGTTTATCAGAGAATTTTGGTGAGCTCTGAAATCAGATGCGATAATCATCTCGATATAATTAAATCAGGTCCCAAGTTTAGTGGTGGATCTGACGAATATGTAACATGGAGGCAATCGGCCGTGGACGCGTACGAGCTGTTCAAACCATTGAATGGCAGGTGCACGCATTATCAAGCGGTAAGAATCATCAGAAATAAAATCAGGGGCGCAGCTAGGGCTGTGCTAGTATCTCACAATACAGTCTCTAATTTCGACGCAATCATAGCTAGGCTAGATTGCTCATATGCAGATAGAACTTCGCCACGCCTTTTGAGGCAAAACCTCGAAATGGTTAGGCAAGGTGAATTAAGCCTCATGGAATATTATGATGAGGTCGAAAGGAAGTTGACCGTAGTTACAAGCAAAATCGTAATGTCACACCAGGCGGAGTACGCGCTACATTGCTTAACTGTGAAGTCAGAGCAGATGCACCCCACGCGTTTATTTCTGGACTGAAAAAGTCACTTAAGGCCATTGTTCTTCCGGCACAGACGAAAGACTTAGCATCTGCATTGGCATTAGCCAGAAGCAGAATCGAGCATAGAGCGCAGTATGTTTTCGACATCCTACGCCAAAGCCATTGCTGAGAGAGAACAGGCGAGAGAAGATAATAGAAATCGTCCGCACGCGAAACAAGGCAAAAACAATAGAGATGATCTCGGCGGTGAGGGGAATCCTCAATTCGTTAAAAGGCAGCAGGGCAATAACCGCCACCAAGATAAGAACAAAAAAGAAAACCAAGAGCAAGCCCCAGAGCCCATGGAAGTTGACTCATCTTCTAAATGTAGGCAAGCTACCAAAAAAGGCACAACGCGTCAGATAGGGTAACAGGACCAAGGCGGCAGCGACTGAACAACGTTGTTCAGAGCGCCCCAGATTCGTAAGACCCAGAATATGAAAGGTCAGCGCAGGCCGCTGCAATCGAAATCGTAGACGACATCGAGTCATGCCAGCTGGGTGGGAAAAATCTAAGAATATTAATTGATACAAGACTGGCAAAGAATTACATTAAGCCCGTAAGGGAGCTAAAAGAAGTAATTCCTGTCGAAAGCCCTTTCACCGTAAGCTCGATACACGGTTCGAGCAAAATAACTAGTAAGTGTCTTATGAAAATTTTTGGCCATTGTTCGTGCAAGACACACTCAACTCATTATCATCATTATAGGATTCGACTTGTTGACACAAGCACAACTAGCGTTGAACTTACGTAACAACACTATTAATTACAAGGAGAAAGGAAGGCTATCTTCGGCACGCCGAAGATCTAAAACCCTTGCAGACCCAACCTTTTAATAATGCTCATGCTTTGCCCGTATTTAAGAAGCACAGAGAAAATAGTTAATGCCGAGTCTGGTCAAGATATCTTGATAAACAAAAAAGTTTTTCAATCAAAAACCTAGTTTTCGACCGATCGGCAGATATATGATATAGTAGTCCGATGTAAATAAGATTTTGCAAAAATTAAGGGAGCATAGTGAAATTTGTAAACACCGTGTTTAATCAAATTATCTTGAAAAACAAAATGTTTTTCATACAATATCCTGCTTTTCGACCGATCGTTACTATGGCGGCTATATGATATACTGGTCCGATCCATACATATGTGCTGCGTGCAGCAGAAAGAAGGACTTATGCAAAGTTTCATAAAGATAGCTATAAAACTGAGAGACTAGTTCGCATAGAAACAGACAGACGGACATGGCTATAACGACTCGGCTGTTGATACTGATCAAGAATATATATGCTTTATGGGGTGCTTTATGTCTCCTTTTATGTGTTACACATTTCACGACAAAATTATAATACCCTCTGCAAGGGTATAAAAACAAATCCGAGCAGTTGCAGTATCATACTGTGACAGTGTAAACTTCACAGATGTGGATGACATAATAGTGCCTACATCCGTCAAAAAGGAATTCAGAAGAATGATTTTGAAAAGAATAAAAGTGTTATCGACCTCTAACGAGGCGTTGCCAACAACACTTCAGCCATTGCTACAATCCGCACTGTAGACAACGAGTCAATCTACACGAAATTAATAACCTTACCCAATGGGAGTTTCAGATTTCGTTAATAACGAAATGAAGCAGTTACTTAAAGATGGCATCAATAGACCATCAAAGTCCCCATACAACAGCCCAGCATAGGTTGTTGACAAATAAGGCCTTGACAGCAATGGCAGCAAAAATAAACGATTAGTGATCGACTTTAGGAAGCTAAACGAGCGAACTATAGCCAATCGATACTCAATGCCAAATATTCCTATGATTCTAGCGAATCTAGGAAAATCCAAATTTTTTAAGACTCTAGATTTGAAATCGGGGTATCACCAAATTAATTTAGCAGAACCAGACCGTGAGAAAACGTCATTCGCAGTGAACGGCGGGAAATATGAGTTTTGCCGTCTGACTTTTGGCTTGAAAACGCAGGAAGCATTTTTCAAAGAGCCATCGATGACATCCTGAGGGAACACATATAAAAAATATGTTACGTTCATGTGGATGACGTAATAATGCAACACATTGACACAATCTTAAAATGCTTGGACGATGCCAACATGAGAGTAGCACAAGAGAAAACCAAGTTCTTTAAAGAGAGCGTCGAATTCTTAGGCTTTGTTTTGACCCAAAACTGGGCAAAAACTGTCCCTGAAAAGGTGAGAGCTATAAAGGAGTATACTGATCCGAAAAATCTGTTCAGCCTGCGATCATTTCTGGGGCTAGCTAGTTACTACAGGGGGTTTATTAAGGACTTCGCAGCAATAGCAAGGCCTCTAACCAATATTCTCAAAAGAGAATATGGCTCGGTGAGCAATCAGATGTCCAAAAGGGTCACGATTGAATTTGAAGAAACTCAACGTAATGCTTTCAAAAGACTGAGGAATAGTCTGGCATCAGAAGATGTCATACCAGGCTTCAAGCAGCCCTTTGACCTAACTACTGACAACAACAATGGATGGCATCGGTGCAGTCCTATCCCAAGGGGGCAGACCTATTTCCATGATACGCCACGAATGAGCGAGAGTTGTTAGCTATTGTCTGGGCTCTAGGTAAACTGCAAAATTACCTCTATGGGACAAGAGAAATAAATATTTTCGCTAATCATCAGCCCCTTACTTTTGCTGTATCAGATAGAAACACGAATGCAAAAATCAAACGATGGAAGGCATTCATCGATGAACACAACGCAAAAGTGTTCTTCAAACCAGGCAGACCCTGTCTCGTCAAAATGTAACGCCTTACAAAACGATATACAGTCAGACGCTGCAACGATTCACAGCAAAGTGTCATTGACATACACGACCGAAACGACTGAAAAACCTTTAAGCTGTTTCAAAAATCAAATTGTTCTTGAAGAAGCGAAATTTCCATTGAAACGAGCTATCATACTCTTTGGCCGAAAAATAAGCCACATTATAAACTTCACAAACAAAAATACCCTATTCGAAACAATCAAGCCACTTATCAAAACAGACGCGGTAAACGCAATACACTGCGATCTACCAGCACTAGCCAGTATACAACATGATTTAGTGCTAAATTTCCCGGCAACCAAATTCTTGCACTGCAAAAATATCGTGGTCAACATTACAGTTAAAAAAAAATGAACAAATCGAAATTGTCAGCACTGAACATAGCCGCGCGCACAGAGCCGCCCAGGAAAATACGAAACAAATCCTTCGTGACTATTATTTTCCACAAATGACGAAGTTTTCCAACGATATAGTAACAAATTGCAAAATATGCACTAGGGCAAAGTACGATAGGCACCCCAAAAAACAAATACTTGGAGAGACACCAATTCCATCATAAGTTAGAGAAATACTCCACATTTCTTACTTGCATTGACAAGTTCTCAAAATTCGCCGTAGTACAGCCGCTGGCGTCTAGCATAATAATCGATGTAAAACCGCCCATCATTCAGCTGTTCAATTTATTTCCACAGACCAAGACAATTTACTGCGATAACGAAGTTTCTTTTAATTCAGAAACTATCAGGGCGCTGTTAAACCACGGGTACGACGTCGACATTGTGAACGCGCCACCACTAAACAGTTGCTCAAATTGCCAAGTCGAACGTTTTCACAGCACACTCGCAGACATAGCCTTAAAAAAAATGACTGACAATACAGTCGAATTGATACTAAGGGCAACAATCACGTACAACCGATCCATACATTCGGTCACAGACCAGACACCTATCGACATAAAACAAGCAGCGTCTAACGAACTTAGACAGGCCATTAAAAATAAAATTGCTAGGGCCCAGCACGATAGCATTGAAATATCCAACCTGAATGGACAAAACAGGGTATTTGAGGTAGGCGAAAAAGTTTTCGTAAAAAATAACGGAAGGTAAAAAAAAGGACAGAAGAAACAATTTAAGCAGACCTGGGAACGTCCGTTCAAGTCTAGTCTAGTGTTAGGAGTAATACATGGTCGGATTATCGACTACTCCCACTCCAACTATATCCCGGTAGTCGACGGAAAGGTACTGGTACTGGTTTAATTGATGCGAACAATAGACAGGTAGTCATTAATACACAAACACAAGCACAAATTAATAAACTCACCGACACAGTGAACGGAATAATTAAAGCTAAAAGAAATGAATTGGTTGACACACCCCATTTATATAAAACACTATTAGCAAGAATTAGAAAACTAATAAATTAAATATCGAGCTTGATACTTACAATTACTCTAGCTAAAGCGGGTATAATTAATCCCACAATATTTGACTACAATGATTTGAAATCAATTATAAATGAACACCCTGTCGAAATTCCCAAAGTTAGCCTAACCGAGGCGTCTAAAATCAAAGTCCTCCAGTCAGAGAACATTGTCCATATATTAAAAGCGTATCCTAGGGTCAAGCTCATCTGCAAGAAAATCGCCATCTTCCCGGTGGCACACCAACACATCACACTACAGCTACAAGATGATACTATATATATATCAATGAATGCGAAACGACGACCTACGCAAAGAATTACATTAAGCCCGTAAGGGAGCTAAAAGAAGTAATTCCTGTCGAAAGCCCTTTCACCGTAAGCTCGATACACGGTTCGAGCAAAATAACTAGTAAGTGTCTTATGAACATTTTTGGCCATTGTTCGTGCAAGACACACTCAACTCATTATCATCATTATATGATTCGACTTGTTGACACAAGCACAACTAGCGTTGAACTTACGTAACAACACTATTAATTACAACGAGAAAGGAAGGCTATCTTCGGCACGCCGAAGATCTAAAACCCTTGCAGACCCAACCTTTTAATAATGCTCATGCTTTGCCCGTATCTAAGAAGCACAGAGAAAATAGTTAATGCCGAGTTTGGTCAAGATATCTTGATAAACAAAAAAGTTTTTCAATCAAAAACCTAGTTTTCGACCGATCGGCAGATATATGATATAGTAGTCCGATGTAAATAAGATTTTGCAAAAATTAAGGGAGCATAGTGAAATTTGTAAACACCGTGTTTAATCAAATTATCTTGAAAAACAAAATGTTTTTCATACAATATCCTGCTTTTCGACCGATCGTTACTATGGCGGCTATATGATATACTGGTCCGATCCATACATATGTGCTGCGTGCAGCAGAAAGAAGGACTTATGCAAAGTTTCATAAAGATAGCTATAAAACTGAGAGACTAGTTCGCATAGAAACAGACAGACGGACATGGCTATAACGACTCGGCTGTTGATACTGATCAAGAATATATATGCTTTATGGGGTGCTTTATGTCTCCTTTTATGCGTTACACATTTCACGACAAAATTATAATACCCTCTGCAAAGGTATAAAAACAAATCCGAGCAGTTGCAGTATCATACTGTGACAGTGTAAACTTCACAGATGTGGATGACATAATAGTGCCTACATCCGTCAAAAAGGAATTCAGAAGAATGATTTTGAAAAGAATAAAAGTGTTATCGACCTCTAACGAGGCGTTGCCAACAACACTTCAGCCATTGCTACAATCCGCACTGTAGACAACGAGTCAATCTACACGAAATTAATAACCTTACCCAATGGGAGTTTCAGATTTCGTTAATAACGAAATGAAGCAGTTACTTAAAGATGGCATCAATAGACCATCAAAGTCCCCATACAACAGCCCAGCATAGGTTGTTGACAAAAAAGGCCTTGACAGCAATGGCAGCAAAAATAAACGATTAGTGATCGACTTTAGGAAGCTAAACGAGCGAACTATAGCCAATCGATACTCAATGCCAAATATTCCTATGATTCTAGCGAATCTAGGAAAATCCAAATTTTTTAAGACTCTAGATTTGAAATCGGGGTATCACCAAATTAATTTAGCAGAACCAGACCGTGAGAAAACGTCATTCGCAGTGAACGGCGGGAAATATGAGTTTTGCCGTGTGACTTTTGGCTTGAAAACGCAGGAAGCATTTTTCAAAGAGCCATCGATGACATCCTGAGGGAACACATATAAAAAATATGTTACGTTCATGTGGATGACGTAATAATGCAACACATTGACACAATCTTAAAATGCTTGGACGATGCCAACATGAGAGTAGCACAAGAGAAAACCAAGTTCTTTAAAGAGAGCGTCGAATTCTTAGGCTTTGTTTTGACCCAAAACTGGGCAAAAACTGTCCCTGAAAAGGTGAGAGCTATAAAGGAGTATACTGATCCGAAAAATCTGTTCAGCCTGCGATCATTTCTGGGGCTAGCTAGTTACTACAGGGGGTTTATTAAGGACTTCGCAGCAATAGCAAGGCCTCTAACCAATATTCTCAAAGGAGAATATGGCTCGGTGAGCAATCAGATGTCCAAAAGGGTCACGATTGAATTTGAAGAAACTCAACGTAATGCTTTCAAAAGACTGAGGAATAGTCTGGCATCAGAAGATGTCATACCAGGCTTCAAGCAGCCCTTTGACCTAACTACTGACAACAACAATGGATGGCATCGGTGCAGTCCTATCCCAAGGGGGCAGACCTATTTCCATGATACGCCACGAATGAGCGAGAGTTGTTAGCTATTGTCTGGGCTCTAGGTAAACTGCAAAATTACCTCTATGGGACAAGAGAAATAAATATTTTCGCTAATCATCAGCCCCTTACTTTTGCTGTATCAGATAGAAACACGAATGCAAAAATCAAACGATGGAAGGCATTCATCGATGAACACAACGCAAAAGTGTTCTTCAAACCAGGAAGACCCTGTCTCGTCAAAATGTAACGCCTTACAAAACGATATACAGTCAGACGCTGCAACGATTCACAGCAAAGTGTCATTGACATACACGACCGAAACGACTGAAAAACCTTTAAGCTGTTTCAAAAATCAAATTGTTCTTGAAGAAGCGAAATTTCCATTGAAACGAGCTATCATACTCTTTGGCCGAAAAATAAGCCACATTATAAACTTCACAAACAAAAATACCCTATTCGAAACAATCAAGCCACTTATCAAAACAGACGCGGTAAACGCAATACACTGCGATCTACCAGCACTAGCCAGTATACAACATGATTTAGTGCTAAATTTCCCGGCAACCAAATTCTTGCACTGCAAAAATATCGTGGTCAACATTACAGTTAAAAAAAATGAACAAATCGAAATTGTCAGCACTGAACATAGCCGCGCGCACAGAGCCGCCCAGGAAAATACGAAACAAATCCTTCGTGACTATTATTTTCCACAAATGACGAAGTTTTCCAACGATATAGTAACAAATTGCAAAATATGCACTAGGGCAAAGTACGATAGGCACCCCAAAAAACAAATACTTGGAGAGACACCAATTCCATCATAAGTTAGAGAAATACTCCACATTTCTTACTTGCATTGACAAGTTCTCAAAATTCGCCGTAGTACAGCCGCTGGCGTCTAGCATAATAATCGATGTAAAACCGCCCATCATTCAGCTGTTCAATTTATTTCCACAGACCAAGACAATTTACTGCGATAACGAAGTTTCTTTTAATTCAGAAACTATCAGGGCGCTGTTAAACCACGGGTACGACGTCGACATTGTGAACGCGCCACCACTAAACAGTTGCTCAAATTGCCAAGTCGAACGTTTTCACAGCACACTCGCAGACATAGCCTTAAAAAAATGACTGACAATACAGTCGAATTGATACTAAGGGCAACAATCACGTACAACCGATCCATACATTCGGTCACAGACCAGACACCTATCGACATAAAACAAGCAGCGTCTAACGAACTTAGACAGGCCATTAAAAATAAAATTGCTAGGGCCCAGCACGATAGCATTGAAATATCCAACCTGAATGGACAAAACAGGGTATTTGAGGTAGGCGAAAAAGTTTTCGTAAAAAATAACGGAAGGTAAAAAAAAGGACAGAAGAAACAATTTAAGCAGACCTGGGAACGTCCGTTCAAGTCTAGTCTAGTGTTAGGAGTAATACATGGCCGGATTATCGACTACTCCCACTCCAACTATATCCCGGTAGTCGACGGAAAGGTACTGGTACTGGTTTAATTGATGCGAACAATAGACAGGTAGTCATTAATACACAAACACAAGCACAAATTAATAAACTCACCGACACAGTGAACGGAATAATTAAAGCTAAAAGAAATGAATTGGTTGACACACCCCATTTATATAAAACACTATTAGCAAGAATTAGAAAACTAATAAATTAAATATCGAGCTTGATACTTACAATTACTCTAGCTAAAGCGAGTATAATTAATCCCACAATATTTGACTACAATGATTTGAAATCAATTATAAATGAACACCCTGTCGAAATTCCCAAAGTTAGCCTAACCGAGGCGTCTAAAATCAAAGTCCTCCAGTCAGAGAACATTGTCCATATATTAAAAGCGTATCCTAGGGTCAAGCTCATCTGCAAGAAAATCGCCATCTTCCCGGTGGCACACCAACACATCACACTATAGCTACAAGATTATACTATATATATATCAATGAATGCGAAACGACGACCTACGCCGCCGTCTGCAAATTGGCAGCGCAAGACACCTGCGCACGAGAACTGCACGCTGGTAGCACAGCCATTTGCCGCACGCAGCCAAGCCACGTCGACGACGGCATGATCCATTTCAAAGAGAGTGCTGCCAAGGTCATCCAAAATTTCGAGGACAATTGAAGGCCGCCCGGTCACATAAGATTTGGGTTGCAGCAGGCGTCATCCTCAGTGTCGTTGGCATTGGTTTTATCAACGTTTGGCAGATTGTAAAGAGAAGGCAAGCATCAAAGGAAGTACAGAAGGCCATTAACAGCTATAAAATAACCGAGGACAGTCAGAAGCTTGAGGGGGGAGTAGTTAGCACATAAGAATTACACTTCATATTTATGTCATAAGACATGTTTTTAAGAACGCAAGAATGTTACAGTGCACTTAGCTTACATTGGGACATTCTGCTGACGCATGAGTTCGGTGCCCGGCCACTGCGGCCAGCAGCGGTAACCCGACACTTGCCTATGTCGCAAGCGACTGTGTTGGCGTATGCAGATTCGGCTTGCCGGATATAACAGCTGAGACTTATGCGCCCAGCCTTTGGGTTCTGATCCAATTCAATGATTCAATTCCGTTTTAGTTTGTATCTGACTTTCAATAAATATACTTGCTCCGGCTTTGCCGTTATAACATACTTTCTTATTATTGAGAGAATCACTGAGCTCCAAGGCCAGTCATATGAGAGCTTAGTGAAGCTACCAACATAATCAACATAAAACAAGTCAGAGGTTCTAGTCGGGAGCTCCCGACTAGGGAATACCCTGAACCCTCTTTGAGGTGGTAGCGGGGAGGTGGCGATAGGTATAAAATGAAAGATGCTTGACATATATATAATATTCTAGAAGCAAAATATTATGTTTAGTGACTGTAGCTCTTATTATTTACCCAATTTGCTCAAAAAACAGGATGTCAACATCGATTTTTATCGATTGCTTGGAAACCGAGTAAGTTATCGATTATCGGAAACAAACTCGATCTGCGTAGGCACTAGGAGCACCTACATCTAATTTTAATTTGAGCTCTCTAGCACTTATAGGTTCTGAGATCCTTGCGTTCATACATACGGACAAACGGACATACATGGCTAGATCGACTCGGCTATTGATGCTGATCAAGAATATATATACTTTATGGGTTCGGAGATGCTTCCTTCTGCCTGTTACATACATTTACATTTTGCACAAATACAATATACAATTTTGACCCATTTTCAATGGGTTCAGGGTATAAAGACAAGTTACAAAATATTAATGAAATATAATTCTTAAATTACGAGCTCAGATTTATAATTACAGTGTTGAAAAGATTTACTTCGTGGTCATCTAAGGCCTTCTATGCGTAAAATGAAGGTTTTAATGCATCCTTCTGCCTGATACATACAAATAAATACACAAATAAATAATACCCTTGCACAAACACATTATACCCTTTTTATCCATTTTCAATGGGTTCAGGGTAAAAATAATATTACAACAAGAAATACACACAAAATACGACATACATTAGAAATATTACAGCAGCCGATACGCCCACAAGCTGCTGCAGCACTCGAACGCGGCCGCCAGGGTCCCGGCTGACCCCATAGAGAGAGGTGCCTCCGAAGGCTACAACCCGACGACCTACCTACGAGGCGAATTGCACTTTCCACCGTAATATCTTTTATTTTGGCAAAAATGTGAAACACGTCTCAAATGACATGTTTTTATTGATTTGAGGGCGAATCGTCACCCACTTAATCTTTGACCCCCATTTCCAGCGCGCAAAAAAAAAAAAAAAGAAATATTATACATAATAAACACACTAAACAACAAACAAGAATGCTACAATGCAGACACCGAAAATTGCGATCATTTGTACAGACGCTTGAACGGTCAAACAGTTTTAACGTCCACGTAAAAGAGCGTAGACGTGTAAAATTATGTTTGTCTTAAAATGGTTTCATTAAATTTATTTGAATCTTAATTAGATAGAGGTATGTAGTTTCTACTTTATATATATCTCTACTAGAGGGTATAACCCGGCCATGCCCGTGCCAAGTATAAAATTAATTTTCTCAAAAAACGTTCAAAATGTTTTTTAAATTTCATACAAACGTTTTCCGCTAATTTACCATTGTTTCAGGTGGAATATCCCAAATCGCTGAAACAGGTATCCTTAAGTTACTATGTGAAGCTTTAAAAATAAGTTTGAAGCAAATCGCACAGAACTTAAAACTGAACCAAAATATCTTTGAATTGCACTTTCCACCGTCAAAGCTTTGAAAAAAATGTGAAACACGTCTCAAATGATATTTTTTTATTGATCCATAGAATAAATTTGAGGGCGAACGTCACCCACCAAATCTTTGATCCCCATTTCCACCCAGGATGGATGGGTTTTTCAAAAAGTGGGAAATACCCATAAGATGAGTTTTGACAAAGATCTTTGAAAATGATTTGAGGCCGATCGCATGCTAAACAGTAAAGTTTCATACAAACATTTTTCGCGATTTTTGAACACTTCAGGGTGGAATTCTCCGAAACCCCGTCTTAACGTGCACCATTATTACATAAACTAACCACAGTGTAAACTTAGGCTTTCTAGCTCTTACGGTAAGGGCTGCGCGTTGATCACCAATCAGTCAGTCAGGACAAACAGTGGTGGAAATGGGGATCAAAGATTTGGTGGGTGACGTTTCGCGCTCAAATTCTATTCCAAGGGTTTATATGAAACGTATTTCACACTTTACGCAGAATCCAAGCTTTCTCGGTAGATTTGTTCAAATGCTTTTGAGGGGCGTTTCCCACTTTTTGTTAAACACGTTCCTCCTTGGTGGAAATGGTGTTCAAAGATTTTGTGGGTGAGTTTTCGTGTTCAAATTTATTTGCAAAGATCAATACGAAAAATCATTTCAGATGTGTTTCATACTTTTCGCAGAATCCCAGCTTTCTCGGTGGAATATGCGATTCTAAGATTTTTTTGGTGTAGTTACAAGTTCTGTCTAATTTGTTTAAAAGCTCTACATAAGAACATAAAGAAAACGTGTTTCAGCGATTTGGGAAATTTCACCCGCACCAGTGGTAAATTCGCGTAAAACGATTGTATGAAAGTTATTTGTTCATACTCCTTTTTAATGGACTTTGAGAGTGTAAGATCGACAACCAATCGAATGTAAATTTATATGTAATCAATGTAACCATATTATAGGATAAGATAATAAGCAACCTAGTGCAATATGCCTGAAGTATCGATATCGCTTATGATATCGATACTTCGAGCAAAACAAGAAGAAGAATAAAAAAAAAGGAATTTGAATGTTGAAATCGGAGCCGTACGGAACGGACGAGAATCATAAGAATAAAGCCAACGGCCGTTTGTATTTTACAAATCAGGTGTGGGGTATACCCAAATAACATTGCAAATCATTGGCAATGAAATACACCGAAATATTAAGAAAATCAAAGAGCGAATTAATTTCCCTATTGGGCGCCCACAGCGTCGAGTTTGGAGAAAGCGTCTCAATTCATCAATTGCGCTCAGCCCTAAAAGTAATCATGGACGATCCCGTGGATCGAGCCGGAGCCGCAGGAGGAGATTGGATGCTGGATTTGTTTGAGGAAGGTAACAAAACGTTAGGTGGCGACGACGCAGAAGACGCTATAATTCGGGGAAACGTGGCGCCAAAGGTAGTCGAGGCAAGCGTACGTGAGAAAGAAAGAGACAACCATAGTGATACAATTTCGAAAAACGTACGCACAACCTTGACGGCTGAAAGTATTTCACCATAAAGCGCGCTGCAAACATCAGAAGGTCACGAAATTCAGCAATTGCAAGAGATGGCGAAATTATTGGAAAGCAGAAAACGAATAGCCGAGTTACAGTTAGCTATATCAAAAGCTGAAAAAGAGGTGGCTGATTTGCAGCTTGCGCCAAAGGAGCGCCTTGATGTCAGTCATATTGATACTTTAGTGCGCAGCTTTTCTGGCGACGATGGCTACTCGATCGTGCAATGGGTGCGCGACTTTGAAGACGTAATGACCCTGTACGACATACCAGATGTTAAGCGGTGGATATTAGCGAAAAAATTGCTAACTGGTTCCGCTAAGGCGTACATAGACCATGTAGCTCCATTGACCTGGAAGGACGTGCGTTGCGAACTGCTGGAAGTTTTCGAGCAAAAAGTGACTACATGGGATATAGGCAAGCAGTTGGAGGCGCGTAAGATCGGAAGAGGCGAAAGCGCATTGCAGTACTATGTTGCAATGTGCAGCATAGCAGCGCAAGCAGACATGGCTACAAGCGACGTCATCAAATTTATTGTGGACGGCCTGCAGGATAGGACTGGAGCTGCAGCAGCCATGTTATATTGCCGTTCCTTGAATGAGCTGCGTGACAAGATGATTGTATACGAGAAAGTGCGAAAAGCATCAGCTAATGTGCCTAGTCGTAGCAGCGAAACGCCAAGAGGTCGAGCAACGGGAAGTAATGCAGCAAGTCAACAGCAAAAAACCAGTGAGATACTTTGCTATAATTGCCGTGGCGTTGGTCATATGATGAAGGAGTGCAGCCAGCCAACGAGGCCAGATGGGGCGTGCTTTAAGTGCTGAAGTATGGATCATCAGTATGCGCGGTGTCCTAAGCGCAGTACTACAACAACAATTGCAGCAGTGCAAGGCAACGAGGGCACGGGTGAGATGAATAATAACGAGTTAGCAGCTGTTCAATTAATTCACCGTTTGGTGAAGAAAGAGGCACAAGTGTTTTTTGTTTATTCGATACGGGGAGTCCCGCAAGCTTTATTCATAAGGCATTAATACCAAAAAGTATAAAGTTAAAATCTGAAGTCAGTCAATACCATGGATTAGGAGGACGGCCTATCCCAACATGGGGAAAGTTGAAATGCCGAATTGACTTTCTTATGAAAACCTATATTATTTCACTTAATATTGTAGACGACAAGATATTACCTCTACCAGTATTATTAGGAAGAGATACTTTAGAAATCATTGAAGTAAAATTAGTTCATAAGAAAAGTATTAATGCTAAATATCATTTACCTCTTAATTCAATAAAGAATAAAACCGTCTATGCGACTTGTGCATCTTTGTTCACCAGTGACCAACAAATTATTAGTGATAAGCAATTCAATCATTTATCGTATAATAATGTAAGCAATCCTACATTAAGTAATCAACAAATTAGTAGCAACTTAAGCAATCAACTACTAAATGAAGAGGTAGGCAGCCAAGTTGATAGTAGTCTTCAGTACGTTAAAGAGCAAGATGATTTTAGTAACTTTTGTGCCAGTATTGAAATCGAAGAGAATGATACCATTAACGTGGGTGAAGAGTTTGGCAAATCTTGGGCAGACAAATGTAAGGAACTAATTAGAACTCATTATCTGTATCGGGAATGTGACTTTACAGTGCCCCCTAAATACAACATGACTATTAGAGTAACGGACACAACACCATTCTACTGCAATCCACGGCGCTTGTCTTATTATGAGAGAGACAAAGTAGCAGAAATTATAGAGGACCTTTTAAATGAAAAGGTCATTCGACCTAGTGAATCCCCGTATGCTTCCCCTTTGGTTCTGCTGAAAAAGAAGTCAGGAGATCTACGAATGTGTGTTGATTATCGCGGTTTAAACAAGCGAATTATCAAGGACAATTTTCCGTTGCCGCTCATTGAGGACTGTCTGGAATATTTAGAGAACAAATGTTGTTTTTCCGTTATAGATTTTAAAAGTGGGTACCACCAGATTGGAGTTGAGGAAAAATCAATCGCGTACACTGCGTTCGTAACCCCTCATGGACAGTACGAGTATTTAAGAATGCCTTTCGGGCTTAAAAATGGATCAGCCATATTTCAGAGATTTATTTCCAATCTGCTTAGTGACCTCATTAGAAATAAGAGCATCGTAGTTTATATGGACGATATAATGGTGGCAACAAAGACAGTAGAGGAACACATAGAGATCTTGAAGAAGTTGTTAGCCCGTATCAGTGAACATAATTTAGAGATAAATATGACGAAATGCATATTTTTAAGACGAGATATTGAGTTTTTGGGATATAAGGTGACACAAAAGGGCATAGTACCAAGTGACTATCATATAGAAGCGTTAAAAAGCTATCCAGTTCCACAAAATATAAAAGCACTACATTCGTGCCTAGGGTTTTTTTCATATTTTAGACGCTTTGTGTTGTCATTCGCGAAAATAGCAAAACCATTGCTCGAAGTACTAAAAGCGGGTGGTCCTTTTCCCCTTAACAAAGAACAGCTAGAAGTATTTCAAACGCTCAAAAAAGCCCTAGCGAACCCTCCGGTCTTAGCCATCTTTAGTCCCAACAGAGAAACTGAGTTGCATACCGATGCAAGCTCACACGGATATGGAGCAGTACTGTTACAAAGACAAGATGACGGAAAAATGCATCCCATTTCGTTTTATTCGGGTAAAACAAGAGAAGTAGAATCTCGCTATCATAGCTTTGAATTAGAGACCTTAGCCATAATTTACGCATTGCGGCGTTTTAGAGCATATTTAGAGCATAGGCCATTTAAAATAATTACGGATTGTAATTCGTTAGTACAGACGTTAAGCAGAAAATCTATTAGTCCAAAAATTGCGCGGTGGTCGTTAGAGTTGGAAAACTATGAATACTCGATTACACATAGGCCTGGTGTCAGTATGGCACATGTGGACGCATTGAGTAGACAATCTCAAGTGACTGAGTTAATGGAAAATAATCGGAACAATAGAGAGGATAGAGATATATATAGAGATAACACAAATCATAGAGGTAATACAAGTTATAGAGATAATGTAAAGCATAGAGATAATGCAGAGCATAGGGGCATTCTTAAAAAGGTGATGGGGGGTGTCGATCAGATTGGAGAAATGAATAAAAATGGATTCACAGAAAGTAGAGCAAAAGAGAAGGAAAATTTTGAATATAAAGAGCAGCCGATTATAAACTCAGCACTAGGAATTGGAGTGGTTGGTGTTACCCAGATGATGTGGACTTAATCTTACAAACTGAGCAGATGCGAGATGAAGAGATAGTAAAAATTAGAGAAATAATAGAGGAAGGTCGCGAGACTGAATTTGAAATGATAGATGCAATAATATACAAAAGAGATAGAGATGGCAAGTTAGGTCTATATGTTCCGAAGTGCAAGGAAGAGCAATTAATCAGAATAGCACACGAGAAGTTAGGACATCTCGCGGCAGACAAGTGTGTTAATGACCTAAAAAGAACATATTGGTTCCCGTCAATGCGTAGTAAAGTAGCACAATTTATTAGAAATTGTTTGCCGTGCATATTACACTCGATGCCCAAAACCATACATAATAGAACATTACATAGCATACCGAAGTCAGAAGTGCCCTTTCATACATTACATATAGACCATCTAGGCCCTTTACCGAGTATCACATCAAAAAGAAAACATATTTTGGTAATCGTAGATGCCTTCACAAAATTTGTGAAGTTATTTCCGGTAAATAGTACCAGTACACGTGAAGCCAAAGACGCCTTGAGCAAATACTTCGAATTTTACAGCAGACCTGTAAGAATAATCTCGGACCGAGGCACGTGTTTCACATCGCTAGAGTTTGCGAATTTCTTGCAAGAACGCGGTGTAGAGCATATCAAAGTTGCCACTGGGGCACCACAGGCTAATGGCCAAGTTGAAAGAGTTAATCGTGTTCTCACCCCCATGTTAGGTAAACTCTCAGAGCCCATTCAGCAGGCAGATTGGTATAAGTTGATGAACAAAGTCGAGCATGCCATAAATAACGCTATTCATAGTAGCACGCAGAAAACACCCAGTATCTTGTTATTTGGAGTGATCCAAAAAGGACCAATAGTTGATGAATTAACTGAATATTTAGAGGATAAATTAAACATAGAGGAGAGAAATCTTAATGCGGTGCGAAAAAAAGCTAGTGAAAATATTTTGTGCTCACAGCTAAGAAATGAGAAAATATATGGCAAGAAACATAAAGCCCCGGTATCAAATAGGTGATTACGTGGCCATTCGTAATGTTGACACTACAATAGGAGTTAATAAGAAATTCGCACCAAAATATCGTGGCCCATATAAGATAAACAGAGTCTTTGACAACGACCGTTATGAAGTGGTTGATATTGAAGATTGCCAATTGACTCAGATGCCATACTGTAGTATATTAGAGCCAGCTAGGCTCAAGCCATGGGTTCAGTGTGTATCCGACACAATAGATGTATGTCGTTAACCTACATATATAGAGATAACCTAAGATCATATAAATAAGTGAGATGTATTGTAACCGCAAAATGGTAAGATCGTGGGCGATCTGTAGTCAGGTTAGCCGAATGTAAGATCGACAACCAATCGAATGTAAATTTATATGTAATCAATGTAACCATATTATAGGATAAGATAATAAGCAACCTAGTGCAATATGCCTGAAGTATCGATATCGCTTATGATATCGATACTTCGAGCAAAACAAGAAGAAGAATAAAAAAAAAGGAATTTGAATGTTGAAATCGGAGCCGTACGGAACGGACGAGAATCATAAGAATAAAGCCAACGGCCGTTTGTATTTTACAAGAGAATTTATTTTTCACGGGCCACGGGCAAGGCTGCGCAATACCCACTAGTTTTATATATAATCTATTTAAATAATCTATATAAATACTTAAATCCATTAAAAAATTTTTTTTTATAGAAATATATATAACACATTAAAATAAATCAAAGTGGTATTTCAGTTTCTCTAGATAAAGAAGTTACAACCTAGTAATACTTATCTGTATCAGTAGACTGTAACTTCTTCAAAAATAATGAATAAGCATAATATGACAACTTACTGTTTCGGTGGTTTTTTCCAATCTAACGTCATTTTGCCACCATGTAATTACAGCAGGAGGCCTGGATCCGGCACTTTGGCATAAAAGATCATATCTGCGTCCAGCTGACAACGGTTGATAAGCGCCAAGCAATCTTATATTCAAAGGGGCAACTGAAATATATTTAATACCAACCAAAAAACGTCAACTCACATTTTTCTCTAGCTTTTATCCTAACACCCTGTATAGCAATATAAACAAGTAAGAGGCTCTAGTCGGGAGCTCCCGACTAGGGGATACCCTGAACCCACCAAATGCAGTTCGCGCTACGCGCTTGCTTGTAATATAGTAATATAAACAAATTTAAAAAAAATTAGTTTCCTCGGTAGAGTTCGAGCTCGCAGCAGACCGCATTGATTTCTGCTGCCTCTACTCAACAGCCATACCAATAATTGAATTATTGAGTTATTGAGAAAAAACCAATTAAAATAGCAGCACAGAAAACAATACAATCACAGTTGCAATGCTGTTGATAGAACTCAAAGAAGACTCGCATGAATGTGTGTGTGTGATTTGTTTGCAATTTGCGCCAGCTGCCTAACACGAGACTAGACAAAACACATTTGTCAGCACAGGGGAGTGCCAAAACAAAATATAATCAAAACGAGAAAGAAGGGCTATCTTCGGCATGCCGAAGATCTAATACCCTTGCAGACCCAACCTTTTAATGCCGAGAAAATGGTTAAGGCCGAGTTTGGTCAAGGTATATTGATAAACAAAAAAAAAGGCTTTTGATCAAAAACCGATGTAAATAAGATTTTGCAAAAATGAAGGGAGCATAGTGAAATCTTTAAATGCCGTGTTTAATCGCAAAATCATGAAAAACAAAATATGCTCCATACAAAAACATAATAATATGATATAGTATTCCGATCTTAATAGGATTTTGCATATATATGAGGAGCATAGTAAAACTAATAAATGCCGAGTTTGGTCAAGATATCTTGATAAACAAAATGTTTTTCATACAAGATCCTACTTTTCGACAGATCGTTCCTATGGCAGCTATATGATATAGTGGTCCGATCTTAATAGTATTTTGCATATATATGAGGAGCATAGAAAAACTAATAAATGCCGAGTTTGGTTAAGATATCTTGAAAAACAAAATGTTTTTTTATACAAAAACTTAATTTTCGACCGATCGTTCCTATGGCAGCTATATGATATAGTGGTCTGATCTTAATAGGATTTTGGATATATATGAGGAGCTAAGTAAAACTAATAAATGCCGAGTTTGGTCAAGATATCTTGATAAACAACATTTTTTTCATACAAGATCCTACAATTCGACAGATCGTTCCTATGGCAGCTATATGATATAGTGGTCCGATCTTAATAGGATTTCGCCTATATATGAGGAGTATAGTAATACTAATAAAAACCGAGTTTGGTCAAGATATCTTGAAAAACAAAATGTTTTTTCATACAACAACATAATTTTCGACCGATCGTATCTATGGCAGCTATATGATATAGTGGTCCGATCTTAATAGGATTTTGCATATATATGAGGAGCATAGTAAAACTAATAAATGCCGAGTTTGGTGAAGATATCTTGAAAAACAAAATGTTTTTTTATACAAAAACTTAATTTTCGACCGATCGTTCCTATGGCAGCTATATGCTATAGTGGTCCGATCCAGCTGGTTTTGACATATGTGCTGCGTGCAACAGAAAAAGGGACTTCTGCAAAGTTTCATTAAGATAGCTTTAAAACTGAGAGACAAGTTCGCATAGAAACAGACAGACGGACAGACGGATAGACGGACATGGCTATATCGACTCGGCTGTTGATGCTGATCAAGAATATATATACTTTATGGGGTCGGAGATGTCTCCTTCTATGCGTTACACATTTCACGACAAAATTATAATACCCTCTGCAAGGGTATAAAAAGATCGGGGAAGAAACAGAAAAGCTGTGGTGGTTTGATTTAATTTATTTTTGCAATTATAATCTAATCTAATTGCATCTAATTGCAAGCAGCCGCGATGGGCAGCATTGCACGATAATATACATATATGCAAAAACATATGGTCAGCTTAAGTTATTATCATAATCAGAGTGACCATATGGCAATAATGAAGCCGTTGCGAATCAAAAGTCCCGTCTTAGAAAACTGTTTAGTTGAAGCTTTTAATTAGTGCGCGGCGTCATTCTTTTCAAGTTGTATCGCCAACAAGTGCATTCGCATTATATTTAGTTAAAGTTATAAGGCACATTTTTGCACCTGGGTATAATAAATCCACCCAGGCATCAGAGTGTCCCAAGAAAGGTCCAGGTGCCTAGGGTATTTTTATACCCTGAACCGATGAAAATGGTTAAAAAGGGTATAATGTTTTTGTGCAAAAGTATGTAACAGGCAGAAGGAAGTATCTCCGACGTCGTAAAGTATATATATTCTTGATCAACATCAAAAGCCGAGTCGATCTAGGCATGTCCGTCTGTCTATCCGTCCATCTGTCCGTCCGTCCGTCTGTCCGTATGTATGAACGCAAGGCGATCGAACCGTGCCAAGGGAACTATTTTTTTTCTTAATTTATCTTTATTACTTCAAACGAGCGCGTAGTTCGATCTGCATTTGCTGTTAGAATAAGAGGGTTCAGGGTATTTCCTAGTCGGGAGCTAACGACTAGAACCTCCCACTTGTTTTATATTCTTTTATCTAAGATGCTGTTTACGTTGTCTAGCAACTTTTATCAGAGTAAAGATAGAGGAATTTATAGTTAAACTCAAGCTTTTGGCTTAAGATATCTCAGTGTAGATATTTACAGTTAGTAGATGGTATATATATTAATTTTGGTTAGTCTAGACTAGGTTCTATGTTGTTTGTCTGAGAGGAATTTATAGTTAAACTCAATCTTTTGGCTTAAGATATCTTAGTGTAGATATTTACAGTTAGTAGATGGTATATATATTAATTTTGGTTAGTCTAGACTAGGTTCTATGTTGTTTGTCTGAGAGTCTGCATAATACACTAAAGGCATCAATCGACTAGATCTGTTGGGTAGGTCCTTTAAGCCTCCTTTTTCTTCTCCTCCTTAGTAGATTTCTTGCCAAGTCGAGCTTGAATAGGTAGCTCGCTGCTTGTCTGTTGATAGCATCGCCTATCATTGGAACCTTAAAGTCTTTTGCAAGGGGTTGGCCTGGATTTGTTCAAGTACGAACTTTGTTCAAGTAAGCTTTGGTCGCTAAACCGTTAACTTGGAGGCCATTTCGCCACGCAGGAGCAAGGATTCCCTTGTAGATGACGGCCCTGTTTCGGAGTGAGGGTTTGTTAAAGTTGAGCAACCAGCTCAAACGCCTGATTTGCTTTTGACACTGTTAGTTACCTCGGTAACATGTTTCTTAAACGTAAGTCGTCTGTCGAGAATGACTGTGTCATCAGCAAACGTGGGCACGATTTCGTTTGCCGTGGGCATGTCGTGCGTAAAGAGGTTGTATGGTGTGGGTCCCAAAACGCTCCCTTGCAATCCTGCACCACTTGAAATGTCCTCTCGGTCAGGAAGCTCGCAATTATCCAAAATAGCTGGGTAGACGTCATGTAGTGAAAATAATATACTAACTAGTAATCTCGATTGTCAAAAAAAAATAATAATTAGTTGAGTTACTAGATTAAACGGCCTTTTGCAATGATGGGCTAATTTCGCAGGTTAGTTATTTGTCCAGAGGTCACTTTATTGTTACTTGTCGACTATCCTACCGGCTGTGCCAATAGAGAATTCAGTTTAATGTTCAAATAAAAATGTAAATTGTATAAGTGAGATGTGCTCCCCTCCAATAGAGGAAAGAACAACTTAAAGCGAAAGAAGATGACGTATGTAATATTATATAGAGATTCGTTTAATAGGGAAATTGTTAGGCAGCTGTCTTAGCCATCGCTCGACCAACCATCCTAATGCATCGTTGAAAAAAGTTAATGTTTACTTAATTGGCTTGCTAGATCAGTCGTTTATGCATACACTACTCCATGCTCACATTGAGTTTCACTCATGAACGATTACAAAGAGCAATTATATTTTGTAGCAGCTGAAAGCGGAATTAGTTTTAAGCCATTGCGTCGCAGCTCGCGTACAGAACAAAAATTGTTTTGAATCTATGAATGAATAGAAATGCCATTGCGAATTTATTGTATGCTCTGCTGTGTGTGTGCTGATATTTTACTATAGCTTTTCCTTTAATACAGACAAATTTTTTCAAAATTGAGTTATTATTTCTTGAATATTCCTTTAATCGTTAACAAGTATAAAAAGGTTGTTTTATGTAGAAGAGGCTTCAGAGTTGTGAGGGTGCATTATTTTAAACTAGACATCTAAAATGAATGAATGCACGCTACACGCATTATTCCCGCCTTGACTGTAAGTAAGTTTGTGCTTTGAGAAGCTTGTATGCAGGTGTGCATTTGAAAGCTTTAATGCATGTATTATTGGGCCACACTCACGCATTGCATTTTTGAAATGCCTATGTCTTTCCGATTTTTACTGTGGTCCCGAGCAGAAATGCACCGCTTTGATATTCTAAGTCACGTGCGACACAACGTAATCCGAGTGTCCTATTGCGATATAACCACATAACTCGAGAATACAATAGGAAAAGAATTGTCTACCGCGCAGATGGGCGTACTAATATATATTTTCGTCTCTTAATTGGCAAAAGAATATTTAGTAATAATATAAATAAAATATAAATAAATAATTAATACTTTTTGCGGATATAACCTTAATATAAGATATGTAGGAGTATAGCGTCGAAACTCTGTCTTAAGGTGCCTTTCGCACTTTCGCAGAGTTCTCTCGACGGGTACCCTTAAAACCGTTGCAATTTTGGCATCACTTCTGTCCGTATCGTCGCGTAAATTAATTAATTGAAGTAAAATTTTTTTATAAGTTTCAACTTATTCTTTACCTCGATTTACTTTAGTTTATGCGCCGCTAACAACATTTAACCTGAAAACAATCTGCACCTGCAGATGTACATTTAACAATATCAATATCAACATCAACAGCTACTGACATCGATGGACTCTACGAATTGTAAGTACGGCACAGCCTTTGTAAGCATGCATGCAGAAACTCATATGTTTGGTTAAATGTGTTAGCGCACCCACATTTTAAGCTTAAGTGGATAAACATACATATAACTTTGTTTTGTGTGATTTTTCTCAGGCGTTATGTTGTGTTGAACTTTCAATATAATATTCATAGCTAATAAGCATTGAGTAATAAACAGATACAGAGGGGGGAAAGTCACTCCGAGCTTTTATTACCGTTTTAATTCTGAAGCAAGCTAGTCATTGAGTAATAAACAGATACAGAGGGGAAAAGTCACTCCGAGCTTTTATTACCGTTTTAATTCTGAAGCAAGCTAGTTAAGGTTGGTCCGCAAACGCAAAATCAAACTCAAGAAATAAAGCTCATTTACCATAGGAAGCATATATATGCAAAATCCTATTAAGATCGGACCACTATATCATATAGCTGCCAAAGGAACGATCGGTCGAAAATCAAGTTGTTGTATGAAAAACATTTTTTGTATCAAGATTTCTTGACTAACCTCGGCATTTATTAGTTTTACTATGCTCCTCACTTAAATGCTAAATCCTATTAATGTCGGACCCCTATATCCTATAGCTGCCATAGGAAAGATCGGTCGAAAATCATGTTGTTGTAAGAAAAACATTTTTGTTAATCAAGATATCTTGAGAAAACTCGGCTTTTGTTAGGTTTACTGTGCTCCTCATATATATGCAAAATCCTATTAAGATCGGACCACTATATCATATAGCTGCCAAAGGAACGATCGGTCGAAAATCAAGTTGTTGTATGGAAAACGATTTTGTCGTTGAAGATAATTTGATTAAACACGGCATTTACAAATTTCACTATGCTCCCTTCATTTTTGCAAAATCTTATTTACATCGGACTACTATATTATATATCTGCCAGAGGAACGATCGGTCGAAAACTAGGTTTTTTAATAAAACCCTTTTTTGTTTATCAAGATATCTTGACCAAACTCGGCATTTATTATTTTCCCTGTGCTTCTTAGATACGGGCAAAGCACTATGAGCATTATGAAAAGGTTGGGTCTGCAAGGGTATTAGATAGCCCTTCTTTCTCGTTTTTTTTTTATATTTTGCTTGGCTCATTCTCTTTGTAATTAATTGATGCCTTGTAAACACCTGAATTCAAACATGTACACTATTTTTATATTATATTCTTATTTTGAGCTTATTTTATTCAGAAAATTATGTAAAAGCCAGATACCTCTTTGAATTACATTATAGAAATCTAAAATAAATCAGTGCTCAGTGCAGCCAACACCACATGCATGTTTAGGGTAGGATCATAAGAATTCTACATGACAGGGCGGGTATAGAGACGAGCACTTCAAAACCTTAGTTCTTCCTCAATTACTGCATCACATGCATTTCATATTTTGGTTTGTATATTTCTGTCCCTTTCTCTGACGACTAGTTCAGAAAGAGAACAAAACGCAACCCCGCTTGCCCTGAGCACGGCCGGACAGAGTGTGCTTCATAAAACCCACCATATTTCATATTTGCCCAGTTATTTTTAGCCCGAACTGATAGAACTGGGTAAAACAGAAAAGCTGTAATGACGAAGGTAATGGCTGTTAAAATCTTACTACATCGTCTAAAGAAAATCGAGACTGTGCATGTTAGATTATTTCGACACGCAACTCTTTTATAAACACCCGATTAAAATATTGATTACTTATGTAGTTTCAATTTAGAAATATGTGATTTACAGTATCTTGGCTGTTTGAAGTCCGTAAGCTAGTTTGTATATAAGAAATATGAAGACTTAGTCGCGACCAAAGATACGGCGCAGTGCTCTATCTGCAATGACACGAGTACTGAAACGGAGTTCACGGAAACAACGGGCAAGCACAAATTTCATAGTTCGTGCTTAACTTGGACTGATAATAACGAAGTCTGTCCAAGTTTCTACTCGTTCTCAGATAGGTCCAGCTAACACTGCTACTGTCCCTAAATCTCGTCCAAATACGAGAGCATATTCTTGAAATACACCACAGGTATCTAATGTTCGTTTGAAGCAAAATACTCAACTTTGGCGTGAAAATGGTCGTAAGAGAGGCACCTTCGATTCTAATAGTTTGTCAGAAGAAAACAATTCAACAGATTATTTCAAAATCCCTAGAAAGTTATAAATCTACACAGAGCCAATTAGCACGAGTTTAGGAAATTTGAGTTTATCCTCTCGAGAAGTCCGAGAAGATCCTCAAATCGAATGGGACAATGAAATACCCAATGTGCGTCCTCACTCAAATAATATACGCGATAGTTTTCCGAGAATTAAACAATCTATTGATCAAGCCAATGTAAGTTACTTCACAGTCGATCGACCCGATAGGATCTCAAGTGTGATTTCGAACTGGTATTTGAAATTTAGCGGCGCGGTGAAGGATATAAATATTCAAGATTTTATTTATGGAGTTAACTGTTTAACTTGCAACGAATCCTTTGACAATTTTCTAGCCGCAATGCTGGTCATATCTGATGCATTATGAGAGCCTATGTCTGAGAGCGATATGGCAATTGAAATTAGTTACAACATATGGTCCGAACTACATGATGAGCTGTACTCTAAGCCTGACAATTCTGCGAAGACCATGTCATAAGTGTGAAGAAATTATAAATAGTCTCCAAAACAAATTTTATTGTTCTACTACTGTGAATCGAGCTGCCAATGAAATTTTCATTGATAAAGAGTCTTGCGATTTAGAACACCAGAATGTTTAGGAGATCTGTGCAATATACTCTACAGATAAACCAAAAACAAATAACCCCGCTATATCTGAAATATCACCGGATGTACCACATACCACGAAAAGTACCCTCTTTAGACCGCTGCACATACGCCTAGAAGAATATTATTTGCGCACTTGAAAAATAGATAGCTGTAAGAAATATGAATTGTAATGTATTCATGCATATGCATTGTAACACGAATACCCGGTAGCTCTATGTACGACTGCACGCGCAATAATACTTTAATACAACTATATATGCTTGAGTAGGTTCTGCCTTCTCAGACTATGCTAGCTTTAATATAATTATGCTAAGTTGAATTTTTTAAGCTGCGATAAGCTCATTTTAATTTAATAATGAACAATGAGAAAACTACAACCAACGACTTGACTTCTAACATGGTGACCGTGACAGGACAATGAAAAATGAACCGGAAACGGATGCTCAAAAGCAAGGCGCAGCCACAGTACAAACCAACATGCGTGTGCGTGTGGATAACAATAGAATAATGAAAAGGACACCGGAAGGAAACTAAGACATCTGAGTGAGTTGGGTGAAATCGGCCAACGGCAATGAAAAATGGGCACCGCCGTTGCGGTTTCACACAGCGACGGATTAAAATCCGCCAGGCTAAAGTAAAAGCACTGTCGCATGACAGTCTGAAGCTCCCCAATTGGAACACAGCCGTGGCACTTTTCTCTGAGATCGAGCATCCAGATACAGTCCGGGAAAACCTAAAGAAAAACCCCTAGTCACTCGCCACTCATTCAATTCCCAGCTTGTCCGCAAGACTAATAAATTCTCAAACCCAAAAGGAGATACCGAGAGCTGAAAAGGAAGTGCTCCGACGAATGCACCGAACGGTGCTTCAACGGAGCCATGAAAAAAAAAAAAAAATTGTTCAGCTGTTGTAAGCAGAGGGCTTCTGGCGCCTGCTCAAAAGAATGTATACAAAATTTAGGTAGGAGCGCAATTGCGCAACAATTAAAATTTCAATGCCTAAAATAGAAAATAGCAAAATGAAAGATAATTTTTAATCATCAATTTAAATTTACTTAAACAAAATCATAAGTTAACTTGAAAGAAAAAGGTATAAATATATAAAACTAAAAAAAAAGAAAAGAAAAACAACATGTCATGTAAAACGAATGAAATAGGACTTTGTTATGAAAAGGTATAAATACTGAAATTCATCAAAAATTTTTTGTAATAACAAAAATTATAGCGATCGACCCCAATCGTACTACTGAAAAAAAAGTAACAAAAAGCCAAAAGTATTAAAATAGATAAGAATTCAAAGGAGATACTAACACTGCCCATTTGGTAAACGTAGTAGAGGTTGTAGACGCCACATCCCATTTTTAGTTAACAGCCTTAAAAAAATCGCCAATTTTGCGACCGACCATAATCAAACACACTGAGATCCTTGTACATATATGAATATGTGAAGAATGAAATCAGCAATTTGGTAATGAATGTCAATATAAGCTCACAAGTTTACACAGAGCCCAAATTTCCCACATTTTACAAATCTAAGGGATATTCTAATATACTTAAATAAAAAATATAATCTATAGATTTATTTGCCACCGGTATTAAAAACATCGGTAACGTCTTATCAGTCACTCTTGGCACAGCCGATGGAAGACGAAAACTAGAATCAATTAACATAGTAAACATGACCTAATCATTTATAGACTTTGCATACTAAGTCAAAAGGCTTTTTTAAGTATTCGACGGAAAGCAATAGAATTTAGAGACTTCCCAACGCACTTGAAATAGTTAATTCGTCGAAAAAAACCAAACTTATAGGCTATGCTAGCAACTTCACAAACGCTGAATCAACAATTACGGCTATATCAATCAAGCTATGATCATTAGTAAAAGTCGAATTATTAGATGTACTGAACTCGAAATTGATGAACCTTCAGAATGAATTTATTCAAAGTCAATATAATGTACTCAGCCTATGGATACATGTATATACTTATGCTGTTATCGGTTAACAGCTACAAAGAGAGAAAGAGCGGGTGTACTCATACATATGGGCGCTCACTCTCGGAGCGGCTAAAGTGCAAGATCAGCGGTTATCCGTGGTCAACGGTCTCACGCTGTCTTGGCCTGCCAAAGCGCCATCTATGTTCGCAGCTCTGTATGTATGTATGTGCATGTGTATGTGCATACATATATACGATTATATTTATGCTATGCGCTTGAATCTTTTATATTTGTTTATACTTGCAACAAAGTGTTTCAAGTTGAGTTATGTATTATATGTATGAATACATTACACCTCCCTTTTTATATAAATAACGTAACATTATAAGTGTGTAGTTATATAATGAACTTAATTATAACAATTTTTTTTTGTTTTATATAAAATTGTAAAATGTATTAAACATGATTATAAATAATTCGAATTTAAAAATTGATTAAAAGTTATGAAAATGTAAAATTGTAAAAATTTTAAATTCATTATAAGTAGTAATTGGTTTTTCCTTAACAATTGTTTTTTTTTTTTTTTTCATTTCATTTATTGATCAGGCCGATGTATATGTACATGATTATAATGATTATAAATAATATGAATTTAAAAATTGATTAAAAGTTATGAAAATTAAAAAATTTAAAATTCATTATAAGTAGTAATTTGTTTTTCCTTAACAATTTTTTTTTTTTTTTTTTTCATTTCATTTGGCTGATCAGGCCGATGTATTTGTATTATTAATTCGAATTCATAAAGAAAATATATATGTTTTATTCATTAAAAATTTGTAGTCTATCCTTGTGAACTTTTTGTTCTTTACCTTTTGTATCTTTTATTATAGCATTGTTGAACTAGAGTGTTCAACGTTTGAGTACTTGTAAGATACTGATTTATTCGTACGAATCCTAGGTCTTATATACTAACAGAGTGTCTTATTTTAGGTCTGCTGTTCACACAGGAACACTTGACACCGAGTCTCACTTTGACCTTCGGTAAAAATATATCTCACACCATAAAAATAGATAGCGCACATGTGGTCGTTATAATAATAAGTAACAAGGGTAAAAACGGCCCTAATTAAATAAAATAGTTTATGACCGCTGCTGCCGATAATGCATTGACAGCAAACCTAAAATAAGACACTCTGTTAGTATATAAGACCTAAGATTCGTAAGAATAAATTAGTATCTTACTATTTCAAACGTTGAACACTCCCGTTCATTTGGTCCATTGAGCAGTGCCGTCTTATTGGCACGCCGAACCCCAAACAAATTTTTTTTTGTACGCCGAAATAAGAAGCGCTTAGCAAAAGCGCTACCGCAATCAGGACCTAAGCCTAAGCCTCCTAGATCAGCGTGGGAAGAAGCCACAAACCTGTGGCGAAATCGAGCATTACTCAACATAAAAAAAAAATATATATCTAAATAAATAAATGAAATGAGAGTGCGACCTATGGCGCACCCATGCGAAAACGGCATCAAGATCGCCTCGCTATAACAATAAAATACATATAACAATATATATAACAATATATATATATATATAAAGTACCAGAAGAGAGGGCGAAACCAGTTCGCCAAGATAGGAGTAAATCAGAGGCAATGGAAAGAAGAGCCAACGAGTTTGACAGGCAGGTAGATGTGTTGACACAATTTTTAAAGGAAACACAGGCAGGCATTAGGGATAACAATAGTAAAATGTTTAGGTCGAGGAAAAGAAAGATAGAATATCTTTGGAGTGGAATTGAGATGGAAATATTGTTTTTAAGAAAAGAGTTTGAAAGCAATATTACTTTCGACAGAGAAATTATAACGCTAGGATTCGACGTACAGAACACGATAGAAGAACTAGCAGAACAGATACAGGACAATTGTCAACCAAAAATAGGGGGTTGCCATGTCAAAACAGAGGAGCTACCAATGCTCCCGAAAATGAAGGTACCCACCTTCTATGGGGATTCCAAAGAGTGGGATCCCTTTGCTGAGTTGTTTACAGACTTGGTTCAATCAAGAGGGGATTTGAATTTAACTATTAAAAAACGGCACTAAAAGGAGAAGCAAAATGCATGGTGTCGCATTTGCTAATAGGCTCCGCAGAAAATTTCTATGCGACTTGGGAATTGTTAACCAAGCGTTATGAAAACAAAAGGAAACTATTTTCCGAGCAATTAAATAGGCTTATAGAGTTGCCAGTACTGAACATTGATTCTGCAAAGCACATTAAAGCATTTATTGATTCAATTAATGAATCAATTCATTTAATAACATTGAAAACGGGCTTACCAGAAGTCGCTGATGTCATTTTTGCAGACATGATTATTCGCAAGTGTAATAGAGAAACGTTGCAATCTAATGAAAATCACGTTAAAAGAACAAAAGAAGTTCAAAAATTGTCCGACGTAATGGAGTATTTAGAGCAAAGGTTGAGTGCTCTATGCTCATTTAAGGACGAGGAGAAAAAACCGTAAGTCAATAAGGACTTTTCGGAAAATTGTCTAGTTTGCTTTAAATTTAGAGGCATGAGCCCAGTAGAAAGGGCAGAAGCCGCAATAAAGGCACAATTATGTTTAAAGTGCTTAAAACATTCAAGTGCCAAGAGGCGACGAGTGAAATTTTATGTGCGAAATGCAACAAATACGACCTCACAATGCTTCACTTTGATAGGAGTGAAAAAGTTAACACATGCGTGGCTGAAAGGCAAGCGCTATTAGCGTAGGGTAAAATCAATTACGGGGGGTACGAAAAATTGCGAACACTAATTGATAGTGGGTTACCTAGATGGAGGGCAACCACAAAAATTAGTGGAGTATCCTCAACAGAGTCTAGTATATCAAAATATAAGGTCAAAGTATGTGTGGATACTTTAGAACCAAAAAAGGAGCCGCTTACAGTAGATGCAATTGTTTTGCCAAAACTGAAGAAAGCGCTTCCAATTAAATCAATAAATATTGATAAATGGGAAAGCTATATATTAGCTGATCCGCAGTTTAACAAACCAGGTCGAGTAGATATGGTTATCGACACTGACCTGTATACTCAGATTTTGAAAAATGGAGTAGTAAAAATCGACGGGCTTCTCGGCTAGAACACAGAATTCGGGTGGATGGTGTCTGGGTGCACGAAATCCAAAGACAAGGAAAAAATAGTGTCGTCAGCCATTGAGATTGAAGATTTGGAAAGATTTTGGGAGATAGAAGAAGATAAAGAAGATGCAGAAGCAGAAGTCTGCGAGAAAAAATTTCATTGAAACAACAAGAAAAGAATCGGAATAAAGGTATACAGTTACCATTCCGTTTAAGGAAGAGAAAGAATAAGGGGAATCAAGACCACAAGCAATGGAACGATTTTTAAACTTAGATAAAAAATTCAAAAGAAATACAAATATTTCTTAAAAGAATTTATAGACTTTGGACATATGGTCGAGTACAACGAAAAAGGGAAGTATTATTTACCTCATCAAGCATGTTAAGAGACTCTAGTCTCACAACCAAATTGAGAGTAGTGTTCTATGCATCCGCAAAAACCACGAACAGCAGACCCAGAGTCCAAAAAGGTATTTTCGACGTCGTATTACGGCAGTTTGCCGTCTCTGCAGATATATAAAAAATGTATCGGCAGATTAATGTTGACAAAAAGGATCAACAATATTTGTATATTCTGTGGAGAGAATCTCCAAATCAGCTGATTAAAAATTACAAACTCACAACGGTTACATACCATACCATACCATACCATACTTAGCAACAAGAGTGCTGGTAGAGATGGCAAAAAATCGTAAAAATCAAATCATTGGGGACACAATCAGAAATGACTTTTATATGGATAAGCTGATGTCAGAAGCAGACTCCATACAAGACTGTCAGAAGAAAATAAAAGAAATTTCTTGGGAGCCAGCGGAAGCAGGTTTTAAATTGAGAAAATGGATTGCAAATAAACAAGAGATTATAGAGCATGTAGAAAATACTGAGGTAAATAAAGTAATAGATATTGAAGAAAATGAGTCTATTAAAACATTGGGACTACAGTGGGAGCCCTTGAAAGACGAATTGAAATTTAAGATCAATTGTGAGGGCTCAGAAAACATAAATAAAAGACAAATATTATCCACGCTTGTAAAGATTTATGACCCATTAGGTTGGCTAGCCCCGGTCACTGTTGTAGGAAAATTATTCTTGCAAAAATTATGGTTAATAGGAAAAGATTGGGATGACAAACTAAGCATGGAAGATGCAAAAGAATGGGATCAGTATAGAAAAAACGTAACACTATTAGAAGACATAAGAATCCCAAGATGGTTACAAATAAAGCATAAAGCTTGAAATGCAGTTGCATGGATTCGCGGATGCATCAAAGAAGGCATACGCAGCAGTGGTATATGCAAAAGTAGGTAACTCAGTCACGATAATAGCCGGCAAAAGTAAGGTAAATCCAATAAATAATAGAAAAAACATACCGAAATTAGAATTATGCGCAGCACATCTGTTAGCAAAATTAATGAAAAGAATAAATGAGTCACTAACAACGGCAATATAGCTTGGATAAAAAATAGTACAAGTAAAAACAAGTTCATAACAAAACGAACTGAAGAAATAAAAAATACAAATATAAATTGGGGTCATGTAAAATCAGAAGATAATCCAGCGGATGTGGCCTCAAGGGGAGTTTGTCCAAGTAAATTAAGAGAGTGCCAAATTTGGTGGAACGGGCCAGAATGGCTATCAAAGTCTACAGAAAATTGGCCAAAAGAACAGATAGCCGAAGATATGATAATAGTCAATACCATATTATTAAACTTCGGAAGTAGAATTATACAAGATTTAAGTCAAAACTATTCTTGCTTACAAAAATTAGAAAGGATAATAGCATATATTCTAACATTGCAATCAAAATTTCAAAGGAGGTGTTTCCATCACATCTAACTGTTAAGAAACTATGAAAAGCAAATATAATGGTACTTAAGCAAGAACAGACAAATCAATTTATAACAGAAATAAATTGCATACGTCAGAAAAAAGAAATATAAATAAAAAGTAAAATAGTAGGACTGAACCCATTTTTAGATCAAAATGGGATATTAAGAGTCGGAGGTAGACTCCAAAATTCAAATGCAGATTTCGATATCAAACATCCAATAATTTTTTAACAAAGGGCACATAGCTGATCTTATAATAAGAAAATCACATACAGAAACATTACATGGAGGAATAAACCTCATGAGAAATCATATCTAGAGAAAATACTGGATAATCGGGTTAAGAAACTCCTTAAAGAAACATCTAAAAGAATGTGTTAAATGTACTAGATACAGACAACACACAGTCGAACAAATAATGGGAAATTTCCCGAAATATAGAACAATATAATCCTTCCCGTTCTTAAATACTGTCTTAGACTATGCAGGACCAACATTCGATGCTCAAAAACTCGGGGACAGAAAACATATAAAGGGTATACAGCAGTATTCGTATGTATGGCCACAAAAGCAATTCACCTAGAAGTAGTTAGTGACTTAACATCAGATGCATTTTTAGCAGCACTAAGAAGATTTATAGCAAGGCAAGGAAAATGCGCTGACATATACTCCGACAATGGTACGAATTTCGTAGGAGCGTCAAGGAAGCTAGATTTAGATTTTCTAAAAGCGATCCAAAGTAACAATAAGATTGCCCCGATACTAGAAAATGAAAAAATCCATTTTGTCCCTCCAGGAGGACCTCACTTCGGAGGTATTTGGGAGGCCGGAGTCAAGTCGGTAAAATATCACCTTAAAAGGGTAATAGGCGACAACAATCTAACATTTGAAGAAATATCAACATTGTTATGTCAAATTGAGGCAGTACTAAACTCACGACCCTTGTACACATACGGAGAAGACATTGACGATAACGAAGTGTTGACACCAGGCCATTTTTTAAATGGAAGGCCAACATTAGATAGTATAGAATCAGAGACACAGAATAGAATAGGCAACTTCGACAGATGGAAACTGATTCAAAGAATGAAGAAAGAGTTTTGGTTAAAATGGAAAGAAGATTATTTATATACCCCACAGAAAAGAATTAAGGATATAAAAATAGGACAAATAGTCATAAAGATAGACGAAAACTGTAATCCAGCAAGATGGCCCTTGGGCAAAGTAGAAGAAGTACATAGGGGAAAAGACAACAAAGTCAGGGCTGTAAATGTAAAATTACAAGAGGGATTTACCACAGGACCCATTAACAAGGTGTGCCCGCTTATCGGTATAGAGGCACAGGATAAAAATGAAAATGAGCAAAAAAATAAGGAGGAGGAAAGGAGAAGCTCTAAGAGATGTAAAATCTCAAAGGTATGACTGATGATGATGATAATACTCATGCGGTTCTGCCGAGTATCAAACACTACCCCGTTAGGGAAACAAGAAAGAAAATGGGTAATAGACAAAATTAATAGCTCCTCAGCAATTTATCTAGATCCAATGGGTGAGGTGGAGATAATGTCATCCTCGTGGGATCTGGTCATATTTTACGATATGGAACCATATTTTGAAATGCTACATAGAGGAAGCAAATTAGTACAAAAAATGAGAATTGTTTGTGAGAAACTCCATGGGTTTGAAGATCAGTGAACTTAATACTCAATAGCACACAAAGACAAATTGAGGACTTAGGAGAAAATAATGAGCTATTTACAACAAAAAACCCAATAAGAAAAAAGCGTTCACCATTGAATTTTATGGGTTCCTTATGTCACATTTTGTTTGGTATAATGGACGCCGACGATAGGGAAATAATGGAGGAAAATATGAAAACATAGCTGCAAAATCAACACAATTTAAACGAATTGCAGAAAAAACAGACGTCAGTAATCGACTCAACAGCAAATATAATAAAAAAGGCAACAGAGGACATAAATATAAACTTTGAAAAAATGAATCAACGAATAGAGAACCTGACCGAACTGCTCAAGGAGAGTTATTATGTTTATAAGGAATCTATTAGTTTCTTCATAATAAATAAACAACTTAGCTCTCTAATTGATGAATGGGACAAAATACAAACAGGAATAATTGGACTATTAATTGACATAAATCATGGGCGACTCAATTCAAAAATTTTAAAGCCAAGACAATTAAGGGACGAAGTCTCCAAGATAAAAGATAGCCTATCCGAGGAATTAGTACTTCCAGGAAAGAGAACAAATACTGAAATTAAGGAAATTTACACACTGTTAAAGGCAAAGGGTATTTTCATAGACAATACTCATCATAAATGCCAAAATACCATTATTCAGTAGACTCCCGTCCCATCTATTTAGAATTATAGCAGTACCAATACAAAAAGAGGGACAGATGATAATGATACAGTTAAGTTCAGAATATTTAGTATATAACTTTGAGATGGATTCATACCATCTTATGATTGAATCAACATTAAACAAATGCCAAAAATGGCAATCAAGCAAGCGAGTGTGTGAAGGGAATTGGCCTTGGAGTAGTGCTAGTGATAACACCTGCGAAACTTCACCTTTTAAACCAAACAGACCATCAAATTGTGTTTATAGATTTATAATAACAGCCAAAACATACTGGGTAGAACTAGAAGGCAAAAGCAGTTGGCTCTTTAAGAACCTTCGTAATACGACAGCTCGGATCCACTGCGAAAAAACACCACCAGAAATAGTGAATATGATTATTACTCCTATTACTATTACTATTATTCCCTCATACATAGGAGAATTAAGAGAAATACCTAAAATAATGTGGGATCCATTAACAGCAACTAAGATTAGTACTTCTGAGGAATAAAATAAGTTGCTAAGTAAAGTCCAAGAGTTAAAAGACCACCACGTAGAATTGAAGGGTTTAAATTTCCACCACGTATCTGGAGATGCTTCGTTAATAATTGTATTAATTTTAGTCGTTATTATTATTATATATATTAAAAGAAAAATAACTGTAACAAAAAAACTGCAAGCCATCACCTTTGTCGGCCCTCCGCACAATATTCACACAGGAACACTTGGCACCGAGTCTCACTTTGACCTTTGGTAAAAATATATCTCACACCATATTGTACAACTGCAGCAAGCAGCATAAAAATAGATAGCGCACATGTGGTCGTTAGAATAATAAGAAACAAGGGTAAAAAAGACCCTAATTAAACTCAATAGTTTATGACCGCTGCTGCCGATAATGCATTGACAGCAGATGAACGGGAGTGTTCAACGTGCATCCTCAAAACTAATAATCTAGGATGCTGTTAATGGATCCCACATAGCCTTGTGTATTTCTTTTACTTTTCCTATGTAAGAGGGCACAATGGTTTCTTATCTTTTGTTTATCTTTTTCTGAGCCCTCACAATTGACCTTAAATTTGAATACGTCTTTCAAAGGTTTCTATGACTTTTTTGCTGTAGGTCAATTGATCTTTCCATTTTGACCAAAACTCTTTCTACATTCTTTGAATCAGTTTTAAACTATCTAAGTTGCCTATTACTCTTTTTAGATGATATATTACTGACTTGACTTCGGCCTCCCAAACACCACCGAAGTGAGGTCCTGCCGGCGGGATAAAATGCCACCGAACTTTTTCAATTTCTTCAATAGCTATTACTTTATTTTCCTCAGTATTTTCTGAATGTTCTTTTTTGTCATGTGGCATCTGTGTCATCTGTATGCCAATAACCGGGTACACTTTGGTAAATGGTCTTCTGAAAATTCCACTCTTGTGTATACTTTCTTTGCTTTCTCCATATATCCTAGATTCTTATACTCTCTTAAGAAATTTCTATAACTGTTCTTATGCTCTGTATTTCTTCTGCATTTATATTCTGAGTTTAGAGGCCGTGCCACATCTTGTGGTTTTGATTCTCCTAACTCATTTTCTTCTTTAAACGGAGTGGTTACTGACCTTCCATCTAATTCTTCGTCCTTTACTGAGCAAAGAGCACTCAACCTTAGCGCTAAATACTCCATTACGTCGGAACATTTTTGAACTTCATTTGTTCTTCTTACATGATTTTCATAAGATTGTAATGTTTCTCTATTACACTTGCGAATAATCATGTCTGCAAAAATTACATCAACGTTTTCTGGTAAGCCCGTTTTCAATGTTATTAAATGAATTGATTCATTAATTGAATCAATAAATGCTTTAATGTGCTTTGCAGAATCAATGTTCAGTACTGGCAACTCTATAAGCCTATTTAATTGCTCGGAAAATAGTTTCCTTTTCTTTTCATAACGCTTGGTTAACAATTCCCAGACGCGTTGAAATTTTTCCCGGAGCCTATTAGCAAATGCGACACCATGCATCTTGCTTCTCCTTTTAATGCCGTTCTTATATAGTTTAATTTAAGAGCTGGACTCAAATCCTCTCTTGATTGAACCAATTCTGTAAACAACTCGGCAAAGGGATCCCACTCTTTGGAATCCCCATAGAAGGTGGGTGCCTTCATTTTCGGGAGCATTGGTAGCTCCTCTGTTTTGACATGGCAACCCCCTATTTTTGGTTGACAATCGTCCTGAATCTGTTCTGCTAGTTCTTCAATCGTGTTCTCTACATCAAACTCTAGCGTTTTAACCTTCCTATTGAAGGTAATATCGCTTTCAAACTCTTTTCTTAAAAACAATATTTTTTTCTCTATTTCACTCCAAGATTATTTCTTTATTTTTCTCAACCTAAAGATTTTATTATTGTTTTCCCTAAAATCTACCTGCGTTTCCTCTAAAAATCTGTTCAACATATCTACTTGACTTTCGAAATCATCTGCCCTCTTCACTCTTGATCTAAACTTTGTTAGTTTTTAACTCATTTTGAAATATATAAAAATGTATTTTATATTGCTTGCATAATTATTTTAAACAAAATTATTTTTTTTTATACCCTTGCAGAGGGTATTTTAATTTTGTCGTGAAATGTGTAACGCATAGAAGGAGACATCTCCGACCCCATAAAGTATATATATTCTTGATCAGTATAGTCGATATAGCCATGTCCGTCTGTCCGTCTGTCGGTTTCTATGCGAACTAGTCTCTCCGTTTTAAAGCATTATCTTTATGAAACTTTTCTGCTGCACGCAGAACATATGTGAAAACCAGCTGAATCGGACCATCGGTCGAAAATTAAGGTGTATGAAAAAAAGTTTTGTTTATCAAGATATCTTGACCAAACTCGGCATTTATTAGTTTTACTATGGTCCTCATATATATGCAAAATCCTATTACGAGCGGACCATTATATCATATAGCTGCCATAGGAACGATCGGTTGAAAACTAAGTTGTTGTACGCAAAAAAGTTTTGTTTACAAGATATCTTGACTAACCTCGGCATTTATTAGTTTTACTATGCTAAATCCTATTAATGTCGGACCACTATATCATATAGCTGCCATAGGAAAGATAGGTCGAAAATTAAGTTGTTGTATGGAAAACGCTTTTGCCATTCAAGATATTGAATTTGATTAAACACATCATTTAAAAATTTCACTATTCTCCCTTCATTTTTGCAAAATCTTAATTATGTTATAAAAATTCTTTTCTTTTAATTTTAATACTTCTCTAAGTGGACTGTATAAAAAAAAATTTTGTTGAGTAAAAATCTATTAAGAATTTTCCCAATGGTCGCCAAGATGTTGGGCTGCTCGTTTTTTTCCTGTTTCGGCGTGAACACTGCTCGAAATTGTTCGGCGTGCCGGTAGTACTGCACTGCTCGAAAAATTTTGTTTCGGCGTGCTGTTAGTACTGCACTGCTCGAATTTTTGTTTCGGCATGCCGTTTAGTACTGCACTGGTCGAAATTTTTGGTTCGGCGTGCTGTTGTTGCTGCACTGCTCGAAGGACCAAATGAATGAGCGTGCTGCTCTTGGCTGCACCCCTCGAAGGCCCAAATGCTCGAGCGTGCCGAAATGCCGGCCCTGTTCTAAGGACCAAATGAACCAGAGTGTTCAACGTTTGAGTACTTGTAAGATACTGATTTATTTTTACGAATCCTAGGTCTTATATACTAACAGAGTGCCTTATTTTAGGTCTGCTGTCAATGCATTATCGGCAGCAGCGGTCATAAACTATTGTGTTTAATTAGGGTCTTTTTACCCTTGTTACTTATTATTCTAACGACCACATGTGCGCTATCTATTTTTATGCTGCTGGTTGCAGTTGTACAATATGGTGTGAGATATATTTTTACCGAGGGTGAACATTCTGCGGAGGGCCGACATAGATGATTTCCTGCAGTTTTACAATATGTGTTTTTACCGAGGGCCTAAGTGAGACTCGGTGTCGAGTGTGTGAACAATTGTCTTTGTATTTTATGCTTACTACCGTATATTTAGGTATTTATTTTCTAATTTATGACCTACTTCATTTTTTAAGAGTACTTTGTCTCCTATACTCAAATTTAAGTCTCATGATTTCTTATCACATCGTTTCTTATTATGCTTATGCTTATGTTTATCTATAATTATTCTTGCTATTTTATAAGCTGTTTCAAATCTATATTTAGATTCTTTAGCGTAATCATCTACGTTATAGAGTGGTTCTATACTATCTATACAATTTAAATAAGTTGGTAAATTTGGGGTTTTGCTAAAAATTAACTCATATGGACAATAATCATGTGCCATTGATGGAGTTGTATTGTAACACTATACGAAGCATTGAAGCCATTCGTCCCAATCAGTTTTATCAACTGATATGTAGGAACGTATGTATTCGTTGAAGGTTCTGTGACTTCTTTCAATAGTACCAACTGTTTGATGGTGGTGTGCTGTTGATGTTATGTTATCAATTTTTAGATATTTACATATGTATGCCTATTATTATCGAATTCTTATATTCTGTCCACATGTCCGTAATGAACGTCTCCATTGGACCCTGTTTCAGAATAAAAGATTCGAATATTGCTTGAGCGACAGGTTTTGTATTTTTATTTGGGATCGGAAAGGAAACTAGGTATTTTGTTAAATCACATATTAGTGTAACTGCATACTCGTTACCATTCTCTGATCTTGGTCATGGACCTATTGTGTCAACAATTACCCTGTCGAAAGCGTTTGTTGGTGTTTCAGTTATTATCATAGGTGTCTTAGTGTGCTTTGTTGTTGTAGCTTTTTGGCATTTCAGACAATTACGTATGTACTTTCTTATATGATGTGCCATTTTTTTCCAATAGTAATGTCTTTATTTTTGCTAACGTTTTTGAAATACCTTGAATAGGATCATTATGGAATGAAGACATATTTGCTTCATTTTCATTCTCTTTATCTATTAGGGTTACCGGCTTGAGTAGCGATACTCTGTGTTTTTTAAGATATTTATTGCCCATATTAAAAGTATCAATGGAAATTAATTCAAAGATCTTTTCGCTCGGTACCACTTCTTATACCGTCTTCTTTTTCAAGCCTTTGGAAAAATTGACCTAAGTCCATTAATATAAAGGTCGCTTATCTAAATTCCTGCAACAATCTTTTTGCCATGCCTCAAAAGGCATAACATATTTGTTATGTGCAAGGTCACTATTTTTCGTACATCGTCATTCTTGATGGCGTCATATACGTTGGGCTAAGAAGCTTTATTGAGGTTTTACCTCAGTAAATTTCCTTCTTCTTTTCCTGCGCAGGATTTATTGTCGTCTACATTGTTTTCTTGTAGTGACTATCAAGACATTTGTTGTTGTATATTTGAAATCTTTGATAGTTATTCTAGATACCGCATCTGCAACAAAGTTATCTTTTCCCTTGGGATATTCTACAGTAAATTCATACTCTTCTAAGTCTAGCCTCATTCTAGTTCATTTTGAATTGGGATTTACCATTGAGAATAAATAAGTAAGTGGTCGGTGGTCTGTTTTAATAGTGAAATGTTGACCATAAATGTAACTCTTGTTCTATGGTATTTTTGTATGATTCTCCTTTTGAAATGAACGTGAAGCGTATGCTACGGGTAATTGCTTATAACCATAAGTTTGGGCTAAAACTGCTCCGCAAGCTTGTTTACTTGCATCCGTTATTATGCAAAATTCTTTGCTAAAATCGGGATACTTTAGTAAAGTTGGCTTCATTAGAGCTTTCTTTAGTTTTTTTTTTTTTTTTTATTCTTTATTTGTTGCGCTGGAATCGATCAGTGCCATCTGATCTCTACCAAGCGAATATTAAGGGAAATATTTATAGTTACTACTAATATATGTAACTTGTTTAATATATACAGAGATTTTGATTTTTTTTTAGCTAATACGCCTTGTAGGTAGGTCGTCGGGGTGCAGCCTTCGGAGGCGCCTCTCACTGATGGGGTCAGCCAGGACCCTGGCGGCCGCGTTCGGGTGCTGCATCAGCTTGTCGGCGTATCGGCTGCTGAAGAAGTTTAATTGATCTCCGACCTTTGTTAGGCGGAGATCGCGTTCGATGGCGTCTGTCGTAACATACCATGGTAGGCCGGCGACCTTGCGTGCTGCCTTGGCTTGGACCACTCTTAAGCGGTGCAGCTGGTGTGCTGACGCCGTACCCCAGATTTGGATGGCGTATGTCCAGATGGGCGTTACCATTGTTTTGATAAGCAGCGCCTTTGTGGAAATGTGGAGCTTGCTTTGCGGTTTCAAGAGCCAGTTGAGTTTTTGGAGCCTTCTTAGGCATTTTGCTTTTGTTGCTGTGATGTGGGATCCCCATATGAGCCTTCGGTCTAGGTGAACGCCCAAGTAGCAAAATGAGCTGGAGTGCTCAATGGTTCCTCCATCGAACCGAAGCCCCTGGCAGCTGTCTGGGCGTAGCGTGAATGTAACGCAAGCGGACTTGGCACAGTTTATAGCAATATTCCAATTAGCTGTCCAATTTTCGATCTGCAGCAGCCAGTCTTGCACTGCATTTGTTGCAGCTTGCAGGTGGTCGTGCGAAGCTAGGAAAGCGGTATCATCTGCGTACGTTGCCACAAGCAGTCTCGCGGGGTGGAAGTCTGCACTGTTTTGTCCTTGTATGGGGAGGTCCGCAGTGTACAGCGTGTACAGCATCGGGCCGAGGACGCTGCCTTGTGGGACACCTGCTCTAATGCCTTTGTTGGCCGACCTTTGGTCTTTAACTGCCACGTTAAAGGTTCGTTCTGCCAGAAAGGAGCTCAGAATGCTAAAGTATGGCGCTGGGAGTAGGGCTTTGACCTTGGACAGAAGGCCGTCGTGCCAGACCTTGTCGAACGCCTGTTTGACGTCGAGGAACACTCCGACACAGTATTCCTTTTCTTCAAATGCCTTCAGAACATGCTTTACTACCCTGTGGACCTGCTCGGGGCAGCCGTGAGACTTTCTGAAGCCAAACTGATGATCCGGGACCAGGCGCGTGACCTCGTCGAGCTCCAGAAGTCGACTCAGTAGGAGCCGCTCGAAGACTTTCTTTAGATATTCGAATGTTTTTGGCATTCATTAGTCCATTCAAATTTTACATTCTTTTTGCATAATCTTGTTATGTGTCGTGAATAGTCTGCAAGATTTTTGATGAAACGTGTGCAATAATTGCAAAAAACCAATCGTTTAGCGCTCTTTTTCAATGACATCATATTTTTTTTCATCTGGCAAAATATTTTCATCAGTACACTTTTGACCTAGAAAAGTCACTTCGTGCATGAAGAAAGACCTTTTTGCTGGATGTAATTTAAGGTTGCGTTACCTGCATATGTCAAAAACATTTGCTAAATTTTTAATCATATGGTTTTTGGAACACCCGATGACTATTAAGTCATCCATATACAAGAATGCTCGTGAAGGATCTAATCCAGAGAAAGCGATTGTCATCATTCTTTGGAAAGAATTTGGCGCTATTTTTAAACCGTAAGGTAATCGTGTAAAACGGTTCGTTGAAAAACACGTTATATTTCTGGACTCTTCATTTAATTCTATTTGGTGAAAACCGGACATAAAGTGCAAACATCAACAATATTTAGCTCTACATAATTGATCAAGAATATCATCTATGCTTGGTAACGGACATTTATCGGTGAGTAATTTGTATTTATTTGACGATAGTCTACAACTTCTATTGGTATCGGAGCCCGGTAATCCCTTTTTTGGGACAAGATGTATAGGGCTGTTATATTCCGATACAGACGGTTCTACAAGTTTATCTGAGATGAATTTTTCGACGAAATTCTTTAATTTTTAATGTAGACTGGCTCAGTATATTTTAGTCTTAGTTCTTGTTTATAATTTTAATGTCATTAAGGTTTATTATTTTTACTGAACTTGTGGTGTTTAACATTCGGACAAAAGTTTGTTGATTCTTAGAAATTGTATTTCCGATGAAGATTCCTTTATCAATTTCTTGATTTGGAATGAAAATATTCTTTTCTGGTGAAAGAATTTTAATTTGGCGGACTACTTTAGAACGAGCTGGAAGTATTGTGGCATTATTATCACAAGTGTGAATTATTTGGTAATTTAAATTATTATGCCGAAGTATTAGAGAATCACATGTTTGTGTGAAATCTAATTGGCAATTCTATTTTTTAAAGAAGTTTATACCAATAATGCCATTAATAGGTATTGGGAAATCTTCTCCGACTATGTGAATGCTAAGCCTTTAGAAAAAACTGAACGTTCACCAATTCCAGATATTTGGGTTAATATGTTTGTATTAACATTATTAAACATATATCAACATTTTCTTTTAATAAAGTTATGTCTGCACCAGTATCTAGCAATAGCAATCTAGAGTAAATGCTTTGCCTTTTTTTTCATTATCTATTTTAATAAAGATACTCAGGTTTAGATAGATAGTGTGTACAGTTTTATTTATTTGTTTTGAATATCTGTAGGGCCTTGCTGGTTTTCCGAATTACCTTGAGTAATTCGAACGTTTCCATATTTGTTATTATTTTGGTTGTTATATTGTTGTGATTATAGTTGGTATTATAATTACCGTGGCCATTGCCTCTACCTCGTTGGATATTTCAGTTATTATTACCTCTATAATTTCTACCTCGCTGGTGCTTCCAGTCATTTCAGTGCTGCAATGGATGTATTTACCCATGGCATCATCGAAAGTGTTGAAGTTTCCTGCTTCCAGTATAATACGAAGCTTTTCGTAGTCACAATTTTTAGTCATAGTTGCAAATTGCGATTATCAGGGTCTAGGCCGTCATCAATATATGCTGCTTCAAGTTGCTTACGCAAGTTGTCAATAACAACAGTATATTGTGAAGCTGTTTTTTCTTTTTCTTTGATATTAAACTGTTTTGCCTTTAGTACGCCGGGTGATTCACCTTTGACGTTACCCTTTAGTTTGTTGATTATGGCAGAAATACTTCTTCTAACTTGCACTTTGTACAAGATAGAAACAGTTATCTTTGATTTGATAACTTTAACGGCTAGGCCTTCTTAATCGTATTTTGTTCGCTCAACTATGCGCATGACTGTGAGAAAACGATTTAGTGACAGTTTTTTACCGTAAAATTCAGGGATTGAGGATGAAACTTGTTTCACATATTCTCTATCCAAGGCTACTTGTTGTGCCATTGTGTCGTTTTCTTGAATTGTCTCTATGTCACTATCAATTTCTGTGTCTATTGCTGGCTTAAACACATCTTTTTCTTTAAGCTGGCTTTCATTAAAATCAGCGAATAGATTTAGATCTTCTGGAACATTTATTTCAATATTCTGTCGAATACCAATATTTTCCAATTTTGTATTTAGAGATTGTATAACTTTAAGATACTGTTTGGCATGTTCTTGTATAACTTTATTTTTAAGTGAATTGACTGCATACACTATGTTGTTATATTGTTTCATCAATATTTGTTTTATATATTTTCGTTTCTACTTTTAAAGGTATGCCTTTTTTATGCACTTATCTAATTAATATTAATATTAATAATAATATACTGCATTCCATATCATTATAAAAATGCTTAGCGATGCAGTCACACCATAAGTATTGTTGCTGGTCCCAAAATTAGGTGGGCTTCAATAATTCATTTTACTGAGACATATGGCAACTTACTTAGGATTCTTTTTATTTTATTTTAATATATTTAAACCTTATCTTGTCGCGTTTCTTTTTATACCCTGAACCCATTAAAAATGGGTAAAAGGGGTATAATGTTTTTGTGCAAAATGCAAATGTATGTAACAAGCAGAAGGAAGCATCTCCGACCCCATAAAGTATATATATTCTTGATCAGCATCAATAGCCGAGTCGATCTAGTCATGTCCGTCTGTCTGTCCGTCCGTCTGTCCGTTTGTATGAACGCAAGGATCTCAGAACCTATAAGAGCTAGAGACTTGAAATTTTAGATGTAGGTGTTCCTACGCAGATCGAGTTTGTTTCCGATAATCGATAACTTACTCCGTTTCCAAGTAATCGATATAAAATCGATATCGACATCCTGTTTTTTGAGCAAATTGGGTAAATAATAAGAGCTAGAGTCACCAAACATAATATGTTGCTTCTAAAATATTATATATATATCAAGTATCTTTCATTTTATACCTATCGCCACCTCCCCGCTACCACCTCAAAGAGAGAGTCGAGAGCTCCCGACTAGAGCCTCTTACTTGTTTTCTTTGTATGCATTGCATACAAATGATACAAGAGATACAACAGTGATTATTATTAACAAAATTGTTATGTCCTCTAGATGTTCTCTAAGATCGATCACTTTTACGTTATTTATGAAATTTGCCTTTGACTCGTTTGAGCCCATTTTAATTTAAATGTTGTATTTTTATTGTATTTTATGCAGTATAATCTTTAATATTTTTCTGTTAATTAAAATTTTTTTCGTATTTCTTTTTTGCAATATAATGTAATAATATAATTGTTAATATTATATTTAGGCAGAAGGTCTTTGTATTTGTTTTATTGATATTTGTCTACTTCGATCAACGCAGTGATCTCCTCTATAATGTTTCGTACAACTTTTTAGGTTGTACTCTGCCTTGACGCACACAACATAGTGGGCGTCATTACAATATTATAAAAGTTTAAAGTATCTTAATGAATGCTGCTGCTGGTGTGGTGCTGTTTCTTCTTTATCTCATTTGGCGGCCTGGGGGCGGTCAGCATTGCCGGTGCGGGTCATCGCACAGGCCGGAGTGTACAATGGTCCCTCGCAGTCTTCGAGGCACTTCTTAGTTGGTTTAAGCAGTTGTTTTTTCTATGGTGGAAGTTTTGTATGATTATTAATGCTTTTAATATTTTGAGGAGAAGGTGTTTTGTGTGTTTTTAGTCGCTTCGTCTCTTCTGTGAGGAAATCTAGCTCTCTTGCGTTCGCGTTTTCCCAAGCCGGGGCTTATTGCTATTATAAAATAGCTGGCATATCTCAGCTTTGCGGTGTTTAATACGCAGCAGTATGCCGCCTCCATTTCTTGGTTTTTTTAATTTCAACGCTTCTTATTGCCCTATACTCATCTAATGTGATGCGTATGGACATTTGCGACACACTTTTTATTAAACTATATTTTGTTTTCCAACTCCAAGTTAATTTCCCTCGACGTATTTTGTTGTTTTTGCCGCTTCCATGCGGTTGTAGCTATGTTGCTGCTGGTCGTTGTCTCGTTGTTGTTGTTTTTGATTTATAGTATGATAATATGTAATATTGGTGGGTATGGATATTTCCATCGTTAGGTGACACTTGTCACGGTGGCCATGTAATCTCTATATATAAAACTGTTTGTCCTGACTGACTGACTGACTGACTGATTGGTGAAATTTTCACTGTAGTTACATTATGCGATGAAGGTGCACGTTAAGGCGGGGTTTCGGGAAATTCCACCCGCAAGTATGGAAAAATCGGGAAAAACGTTTGTATGAAACTTTTTTGTTTACCATCCGATCGGCCTCAAACTCAATTTAAAAGTTCTTTGTTCAAATTCATTTGAGGGGTGTTTCACACATTTCCCTCCTTGGTGGAAATGGAGGTCAAAGATTTGGTAGATGACGTTTCGCGCTGAAATTCAATTTCAAGGATCTATATGAAAAATCAGTTGAGACCAGTTTCACATTTTTCGCAGAATCAAAGCATCCTCGGTAAAAATTAAAATTCACAGATTTTTTTGGTGAAGTTTTATTTTTTGTTGTCCATCCGCAACAGTGGTAAATTGGCGGAAAACGTTTGTATGAAAGTCGTTTGTTTACCGTCCGATCAGTTTCAAAATCATTTTTAAAGCTTTTTGTGAGCAAATTTATTATACGTCCCACGGGGAATGCCGGGTTATACCCACTAGTAATATATATGTCGAAAACGAAAGCACGTCAGTGCTGGTTTGCTTAGTTCTTTAGAATGAATTTATTCAAAGTCAATATAATGTACTTAGCCCATGTATATACTTATGCTGTTATCGGCTAACAGCTACAAAGAGAGAGAGAGAGCGGGTGTACTCATACATAAATGTATGAATACACCACAATACAATATAATTTTTTACAGTGATTGGGAAGAATATAATTAAATAATACGCCTCGTAGGTAGGTCGTCGGGGTTCAGCCTTCGGAGGTGCCTTTCACTTATGGGGTCAAACGGACGCGTTCGGGTGCTGCAGCAGCTTGTCGGCGTATCGGCTGCTGAAGAAGTTTTATTGTTCGATGGCGTCAGTTGTCACATACCATGGCAGACTAATTTGACTAATTTGATAATAGCGCAAACAGTTATTATAAAAATATATTCCAAAATAAATAATATATGATATATACACTGATGAAATATAGAGAAGAGAAATAAATTGATTGTCTAAAAGAAATTTTTAAAATGGACACATACGAGTGTATAAGAATTACACTAGGAAAAGAACCAGATTTTGAGAATAGGGTATTTTCGATAATCAGAAACTTAGTAGAGCCCCTTATTAATTTCCGACTTTGAATACTTATTATTGAATACGTACGGCCTACCTTTCTCCCCACTCACTCATTGCAGCACCACTCAAAAAAGCAATAGTACTCTCTACCGTGAGAAATTGCAAGGTATTCTCAGAAATTCTCGATATCGACATCCTGTTTTTTCAGCAAATTGGGTAAATAATAAGAGCTAGAGTCACCAAACATAATATGTTGCTTTTAAAATATTATATATATATCAAGTATCTTTCATTTTATACTTATCGCCACCTCCCCGCTACCACCTCAAAGAGAGAGTCGAGAGCTCCCGACTAGGACCTCTTACTTGTTTTCTTTGTATGCATTGCATACAAATGATATAAGAGATACAACAGTGATTATTATTAACAAAATTGTTATGTCCTCTAGATGTTCTCTATGATCGATCACTTTTACGTTATTTATGAAATTTGCGGCAGATATTTCAACCTTTGACTCGTCTGAGCCCATTTTAATTTAAATGTTGGATCTTGATCGTATTGGAATTGTTGCAAATTGTGAATGAATTTTCCATTTTTATTGTATTTTATGCAGTATAATCTTTAATATTTTTCTGTTAATTAAAATTTTTTTCGTATTTCTTATTTGCAATATAATGTAATAATATAATTGTTAATATTATATTTAGGCAGAAGGTCTTTGTATTTGTTTTATTGATATTTGCCTACTTCGATCAACGCAGTGATCTCCTCTCTAATGTTTCGTACAACTTTTTAGGTTGTACTCTGCCTTGACGCACACAACATAGTGGGCGTCATTACAATATTATAAAAGTTTAAAGTATCTTAATGAATGCTGCTGCTGGTGTGGTGCTGTTTCTTCTTTATCTCATTTGGCGGCCTGGGGGCGGTCAGCATTGCCGGTGCGGGTCATCGCACAGGCCGGAGTGTACAATGGTCCCTCGCAGTCTTCGAGGCACTTCTTAGTTGGTTTAAGCAGTTGTTTTTTCTATGGTGGAAGTTTTGTATGATTATTAATGCTTTTAATATTTTGAGGAGAAGGTGTTTTGTGTGTTTTTAGTCGCTTCGTCTCTTCTGTGAGGAAATCTAGCTCTCTTGCGTTCGCGTTTTCCCAAGCCGGGGCTTATTGCTATTATAAAATAGCTGGCATATCTCAGCTTTGCGGTGTTTAATACGCAGCAGTATGCCGCCTCGATTTCTTGGTTTTTTTAATTTCAACGCTGTCTTGATTGACGGCCGGGGCACTGGCTGTTAATCTTATTGCCCTATACTCATCTAATGTGATGCGTATGGACATTTGCGACACACTTTTTATTAAACTATATTTTGTTTTCCAACTCCAAGTTAATTTCCCTCGACGTATTTTGTTGTTTTTGCCGCTTCCATGCGGTTGTAGCTATGTTGCTGCTGGTCGTTGTCTCGTTGTTGTTGTTTTTGATTTATAGTATGATAATATGTAATATTGGTGGGTATGGATATTTCCATCGTTAGGTGACACTTGTCACGGTGGCCATGTAATCTCTATATATAAAACTGTTTGTCCTGACTGACTGACTGACTGACTGATTGGTGAAATTTTCACTGTAGTTACATTATGCGATGAAGGTGCACGTTAAGGCGGGGTTTCGGGAAATTCCACCCGCAAGTATGGAAAAATCGCGAAAAACGTTTGTATGAAACTTTTTTGTTTACCATCCGATCGGCCTCAAACTCAATTTAAAAGTTCTTTGTTCAAATTCATTTGAGGGGTGTTTCACACATTTCCCTCCTTGGTGGAAATGGAGGTCAAAGATTTGGTAGATGACGTTTCGCGCTGAAATTCAATTTCAAGGATCTATATGAAAAATCAGTTGAGATCAGTTTCACATTTTTCGCAGAATCAAAGCATCCTCGGTAAAAATTAAAATTCACAGATTTTTTTGGTGAAGTTTTATTTTTTGTTGTCCATCCGCAACAGTGGTAAATTGGCGGAAAACGTTTGTATGAAAGTCGTTTGTTTACCGTCCGATCAGTTTCAAAATCATTTTTAAAGCTTTTTGTGAACAAATTTATTATACGTCCCACGGGGAATGCCGGGCTATACCCACTAGTAATATATATGTCGAAAACGAAAGCACGTCAGTGCTGGTTTGCTTAGTTCTTTAGAATGAATTTATTCAAAGTCAATATAATGTACTTAGCCCATGTATATACTTATGCTGTTATCGGCTAACAGCTACAAAGAGAGAGAGAGAGCGGGTGTACTCATACATAAATGTATGAATACACCACAATACAATATAATTTTTTACAGGGATGCGGAAGGATTTAATTAAATAATACGGCTAGTAGGTAGGTCGTCGGGGTTCAGCCTTCGGGGGTGCCTTTCACTTATGGGGTCAAACGGACGCGTTCGGGTGCTGCAGCAGCTTGTCGGCGTATCGGCTGCTGAAGAAGTTTAATTGTTCGATGGCGTCAGTTGTCACATACCATGGCAGGCCGGCGACCTTGCGTGCTGCCTTGGCGTGGACCACTCTTATGCGGCGCAGCCGGTCTGCTGACGCCGTTCCCCAAACTTGGATGGCGTATGTCCAGATGGGCGTTACCATCGTTTTAATAAGCAGCGTCTTCGTGGAAATCTGGAGCTTGCTTTGCGGTTTTATGAGCCAGTCGAGTTTTTGAAGCCTTCTTAGGCATCTTGCTTTTGTTGTTGTGATGTGGGACTCCCATATCAACCTTCGGTCCAAGTGGATCCTCGATTAGCAAAATGAGCTGGTGTGCTCAATGTTTCCCTCATCGAACCGTTGCTCCTGGCAACTGTTTGGGCGCAGCGTGAATGTGAAAACTGTGGATTGACAATTAGTTTAACAGATTAGATATGTATACATATATACACGGAATCATATTTAGAGGTATTTAATGCAGTTTATATGTCGATCGACTAGGTCAGTTGGGTAAGTACACTTCAGTCGCCTTCTTCTACGCGTTCTTAGCAGGTTCCTTGCCAGGACGTTAGGATGGTTGTGGAGCTTTGTTGAGTAGCTCGCTGTTTGCCTGTTGACTACGTCGTCCACCCTTGGTATGTCGCGATGTCGCGTGTGCGAATATACCATTCGGCTCCCATTATTTTGCGCAAGGTTTTGGCCTGAATGATACGAATTTTGTTCAGGTGTGTTTTTGCAGCTATACCATAGACTTGAAGCCCATAACGCCACACAGGGGCAAGGATTACCTTTTAGATGAGTATATTGTTTCGGAGCGAGAGTTTTTTGTTGGAGTTGAGGAGTCAGCTCATTCGCCTTATCTTGGACTTGATGTTGCTTGTTACTACAGAGACGTGCTTATTAAATTTAAGTCGTCTATCGAGAGTGACACCGAGGTATTTGTGTTGACGATTTTGCTCTAGAAGTTCACTATGGAGAAAAAGTCCGGGACAAGAGTCCTTGCGTAGAGTATGGGTAACCGTGGCGAATTTTCCAGGGTTCACTGCGATGTTCCATCTACAAGCCCAGTTTTCAAAGCGCTTGAGGTACTCCTGCAGGAGGTCAGTTGCCGCGTACACACATTTGTTCCTTGGAAGGATTGCCGTGTCGTCAGCAAACGTGTCCACCAGAAGGTCCTGCCGATCATTCCGTGTGCTTGCATTTGCAGTGGACTAGTCGAAAAGCTGCATTAAAAATGGAGACAAGATAAATCCCCGCTTTGTAAGGTAGAAGCTTAATCGACTGGTTATCAAATCAGTCTTCGATTGGGGCTTTGCGGTTTTTAAGACTCTTGATCTCCTGCTTCACTTCGTGTACTGTGATTGGTGCCACAGGGAGGGACATTTCCTTTAGGCAGACGTGGGTAAATTACACTCTCACTTCAGTGAGCTTGCGGACAGTTGCTCTGTGAGTGTCGGCATCTTTGTCTGAGATAGCCAGAGGGAGAGACTTTTAACTCATAGGCGTCTGGGCACGCTGTCTGATCTATGGTTTGCTCCATGGCGACAATATCGCTGACTCCAGGGACTGTTATCGGCCTGGTTTTGGAGATCTTCTTCGCTGCTTGCTGTTGGTCTGGGGCCGGAGACGCTTCGTCAGCAGTGTCCATCTCGTCGTCATCGATTACAGAGGCGTCCTCCTGGGGCTCAAGGGGAGCATACCTGTTACTACTTGTCGAAGCGTCGCTGGGAATTAAGGGCTTAGCTCCAGCGCGGCTGGTGTTGCGGTTATCAACTGGCTTCCCTTTTTTAACGGCTTCGGCCAACAATGTAGTCCCACGCCGTTTTTTTGGGGCAACTGTTTGCCAATTTACCAGTGGCTCCTGGAAGGCCGACGTAGCACCTACGTTCTTTACAGGAGGTAGAGGGGGTTTGTGGCACAAGAAGCAGCTGCCAAAGAGGCAGCCTCCCGCGTGGTCAACTGCACAAAAATTGCAGGACGAGCTTGATTTTCTAAAAAAAAGTCTCGAAAACAGGAACCCTAAAACCGCAGCTCACTCAGTTAAAATACAAATAATAAAAGAAGCAAACATAACCAAACCTCCATCTCCCAAGCCATTACCGAGAAAGCCGGTCACCTGCCCGAACGACTGCCCTGGAACCCGCAACACCGTAGCATGCAAATCAACGTGCATGAAACCAGCGACCAGTGCGAAGACCGGCACCGGCCCCGCCTGAGCCCATAAGCCCAGGACATCTGCAGCTGAGAAACAACAAGCGCGAGAGGCAAACCGCGACTTGCGCAATCGAGGGAGCGTCAGCGTACCCAAACCGGCGACGACCAGCTGACGCGCAGAAGAACTGATACATGGAAAACTGATGGCAGCTGAATCAATAAATTAATTAAAAATCAAATATATAAGATAAATTGTAAAGTTGTGCGGAACTTTTTTTGCTCGACTAGAAGTATAGCCCGTAAAGCTATACGAACAAATAGGTAGAATACTGTAAAAATAATCCAAAAAAATATAAATTTGAATGAACAGTAATAGTATAAGTAAATTTGACAATGATATAGATGATACACCCAAAATGGGGTTAATAGATACTAAAACAGTGGACTCCACTGCCAATGTCATTAACAAAATCGAGCCAACAAATATTGATTCAAAATTAACAAATATATTATTATTAAAAATTGTTTTTATTATGTGCGCATACTGTATAAAGCTTTTATGCTCCACAATAAGTGTGTAACAAAAAGGGCCTTAAGCCAAGCTAACGATCTAGACTAATTTGACTAATTTGATAATAGCGCAAACAGTTATTATAAAAATATATTCCAAAATAAATAATATATGATATATACACTGATGAAATATAGAGAAAAGAAATAAATTGATTGTCTAAAAGAAATTTTTAAAATGGACACATACGAGTGTATAAGAATTACACTAGGAAAAGAACCAGATTTTGAGAATAGGGTATTTTCGATAATCAGAAACCTAGTAGAGCCCCTTTTTAATTTCCGACTTTGAATACTTATTATTGAATACGTACGGCCTACCTTTCTCCCCACTCACTCATTGCAGCACCACTCAAAAAAGCAATAGTACTCCCTACCGTGAGAAATTGCAAGGTATTCTCAGAAATTCTCGATATCGACATCCTGTTTTTTCAGCAAATTGGGTAAATAATAAGAGCTAGAGTCACCAAACATAATATGTTGCTTCTAAAATATTATATATATATCAAGTATCTTTCATTTTATACTTATCGCCACCTCCCCGCTACCACCTCAAAGAGAGAGTCGAGAGCTCCCGACTAGAACCTCTTACTTGTTTTCTTTGTATGCATTGCATACAAATGATATAAGAGATACAACAGTGATTATTATTAACAAAATTGTTATGTCCTCTAGATGTTCTCTATGATCGATCACTTTTACGTTATTTATGAAATTTGCGGCAGATATTTCAACCTTTGACTCGTCTGAGCCCATTTTAATTTAAATGTTGGATCTTGATCGTATTGGAATTGTTGCAAATTGTGAATGAATTTTCCATTTTTATTGTATTTTATGCAGTATAATCTTTAATATTTTTCTGTTAATTAAAATTTTTTCGTATTTCTTATTTGCAATATAATGTAATAATATAATTGTTAATATTATATTTAGGCAGAAGGTCTTTGTATTTGTTTTATTGATATTTGCCTACTTCGATCAACGCAGTGATCTCATAATGTTTCGTACAACTTTTTAGGTTGTACTCTGCCTTGACGCACACAACATAGTGGGCGTCATTACAATATTATAAAAGTTTAAAGTATCTTAATGAATGCTGCTGCTGGTGTGGTGCTGTTTCTTCTTTATCTCATTTGGCGGCCTGGGGGCGGTCAGCATTGCCGGTGCGGGTCATCGCACAGGCCGGAGTGTACAATTCTCCCTCGCAGTCTTCGAGGCACTTCTTAGTTGGTTTAAGCAGTTGTTTTTTCTATGGTGGAAGTTTTGTATGATTATTAATGCTTTTAATATTTTGAGGAGAAGGTGTTTTGTGTGTTTTTAGTCGCTTCGTCTCTTCTGTGAGGAAATCTAGCTCTCTTGCGTTCGCATTTTCCCAAGCCGGGGCTTATTGCTATTATAAAATAGCTGGCATATCTCAGCTTTGCGGTGTTTAATACGCAGCAGTATGCCGCCTCGATTTCTTGGTTTTTTTAATTTCAACGCTGTCTTGATTGACGGCCGGGGCACTGGCTGTTAATCTTATTGCCCTATACTCATCTAATGTGATGCGTATGGACATTTGCGACACACTTTTTTATTAAACTATATTTTGTTTTCCAACTCCAAGTTAATTTCCCTCGACGTATTTTGTTGTTTTTGCCGCTTCCATGCGGTTGTAGCTATGTTGCTGCTGGTCGTTGTCTCGTTGTTGTTGTTTTTGATTTATAGTATGATAATATGTAATATTGGTGGGTATGGATATTTCCATCGTTAGGTGACACTTGTCACGGTGGCCATGTAATCTCTATATATAAAACTGTTTGTCCTGACTGACTGACTGACTGACTGATTGGTGAAATTTTCACTGTAGTTACATTATGCGATGAAGGTGCACGTTAAGGCGGGGTTTCGGGAAATTCCACCCGCAAGTATGGAAAAATCGCGAAAAACGTTTGTATGAAACTTTTTTGTTTACCATCCGATCGGCCTCAAACTAAATTTCAAAGATCTTTGTTCAAATTCATTTGAGGGGTGTTTCGCACTTTTTGGTAAATTTGGTGGGTGCCGTTTCGCGCTCAAATCCATTTTCAAGGATCTTTATGAAAAATCACTTGAGACGTGTTTCACATTTTTCGCAGAATCAAAGCATCCTCGAGGAAATGTGCGATTCTAAGATTTTTTGGAGCAATTTTCAGTTTAGTCCGATTTGCTTCAAACTTATTTTCAGAGCTCTACATAAGAACTTATTAAATACGTGTTTCAGCGATTTGGGTAATTCCACCCGCAGGTATGGAAAAATCGCGAAAAACGTTTGTATGAAACTTTTTTGTTTACCATCCGATCGGCCTCAAACTCAATTTAAAAGTTCTTTGTTCAAATTCATTTGAGGGGTGTTTCACACATTTCCCTCCTTGGTGGAAATGGAGGTCAAAGATTTGGTAGATGACGTTTCGCGCTGAAATTCAATTTCAAGGATCTATATGAAAAATCAGTTGAGACCAGTTTCACATTTTTCGCAGAATCAAAGCATCCTCGGTAAAAATTAAAATTCACAGATTTTTTTGGTGAAGTTTTATTTTTTGTTGTCCATCTGCAACAGTGGTAAATTGGCGGAAAACGTTTGTATGAAAGTCGTTTGTTTACCGTCCGATCAGTTTCAAAATCATTTTTAAAGCTTTTTGTGAACAAATTTATTATACGTCCCACGGGGAATGCCGGGTTATACCCACTAGTAATATATATGTCGAAAACGAAAGCACGTCAGTGCTGGTTTGCTTAGTTCTTTAGAATGAATTTATTCAAAGTCAATATAATGTACTTAGCCCATGTATATACTTATGCTGTTATCGGCTAACAGCTACAAAGAGAGAGAGAGCGGGTGTACTCATACATAAATGTATGAATACACCACAATACAATATAATTTTTTACAGGGATGGGGAAGGATTTAATTAAATAATACGCCTCGTAGGTAGGTCGTCGGGGTTCAGCCTTCGGAGGTGCCTTTCACTTATGGGGTCAAACGGACGCGTTCGGGTGCTGCAGCAGCTTGTCGGCGTATCGGCTGCTGAAGAAGTTTAATTGTTCGATGGCGTCAGTTGTCACATACCATGGCAGGCCGGCGACCTTGCGTGCTGCCTTGGCGTGGACCACTCTTATGCGGCGCAGCCGGTCTGCTGACGCCGTTCCCCAAACTTGGATGGCATATGTCCAGATGGGCGTTACCATCGTTTTAATAAGCAGCGTCTTCGTGGAAATCTGGAGCTTCCTTTGCGGTTTTATGAGCCAGTCGAGTTTTTGAAGCCTTCTTAGGCATCTTGCTTTTGTTGTTGTGATGTGGGACTCCCATATCAACCTTCGGTCCAAGTGGATCCTCGATTAGCAAAATGAGCTGGTGTGCTCAATGTTTCCCTCATCGAACCGTTGCTCCTGGCAACTGTTTGGGCGCAGCGTGAATGTGAAAACTGTGGATTGACAATTAGTTTAACAGATTAGATATGTATACATATATACACGGAATCATATTTAGAGGTATTTAATGCAGTTTATATGTCGATCGACTAGGTCAGTTGGGTAAGTACACTTCAGTCGCCTTCTTCTACGCGTTCTTAGCAGGTTCCTTGCCAGGACGTTAGGATGGTTGTGGAGCTTTGTTGAGTAGCTCGCTGTTTGCCTGTTGACTACGTCGTCCACCCTTGGTATGTCGCGATGTCGCGTGTGCGAATATACCATTCGGCTCCCATTATTTTGCGCAAGGTTTTGGCCTGAATGATACGAATTTTGTTCAGGTGTGTTTTTGCAGCTATACCATAGACTTGAAGCCCACACAGGGGCAAGGATTACCTTTTAGATGAGTATATTGTTTCGGAGCGAGAGTTTTTTGTTGGAGTTGAGGAGTCAGCTCATTCGCCTTATCTTGGACTTGATGTTGCTTGTTACTACAGAGACGTGCTTATTAAATTTAAGTCGTCTATCGAGAGTGACACCGAGGTATTTGTGTTGACGATTTTGCTCTAGAAGTTCACTATGGAGAAAAAGTCCGGGACAAGAGTCCTTGCGTAGAGTATGGGTAACCGTGGCGAATTTTCCAGGGTTCACTGCGATGTTCCATCTACAAGCCCAGTTTTCAAAGCGCTTGAGGTACTCCTGCAGGAGGTCAGTTGCCGCGTACACACATTTGTTCCTTGGAAGGATTGCCGTGTCGTCAGCAAACGTGTCCACCAGAAGGTCCTGCCGATCATTCCGTGTGCTTGCATTTGCAGTGGACTAGTCGAAAAGCTGCATTAAAAATGGAGACAAGATAAATCCCCGCTTTGTAAGGTAGAAGCTTAATCGACTGGTTATCAAATCAGTCTTCGATTGGGGCTTTGCGGTTTTTAAGACTCTTGATCTCCTGCTTCACTTCGTGTACTGTGATTGGTGCCACAGGGAGGGACATTTCCTTTAGGCAGACGTGGGTAAATTACACTCTCACTTCAGTGAGCTTGCGGACAGTTGCTCTGTGAGTGTCGGCATCTTTGTCTGAGATAGCCAGAGGGGAGAGACTTTTAACTCATAGGCGTCTGGGCACGCTGTCTGATCTATGGTTTGCTCCATGGCGACAATATCGCTGACTCCAGGGACTGTTATCGGCCTGGTTTTGGAGATCTTCTTCGCTGCTTGCTGTTGGTCTGGGGCCGGAGACGCTTCGTCAGCAGTGTCCATCTCGTCGTCATCGATTACAGAGGCGTCCTCCTGGGGCTCAAGGGGAGCATACCTGTTACTACTTGTTGAAGCGTCGCTGGGAATTAAGGGCTTAGCTCCAGCGCGGCTGGTGTTGCGGTTATCAACTAGCTTCCCTTTTTTAACGGCTTCGGCCAACAATGTAGTCCCACGCCGTTTTTTTGGGGCAACTGTTTGCCAATTTACCAGTGGCTCTTGGAAGGCCGACGTAGCACCTACGTTCTTTACAGGAGGTAGAGGGGGTTTGTGGCACAAGAAGCAGCTGCCAAAGAGGCAGCCTCCCGCGTGGTCAACTGCACAAAAATTGCAGGACGAGCTTGATTTTCTAAAAAAAGTCTCGAAAACAGGAACCCTAAAACCGCAGCTCACTCAGTTAAAATACAAATAATAAAAGAAGCAAACATAACCAAACCTCCATCTCCCAAGCCATTACCGAGAAAGCCGGTCACCTGCCCGAACGACTGCCCTGGAACCCGCAACACCGTAGCATGCAAATCAACGTGCATGAAACCAGCGACCAGTGCGAAGACCGGCACCGGCCCCGCCTGAGCCCATAAGCCCAGGACATCTGCAGCTGAGAAACAACAAGCGCGAGAGGCAAACCGCGACTTGCGCAATCGAGGGAGCGTCAGCGTACCCAAACCGGCGACGACCAGCTGACGCGCAGAAGAACTGATACATGGAGAACTGATGGCAGCTGAATCAATAAATTAATTAAAAATCAAATATATAAGATAAATTGTAAAGTTGTGCGGAACTTTTTTTACTCGACTAGAAGTATAGCCCGTAAAGCTTTACGAACAAATAGGTAGAATACTGTAAAACTAATAAAAAAAATATATATATATTTGAATGAACAGTAATAGTATAAGTAAATTTGACAATGATATAGATGATACACCCAAAATGGGGTTAATAGATACTAAAACAGTGGACTCCACTGCCAATGTCATTAACAAAATCGAGTCAACAAATATTGATTCAAAATTAACAAATATATTATTATTAAAAATTGTTTTTATTATGTGCGCATACTGTATAAAGCTTTTATGCTCCACAATAAGTGTGTAACAAAAAGGGCCTTAAGCCAAGCTAACGATCTAGACTAATTTGACTAATTTGATAATAGCGCAAACAGTTATTATAAAAATATATTCCAAAATAAATAATATATGATATATACACTGATGAAATATAGAGAAGAGAAATAAATTGATTGTCTAAAAGAAATTTTTAAAATGGACACATACGAGTGTATAAGAATTACACTAGGAAAAGAACCAGATTTTGAGAATAGGGTATTTTCGATAATCAGAAACCTAGTAGAGCCCCTTTTTAATTTCCGACTTTGAATACTTATTATTGAATACGTACGGCCTACCTTTCTCCCCACTCACTCATTGCAGCACCACTCAAAAAAGCAATAGTACTCTCTACAGTGAGAAATTGCAAGGTATTCTCAGAAATTCTCGATATCGACATCCTGTTTTTTAAGCAAATTGGGTAAATAATAAGAGCTAGAGTCACCAAACATAATATGTTGCTTCTAAAATATTATATATATATCAAGTATCTTTCATTTTATACTTATCGCCACCTCCCCGCTACCACCTCAAAGAGAGAGTCGAGAGCTCCCGACTAGAACCTCTTACTTGTTTTCTTTGTATGCATTGCATACAAATGATATAAGAGATACAACAGTGATTATTATTAACAAAATTGTTATGTCCTCTAGATGTTCTCTATGATCGATCACTTTTACGTTATTTATGAAATTTGCGGCAGATATTTCAACCTTTGACTCGTCTGAGCCCATTTTAATTTAAATGTTGGATCTTGATCGTATTGGAATTGTTGCAAATTGTGAATGAATTTTCCATTTTTATTGTATTTTATGCAGTATAATCTTTAATATTTTTCTGTTAATTAAAATTTTTTTCGTATTTCTTATTTGCAATATAATGTAATAATATAATTGTTAATATTATATTTAGGCAGAAGGTCTTTGTATTTGTTTTATTGATATTTGCCTACTTCGATCAACGCAGTGATCTCATAATGTTTCGTACAACTTTTTAGGTTGTACTCTGCCTTGACGCACACAACATAGTGGGCGTCATTACAATATTATAAAAGTTTAAAGTATCTTAATGAATGCTGGTGCTGGTGTGGTGCTGTTTCTTCTTTATCTCATTTGGCGGCCTGGGGGCGGTCAGCATTGCCGGTGCGGGTCATCGCACAGGCCGGAGTGTACAATTCTCCCTCGCAGTCTTCGAGGCACTTCTTAGTTGGTTTAAGCAGTTGTTTTTTCTATGGTGGAAGTTTTGTATGATTATTAATGCTTTTAATATTTTGAGGAGAAGGTGTTTTGTGTGTTTTTAGTCGCTTCGTCTCTTCTGTGAGGAAATCTAGCTCTCTTGCGTTCGCGTTTTCCCAAGCCGGGGCTTATTGCTATTATAAAATAGCTGGCATATCTCAGCTTTGCGGTGTTTAATACGCAGCAGTATGCCGCCTCGATTTCTTGGTTTTTTTAATTTCAACGCTGTCTTGATTGACGGCCGGGGCACTGGCTGTTAATCTTATTGCCCTATACTCATCTAATGTGATGCGTATGGACATTTGCGACACACTTTTTATTAAACTATATTTTGTTTTCCAACTCCAAGTTAATTTCCCTCGACGTATTTTGTTGTTTTTGCCGCTTCCATGCGGTTGTAGCTATGTTGCTGCTGGTCGTTGTCTCGTTGTTGTTGTTTTTGATTTATAGTATGATAATATGTAATATTGGTGGGTATGGATATTTCCATCGTTAGGTGACACTTGTCACGGTGGCCATGTAATCTCTATATATAAAACTGTTTGTCCTGACTGACTGACTGACTGACTGATTGGTGAAATTTTCACTGTAGTTACATTATGCGATGAAGGTGCACGTTAAGGCGGGGTTTCGGGAAATTCCACCCGCAAGTATGGAAAAATCGCGAAAAACGTTTGTATGAAACTTTTTGTTTACCATCCGATCGGCCTCAAACTAAATTTCAAAGATCTTTGTTCAAATTCATTTGAGGGGTGTTTCGCACTTTTTGGTAAATTTGGTGGGTGCCGTTTCGCGCTCAAATCCATTTTCAAGGATCTTTATGAAAAATCACTTGAGACGTGTTTCACATTTTTCGCAGAATCAAAGCATCCTTGAGGAAATGTGCGATTCTAAGATTTTTTGGAGCAATTTTCAGTTTAATCCGATTTGCTTCAAACTTATTTTCAGAGCTCTACATAAGAACTTATTAAATACGTGTTTCAGCGATTTGGGTAATTCCACCCGCAGGTATGGAAAAATCGCGAAAAACGTTTGTATGAAACTTTTTTGTTTACCATCCGATCGGCCTCAAACTCAATTTAAAAGTTCTTTGTTCAAATTCATTTGAGGGGTGTTTCACACATTTCCCTCCTTGGTGGAAATGGAGGTCAAAGATTTGGTAGATGACGTTTCGCGCTGAAATTCAATTTCAAGGATCTATATGAAAAATCAGTTGAGACCAGTTTCACATTTTTCGCAGAATCAAAGCATCCTCGGTAAAAATTAAAATTCACAGATTTTTTTGGTGAAGTTTTATTTTTTGTTGTCCATCCGCAACAGTGGTAAATTGGCGGAAAACGTTTGTATGAAAGTCGTTTGTTTACCGTCCGATCAGTTTCAAAATCATTTTTAAAGCTTTTTGTGAACAAATTTATTATACGTCCCACGGGGAATGCCGGGTTATACTCACTAGTAATATATATGTCGAAAACGAAAGCACGTCAGTGCTGGTTTGCTTAGTTCTTTAGAATGAATTTATTCAAAGTCAATATAATGTACTTAGCCCATGTATATACTTATGCTGTTATCGGCTAACAGCTACAAAGAGAGAGAGAGAGCGGGTGTACTCATACATAAATGTATGAATACACCACAATACAATATAATTTTTTACAGGGATGGGGAAGGATTTAATTAAATAATACGCCTCGTAGGTAGGTCGTCGGGGTTCAGCCTTCGGAGGTGCCTTTCACTTATGGGGTCAAACGGACGCGTTCGGGTGCTGCAGCAGCTTGTCGGCGTATCGGCTGCTGAAGAAGTTTAATTGTTCGATGGCGTCAGTTGTCACATACCATGGCAGACTAATTTGACTAATTTGATAATAGCGCAAACAGTTATTATAAAAATATATTCCAAAATAAATAATATATGATATATACACTGATGAAATATAGAGAAGAGAAATAAATTGATTGTCTAAAGGAAATTTTTAAAATGGACACATACGAGTGTATAAGAATTACACTAGGAAAAGAACCAGATTTTGAGAATAGGGTATTTTCGATAATCAGAAACCTAGTAGAGCCCCTTTTTAATTTCCGACTTTGAATACTTATTATTGAATACGTACGGCCTACCTTTCTCCCCACTCACTCATTGCAGCACCACTCAAAAAAGCAATAGTACTACTCTACCGTGAGAAATTGCAAGGTATTCGCAGAAATTCTCGATATCGACATCCTGTTTTTTAAGCAAATTGGGTAAATAATAAGAGCTAGAGTCACCAAACATAATATGTTGCTTCTAAAATATTATATATATATCAAGTATCTTTCATTTTATACTTATCGCCACCTCCCCGCTACCACCTCAAAGAGAGGGACCGAGAGCTCCCGACTAGAACCTCTTACTTGTTTTCTTTGTATGCATTGCATACAAATGATATAAGAGATACAACAGTGATTATTATTAACAAAATTGTTATGTCCTCTAGATGTTCTCTATGATCGATCACTTTTACGTTATTTATGAAATTTGCGGCAGATATTTCAACCTTTGACTCGTCTGAGCCCATTTTAATTTAAATGTTGGATATTGATCGTATTGGAATTGTTGCAAATTGTGAATGAATTTTCCATTTTTATTGTATTTTATGCAGTATAATCTTTAATATTTTTCTGTTAATTAAAATTTTTTCGTATTTCTTATTTGCAATATAATGTAATAATATAATTGTTAATATTATATTTAGGCAGAAGGTCTTTGTATTTGTTTTATTGATATTTGCCTACTTCGATCAACGCAGTGATCTCCTCTCTAATGTTTCGTACAACTTTTTAGGTTGTACTCTGCCTTGACGCACACAACATAGTGGGCGTCATTACAATATTATAAAAGTTTAAAGTATCTTAATGAATGCTGCTGCTGGTGTGGTGCTGTTTCTTCATTATCTCATTTGGCGGCCTGGGGGCGGTCAGCATTGCCGGTGCGGGTCATCGCACAGGCCGGAGTGTACAATGGTCCCTCGCAGTCTTCGAGGCACTTCTTAGTTGGTTTAAGCAGTTGTTTTTTCTATGGTGGAAGTTTTGTATGATTATTAATGCTTTTAATATTTTGAGGAGAAGGTGTTTTGTGTGTTTTTAGTCGCTTCGTCTCTTCTGTGAGGAAATCTAGCTCTCTTGCGTTCGCGTTTTCCCAAGCCGGGGCTTATTGCTATTATAAAATAGCTGGCATATCTCAGCTTTGCGGTGTTTAATACGCAGCAGTATGCCGCCTCGATTTCTTGGTTTTTTTAATTTCAACGCTGTCTTGATTGACGGCCGGGGCACTGGCTGTTAATCTTATTGCCCTATACTCATCTAATGTGATGCGTATGGACATTTGCGACACACTTTTTATTAAACTATATTTTGTTTTCCAACTCCAAGTTAATTTCCCTCGACGTATTTTGTTGTTTTTGCCGCTTCCATGCGGTTGTAGCTATGTTGCTGCTGGTCGTTGTCTCGTTGTTGTTGTTTTTGATTTATAGTATGATAATATGTAATGTTGGTGGGTATGGATATTTCCATCGTTAGGTGACACTTGTCACGGTGGCCATGTAATCTCTATATATAAAACTGTTTGTCCTGACTGACTGACTGACTGACTGATTGGTGAAATTTTCACTGTAGTTACATTATGCGATGAAGGTGCACGTTAAGGCGGGGTTTCGGGAAATTCCACCCGCAAGTATGGAAAAATCGCGAAAAACGTTTGTATGAAACTTTTTTGTTTACCATCCGATCGGCCTCAAACTCAATTTCGAAGATCTTTGTTCAAATTCATTTGAGGGGTGTTTCGCACTTTTTGGTAAATTTGGTGGGTGCCGTTTCGCGCTCAAATCCATTTTCAAGGATCTTTATGAAAAATCACTTGAGACGTGTTTCACATTTTTCGCAGAATCAAAGCATCCTCGAGGAAATGTGCGATTCTAAGATTTTTTGGAGCAATTTTCAGTTTAATCCGATTTGCTTCAAACTTATTTTCAGAGCTCAACATAAGAACTTATTAAATACGTGTTTCAGCGATTTGGGTAATTCCACCCGCAGGTATGGAAAAATCGCGAAAAACGTTTGTATGAAACTTTTTTGTTTACCATCCGATCGGCCTCAAACTCAATTTAAAAGTTCTTTGTTCAAATTCATTTGAGGGGTGTTTCACACATTTCCCTCCTTGGTGGAAATGGAGGTCAAAGATTTGGTAGATGACGTTTCGCGCTGAAATTCAATTTCAAGGATCTATATGAAAAATCAGTTGAGATCAGTTTCACATTTTTCGCAGAATCAAAGCATCCTCGGTAAAAATTAAAATTCACAGATTTTTTTGGTGAAGTTTTATTTTTTGTTGTCCATCCGCAACAGTGGTAAATTTGCGGAAAACGTTTGTATGAAAGTCGTTTGTTTACCGTCCGATCAGTTTCAAAATCATTTTTAAAGCTTTTTGTGAACAAATTTATTATACGTCTCACGGGGAATGCCGGGCTATACTCACTAGTAATATATATGTCGAAAACGAAAGCACGTCAGTGCTGGTTTACTTAGTTCTTTAGAATGAATTTATTCAAAGTCAATATAATGTATTTAGCCCATGTATATACTTATGCTGTTATCGGCTAACAGCTACAAAGAGAGAGAGAGAGCGGGTGTACTCATACATAAATGTATGAATACACCACAATACAATATAATTTTTTACAGGGATGGGGAAGGATTTAATTAAATAATACGCCTCGTAGGTAGGTCGTCGGGGTTCAGCCTTCGGAGGTGCCTTTCACTTATGGGGTCAAACGGACGCGTTCGGGTGCTGCAGCAGCTTGTCGGCGTATCGGCTGCTGAAGAAGTTTAATTGTTCGATGGCGTCAGTTGTCACATACCATGGCAGGCCGGCGACCTTGCGTGCTGCCTTGGCGTGGACCACTCTTATGCGGCGCAGCCGGTCTGCTGACGCCGTTCCCCAAACTTGGATGGCGTATGTCCAGATGGGCGTTACCATCGTTTTAATAAGCAGCGTCTTCGTGGAAATCTGGAGCTTCCTTTGCGGTTTTATGAGCCAGTCGAGTTTTTTGAAGCCTTCTTAGGCATCTTGCTTTTGTTGTTGTGATGTGGGACTCCCATATCAACCTTCGGTCCAAGTGGATCCTCGATTAGCAAAATGAGCTGGTGTGCTCAATGTTTCCCTCATCGAACCGTTGCTCCTGGCAACTGTTTGGGCGCAGCGTGAATGTGAAAACTGTGGATTGACAATTAGTTTAACAGATTAGATATGTATACATATATACACGGAATCATATTTAGAGGTATTTTATGCAGTTTATATGTCGATCGACTAGGTCAGTTGGGTAAGTACACTTCAGTCGCCTTCTTCTACGCGTTCTTAGCAGGTTCCTTGCCAGGACGTTAGGATGGTTGTAGAGCTTTGTTGAGTAGCTCGCTGTTTGCCTGTTGACTACGTCGTCCACCCTTGGTATGTCGCGATGTCGCGTGTGCGAATATACCATTCGGCTCCCATTATTTTGCGCAAGGTTTTGGCCTGAATGATACGAATTTTGTTCAGGTGTGTTTTTGCAGCTATACCATAGACTTGAAGCCCATAACGCCACACAGGGGCAAGGATTACCTTTTAGATGAGTATATTGTTTCGGAGCGAGAGTTTTTTGTTAGAGTTGAGGAGTCAGCTCATTCGCCTTATCTTGGACTTGATGTTGCTTGTTACTACAGAGACGTGCTTATTAAATTTAAGTCGTCTATCGAGAGTGACACCGAGGTATTTGTGTTGACGATTTTGCTCTAGAAGTTCACTATGGAGAAAAAGTCCGGGACAAGAGTCCTTGCGTAGAGTATGGGTAACCGTGGCGAATTTTCCAGGGTTCACTGCGATGTTCCATCTACAAGCCCAGTTTTCAAAGCGCTTGAGGTACTCCTGCAGGAGGTCAGTTGCCGCGTACACACATTTGTTCCTTGGAAGGATTGCCGTGTCGTCAGCAAACGTGTCCACCAGAAGGTCCTGCCGATCATTCCGTGTGCTTGCATTTGCAGTGGACTAGTCGAAAAGCTGCATTAAAAATGGAGACAAGATAAATCCCCGCTTTGTAAGGTAGAAGCTTAATCGACTGGTTATCAAATCAGTCTTCGATTGGGGCTTTGCGGTTTTTAAGACTCTTGATCTCCTGCTTCACTTCGTGTACTGTGATTGGTGCCACAGGGAGGGACATTTCCTTTAGGCAGACGTGGGTAAATTACACTCTCACTTCAGTGAGCTTGCGGACAGTTGCTCTGTGAGTGTCGGCATCTTTGTCTGAGATAGCCAGAGGGAGAGACTTTTAACTCATAGGCGTCTGGGCACGCTGTCTGATCTATGGTTTGCTCCATGGCGACAATATCGCTGACTCCAGGGACTGTTATCGGCCTGGTTTTGGAGATCTTCTTCGCTGCTTGCTGTTGGTCTGGGGCCGGAGACGCTTCGTCAGCAGTGTCCATCTCGTCGTCATCGATTACAGAGGCGTCCTCCTGGGGCTCAAGGGGAGCATATCTGTTACTACTTGTCGAAGCGTCGCTGGGAATTAAGGGCTTAGCTCCAGCGCGGCTGGTGTTGCGGTTATCAACTGGCTTCCCTTTTTTAACGGCTTCGGCCAACAATGTAGTCCCACGCCGTTTTTTTGGGGCAACTGTTTGCCAATTTACCAGTGGCTCTTGGAAGGCCGACGTAGCACCTACGTTCTTTACAGGAGGTAGAGGGGGTTTGTGGCACAAGAAGCAGCTGCCAAAGAGGAACTCTGGGTGCCAGACGGGGTGGACTGCAAGGCCGGATAGGTGGCTTTGGAGCGGGTCCCGATGGGCTTTATTTAGTGTCACTGTCACTCTCTTTTTTTATGCCTGCTGCCAGCGGTGCACTAACGCGCATGAGACAGCAATTTTCAAGTCCGATCTCCAAAGAAGCACCAACGTGAATGAGAACTCGCAGCATTCGGGACAGTAGTTTCATCAATAGACGTCCACCGCATGTTGCGAAATAGGCGTAAGCGTCATTGGAGAAGAGAGAAGGCAAAAATGCGAATATGATGATAAACAAGGCTAACAATAGGGGAAATACACTGAAACAAGCGGACTTAATAGTATCGGAAAATGTTGTAGAATTTCGACGCAAAGTAAAGGACAATGCAAACTAGAGAGTAATTTACAAAACATTAACAATAACAGCCTTCTAAAAATAATAAGCCAGAAGGCTGAGATCGATTTATATCACTTAGAAAATCCTGTTGCAGAAGCAGTTCTACTTCTACATGGCGAAAATAAACATATGGAAAATGAAGAGACAAACACTACTACTTCATACTTCGGACGAATTTCGAAAAAAAAAAATAAATAATTATCTGAGTGAGTAGAGTGCGCGTAATGGCTAAACGATTTCGATTCTTTTAGTGCATGAAAATAGGAAAATAATAAATGAAACAAACTGGTCAAGAATATCAAAATTATTGATCAAGTTACGTTCGAATTTATTAACTGCCAAAGAGAGGTATCATTTAGATATATAGATACCAACTTTCTTAAATACCCCTTTGACAATAGATTTTAGCGATGAGCAAAAATCAGCAGAACAGGAAGAAGTAGATTCAACGGAAGAGGACAATTCCGATTCAAGCGAAGAAATTAATATAAAAGAAAAAGATCTACACGATCTGACAATTCCTGCGGTAATAACATTACCGGAAAAACAAGACGAAGAAGAATTTGATACAGATACCAGCGTAATAGAAAAAAAAGAAAACATAATGGAAGAAACAGTTGCTCAAAGGGCATATGTATATAAAGGACGTATCAAATGCCATACCCGAATTTAATGGCCAAAAATTGAATCTACAAAGATTCATCACAGCACTCAAATTGGTTGACTGGACAAAAGGACCATTTGAACGCTTGGCTATTGAAGTAATTAAGTCAAAAATAGTAGGCTCAACCACAAGGTACCTACAAGGTAAAAAATGAAACCTCTATTACGGCAATAATTGCGAAACTACAAGACACTATAGTCGATGAAACATCCGACGTAATAAAGGCAAAACTGGCAAAAACCAACCAGAAAGGCAAAACTGTCGAAAAATTTACGACATAAATCGATAACTTGCGGAAGCTATTGGAAGCTTCGTATATCGATGAGGGTTTGTCGGCTGAACACGCTGATAAATTCAGTACAAAAGAAGCCATTACTGCAATGGTTAAAAATTGTGAACATGGAAAACTCAAAACAATTCTTGAGGCAGGACATTTTACAACAATGAACGAAGCCATCACAAAGTACTTACAATGTAGTACTGAAATGACGGGCAATGCAAATACAATATTTTACACCCGAGGAGGACAAACTTATCGAGGTAATAATTACCGAGGTAATTTTCGTGGTAGAGGAAATGGCCGTGGTAACTATGAGTACAACGGTCACTACCAAAACAATGGCTACTACCGAAATAACGGCTACAATCAAAATTATAATAACCAGGCCAACTATAATAATAGAGGTCGTGGAAATTATAGAGGAAACAACCGTGGCGGAGCCAATAATGGTAACAACAATAACAACAATTATAATAGCAACGCACACAGAAATAATAATAATAATGTCCGACAAGTACAAACCACGTCGGAAAACCAATAAATACCCTTAAGATACAAAACCCAGTAAAACAAACAGTTCAATCTATTAACCTTAACTACAATCTCTCTGTTTCACTTAAAAATGAACAAACTCAAAAATGATATACATTATTAGTTGATACTGGTGCAGACATTTCATTAATAAAAGAAAATTCAAATCCATTTCATGATATTGATCATCATAACATTACTCAAATATCAGGTGTTGGTGAGGGAACAATAAACTCAAAAGAACTAACTTCAATAGAACCTCTTTCAAATAACTTTGCCATTCCACATAATTTCCACTTAGTAACATCAGATTTTCCAACATGACAATTTGACAATTCTTCCAGCAATGTTCGAAGTTGTCCGAAAAATTGCGATAAACGCAGCAACCAGGTATATATTTATACCAAACCAAGAAATCCAAAACGGAGTATTCATTGGAAACTCCATTGCAGATTCAAAAATACATTTGTCCGAATTTTAAACACTACAAACAAAAACGAAATTATCCACTTAAACGAACTAAAAATTGAACCATTAGATGACTACGACTTAGTAAAAACAAATAAAGATGAAAACAATACAGACATCTTATATAAATTGAATAAAAATTTCTCTTCCCAATTTAAAACAATCCTTAATGAATTATGCACAAAATACATGGACATATTCGGAATAGAAACCGAATCGATATCAACAAATAATGTTTACAAACAAAAAATAAGGATGATGGATGATGAACCGGTATACATTAAAAACTACAGACTACAGTCAAAAAGAAGATGTAGAAACATAGGTTGAAAAATTAATTAAAGATAAAATAGTAGAACCTTCAGTTTCTGAATACAACAGTCCATTATTAATTGTTCCGAAGAAATCATTACCAAATTACGATACTAAAAGATGGCGTTTCGTAATTGATTATCGCCAAATTAACAAAAAAATCTTATCTGATAAATTTCCAATACCAAGAATATATGATATTCTTGATCAATTGGGTAGAGCTAAATATTTTTAATGTCTAGATTTAATGTCAGGATTTCACCAAATAGAACTCGAAGAAAACTCCAGAAATATAACGTCATTTTCCACGAGCAATGTCTCCTACCGCTTCACGCGATTATCTTATGGTTTAAAAATAGCGCCAAATTCCTTTCAAAGAATAATGACAATTGCATTTTCAGGTATCGACTTTCACAGGCATTCCTATATATGGATGACCTAATTGTCATCGGTTGCTCAGAAAAGCATATGATTAAAAACCTTACGTCTTTGAGTTATGTAGAAAGCACAACCTCAAATTGCACCCCGAAAAGTGCTCATTCTTCAGACACGAAGTAACCTTCCTAGGTCACAATTGCACCGATAAAGGTATTTTACCAGACAGCAAGAAATATGATGTAATAAAAAAATATACAGTCCCAACAGACAGTGCCAGAAGATTTGTTGCATTCTGCAATTACTACAGACGATTTGTAAACAACTTTCCGATTACTCACGTCATATGAATGGACAGATCAATGTCAAAAAGCCTTCGACTATTTAAAAGTTCAATTGATGAAAACCACTTTACTACAATATCCCGATTTCAATAAAGAATTTTGTATCACAACAGACGCAAGCAAACAAGCATGTGGAGCTGTTCTAACTCAAGATTATAATGGAACTCAACTACCCGTAACATATGCATCAAGATCATTTACCAAAGGTGAAAGTAACAAAACACAACAGAACAAGAATTAGCAGCTATTCATTGGGCAATTAAGCATTTTCGACCATATATTTATGGCAAACACTTTACAGTTAAAACCGACCATAGACCACTAACCTATTTATTTTCTATGACTAACCCAAGCTCAAAATTGACACGTATGAGATTAGATTTAGAAAAGTATGATTTTACTGTGGAATATCTTAAGGGAAAAGACAACCAAATCGCGGACGCATTTCCAGAATAACAATCAACAACCTACATAATATCCAAAGAAATAATAAAATTCTAAAAGTCACTACCAGAAATCAAAGTAAACATAAAAATTCCTGGGCAGGAAAAGAACAAAAACAATTAGATTTGCTAAGGCAAACTCTAAATAAAGCTTCTAAGCCCAACGTATACGAAGTCATTGTAAATGATGAGGTACGAAAAGTAGTGACCTTGCGAATAACAGATTCGATATGCTTACTAAAGCATGGAAAAAAAGTTATAGCAAGAATTAACGTTAGCTATATGTACACCAATGGAATTCTCGACTTAGGTCAGTTCTTCCAAAGGCTTGAAAAGGAAGCCGGTATACTTAATATCAGCCAACTCAAAGTGGCTCCGAGCGAAAAGATCTTTGAAACTATCTCAATAGAATCTTTTAAAATAATGGGCAATAAAATATTACAATCTCTAAGAGTAGCGCTACTCAAGCCGGTGACCCTATTATTAAATAATGAAAAAGAGAAAGAAGCAATACTTTTTACATTCCATGACGACCCAATTCAAGGAGGTCATACAGGCATTACAAAAACCTTGGCCAAGGTCCAGAGACACTATTATTGGAAAAATACATAAGAAAATGTTCCAAATGCCAAAAGTCTAAAACGACTAAACATACCAAAACTCCATTAACTATAACTGAAACCCCACAAATGGCTTTCGATAGGGTAATTGTGGATACAATAGGTCCACAACCAAAATCGAACAATGGAAACGAATACGCAGTAACACTAATATGCGATTTGACCAAATATTTAGTATCCATACCGATACAAAACAAAAGTGCGAGCACCGTAGCTAAAGCTATTTTTGAAGAATTTATTCTGAAGTACTGTCCAATGAAGACGTTCATTACGGACATGGGAATATAAAAATTCAATAATTGACGACTTGTGCAAATATCTAAAAATCAAAAATATAACATCTACTGCATACCACCACCAAACAGTTGGAACAGTCGAAAGAATCCATAGAACATTTAATGAATTCATTCGATCCTACATTTCAGTAGATAAAACTGATTGGGACGTATGGCTCCAATATTTCGTATACTGTTTTAATACGACACCCTTCATGGCACATGATTACTGTCCACATGAGCTAGTATTCGGTAAAGCAACGAACTTACCAATATATTTTAATAGCATAGATAGAATAGAACCACTCTACAATGTAGATGACTACGCTAAGGAATCAAAGTATAGGTTAGAAGTAGCTTATAACAGAGCTAGAATGATGATAGAAGATAATAAAACTAAAAATAAGGAATTGTATGATAGGAAAGTTAGAGATATTCAACTCAAAGTAGTTTTTTATTTATTTATTTATTTGTATTTTATTAAGCGTCGACAAAACGAGTGTCTTCCTCATTATTCAGAAAATTATACATACATAATGAAAATGAAATGCTAAAAGCCTAATTAGAGAACACAATTTTCTAATAGCATCACAGACCGATGGAGGTGTTTTATTAGCCAGTCCGGCCAGCTGTGTCCCTTTTCACAGCTAATTTTGTCAGTGGCGCTATTAGAGTCTACATCTAAGAAGAAGGGAGTAAGTAGAAAAAAAGTGTTCTTAAGTAAAACTAAAAATAATCTTAATTTGCTATATTATTAAAGAAAATACAACAAATAAGGAAAAAGAAAGAAAGGAGTTATTAATAGAGTACAGGAATTCAAACAAGATATAAAGAATGTTAGGTAGATAGGATAGAGAGATAGAAATGGGAAATCACCGACCCGGCGGGGGAAAATTTATAACCGGTCCGACAAGCTATGCCCCTGCTCATAGCTGGGAATGGTCAGTGACTTCCCGAAGGTATCCTGAAAGCAACGATTTTATTAGGGGTATAGAAAGTTCGGTAGAGATCATTTCTGGTTGGTCTAGCCGGAACAGAGAATTGAAGACGCTCTAACAGAGAAGGAGAATCTATATCGCCAACAATCAACTTATGTAGAAAGACAACACCAAGAATTGTCCTACGGTTGATTAACGACGGAAGATTAAGAAGAAGCAGCCTGCTGGAGTAAGATGGCAACAGAAGATTAGGGTCCCAATTTTAACCACGTAAGGCAAAAAGCAGAAATTGCTTCTGAACAGATTCAATACGATCCTGGCTATTGATATACTGCGGAGACCAGATGCAAGAGCAGTATTCAAGGATAGGGCAAACAAGAGAGATGTACAGAAGTTTCGTTATAAAAGGATCGTTAAACTCTTTAGACCATCGTTTACTGAATCCAAGTACACCTTTTGCCTCATTAACGATGGTTTCTATATGCAGATTGAAGCTGAGTTTAGAATCAAAAAGAACGCCTAGATCCTTAACTGTTAGTATACGTTGCAATGGAGTATTGTCAATTGTATAGCTGACAAGATAAGGTGTGCGATTGAAGGCCATAAGCATACACTTTGAACAATTCAGATGCAATTGATTGGCCGAACACCAAAATTGCATAGCGTTCAAATCGTCTTGTAGACGAGAATGATGTAGGGGTTTAGTGTATGATAGAATAAGTTTCACATCGTCCGCATACATGAGTACACGGGCATCATTTACCAAGGAAGTAAACTCTAGTAGATTGGTCGTAGTTGACCGATTCTTTACGAATCCATGTTACACAAGAGAGACAACAGATTTGCAGAAATGCTGCAAATTTGAAGTGATTATTTTTCCAAATAATTTAGGAATAGTGGACCGTTTTACAATGCCCCTGTAATTTTGTATATCATACTTTCCACCTTTCTTGTGCACTTAGTTAAAAGTTGATGAAGAACAACTCGACGCATTCAAGTAATTTAAATCAGCATTAGTTAGCAATCCAGTTTTACGTTTATATAATCCGAAAGCCCAGACTGAAGTACATACGGACGCTTCAATAAATTGTTATGGTGGTGTACTCCTGCAAAAAGATTCGGATGATCAACTTTTCCATTCAATTCTATATTTATTTATATTTAGGAGAAATATAATTCTTATGAGCTTTGAAAAAGTGGCGCGTTTACTCACTTGGCATAAAATTAAAGATGTTTACCAATTGTAACGTTTTCGTTTTGACCATGAAAAAACATGGCGATATTCCAATAAGAGTTTCGCGTTGGTCATTATTCCTTCAAGATTTTGACTACAGCATTTATCATCGAAAAGGCAGCAAAATGAGGCATGTCGATGCTTTAAGCCGCGTATCCTGTCTTATGCTTGAAAACTCACTGCAGCAAGCACAAGCGAGAGATGATTGGTTCCGAGCTGTGCTAGCTGTCTAGGATTGTAACAAATACGAAGATTCATCAAGGAAATTATAGTCGTACCTTCGCTTATGGGAGACAAAATCATTAGAATTGCACACATGCAAGGGCATTTCTCAGCGAAACAAACTCAAGAAGCAACCGAGAAGACATTCTATATCGTCGAAAGTGCCTAAAATTGTAAAAAGTTGCATAGAATGCATAATATCTGAGTGCAATCAAGCAAGACAGAAGGTTTTTTAGCACCAATCGATAAGGAGGACAAGCCCTTAGGCAAGTACAATGTGGATCATGTCGGTCCAATAGAGCAGACTAGTAAAAACTATAACTATATATTGGTGATAGTCGATGCGTTTTTAAAATTCCAAGTGGAAACGGTGAGGTAGAACGTATCCACATAATTGTGATACCAACGTTGTCGAAACTATGTCGTGAAAATCCTTGTAGCTGGTATAAGCAGATTGATGTCGTCCAACAGACAATCAATAGTACACCGCCCAGAAGCAATCAAGTTTCTCCGTTTAGATTGTTGACTAGTGTGGAGATGAAACTTAAAAGAATATCGGAGTTACAAGAATTATTAGAAGAAGATGCTATAGACTAGTAATGAAAGAGAAGAAGTTCGAAATGAAGCGAAGTAAAATATAGCGAAAATACAATAGGAAAACCGAAAATCGTTCAATAAACATCGCTAAAATGAGCCTTAATATAAAATAAACGAGCTTGTAGCCATTAAGAGAACACAGAACACAGTAAGCCTAAATTCTTTGGTTTATATTAAATAGTGAAGATTCAAAACGATGAAGTAGTAAAGGTAGGCGACCACGAAGGTCCAGGGAAAACTACAACTAGGAGTGGTCGAATTTATAATCAGTTGAATTAAATAGGCAAGTATAATGTTGACATTATTCTCGTTTGCTATAATTAAATCACTTGCGAGTTCGAACCCTGCCAATGACATTTTTTTTTATACCCTGAGCCCATTAAAAATGAGTAAAAAGGGTATATTGTATTTGTGCAAAATGTAAATGTATGTAACAGGCAGAAGGAAGCATCTCCGACCCCATAAGTCATAAGTCAAGCCAAGTCGATCTAGCCATGTCCGTCTGTCTGTCTGTCCGTCCGTCCGTCCGCCTGTCCGTATGTATGAACGCAAGGATATCAGAACCTATAAGAGCTAGAGACTGAAATTTTAGCTGTAGGTAGTTTGTTTTCGGTAATCGATAACTTACTCCATTTCCAAGCAATCAATTAAAATCGATAACGACATCCTGTTTTTTGAGCAAATTGGGATAATAATAAGAGCTAGAGTCACCAAACTAGATATGTATGTTGCTTCTAGAATATTATATTACATTGTCAAGTATCTTTCATTTTATACCTATCACCACCTCCCCGCCACCACCGCAGAGCTAGTAATCAAGTTAATAATCCTTCCAATTTAAGCCACAATCTAAATGCAATTGAATTTTTGAGAATACATAAGTATTCTATGTAACAATAAGATATACTGTAGGAAATTTCACTAAGGTCGGTTTTTGTTTTGTTTTTCGGTATTTTGCACTACTGCGCACGCAATTTTCAAGAATTTATATATGCATGTACAGTGTGCAGTGTACATTGTACACACACACATTCATGCGCGTCTGCTTCGAAGTTGCCTATGATAAGGATATTTTATCCTTTAAAATAAGTGTTCCGCCAGAAATATTTACTAACATTTGCTGCGAAGAGTTTTATCCGGAACACTTAATAGTCAAGGAATATAAGGAAAATCTGACTCCAATTTTATTACCACCTATTTCTAGTGGCGCATAAACTCTAGTTGCTGCTTCAAAATACTAAATTCTTCTTTTGAGCTTGCCAATCAGAATGTAAAAGGTCTTAAATTTAATCTTGTTAACCTATACTTACATTCTCCTTCTTTTAATTTTTAAATTATCGCTTTAACTTAAGCCGGACATATCAGATTCTTCAGTTTTTACCTCAAAATACACCACTTACAGATGTGATCGAGCTTCCCGTATCGGACGAGGAGTACTCAAAGCTCTTGAGTCTGCTCTTTCGTCAGAACGCATTGATCTTCCCATCTCGGAGATTGAGTTAGTGGCTGTAAGTGTTTTTTTGGAAAGTTTCTGTATCTCTATTTCAGGTTCTTCTATACCGCCACTATCTGACTTGTCGATTTACCAACGCCATCTTAACGCTATTAAATCTATCTCTTTCCTACTTTCTGATAGACACCTTTTAGTTGTTCTTGGGGACTTTAATCTCCCAGATGTCGATTGGTCATCGCCATTAGATTCAAACATTCTGTTGCCCTTGCGTGTGCAACAGAAATAGATCTCCTGATCTGATTTGTGTAATGGATTCGTTCGACAGTGTTGTGCACAGGACCCTAAAGACCCTTTTCATCCAACTCAGTATATTTTCATTATCATCTACCAGCCCGAGTCCCTATCAAGGAATCGGAATTGTTTCCGTGACGCTTATTTTCATAAGCTCCTCTCGATTACCCAGCGAGGTCTGATAGGCCTCCCTTGTTCTCAAGTGAACTTATGAGATTAATAAATGAGAAGTCGAGGTGTTATAAAAAGTTTAAGAAATCGGGAAATCACTCTGATTTCTGCTGCAGTTGCCCGATCCAATTTTGTATTCAAAATTTCATCTGCTATACATATTACCTTCGCCGTTGTTGCCTAATTGTCTAATCAATTTTTGAACTTTGTCAATTCTAAACGAAAGACATCTATTTTGCCTTCTTCGGTTAAGTTTGCAGATGAGGGCGCGAATACTGATCCAGGCATAGCCGATCTGTTCGCAAACTTTTCCAAACTACCAATTCCTCCTCTAGGTATAATAAAAATCAGCCTTATCCTTATTAGTTACAGAGGTCAAATTGCATCTTAAGTCCCATTATTACGGAAAGTTCGCTTCTCTGCGACCTTAACACTATCAAGCCGGTTTACTCTCCGGGCCCTTTATGGTGTTCCTGCTTGTGTGCTCAGAAATGTAAACCAGTTTTGAAACTTTTAGAATTGTCCGTAAACACTTTATCTTTTCCGACCAATTGGAATTTCCCATTTCCCTCTCCATAAGAAAGGGAGTAAGTCCGATGTCGAAAACTATAGAGATATTTCGATATTATCCGCTATACCTAGAGCTTTTGAGCTTTATTCTTTTCATCAATGACCTTCCCCCGATACTTTCTCAGTCTCGTGTATTAATGTATCCTGATGATGTGAAATTATGCCTTGCGCTCCGCAATTGGTTTCTTACATCCTTTGTGGTATGCGCAATTATCGAATATCCACTGTAGTCAAGGAAAAAACAGGGTTTTGTATGAAACTTTTTTGTTTACCATTCAGTCGACATCAAACTCAATGTAAAATATCTTTGTTCAAATTCAAATCCATTCGTCCTTGGTGAAATTGGCGGTGAATGATTTGGTGGGCGACGTTTCGCGCTCAATGGAAAATCATTTGATAAGTGTTTCACATTTTTCGCAGAATCGAAGCATCATCGGTTAAAAGTGCGATTCTTAAATTTTTGACGAAGTCTTAAGTTTAGTCCGATTTTCTTCAAACTTATTTTCAGAGCTCTACATAAGAACTGAATAAATACGAATTTCCGCGATTCGGGAAATTCCAACGGTTGCTTACAACTTATTTGCTTCCCATCCGATCGGCCTCAAACTGATCTTCAAAGATCTTTGTTCAAATTCATTTGAGCGGTGTGTCACAGTTTTTGAAAAATCCATTCCTCCTTGGAGGAAATGGATATCAATGATGGGTGAAGTTTAGCGCTCAAATTCATTTCCAAAGATGTATATGAAAAATCGATTGATACGTGTTTCATATTATTTGCAAAATCCAAGCTTCCTCGCGTGCGATTTTAAAGTTTTTTTGTGAGGTTTTAAGTTTTTTCCGATTTGCTTAAAACTTTTTTTAAAACTCTTAATGAATACGTGTCCCAGCCACAACAGTGGTAAATCGTTTTCAAAGATTTTTGTGAGAAATTATTTGATACGCTCTTGGATGGCAAAGGCGGGTCAAAGGTTTAATAAACGAATGTTTATTCTTCAGCTAAAACATATTTTTAAAAAGAAGTGGACGAATCAGTTGACAAACAACAACAGTGCGCATGAAACTCAATTTTTTTCTCGTAGTCTGTTTTGATCGCTGAAAAGTTGGTGCAAGATTTTGTGGACATAGAAAACTCAGTGCAAAGAAAAGGGACAGATAACGCCACTGTGTTTGTTGCTGGTTTCTCTGTCGTCTACCTACAAGGCAGCGCGTAGAAACAACAACAACACAATTTGAGTACTAAATTGTTGTTGCAGAGCCCCAGCGTAAGTAGGTAGAAAATTTGAATGCCACCAGGCCACGGCCATGAAGTCATGAAGTCTTCTTCACCACTCGCTTTCAGCTTGCAAGCAGCTCGGCAGATTTTTATAATTTTTCACTTTTCGACCAGTATGGCACTCTTTCTCAAGATAGGATATTTTAACTATTCATTAGCGGTTTAACCAAATACCACTAGCCTTCTTATATATACATTTTATCCAATATCTATAAAAAAATAAGTTCGTATTTACTGTTCAACTAATGGTACAATTATTAATAATTGATTTCTTGAAACATTATATACCATTTCTATAAATAAGGGTATCAAAGCCGCGACGCGCCAAATAGTTGTTGTATGTGTGTCTCATCCCAGACATATTGGTGCAAATTTGCATATATGTATGTATGTGTCTGCCAAGCCAAGGGAAGTCTATGAATTTAAGAAGATTGCAACATGCTGTTGCGCATGTGAAGTCACAGCCTAAGGCTTTTTGTGCGCGATCATTCCGATATTAAAATTATTACATACATATGTTAATAAGTTATTAACCATAAAGGACCCTATTCATAAATTATTTAAATGTACATAATAAAGGTTGGAATATATACTACTCAAGGCAAGATATAGTATTCTATATAATGTGACGTCATAATTTCTTAAGTTAACGCCGTGTGGGTAACCCTGTGATCTGAATGCCATGGCCTGATGGCATTCAAATTTTCTACCTACTTGCGCCGAGACTCGGCTCTGCAACAACAATTTAGTACTCAAATTGAGTTGTTGTTGTTTCTACGCGCTGCCGACTAGGGGATACCCTGAACCCTCTTATTCAAAGACAAAATGCTAACAATACTATCGTAATTGCAATTCTGGTGATAGAATTTGAAGCAGACGCGCATGAATATGTGTGTGTACATGTATACAAAAATCCTTGAAATTTGCGTTAGCTGCTGCAAACACGTGGAAACGTGTTTCTTAACCGATCCTAATGAAATTTTCTACAGTGTATTTTATTGTACCATAAAATATTTGTGTATTCTCAAATAGTCAATTGCATTAAAATTGTAGCTTAAGTTGGTGGGCAATACAAGTTGGGTTATTAACTTAATTTATAGCTCTGCGGTAGTAGCGGAGAGGTGGCGATAGGTATAAAATAAAAGATACTTGATATATATATGCAACTCTAGAATAAACATATTACTTTTGGTGAATCTAGCTCTTATTATATACCCAAATTTCTCAAAAAAATGGATTTCGATATCGATTTATATCGATTACTTGGAAACGGAGTAAGTTATCGACTATCGGAAACAAATTCGATCTGCGCATGGACTAGGAGGACCTACAGCCAAAATGTCAAGTCTCTAGCTCTTATAGGTTCTATGGTCCTTGCGCTCATACATACGGACGGACGGGCGGACGGACGGACCCACAGACAGACAGACGGACATGGCTAGATCGATTCGGCTATTGATGCTGATCAAGAATATATATACTTTATGTAGTCGGAGATGCTTCCTTCTGCCTGTTACACACATTTATATTTTGCACAAAAACATTATACCCTTTTACCCATTTTAAATGGGTTTAGGGTATAAAAAGCGACGTCGTGCGCTGAGCGAGATGCGGCTTCATACTGAACGTTCGGCTTTCAAGGCCGGCGTTCGGCTGCCACTCTCAGCAGTCTTACTCTATCTGGGCACGATTAAATGGTCGCAGGCACCCATAGGGCTCACTCGTTGCGATTTATCGTGCTTCGATTAGGTTCTGTTTGACGTACCTATGCATTGTATGGTTAGTGATACAACCTATAAGGCCGATCTACCAATCTTTTGACAATCACTTGTCTTTATTTAATTAATAAATTTTAAATGCAGCAAGGCAGTCAGAACCACAATAGAAGGTTACCGCCGCAGTCGCCGGCCTATTCCCTTGGTAAGTTAAGCGTTATTCTAATTAGTTTTAATGTTAAGCTTCGTCCGTACTTAGAACTTTTCGTCAGGTCCGTGCTCGAGTGCCAATGTTTGAGTAAGAGTCGTCTACGAGCGTTCGAAATATTAATTTTTCGGACAATCTTCCTTCCCAGTGGAAATGCGCCTCAGCTCCGCTTAAACTCTTTTTCTCGACAGTGCATATTACAGCTCCATGCAAAACTGCAGATTACTGATTATAGTTCAATGTACAAAACATCGATCGACAATATTGATAGTTATTTAATTTAACTTACAATTCAAAGAATGTAAGTAAAAATTCTAAATTGCTCTGACTTCGATACTAAAGATTATATATTAGCTTGTTGCACAAAAAAAATCTATTTGCTCAAACTCAACAAGTAACAGGTTTTAGGGAATACCCTGAACCCTCTTATTCGAACACCAAATGGAGCTCGTGTGAATTAATAAAGACAAATTAAAACAAGTAAGAGGTTCTACTCGGGAGCTCCCTGAACCCTCTTTGTGGTGGTAGCGGGGAGGTGGCGATAGGTATAAAATGAAAGATACTTGACATATTTATAATATTCTAAAAGCAACATATTATGTTTGGTGACTCTAGCTCTTATTATTTACCCAATTTGCTCAAAAAACAGGATGTCGATATCGATGTTTATCGATTGCTTGGAAACGGAGTAAGTTATCGATTATCGGAAACAAACTCGATCTGCGTAGGAACTAGGAGAACCTACAGCTAAAATGTCAAGTCTCTAGCATTTATAGGTTCTGAGATCCTTGCGTTCATACAAACGGACAGACGGACGGACAGACAGACGGACATGGCTAAATCGACTCGGCTATTGATGCTGATCAAGAATATATATACTTTATGGGGTCGGAGATGCTTCCTTCTGCCTGTTACATACATTTACATTTTGAGCAAAAACATTATACCCCTTTTACCCATTTTTAATGGGTTCAGGGTATAAAAATAGGAATCCTGTGGGAGAACCATACAAGTCCTATTAAGGACGCCCACACAAGGATTTCTACAGTAAATAGCAATTTAAAAATTTGTCTAAAATGCAAAAAAGCAATGTCGACCAAACATACTAAAACAACTATAACGCAAACGCCAGAAACAAAGTTTGACTCGGTGTTGATCGATGCCATTGATCCATTTCAAAAACGTAAAACAGGAAATACAATAATTTGTGAACTCACTAAATGTTTAGTATCAAAACAAAAGTACAACAGGCGATTCTAAGGCAGTTTGTAAATATTTTATACAGAGGTACGGTCTAATGCAAAACACCATAACGGACATGGGTACAGAATATAAAAATTTGCAGATACTATTTTAAGCCGATCTACCCGAGCATAGCCTGGTACGTCTATGGTAAGGATTATTTATTTTCACTCAATTCGACATGCACTTAAGAATTATTAAAGGCAGTCAAACTCATTTTTCTACAGAAGATTACCGCCACATTTCGACTAGTTTTAACGGTGAACTTCTTCTAAATTTGGACCTTGTCCTCAGGTCCCTGCTCGGGACCCACATATTCGAGTTATAGCCTCTGTCCACTGAACACATTTCTGAAAATGTCACATTTTTTAATAATGTGTAAAATGCTGTCCGTACATTTTTCCATAAGAAAACACAATTTCACACATTTTTTAAAAATGTCACATATTTGAAAAATGTGTAAATTCGGCCCGAATATTTCGCTTTTTTTGCGATGATTAATTAAGATTTCTATCGATCTTGTGAAAGATGTGAAAGTATCATAACCATAAACACATTTCACAAACTTGAAAATGTGACATTTCTTAAGCCAGTGGAATGGCTATGCTCCTTACCAGTGAGAACGCACGTCAGCCCCACATCAACTCATTTTCTCCATTTAAAACTCTACAGTGCAGATTACAGCTCAATGCAAAACTGAAGAATACAATGCTTAATACACCAATCGATAGAATTTAAATTTAATTATCATCACAAAGAATTGAAATGTTTACATTTTTACATTTACGGTATTGTATCTTTTACATTTCTAATTCATTTCCAAATTTTATTTTGTCTTTAATTCTATAAGCTTTAAGTCTTTAATCTGATGACTGCTACCGTCGAAGGTTTTTAGTGAGTTTAACAAGAAGAATAGGGTGCTTATGCCACTTTTTTGTGCGATATTATTGAAGCTGTGAATGGAATGGATAGTGAAAATGGAACCTGCAGGGACTACGTTTTTTAACCCTGGGAAGGGCCCTGAACCCTGATATTTTGTTCATACTGTTTGGACTTCTGTTGGTTCCCAGAACGCTGTTCAGACTTAAAGCCTTCTCCTCTAGGCTTCTGGCATAGTTTTGTATGAAGTGGTATCTGCCATGGCTTGCCTCGAATCCTGTGATAATGCCAGGGCGTACGGCAAATCTGGGGGATACGCCGCAACCAGCACATCTGTCAGGTTTCTCCTAGTCCTGAGGATAAATACCCGAGAATCCAAAGAGGCATCGTATGACATGTTGACTTTATTTGTCAACCATGTAACCTTTTCCTCTACCTCGTTAAAGTATTCCAAATGCGAAAAGCTTCCCTGTCGCTGCTCACTTGATCTTACTTCTGAGTATAATGATAGTGGCGAAAGTTACCAACATACGGTTTGTAAATATCGTCAATAGCCAAGACGCGTAGGTTTCCGGCGTTTCATCGAATTTTGCATAGCATCAGGATGTTCGTCACATCTGATACCCTCTATATTTTGGGCGTTTTGATACACTTGAACTTCAGGCAACGCGATTTGTATGCTTCTGAGCTGATTTGCCAAATCGTTTATATGGGGGCTTAATTCTTCCCTTATATTTCTAACTCTCTGTTCATTCTGCGCCACCGGCTGCACTAGTGCACTATACACTACAGCCTCGACTATCGCTCGTAATTGCTCCGCGGTTATGTCCGACTTTTTTACTGAAGACGGTTCTTCATTACTGACTCTCGGTAACCTTCGGAACTGACTGACTTGATACTCATGCTGTAAGTGACCGATACCAAAAAATTGGTAGTAATAGATTTTACTAAAATATAGTTTATTTTTTCATAATTTTTTTGCTTTAAATTTCCAAGGCTCCAAATTTACGTTGGGAGTTTATTTGCTTCTTAGTTTATTCTTTTCAAAAGCTGATCTACGTTAATGATGTCCGTTCTGTTTTTATTACAGTTTAGATTCGCGTTAGCTTGAGCTTACCTGACGGCTAATCCGCCTTGGCGAATTGTCAAAGAAACGTAATAATTGTAACGTTAAAATCGAATCTAAAACTTAAGACAGTTGATTCTTACGGCTAGAGTCCGTGGGGCTGACTTCCGTGTCTGCGATAGTGCTGAGCTTGCGCCTAGTATAGGGCATCATATTAGGGGCAGCTCCAAAAAGGTTGCTGCTCAATATGATGTCACGTGCTTGACCTGGAATTAAATATACAGATTTTTGGTTTGACCGGAATAATAACCTAATTCTTGTGGCTGCTATAAATTCTTTAATGAGTCAAATTTTTCAACCTAATTTAAGGCTGATAACCTATAATACAACTTATAGATACTTTCTGATCAGGCAGTTTCAATAAAAAACAGTGATAACTATGTCGTCTCATATGCTCATTTATTAGTAGCGCATCATAGGTGTTCACCTCTTTAATGAGAACTTCCGGCCCTTAACTTGTCATTAGGCTGGTCCATTATCTTTATAAATGTTTGATTCGTGCTCTTCTCTTCTCTTCTACTCCCTTTTACTGCACAAAATGATAAAGAAAAACGCGACAAAGGGAAATTGTGTAGCTGCCCGCGATTGACTCTAGAACGTTCAAACAGATTCGAACTCTTAACCGACCGCACTACTTCCAGCCGCATCTACTCAATAGCCACACCAACAATTGAGTCTTAGCGAGAAGAAAACGAATTAAAAATGCAGCACAGAAAACGATACAATCGCAAGTGCAATGCTGTTGACAGCAATCAATAAAGACGCGAATGAATGTATGTGTTTACGTGCATACAAAAATTCTTTCAATTTTCACAAGCTGCCGCAAACACGAGGCCATCCAAAACACGTTTTCTTTAATAATTTGTGTGTTTCTTAAACGATTTTGATACATTTTATTAAAATTGTAGATGAAATTGGTGGGAAATACAAATTGGTTTATTTACTTGATTTATAGATATATTTATATTTATGGCGATAACCATAAAATGAAAAATACTTTATATACACTGCGCGTCATCAGATTAGCGCCCCCTTTACATTCTTAGTTAATGTTCAATATTTTCAAAACTATTTGAACTATCTTCTCAAAATTTTTTTCCATTTGACTCTTATCAAGTCTTCTTAAAATAAGCAACAATGGCTTTTCTAACATTGAAGACAAGTAAGAGGTTCTAGTCGGGAGCTCCCGACTAGGGAATACCCTGAACCCTCTTATTCCAACACCAAATGCAGCTCGCTTAAATTAATAAAGATAAATAAAAACAAAAAGTTCCATTGATAGGGTTTGAACTCGCAACTGACCGCATTTTTACTTTCCTTGACAGTACTCGAACGCGCGGCAGACCGCACCACTTGCCACTGCCTCTACTCAACAGCCACACTAATAATTGAGTCTTATTGAGAAAAAAACCAATTAAAATAGCACAGAAAACAATCGCAATGCGGTTCATATAATTCAAAGCGGACGCGCATGAAAGTGTGTGTGTATACAGAAACTCTTGAAAATTGCGTCGCAACACGTGCGCAGTAATGCACAAAATACCGAAAAACAAAACAAAAACCGATCTTAATGAAATTTTCTACAGTATATCTTTTTGTACCATAGAATATTTGTATATTCTTAAAAAGTCAATTGCATTTAAATTGTGGCTTAAATTGGTTGGCAATATAAGTTGGGTTATTAACTTAATTTGTAGCTCTGGGGTGGTAGCGGGGAGGTGGCGATAAAAACTAGGTTTTTGAATAAAAACCTTTTTTGTTTATCAAGATATCTTGACCAAACTCGGCATTTACTATTTTCCCTGTGCCACTTAGATACCGTCAAAGCACTATGAGCATTATGAAAAGGTTGGGTCTGCAAGGGTATTAGATCTTCGGCGTGCCGAAGATAGCTTTTCTTTCTCGTTTTATATTGTTTTTCGGACTCGTACACTTTTCGAGCCATTCATCCCCAAACGTTTTCGATGACATTTAAGTCAGGCGAGTATGGTGGCCACTCAAGGACATCAACTTTTTGGCTGTGAATCCACGTTTTCAAGGAACGGGCAGTATGAATTCGGGCATTATCGTGCTGGAAATGCCATTTCAGATCCCCAAATACATTTTGGAAGTGGGGAAAAGCAGTTTTTAAAACGCTGTTGTAGTTCTCTGCATTCATATGCGAAGTTAAAAAGTGCAATTCGCTGGTGCCATAGTGTGATATAGCTCCACGCACTATTACACCCCCCTAACGGGTGTGGAGGTAGGTCAAATGATGCTGCTCTTTACGTAGATCATAAAAATAAAAATTATAGCCATTGGGCCATTCCAAATGAATTGTTTTTGTTTCATCTGAAAAGACACCGTGGTGCCAATCAAAAGTCCACGTCAAGTGCTTTCGAACAAAATTTAAGCGCATTTCTTTTTGAAGCATATTAAGTGGTTGTTTTTTTTAAGTTTCAGTTATTTTAGTTGATCTGCTTTCTTAATCACTCTTTGCAGCGTTGATAAGCTTGTTTTACCTCCTGTTTTTTCTCTATTATGGAAGACAAATTGTGCGAATTTAACGCTTCCCTCAGTATATCTCTCCTAGCTTTTTGTTACCGCCCCTGAAGTTTTTCCCATAGTCTTCCTTTTTCTGAAGAAAGCTGGAAATCGTTTTTCTGTATCTGCCTATTTTTTGAGCAAGCAATAGTCCAGAATCGAAGTATGCTTCATTCTTTGATTTTTCTTCCAAAGAAAAGACTGTTTCTCTCCCCATATTGAGTGTTAATATAAAGAAATTTTATAGTTTAAACTACAAAAAAAATTTGGTAACCGTGACTGCCAAAATAAGCAAGAAAACTCAATTTGCTTTTGGGGGCGCTAACCTGATGACGCACAAAAATAGGAAACTTTTTCGTCGAAACGGATCTTCTATCGAGCTCTATTTTCATGTCAGAGGACACACATAACGGGTTTAGAAGATTCTTCTATTTGCCTGTTACATACATTTGCACAAATGCATTATTCCCCATCTACCCATTTTAATGGGTTCAGGGTATAAAAAGTAAAACTACTCAATTTTAGGGTGTTCAACCAAGAAATACCTTATGTTTCTCATTCCATATTCGCTGATTTTAATAAAATTCTTAAGGTCAGCCATCCTACATCAAGATGAACTACACTGTTAACGTTCTAGGTGATTTGAATTGATTTGAACAAAAACGGCGTGTAATGCAGTTAACACTTCGATTTGATTTGATTTCAATAAAAACTGCGAGCTATGCAGCAAACACTTCGGTGGTGCACCTATGGTTGTTGTATTATGTAATTAAACACATATAGCATTCTATTATTAATTTAATGTGATAAACCAATAAATTACGTCACAGAAAGTATTTAAAATAACTAAATAGCGACAACATCTTATCAACTTACAATTCATGTCAACCTGAACTACAGCCTCTACTACAGAAGCTCGGGGATGGTTCACTGCCCTGCAAACAAGTTTGGAATTGAGGTCACTCCGTCTAAGAGGTCCAAGTTCAATTTCATTTTGAAGAATTTTTCCTCCTGATAAACTGGTTGTGCCACTCGGTATTTCAACTTCATCCCGATACCATGTAATCGATGGTGTTGGATAGCCTACGTATATAAAGAAATTATTGTGATATATAAACAGTTAAAGCTCAGTAATTTATTTGCGAGGTGTAAGTTATATCTAAGTAGTTTAATTTATTCAGGCATTCACATGGTAATATTTTATTGCAATTGTACATATTTTCATTGCCGACAATTGATATATATTTAAAATACTAATAGATATAAGTCTAAGTAAGTCTTTCCATAGGCGATGCCCTATGTACATGAAGTATATCGTTGCACGCGCAACATATTTGTACATATTTAAGTGCACAAGTGCGCTCTCCTTCTGAATACATGCTGTCCCTAAACACAATTCTGTTAAGCAAGAATCATAAGCTGCTAAGCTTTGAATAAATCAATCTTAAAGTGACCGCCCGTAAAGAGGGACAATTACCATCACATCTATATAACTAGCGAATGATAGATGCATCAAAATTATGCAAGTGGAAACTTCTTACAGGCGTTCGCACTACAACATAAAATGCATGTGAAAGAAGAGCTATTTGGGCACGCCGAAGATTTAATACCCTTCTAGACCAAACATTTTCATAATACTCATAATGCTTTGCCCGTATCTAAGAAGCACATGGATAGATGATGCTGAGAATGGTTAAGATATCTTAAAAAACAAAGAAGTTTTGCGTACATATACGATGTAAACAAGATTTTGCATAATTGTAGGAAACATAGTTAAACTTATAAACAGCGAGCTTATTTACGATATCCTTGAAAACAAAGAAGTTTTTCATACAACAACTTAATTTTCGACCGATCGTTCCTTTGGCAGCGATATGATATAGTGGCCCGATCTTAATAGGATTTAAAATATATATGAGGAGTTGAAAAATAAAATTATTTTTCATACAACAACTTAATTTTTGACCGATCGTTCCTATGGCAGCTATATGATATACTGGTCCGATCTTAATAGGATTTTGCATATATATGAGGAGCATAGTAAAACTAATAAATGCCGAGTTTGGTTAAGATATCTTGATAAACAAAACTTTTTTTCATACAACAATTTAATTTTCAACCGATCGTTCCTTTGGAAGCTATGTGATATAGTGGTCCGATCTTAATAGGATTTTGCATATATATAAGGAGTATTATAAGACTGATAAATGCCGACTTTGGTCAAGATATCTTGATAAACAAAACTTTTTTTCATACAACAATTTAATTTTCAACGGATCGTTCCTTTGGAAGCTATGTGATATAGTGGTCCGATCTTAGTAGGATTTTGCATATATATGAGGAGTATAGTAAAACTGATAAATGCCGAGTTTAGTCAAGATATCTTGATACACCAAATTTTTTTTCATACAACTTAATTTTCGACCGAGGGTTCATTTGAAAGCTATATGATATAGTGGTCCGATCTTAATAGGATTTTGCATATACATATATATGAGGAGTATAGTAAAACTGATAAATGCCGAGTTTGATCAAGATATCTTGAAAAACAAAATGTTTTTCATCCAATACCTACTTTTCGACCGATCGTTCCTATCGCAGCTATATTATGTAGTTTTCCGATAATAATGGAATTTTGCATATATATGAGGAGCATAGTAAAACTAATTATTTGCGAGTTTGGTTAAGATATCTTGACAAATAAAAACATTTTTCATACAATAACTTAATTTTCGATCGATCGTTCCCATGGCAGCTACATGATATAGTGGTCCGATAATAATAGTATTTTGCAAATATATGAGGAGTAGAGTAAAACACAATCATGGTGCCTCTTTAGCTCCTCCATCTCCTGTATTACCTGCAGCCCCATCAGCACCTACTTTAACGGTTGTTGCCCCTCGTAGGCAAGTTTTTGTGTCTCGACTTTCATCGGACACCACTTCTGAGTCAATGGCAGCCTATATTGCAAGCAAATCTTCTGCTAGCGTGTCAATAACCAAATTTAATTTCTCCACCCCTCGTAAAATATCATCATTCAAAATAAATGTTTCACATGATATCTTCCCAATCATTTGTGATCCCAAATTTTGGCCTCCACACATGATTGTTCACGAGTTCAAGCCAAAAAAGCGTAACCAGCCTGTCACCCTTCCAGTCCCTTCAATACAGGGTACCATTTCTGCCCCAAAAAACTAACTTCATCTTCTGACCAAATCTGTATTCATTATCAGAATGTCAGAGGTCTTATTTCAAAGCTTAAAAATCTTTTCATGGCCAGTACTTCCTTCGACTCGGATATATTAGCATTTTCAGAAACATGGTTAAATTCAACCATATCCGATTTTGAGGTATTTTCAAATAGTTTTATTTTGCATAGAAATGATCGGCCGACTCGAGGTGGTGGGGTGTTAATTGCCGGTAGATATGGGTATTCCCAAGTCAATTCCTTCGACTACTTCTTCAAAACCACCCTGGTTTACTCCCAGATTGTCACATCTTAAAAACTTAAAATCTAAATATTTTAAAAAGTTTAAAAAGTCTGGTTCGTGTACAGACTTGGCTAAATATTCCATAGCCAAGTCGAACTTCTTTCTTCAGAATTCTCAATGCTATGAGAATTATCTAACTCGTTGTAAAAGGCAATTTGCCCAAAATCCGAGACAGTTTTACAACTTTGTAAACTTGAAGCGTAAATCTTCAAGTTTGCCAACTTCTTTTTCTTTCGGGATGGATAAAGCTAGTAATGACTCTGATTCTGCTAACCTCTTTGCTAATTTTTTCCAATCAACTTACTCCTCAGTCTGTCCTAATAATAATTCTTACCCTTGTACTATTTCTTCCTCAAGTTCTATACCTCCTCCTATTATTTCACACTCCTCTCTCCTTTTAGCTATAAACTCTTTAAAATCTTCTTACTCTCCTGGGCCTGACAATATTCCTAGTTGTCTACTCAAGGAGTGTAGTTCTACCCTTCTTTGTCCATTGCAAAAGCTTTTTAATCTTTCTCTTGAATCTTCTGTCTTTCCATCTCTTTGGATAGAATCTTATATCATTCCTCTCCACAAGAAAGGTGGAAAGTCTGATATACAAAATTACAGGAGCATTGCAAAACTGTCCGCTATTCCTAAATTATTTAAAAAAATAATCACTTCGAATTTGCAGCATTTCTGCAAATCAGTTGTTTCCCCTGTTCAACATGGATTCGTAAAGAATCGGTCAACTACGACCAATCTGCTTGAGTTTACTTCCTTGGTAAATGATGCTTTTCTTTCGAAAATGCAAACTGATGTCATTTACACTGACTTCAGTAAGGCGTTTGACTCTGTGCACCATGATATTTTACTTCTTAAACTTGACCGAATAGGTTTCCATCCGTCTCTTTTGCTTTGGATTAGTTCTTATTTAAAAGGTAGGACCCAAAGAGTAATGCTGAGGCTGACTACCTCTAAACAAGTTCACGTTACTTCTGGTGTTCCTCCAGGTAGTCATCTTGGCCCTTTACTCTTTACTCTTTTTATAAATGATCTCCCCTCGGTTATATCACATGCCCGGGTACTTATGTATGCGGATGATGTGAAACTTATTCTAGCATACACTAATCCCCTACATCATTCTCGTATACAAGACGATTTGAACGCTATGCAACTTTGGTGTTCGGCCAATCAATTGCATCTGAATTGTTCAAAGTGTATGTTTATGACATTTCATCGTACTACACCTTATCTTGTCAGTTATACAATCGACAATACCCCTTTGCAACGTATACTAACAGTTAAGGATCTAGGCGTTCTTTTTGATTCTAAACTCTGTTTCAATCTTCACATAGATACCATCGTTAATGAGTCAAAAGGTGTACTTGGATTTATTAAACGATGGTCTAAAGAGTTTCAACGATCCTTTTATAACGAAACTTCTGTACATCTCTCTTGTTCGCCCTATCCTTGAATACTGCTCTTGCATCTGGTCTCCGCAGTATAACAATAGCCAGTATCGTATTGAATCTGTTCAGAAGCAATTTCTGCTTTTTGCCTTACGAGGTTTAAATTGGGACCCTAATCTTCGGTTGCCATCCTACTCCAGCAGGCTGCTTCTTCTTAACCTTTCGTCGTTAACCAACCGTAGGACAATTCTCGGTGTTGTCCTTCTACATAAGTTAATTATTGGCGATATAGATTCTTCTTTTCTGCTAGGGCGTCTTCAATTCTCTGTTCCGTCTAGACCAACCAGAAATTACCGCCCCTTATTCCTGTCTACGTGCACAACAGCGTGCTATGTAAAAATTATAACAGTTTGTCTCACGTTTTCTCTACCGAACTTTCTCTACCCCTAATAAAATCGTTGCTTTCAGGATACCTTCGGGAATTCACTGACCATTCCCAGCTATGAGCAGGGGCATAGCTTGCCGGACAGGCTGTACATTTTCCCCCCCCGGGTCGGTGATTTCCCATTACTTTTCTCTCTGTCCTATATACTTAACACTCTATATATCTAGCTTATATTTCTTTACTTTATTAACAATCTTCTTACTTTCTTTTTTCTTATTTATTGTATCTTATTAATTAATATAGCAACCTAAGATATTATATATAATATATATATATATTTATATAGGTGTTGTCTAATATTAAATTATTGCATCAAATTATTGAAGGTAGTCAGTAAGCTCTACTATACGTCCACACGAAATTTATATATGACTTCAATATTTCGGGTCGATTGTTCATTACCGCAGCACGGATCCTTTAGTCAGCTAAGAGCAGAGAGAGCCAAATGGTAACCCATCTTGCACAAGCCTGCAATATATCGCTAGTATACACGAGAAATCACATACTTGCATCCAGAGGTCAACAACAGTCACCGGTAGTTCGAGACTCCTGGTGTCAAGGATGGGGTGATGATTTGGGGTACAGTTCATGTTTTTATAAATGTAGTGTTTACAATGCCAATGAAGAAGTGACCGTTGCAGCATTTGCAAGAGGATTATACTTGAACTTGTCGCATCAGCTAATCCTCCCTAAATACTTATATAATTTTATACAATGTTTATATATTTCCGTTATTTTACAATATACTCTTACCCATTGCTGCGACGGTGTACAAAGTCCAGTCCGATGGCAAAAAATTAACTACAACGGATGTTATTGTATTGTATTGTTTCGAACCTGCACCACTGCAAATTCCAAATGATTCGACTACCCGTGAAGTTGCATTGGTAATGTATTTGTGCAAGTGTATGTAAAAGGCAAAAGAAAGCATCTTCGGCCCCATATAGTATACATATTCTTGATCAGCCGTCCGTCCGTCCTTATAAACGCAAAAATCTCAGAACCTATAAAAGCTAGAGACTTAAAATGTAGGTCCTCATAGTGCCGCGCAGATCGAGTTTGTTTCCGATATTCGATAACTTGCCCCGTCTTCAAGTAATCGATAATAGAGTCAATCAAACTTGACATGTAGAATTATGTCAATAGCATTGCAATTGCGATTGTATTGTTTTCTGTGCTGTGTGTATGTGCTGCTGTTTGAATTGTTTTTTTTTCATTCTTGGGTCATACTTAAGTGCCAAGCAGCAGTGGCGGCCTTCCTTTGGTGACTTCCTTTAGAACGTCTACGGTTCCCTTATCTTGTCCACAACGCCTATATGGTATAAGGCAACGGTATGCCGCCTTAGCGTCATCCGTGTCAGATGCACATTTTGAACGAGGCTACTCTGGTCATCGTAGGTATAGGTATATATATATATATATACCCTACCTAGCTATTGTGTTGAACATAGTCTACCATAGTCTTCACATCATCGCTCCTTATATTTATTGCGACCCCGTGTCAAGCCGTCGAGTTCTCCTGGTCGGAACGCGCAGGCTTTCCTCAACATGCTTCCTCAGACTTGGTCGTAATGCTGGTCGCTTTTCCTCCGCTCCGGCCCTATCGCCACCACCTCCTTCAGGCTTGGCTTTCGTCCGTTAATACTCTCGAACAGGTCGCTGACGTCCCGAGGTTGAGCAAGGCGGGGTGTCTGCTATTTCGCCCTCGTCTCAACTCTTATGGTGGCCACCGGCGGAGCGGAGTCGCCGGACATAACGTCTGAAGCTTCGTCCGTGCCAAGCCTATTGCCGGGGATTATTTTTTTGTGGGGTGTTTGCAGCTTTATGTAGGACCTTTGGGAAACGGAGCTTTCTGCCCTGTGTTAATCTTTAATGAATTGGGCGATCATCTTCTTGATCCTTCAACTCATTAGCTCAGTTGGGTTCTGCTGGGGGCAGTAAGGCGCCCTATACTGTTGTAGTATGTTGTATGCCAAATGAGCATATGCCCACAGTATTGTAGAGTATACAATAGAGCAAGTGGTCATATGCCCAACATAAAAGTAAGAGTAACAACTCATAACATAACGACACTTTGTTGCTATGTTTATACAATCATAAATATACTTAAGTGCAGTAATAGGATCCGTCACTTATGCGGACTGGCCGCAGCGTGGGATCGCTAGCGTAAGCACTTCTTGAGTATGTACCATCTGTACATATATATGTATATATACATAACTACATAGGCACATATGTACTGCAACTCTCTCTCTGCCGACGCTCTTAGCGGCAGAGCTCACTTAGAATATTGTATGTAATAAGCCAAATATAAAATTGAATAAAACCGAGAGAACACTCTCGACGAATGCTCAAACCGAATAAGACGTCTTTCTTATTGTGAAAACATTTTAACTTAACACTGTACCTTCGCTCAGAGGGAGCTCAGGAACAACTTAAACGTCCGACTAGTGAATTGCGCTTCGTTTTCGCAGAACAGATTGACAGGGAAAGCGAATCTTCAGAAAATTTGTTGTTATTGCGGGACCAATTCCGCCAAGTTACTGGGCTTACCAAGGCTCCGTGACTTAACGTGTCAACATACGCCCGCTGATCTTACTGGTTTAACTTTGAATTTTTGGCACACTTCGTACTGCTGTTGCATGTTAATCCTCGTCCTGGAGCTGGTCATTTTCAACCACGTTGTCTGGTATTTTCTTTGGGTCTTTGACAACTGCTCCCGACTGTTCAAGATCGACCTGCTTTAGCGGTTACTACATTCTTCACATGCTAACAAATTCATCTTCCCGTGTCGTGTTGAATCTGAAGACTCATCGAGCGATCCTTCCAGGCGATCTCTCGATTTAATTAAGACACTTAAGCGCCATATGATCCACGTTGATATCAGAACGGTAGCCCTCCAGGTAGCATCTCCACTGTCGGATTGACCACACTTTTGCTAGGTGATTTATATGTGCAGCCTATGATGGGATAGTTCAATGCCACCCGTCCAGATCAGTTATTCCATTATTATTATTGCCAGCTTCGACGAGTAGTAACTCTGCTTCAAGGGCTCGTAATCCGTCATCACAATTCGATGGCTGGCTATATAAAATATGCCTTGCAGTGTTTCTTCCAGGTCTGCTGTCCAGTCATCTTCGCTGCCTTGACTCGCCTCTTCAGGTCCTTAAATGCGTCTTCAAATGGGGTGTGAGAAAGATTCCTCTGTCGAATCTGTTGCATCCGGCCAATCTTTTGCGTGCCTTCCGGACGTCGCTGACTTTGAAAGAATTGGGATGTCCGAGTCACAGTTAATAGAGTCAAACAATAGACGGGTAGTGATTAACACAGAGACTCAAAGACTGATAAACAAGCTTACCGATACGGTAAACAAAATTCCTTAAGCAAGTAAGGGCTATTAATATGAGGCGCTTTTGTTAAAGTTACTGAAATACAAAACTTAATTCTCACAATCACACTTGATAAGGATTTGGAGTCAGTTTTCACTGAACAACTCATAGAAGTCCCAATAGTTAGTTTAATGGAAGTATCAGACATTAGTGTTTTTCAGTCCGATAGCATTATCCATCTACTAATAAAATATCCCAAAGTTAAATAGATTTGCAAGAAGGTCGTTGTTTTCCCGGTGGCCCACAAAAACACCATACTAAAACTGCAGGACGTAACCCTGGCGGAATGCAACGATGGAGTTTTGGCTTTAACGGATTGTACCTCGAGCAACTACGCGACCTTTTGCTGGAAGACGGACCAAGACACTTCCGCCCGCGGCTTGCATTCAGTAGGCTCCGCCCTTTGCCATACTCAACACAGCCACCTTAGTCCCATCACCTTGGTGGACGTGGGCATCATCATTGTAAACAAGCAATCAGCAGTACAAATGAAGGACCAGAGGGACAATAAGCGGCATGAACTTTATCACCTTCGCGCACCTGGCCACCCTAAATGTTTCCAGATATGTGAGCCACCGTGCTGTCCTGACAAAAACACCAGGCATATTGCCGCTATTCACGAGATTCGAAGGAGCTACATAAGGTGGATGATGGATACAAGATGATCGAGGACGGTCATCACTCTGAGGGGGGCGTAGTTAACGAATGCCCCACACACAATGCTGTTTAGTATTGTGTCAGCAACTCATGCATTGGCTAACAATTGCGCGAATCGTGCTGACGCAGCGAATGCTACAGTTCAGTGGCCTGATCGCAACGGTCAGCGGCGGTAACCACTGTTATGTTTGTGTTTATGCTTACGTTGAGTCGGCTTGCCAGCTGTAGCTTTGCAGCTTAAGAATATTTGTGTCTTTGCATAGTTTTGGCCCCAGCTCGCTGAGGGCCCTAGATTCAGTTCTGCTAAGATTGCTAAAGTCGACACTCGACTTATAAACAGCTCTCCCGCCATCGCTGTATGTCACTTTTATTCTCTTAGCCAAAGGCCAGTACCACCACAAGTACCACCACAAGGTGGAATCAAACATCGAAATCCACTGAGAGCCTATTACCGGGAACCCTGTAAGAAGGAAGTTCGACACCCATAACTGGAGCTTCGCGGAAAGGAATACTTATTGTGCACGCCCACTAACATATTTAAATATATATATGTTGCATTACGAACGTATTTTGACCACTGTACGTGTCTGTCATATTATGAACATAGTTTGACCACTGTGCTTGCAAGACGCTGCTGCGCAATGAGTTTGGTATATTGTGAAATCATTCTTAGAATTTGACTACAACGTAGAATATGACTGGCGCCAAAATACCTTACGAGTGAGGCGACGGCGTTGTCGCGCTGTCGCCGAGTGTAGTCTAGCTTGCGTGTGTAAAGAAGCATAGATCGATGAGTGAGTAGAAAATGCGAGCAGTTGTATGCAGACGATTGCACACGCCGGTTGGAATTCGCTTCACTCTTAAAGTTTGTGTGTCAACATGGCAGACCAGCCACAAGAAAATAACAATACTGCGACATCAGAAGTGGGATCTACTTTGCCTACAAATATCACCGATGCATACTTGGCAGCTTTACAAGTGCAAAACAACAACCTTTTGGAGATCATCAAAAATATGCAGACACCAAGGGCATCGGCAACTGATAAAAAGGGAAAACATATAACTCTGCCAAAATTTTATCCTGAGGGAGCTGGTGCAGATGCCTCAGCTTGGTGTACAACAGTGGATCTCATTTTTGCTCATAAAATGCCCGAAGGTAGCAGCCTGATGATAACTTTAAGTAATGCGCTAGAGGGAAGTGCATCACAATGGCTGTCCCAAATATGCTTTGCTGGCATCACATGGCCACAATTTAAAGAACTCTTCGTTCAACGCTTTGTTGGCATCGAAACGTCTGCTGTCACACTGATGAACATTTTGAACGGGCGACCAAAGTCTGGAGAAAGTTACACCGAATGTGGGAGCCGAATCGTCACCTTACTAATGTGAAAAATCTAATGATCTGGAGGAAATTGCGGTTTCACTAGCTCTGGCCCACATGGCACAAATTGATGATAAATTGTCGCGCTGGGTTTTTACAAACAATATTAAAACTCGAAAGGAAACGTAACAACAACTACAAGCGCACACTTTTAAGAAACGGAACCTAGATGACGACGCATCTACAACAGGCACGGAGCGTAAAAAGTCTAAGTATCTCTCTCAAGTGAAATGCAATTATTGTGGAAAGTCTGGACATAAATATGCCGAATGTCGCGCTCGGCAGAGGACACCAATTCAAGGAAAAAGCTACTACGGAAGTTCAATGCAAGGATCAAAAGACTGTCATATGTTTCAAATGCGACGAGCCTGGGCACTTCGCATCCGCTTGTCCAAAAGGACGATCACGAGGAAACGACCGAGTAATCGAGAAACGTGTAGACATCTGTACTGAAGCTCCACCATCAGGAACAATAAGTAGTTCAACCGGTGAGTCCGTTCCATTTTGCTTCGACTCTGGCGCTGAATGTTCCTTGGTTAAGGAAAGCGTCGCCGATAAATTTAGTGGTAAAAGAATTAATAACATTGTTAAATTGAACGGCATAAGTAATGATTCAATATGCAGCACTCAACAACTATTATGTAATATAAATATTAATCAATGTTATTTTGAGATTTTGTTACATGTTATTATGGACAAGTATTTGAAACATGACGTACTAATTGGTCGTGAAATTTTTAGCCAGGGCTTTGGCGTAACCATGGACGCTGACAAATTTCAAATTTACACAACCAAAAGAGTAGAATCGTTAGTAATTACCAATTATGAAGATGTCATAGAATCAAATAGTGAACTTGATGATCTGATAAGGCAGCCTTGATAAATATTTTAAAATGTTATTCAGATTGGTTTATTAATGGAATTCCAAAGGCTAGGGTCACCACAGGGCAGTTGGAAATTAGATTAATAGATCAGCAAAAGACCGTACAACAGCGGCCATATAGGCTTAGTGAAGAAGAGAAAAACAAAGTGCGGGGTAAAGTTGACGAATTACTAAAAGCTAAAATTATTCGGCCAAGCTGTTCATCTTTCGCTAGTCCCATGATGCTAGTTAATAAAAAAAAATGGCACCGATCGACTGTGTGTGGACTATCGCATGCTAAACGAAAGCACAATGGCTGACAAGTACCCATTGCCCCTCATCTCAGACCAAATTGCTAGACTTCGGGGTGCTATATATTTTTCGTGCATAGATATGGCAAGCGGCTTTTACCAAATTCCAGTTCATGAGAACTCAATCGAACGAACTGCATTTGTTACGCCAGAGGGTCAATACGAATTCTTGACAATGCCATTTGGTGTGAAGAACGCACCATCTGTGTTCCAGCGGGCTATAATGAGCTTTAGCTTACACTTATGCAATTGTGTATATTGATGATGTTCTCATAATAGCAGAAAGCAAAGAAGATGCGCTAGTTAGATTGCAGATAGTATTGGAGACATTAAGTAAGGCTGGATTTTCATTTAATGTCACTAAGTGTTCCTTTCTCACCACAAGAATAGAGTATCTTGGATTTGAATTAAGCAACGGAGAAGTCAGACCAAATTTACGAAAAATTCAAGCTTTAAAAGGATTACCACCACCCCAAAATGTCTCACAGCTAAGACAATTCATTGGTTTAGCCACATATTTTCGGCAATTTGTGTTAAATTTCTCCCAAACACTTAAACCTCTGTATCTTCTCACCTCTAAAAAAAACACTGACTTTGTTTGGTTACCAGTGCATGAACAGATACGAATAAAAATAATAACTATATTGACTCAGACGCCAGTTTTAATCATATTCGATCCGCAATACCTAATAGAGCTACATACTGACGCAAGTTGTATTGGGTATGGAGCGATCCTGTTACATAAAATTGACAATAAACCTTATGTGGTAGAGTATTACAGTATGTGTACGTCTCCCGCCGAATCTAAAAACCATTCATACGAACTGGAGACGTTAGCAGTGGTAAATGCTATTAAATACTTCCGACATTATTTGCAGGGACGTAAATTTATAGTTTATACCAGCCGCACAAAGCTAGATTTAACACCGAGGGTGCATATCGAAATAGAGTATAGAAAAGGCGAGCGAATGGCGCATGTTGATTTTCTCTCTCGGAATCCAGTGCTTGAACAACATAAAAGTTTGAATAAGATACCTGAATTTCGAATCAATTTGACTGAGGTATCTGATAACTGGTTGGTTTCGGAACAACAGCGAGATTCCGAGATACAAGAAATAATTTTAAAGTTAAAAAGTAATGAGTTACCAGGAAATCTGGACAAAACATATGAATTGCGAAAGGGAATACTACATAGAAAAATACAGCGAAATAGTAAGACCAAATGTTTGCCGGTAATACCAAGAGCTTTTCGATGGGCCGTCATAAATCACGTCCATGAAGCTATTATGCATCTGGGATGGGAAAAGACGCTGGACAAAGTCCATTGTTATTACTGGTTTGAAAATATGTCTAAATATGTGCGTAGATTTGCAGAAAATTGCATCACATGTAAAGTATCTAAGCCACTTGTGGGAAAAGTGCAGGCTGAGCTGCATCCTATTCCAGTGGTAAAAATGATTTGAAGGAATACGTCATCGTCCTTATAGATGCCTTCACCAAGTTTGTTTACTTTTATCACACACTAAATATAGATTCTGAAAGCTGCATTAAGGCTGTAAAATCAGCCGTGTCCTTATTTGGTTTACCCACTCGAATTATAGCAGATCAAGGACGTAGTTTCGCAAGTAAAAGTTTTCGCGAATTTTGCTCCTCTCAAAAAATTAATCTACATTTAATTGCTACTGGTGCAAGTAGAGCAAACGGTCAGGTAGAACGGGTCACCCTGAAAGGTATGCTGACTGCTGTCGAAACTAGTCAGAGATCATGGCAGGATGCGTTGGCTGAAGTGCAGCTAGCAATGAATTGCACGATTAATCGTGTAACTAAGTTTAGCCCTTTAGAATTATTGATTGGTAAGAAAGCTCGACCTTTTGGCTCGTTGCCGCTAAACGAAGATAGCAATGATGAAGTAGACAAAGAAAATTTGAGAAAGGAGGCTAAAAAGAATATGGAAACTCAAGCAAAATACGACAAAAACATGTTTGATAAAAATAAAGCTAAAATAGTCAATTTCAAAGTGGGTGATCACGTTTTGCTCAAAAACGAAGAACGTCATCAAATTAAACTTGATCCTAAATTTAAAGGGCCATTTGAGATAATTGAAGTATTGGATGGAGATAGATATACACTAAAATCTTTAACATGTAATCGAAAGTATAAGTATTCTCATTAATGTTTAAAAGCAATACCAAATAATCAGATACTCGATGAGTTATGTAAAGATGGAGACAGCTCAATGGAAGTTGCGTCTGTTGGAGAGACTGAAGACCACACCATAGCAGAAGAGACTTGTTATGGCGGGGGTCGTTTGTGTAAAAGGAACTACACAAATGATAAGTTAATTATGTGTAAAAGGAACTCCACAAATGATAAGTTAATTATCTGTAAAAGGAACTACACAAATTTTTTTGGTTAAAAAAAAAAAAAATGTGTTAAAGGAATTACACGAATGGTATGATTTATCAAATTCAAATTATGTTACGGAAATTGAATTAATTTAATTATGTTATGATAAGAATGAAGTTGAAACTGATTAGAATTATGTAATAAATTGAATGAAAATAATTCTTTGAAATATCCAGAGAGTCTTTGAATCCTGAAGTATTGTCACTTATGTGGTTGAGTTAAGACAACACACGAGGACGTGTAATTTTGTCAGGAAGGCCGTGTCGCATTACGAACGTATTTTGACCACTATACGTGTCTGTCATATTATGAACATAGTTTGACCACTGTGCTTGCAAGACGCTGCTGCGCAATGAGTTTGGTATATTGTGAAATCATTCTTAGAATTTGACTACAACGTAGAATATGACTGGCGCCAAAATACCGTACGAGTGAGGCGACGGCGTTGTCGCGCTGTCGCCGAGTGTAGCCCAGCTTGCGTGTGTAAAGAAGCATAGATCGATGAGTGAGTAGAAAATGCGAGCAGTTGTATGCAGTTGTTTGTGTGTCAACATGGCAGACCAGCCACATATACATGTATAAGTACGCGCTCCGTTTCTATCAATTATAATAGTTCTGTTTAGCTATAATCATAAGCTACGGTAAGTTTGAACACATTTAAAAGAAATCTATCTAAAGTCGACTGCCAAGACTTCTAAATCATAACGGCGGTGAAACAAACCTGAACCAATGAAAATAAATTAGAAAAAAAAAACAAGTAAAATGCTCTCGTCAGGAGTCTCCAACTAGAAGATAACCTGAACTTTCTACTACCAGCAACAAATGCAGCTCGCTCTACAAGCTCGTTTGTTTTAGCAGTAATAACAAGTAAGAGGCTCTAATGGGAAGTTCCCAACTAGGGGATACCCCGAACCCTTTTACTCCAAAATGCACAAAAAAAAAAAATTTCCCCTCGGTAGGGTTCGAACTCGCAACAAACCACACTACTTGCCGCCGCTCTACTCAACAGCCACTCCAATAAGTGAGTCGCAATGAGAAAAAAACGAATTAAAATAACACAGAAAGCAATGCAATCGCAATTGCAATGCTGTTGGCATACATGGATGCCACCCAGCTTCAAGCGCTTAGTGCCGGCGCAGTTAGCCAGGCCTTAGCCAAACAAAAAGAAGAATTCAACGCGGAGTTAAATGCATCTAAAACTCAAATTAACTCTTTACAGTTAGAACCACCCAAGTCGAGGTGTACAAAAGAATGAATGTAGACCTTGGAATTAGGTGTGTGGTACCGTTAGATATTGTAAAGTTTGTCCCAGAATCTACTGGAACCCAAGACGACTACGTGTCGTGGAGGCAGTCTGCTACAGACGCCTATGAGTTGATCAAGCATTACGCTGTCAGCTGCGCCCGTTATCAAGCTGTAACAATAATTAGAAATAAAGTTAAGGGCCCTGCTAGAGCGCTGTTAACATCGCACAACGCAATAATAGCTAGGTTGGACTGCACCTATGTGGACAAAATATCGCTTCGACTTCTGCGACAGGAGCTAGAAATGGTCGGGCAAGGTGAAGCCTCACCTTCCGAATACTATAACGAGGTCAAACGAAAGTTGACCCTCGTCACAAATAAAATAATCATGACATATGATATATACAAGGCAACGATGCTCAATGACGAAGTCAGAGCAGATGCACTGCACGCGTTTGGGTCCGGCTTAATGAAGCTGATTAGATCAGTTGTGTTTCCATCGCAACCAAAAGACTTGCCATCTGCACTGGCCCTAGCTAGGGAGGCAGAGGCGAGCATGGAAGAAAGTGCATTGGCGGCCTCGTATACGAAAGCATTAGAGGAAAAAGCTCACAATCACAACAACAACAACTGCAAAATCCTGCTCAGAACCAGAACAACCATACAACGCAGCACCAGTCGACAGAGACTATGGATGTCGACCCTTCATCGTCAACGAAAGCATTAGAGGAAAAAGCTCACAATCACAACAACAACAACTGCAAAATCCTGGTCAGAACCAGAACAACCATACAACGCAGCACCAGTCGACAGAGTCTATGGATGTCGACCCTTCATCGTCAACGTTCAGACATGGTTCAGGAAAGACCAGACAGCGGTAACCGAGATTCAGGACGACTTGGAATCACAATGCGGGAGAATACTGAAAATTTTATTCGACACCGGGGCAGCCAAGAACTACGTAAGACCCATAAAGAGGTTGAAAAATGTAACGCTAGTCAATTCCTCTTTCTTAGTTAGTACCATGCATGGTTCTGACGAAATTCACCAGAAATGTTCCATGAACGTTTTTGGAAAATCTTTTCTTACTAGACTCGTAAGCACCATTCGACTTACTAGCGCAGGTTGGAGCGACCCTAGAACCGAGAGTGGAGCAAAAAAGTATGGAACTGCATCCGAAAAACTGCAGTACCACTATTGCAGCAATGTAAACTTTACTAACGTGAGAGACATCGTATTACCAGTATCAGCTAGAGCGGAATTTAGGAATATGATCCTCAACAGGGCAAAAGCTTTTTCGACCTCTAACGAGGCATTGCCGTTTAGAACTTCGGTTGCTGCAAAAATCCGAACGATTAATGAAAACCCGGTATACCCCACCCAATGGGAGTAGTCAATTTCGTCAAAAAAGAAATCAGTGTGCTACTACTTCATCATCAGGTACTCAAAGTCACCTTATAACAATCCGACCTGGGTTGTTGACAAAAAAGGACACGACGAAAACGGTAATAAAAATATACGCCTCGTCATTGATATTCGGAAGTTAAAACGAACGAAAGGTCGGCGCCCGATGCCAAACATTCCTATGATATTTGCCAATCTGGCTAAGGCTAAATATTTCAGAACGCTTGATCTAAGACCTGGATATCACCAAATTTATTTGGCCGAGCAGGATAGGGAAAAATCATCTTTCTCCGTTAATGGTGGAAAGTATGAATTCTGCCGATTACCGTTCGGATTGAAAAATGCTTTCTGCGATCGACGACGTCCTGCGTGAACAAATTGGCAAAACATGCTATGCTTACCTAGATGACGTCATAATTTTCTCTGAAATCGAGAAAGAGCACGTAGGTCATCTAGACTGGGTTTTGAAGAGTCTCTGTGAGGCTATTATGAAAGTCGTCAAAGAGAAAATACATTTTTTCAAGAAGAGCGTTGAGTACCTGGCTTCATAGTAGCCAAGGGCGGTGCAAAAACTGACCTTGAAAAGCTAAAAGCCATCCAAGAGTACCCGAAGTCAAAAACACTGTTCGAGCTGAGGTAATTTTTAGGCTTAGCCAGTTAAGATGTTTCGTCTGCTAAAAGACGAAAACATCTCCGCAAGCAAGCACATGTCTAAAAAGACTATCATCGACTTTGATGATTTTAGCTTCAGAAGACTTCATACTCAGTTATCCTGATTTCCGAAAACCATTCGATCTGACAGGCCCATCACAATGATATCAAGAACTCTATATAATGACGAAACGCATTTCGCATCATACGAAACAGAACTTTTGGCCATAGTATGGGTATGTTGCACCAATACCTGTGGGGTACGCACGACATCAATATCTTTACTGATCACCAGCCACCCACCTTCGCTGTGTCGGATAGAAGTCCAAACGCAAAGATAAAAAGATGAAAAGCGTATATAGATGAACACGACGCAAAAATTTTTTACAAGCTAGGCAAAGAAAACCATGTAGCGCATGATGCGCTTTCGCGGCATAACGTAAATCCTAGCCACCATTCAAAGTGAGCTATAATTCACCTACACGGTAGAAACCACAGACAACCCGCTTGATTGTTTTTGGAACCAAATAATTATAGAAAAGGCACAATTTCCGTTAAAAAGTACATTTGTGCTATTTCGAGGAAAAGTGCGGCACACCATCTATTTCACTAACGATGACGAGGTGCTCCAAGAAATAAAGAAGGAGGTGGAACCAAGCCTCGTAAACGCGATTCAGTGCGGGCTGCACACCCTAGCACTCCTACAGAACGAACTCGTTAAAGCCTTCCCGTCAACGAAATTTTGGCACTGCAATAATCTAGTAACCGATGTGACGAACAGAACCGAACAAAGAGAAATAGTTATAGCTGAACATAGCCGCGCCCATAAAGCGGCCCAGGAGAATGTAATACAAATCCTTAGCGATTACTATTTCGTAAAAATGTCAAAATTAGTTACGGAGGTAATTGCAAACTATAAAGCCTGCACTCGCGCTAAATATGTGAGACATCCCAAAAAACAGGAACTAGGTATAATACCGATGCCATCATACGCGGGTGAAATGCTCCTTATTGACGTTTTTTCGACAGACAAAAAACAGTTCTTGACACGCATTGACTTGTTTTCCAAGTTTGCTATAACACAACAGATCATCTCGAGAACAATAGCAGAAATGAAGGTACCACATAAGCCCACGAAGCCGCATTTAATTCAGAAACTATAAAATCTCTATTGAAAAACCAATTTAGAATTGATGACGTCAATGCGCCGCCGCTGCAAAGTACTTCAACTGGGCACGTGGAACGCTTCCACAGCACGCTCCTAGAGTTTGCCAGATGCCTCAAGTTGGATAAAAATTTAAGGACACTGTAGAACGTGACTCATTCATTTATTCGGTGACTAGAAAAAAACCGTAAGAGGTTATTCACGGGTCGAGTGAAGAGTCAAAAGTGAAATTAAAAAATAACATAGTTAGTGCCCAACAGACCCAACTAGAGAGAAACAATCCTAATCGACAAAACAGAGTTTTCGAAGTACGAGAAAGAGTATTTGCAAAATCAAATAGAAGGCTAGGAAACAAGCTTACCCCATTATGTATAGAGGAAGTTGTACAAGCAGAACTGGGAACGTCTGTTCTTATAAAAGGGAGGGTGGTCCATAAGGACAACCTAAGGTAGCGCTAGTCCAATGGGCTTAAGTGAAAAAATAGTTTTCAATCAGTTTGGTGCTTGTACTTCTAGCAGCAGCAAATGCTCGGATCACCGACTATTCTCACTACAGGTACATACCGATAGTTGAAGGAAATGTACTAGTATGGAAGCAGAGAGGCTACATTAGACATTGCATAAACCGAACGGAATTCGCCGCAATAATAGACGAAGCAGGAAAACTGTCCGAGACTTTTCCGCCATCCCACATGCGTAAACCATTAGACACATTGTATGGTTAGTGATATTACATATTAAATATTACATATTACATATTACATATTACATATTACAAATTACAAATTACATATTACATATTACATATTACATATTACATATTACATATTACATATTACATATTACATATTACATATTACATATTACATATTACATATTACATATTACATATTACATATTACATATTACATATTACATATTACATATTACATATTACATATTACATATTACATATTACATATTACATATTACATATTACATATTACATATTACATATTACATATTACATATTACATATTACATATTACATATTGCATATTACATATTACATATTACATATTACATATTACATATTACATATTACATATTACATATTACATATTACATATTACATATTACATATTACATATTACATATTACATATTACATATTACATATTACATATTACATATTACATATTACATATTACATATTACATATTACATATTACATATTACATATTACATATTACATATTACATATTACATATTACATATTACATATTACATATTACATATTACATATTACATATTACATATTACATATTACATATTACATATTACATATTACATATTACATATTACATATTACATATTACATATTACATATTACATCTTATATATTACATATCACAATTTACATATTACATAGGCTAGTGAATCGACATTAGCTAGCCACAGTATCGGAGATATTTACCCAAATTCCTAATGAGTTGCTGACTCGTTTAAAAACAGCAGATATAAGAACACTTTTAGCTTTAAACAAGTAAGAGGTTCTAGTCGGGAGCTTCCGACTAGGGGATACCTTGAACCCTCTTATTCTAACACCAAATGTAGCTCACGGTACGCGCTCGTTTGCTTTAGTAGCAATGAAAAAAAAATTAAAAAAAAAAAAAGTTCCCTTGGTAATGTTTCAACTCGCAACTAACCGCACTACTTGGCGCCACCTCTACTCAACAGCCACACCAGCCAAAAAAAAAACAAAAACTGTTTCCTCGGTAGGTTTCGAACTCGCAACAAACCGCACTTCTTCCCACCGCTTCTACCCAATAGCTACACCAATTATTGAGTCTTACTGAGAAAAAAATTTACTTAAATAGCAGCACAGAAAACAATACAATTGCAATGCTGTTGATATAATTCAAAGAAGATGCGCATGAATGTGGGTGTGTACATGTTTACAGAAATTCTAGCAATTTGCGCTTGCTGTAGTAGCAGTAGATCTTATTGTACTATAAAATATTCGTGTATTATCAAAAAGTCAATTGCATTTAAATTGTGACTAATATTAGTGCGCAGCAATATTCTTATTGTTTATTTACTTTAATTAGAGGGAGGTGGTGATAACTATTATATGTAAGATACTTGTTATATATACTATTCTAGAAGTAACATGTCAAGTTTGGTGACTCTAGCTTTTATAATTTACCAAAATTGCTCAATAAATAGGATTTCGGTATCGATTTTTATAAATAACTTGGACACGGGTCAAGTTATCGAATATCGGAAACAAACATCATCTGCGCAGGCACTAGGATTACCTAAAACTGAAATTTCAGTCTCTAGCTCTGATAGGTTTTGAGATCTTTGCGTTCATACATACGGACAGACGGACAGATGGACGGACGGACGGACGGACAGACAGACGGACATGGCTAGATCGACTCGGCTATTGATGCTGATCAAGAATATATATATTTTATGGGGTCGGAGATGCTTCCTTCTGCCTGTTACATACATTTACAGTTTGCACAAATAAAATATACCATTTTTACCGATTTTCAATGGATTTAGGGTATAAAAGTAACAATATTTAGATAATATAATGCACAGGCCACGTGCGATAGAAAAAAAAATAGATTGAGAAGGTAAAGAGAAAATTGGAAATATTTTATAAATATATATTAATCGCCGTTGTTTTATTAAAATCAAAACAAAACGGAGAGCACAAAAAAAAACTTGCACTTTTCAAGTGCTTAGCGATTGCAGTTTTTTTTTTAGAAATCCGTATGTATGAACGCAAGGATATCAGAACCTATAAGAGCGAGAGACTTGAAATGTTAGCTGCAGGTCTACCTAGTGCCTACGCAGATCGAGTTTGTTTTCGATAATCGATAACTTACTCATTTTCCAAGCAATCGATATCGACATCCTGCTTTTTTGCTAATTGGGTAGATAATTAGAGCTAGAGTCACCAAACTTGATATTTTGCGTCTAGAATATTATATATATATCAAATATCTTTTATTTTATAACTATCGCCACCACCCCGCTACCACCCCAGAGCTTTAAATCAAGTTAATAACCCAACTTGTATTGCCCACCAATTTAAGCCACAATTTAAATGAAATTGACTTTTTGAAAATACACAAATATTCTATGGTACAATAAGATATACTATAGAAAATTTTATTAGTATCGGTTTTTGTTTTGTTTTTCGGTATTTTGACTGCGCACGTGTTTGCGACGTTAATTCCAAGAATTTCTGTACACATGTACACACACACATTCATGCGCGTCTGTTTCGAGTTCTGTCAACAACATTGCAATTGCGATTGTTTTCTGTGCTGCTAATTTAATTGGTTTTTTCTCAATAATACTCAGTTATTAGTGTGGATGTTGAGTAGAGGCAGTGGCAAGTGGTGCGGTCCTTGGCGAGTTAAAGCCCTACCGAGGAACATTTTTTTTTTGGCTGGTGTAGCTGTTGAGTAGAGTCGGCAGCAAGTAATGCGGTCAGTTGCGAGTTCAAACCCTGCGAATGGAACTTTTTTTTTTTTTTTGTATTTATCTTTATTAATTCAGACGAGCTGCATTTGGTGTTGGAATAAGACGGTTCAGGTATTCCCGGTATTCCCTAGTCGGGAGCGACTAGAACCGCTTGCGCTATTAGCTCTGTGGGTAAGCTTCTTGTTGTTGTTTGTTGATTATGCTTAACTGCACATCGCCTCTCTTGGTGTGAAAGAATTCGTGAACAAGCAAGCAATCTATAAATAGACTACTCTCGCACTCTCGCCGTCTTTTACCTTTTTTTCAACTTGCGCTTTGATCTTTTTCTACTTTCTGCCGCTTGTTGGTGTTTTATACGCTATTAATCTAGACTGCTTTCTTTTTACATTTGGCTGCGTTACAGTAGATACCCATGTTAATGAACCATAAAATTGACTGCTTTAAAATAATTCGCCAAATTCAAATGACGGCAAGTCAACCCAGCATACCTTATTGGCTGTGTGATAATGTCGTGCATTCTAAATGTGCGGGTTATACTGGCTTAGTGGGGGCTGCTATTGCCAAACGAAATGGCTAGCGACTCGTGTAGGGAGATTGATGGTGAAATGCGGGTGTTTATGCGTCAGACCAGGAGTGGCTTTAGGGGTCTGATTGTGGGTTTTCGTAAACTAAACGATCAGCTCACTGTTGGATCAGTCTTCTGGGCCTAAAAAGCCCACTCCTTGTGATTTGCGATTGCCTAATACCCTTCAGCCTCCGACTGCAAATCAGCAGCCTACTGCACCGATTACACAGCAGCTCATCTCGTTTGTTACTCCGGTAGCTGTGAGGTCTGCTGTGGACACTGATTCTGTCCCAAATTCTGTGACATCAGCTGTCGTAGAAGTTCCGAAAGGGCGACAGCAACAATTAAAGTTACAACAGCCGCTAGAAGGCTCGTCATCCGGACTACCAGCTGCTTTAGGTACCACAGCTAATAGTGTTCCCACTGTGCTACCTGTGGCACCTACACCTCTAATGGGTGTTCAACCGAAAAGACACAATTTTGTTTCGAGGCTTGCCCCTCACTTCTCATCAGATGATGTAAAAGCCTTTATACAGGCAAAAATGCATGCCCCAGGTATAACAGTGGAGAAATTTAAATTCGCCTATTAAAAGGATATTGCGTACTTTCAAGTAAGTGTTCCGCCAGAAATATTTACTAACATTTGTTGAAAAGAGTTTTGGTCGGAACACTTAATAGTAAAAAAATATAAGGCCAAAAAGAAAAATCGGACTCCGATTGTATTACCACCTGTTTCTAGTGGCGCATCAACTTTAGTTGCTCCGTCAAAAACTAAATTCTTCTATCGAGCTTGCTTACCAGAATTTTAAAGGTCTTAAATCTAAACGTGTTAACCTGTATTTAGATTCTCTTGCTTTAAATTTTCAAATTATCGCTTTTACTGAGACCTGGCTAAAGCCGGACATCTCAGACTCTTTAATTTTTGCCTTCAAATACACCACTTACAGATGTGATCGAGCTTCCCGAATCGGAGTTGGAGTACTCATAGCTGTCGAGTCTGATCTTTCGTCGGAACGCATTGACCTTCCCATCTCAGAGATTGAGCTGGTGGCTGTAAGAATTGTATTTGGATTTTTTTCTTTATTTCACATTCTTATATACCCCCTCTATCTAAATTGTCCACTTATTAAACCCATCTTAATGCTATTAAATCTACTACCTCCCTACTTTCTGATAGGGATAGGGCCTTCATACTCAAACCCTCTGTTGCCGTCTTCGTCACACGAATTTATTGATGGTCTACATGAAATGTCCTTACGGCAGGTTAATCGTGTGCACAATTCAAGAAACAGATCTCTTGATCTAATTTTCGTGTTGGATTCGTTCGACAGTGTTGTCCATAGGATAAATCCACTTACGCTTCCTGAAGACCCTTTTCTTCCAACACTGAAAATGGTCAGACATTGATGTTGCCATTAAACTATTTTATGATACCTTGCACTCCATTTTTGATGTCTGCGTTCCCCTTCATCACCCATCGCGGCCTGATAGGCCGCCCTGGTTCTCAAGTGAACTTATGAGACTAAAAACTGTGAGGTCGAGGTTTTATAAAAAGTTTAAGAAATCGGGAAATCACTCTAATATCTCCCGTTATGCAGTTGCCCGATCAAATTTTTCCACACAATATTCCATCTGCTATAATTTGTCAATTCTAAACGAAAGATATCTATTTTGCCTTCTTCGGTTAAGTTTGCAGATGAGAGCGCGAATACTGATCCTGGCATAGCCGATCTGTTCGCAAACTTTGTCCAAACTACCTACTGCTCCTCAAACTATAACAAAAATCAGCCTTATCCTTATCAGTTCAGAGGTCAAACTGCATGTGAAATCCCATTATTACGCAAAGTTCGCTTCTTAGCGACCTTAACACTATCAAGCCGGTTTACTCACCGGGCCCTGATGATGTTCCCGCTTGTGTGCTTAGGCACTGCGCTGCAGCATTATGTAAGCCTGTTTTAAAATTGTTTTCAATTGTCCATAAACACTTCATCTTTTCCGACCATTTGGAAGGAATCATACGTAATCCCTCTCCATAAGAAAGGGAGTAAGATCGATGTCGAAATCTATAGACGTACTTCAAAATTATCCGCCATACCTTAAGCTTTTGAGAGAATCATAACAGCTCAGCTCCAACACTTATGTTGTTCTATTATTTCACCTTCCCAGCATGGGTTCGTGAAGCGCAGATCTACAACCACTAACCTTCTTGAGTTTACAACGCTTGTAATTGATGGGTTTAAGAAAAGAATGCAGACTGACGTAATCTATACTGATTTCAGTAAGGCTTTCGATTCTGTCAACCACTCGTTGCTGCTTCAAATGTTATGCCTTCTCGGCTTCCCAGTCAATCTCTTGAACTGGATTTCAGAGTATTTGCGTAATAGAACTCAAAAGGTTCTTTTCAGAAATTCGTTTTCTAAACATATTCCGGTGACTTGCGGTGCTCCTCAAGGTAGTCATCTTTACCCGCTACTCTGTTGTAGCTGTTGAGTAGAGTCGGCAGCAAGTAATGCGGTCAGTTGCGAGTTCGAACCCTGCGAATGGAACTTTTTTTTTTTTTTTAATTTATTTTTATTAATTAAAACGTGCTACATTTGGAGTTGAAATAGGAGTGTTCAGGGTATTCCCTAGTCGGGAGCTCCCGACTAGCACCTCTTACTTGTTTAATTTGTGTTCTTGTGCATTTTTGTTTGTGCGCTTGCGCTATTAGCTCTGTGGGTAAGCTTCTTGTTGTTGTTTGTTGATTATGCTTAACTTCACATCGCCTCTCTTGGTGTGCAAGAATTCGTGAACAAGCAAGCAATCTATAAATTGACTACTCTCGCACTCTCGCCCTCTCTCACCTTTTTATTCAACTTGCGCATTGATATTTTTCAACTTTCTGCTTAATCTAGACTGCTTTCTTTTTACATTTGGCTGCGTTACAGTAGATACCCATGTTAATACAACCATAAAATTGTCGGCTTTAAAATAACTCGCCAAATTCAAATGACGGCAAGTCCAGCATACCTTATTGGCTGTGTGATAATGTCGTGCATTCTAAATGTGCGGGTTATACTGGCCTAGTGGGGGATGCTATTGCCAAACGAAATGGCACTACAGTTGCGACTCGTATTGGGAGATTGATGTTGAAATGCGGGTGTTTATGCGTCAGAACAGGAGTGGCTTTAGTTGATTGTTGGTTTTCGTAAACTAAACGATGGTTATGATACTTTCACATTGTTCACAACATCGGTAGAAATCTCGATTAATCATCGCAAAAAACACGAAATGTTCGGGGCGAATTTACACATTTTTGAAAAATGGTAAATGTGATTTCTTATGGGGAATCGCACAGGCCGCATTTTAAACATTTTGCAAAAATGTGACATTTTGAGAAAGTTTTTCAGTGCACAGAGGCTAAAACACGTAATTTTGTACCATTATCGCTTTAAATTTGCTCAACTAATTATGCTTTGCATGAACCGTTAAGGGTTCTCTGTAATGACTATAACAGGCATTACAGAGTATTTTGATCGGAGTCTTCTATTCCTCGTATAAAATCTGCTATTCTAAACTGCTAAGCAAGTAGTAGTGTAATTGTATACAAATACAAAATAGTCGTAGTTTGTATCGTTTAAAAAAATTTTTTTTATTTCATACTTTGCATTTCGTGTCGTACGTTACACGACTGCGCCCCTTGGTCGGTTGGGCGGGAGGTGGATGCAGTATATTGCATCGGTATTCGCGTCAAAACAAAAAAAAAACATAGGTTTTAATCGGGAGCTCCCGACTAGAGAATACCCTGAAGCCTCTTATTCCAAAACCAAATTTCATTTGAGTCTGTTGAGGCCTCAACGGAACATAGAACAGACGACTGAAGCATTAACTTATGTGATCGAATATCTTCAATATGACAGTGAATGCTTTCAGTATTATGAAAGAAAATGTTTAAGGCGGAACTGTTAACTAAGTGATCATAATGTGTTTGAAGTAGTTCGCAATTTCTCTACCTCATCTTGGACCTTATCTTAATTTTTCGGAGGCTTAGGAGGAACGAAATCTCCTATAATAAACAACCTGAAAGCAGTTGTTGCTCTTCTACAAGCTACGTATATTGCTGCATACGAGAGCAAGTGAAGTGCAGTGAAGTGAACCACCACTTTGTTATACTTAGCTCCCTGACTTTTGTGAATAGTTATACCTTCTGCAGGTTCAACTGGAAACTGCCTACGGTCAATAGAAACTTGCTCATTTCTTCTATATTGAAAACTAGTAACTATCTTTTGAATTGCGGTCTAGAAAGCTTCTGTACGATGTGTAAACTTTGAGCTAGCGAGAATTCCTACGCTATCATCTGAAAATTTCATCCATAAAGTTATACGAGTGCTGGATGCATCGAAATCTATTTGATTTAACATGCCTGTTGCCCCATTAACTAATCCATCCTCAGTATCTACATTGACCGTAATCAAATATTTGGGAGTGGTTTTTAGAAGTAGGGACATACACAATCCCTGTGTTTCGGACGACCGAAAGCTACTAATGGCTTTTAAGCTTCTCTGTCTACAAGACGCAGTTAAATGAGTTGCTTTAATCAAATCATTAGCGGTAGAAATAAACATATCAGTCGGAATTGAGTTTAGCTTTATCGTGTTAAAACTATCTGTCGCCGCGTTTGCACTAAATAGATGAATGGCATCATCGGGTACATCCGATTGCTGACAAATGCGGGATGGGACAAGAATAATAAGCAAACGAATGGCCCTCCCGTTGTCGCATGATTTCTGTGAGTTCAAAATACTTGCAAAGGTCCCACAGCAATGAGGCATACATTGCACTGTAGTCACCTACTGGTGATAACTGTCGTAGATCCCCGAAAACAATGACAGAAATACCACCGAATGGAGAAGTATTTTTAAAAATTTGTTTCAAACGGAAGTCAAACTAAGAAAACATTTTGGAGCCTACCATAAATATTTCATCTATAAAAATAAGTTTAAGGTGTATGAACCTTGCATGCAAAGTATTTACTAAATCACTATTTAAAGCTCTCAAATCGGAACCAGATTGATTAACTGGTAATGAAAACATGGAATGCAGTGTTCAGCCACTGATTCCTGCTGCTTTACCTGTTGGAGCACACAATAGTATTTTAATATAACATAATAGTATTTGAACATAATGGTCTATAAGTCCCATTTCCAACATTGCTACTGAGTCATCGGGTAAGTTTTGCAACTGTTGCTTAGAGTTCCTTAACCCAACCCGATGCTCTGATAATAATGTATTTATAAAAACCACTGCGTTACTGCTTTCGGACAAAGACATACCTAAGCAGCAGTAAACGGCTTCCTGGGCGGATATTTCCGTACCCGAAATAAACGTATGCCCTATATGCTGTAACCGTTGCTTTAAAGTTACATAGCCCCTGCTAATCTCATTAACAGCTTCACGCATTAGCTTTGAAATGCCCCTCTGGGACTTGTTAATATAATTAAAGACTAAACTGCAGCAAGCATAGGGATCTAATATAAACTGGATATCTATATTGGCTCGCTGCAGTTGAAGAATGTGAGTAATATAAGCATTAAGCTTAATAGCTGCGAATGATCTTTTTAAATATATTTTGGGCTTCTTTCTACTCGACCTGAGTGCATTTACATAGCACTCATAACTTAAGTTAGGTTAATCGTGGGAAAAAAAGTTATTGAAATCGCTAAGGTAATCTAGGGTTTCACGATCAAACGGATATTCTGATACGCGCTGAATCTTTTCTAAATTTCTGCGATGCATATCTCTATTTTCAGCATCGTCTTCTTATAGGAATAGAATTTCTGTTTGGGGCATAGGAGGGTATGGAATACCAAATCTACATATTTTTTGTGCCCTTACTTCTCGCCTATATGAGTGCCCGTGATTGTGAGTTTGATGCTCCACATCCGGGTTATGTTTTTCAGTTGTGATAAATTAATCAATAAAGGACTTTACAGACGGAATGCTTGACTCATCAGCCAAGTCAACTTTCGGGGCATCTTTCAGCCAAAACTTGCCATGAATGTGGGGGGATCCTCTTTGCTGAAACTCAACTCGCCAATAGTACTTTATAACTCAGTGACTACCAAAAACACCGCCTTCCTTTTTCATTAGTTTTAACACCTGGCTGTAGCGAAAATCAAAATACTTAGCGCAAGTAACAGGCTTTATTTTCAAAACTTAAATTAGCTGGCTATTCTATTTTTTCTAACCTATCTACATTCTTAGAAAGTAAAACTAACAGCTCTGCCCACCTAGTCTCTGCTGCCGAAAAGGTTATAAAAAAGGTCGGAAGACCAATCTGCCTAATCATCGCCAAGACCTTCTTTTTTTCTTCTTCCCAATGAGCAGGTGAAGTGCGAATATTTTTCAAAACCTTATAGCAATCATAGAAAATTAAATTTTCTAAATACTCCTCATTAAGGACTTGTGCTGCCGTAATGTCTCGAGTGGCGCTGTGCTTACGTAAGCAAATAGAAGTACTGTTCCTTAAATTATTAATTTCAAAATTTTTTAAAATAGAGAAATAATTTATCTGTTCTACAACCTCTCCTATCAATGTTTCTAAGCTCTGACCTAACTATGGTTGTAAAACTTTCTGGACACTTTCTCTTAATGCCAGCAAAAGTAGTTGGAAAGGCCAGCTGCTCTGAATCACAATCTTCTCTTCATCTCTCCAGGAGCTATAACTATTCTTTGCATGGCAATATTTTCGATAGGGACGTTTTCTAATAAAACATTATTTTGTTTCTTGGCCTCCTGGATTAATGTCTTCCTCTATATTATTCTGCTCATCTATAGAGGCTTGAGCAGATATTGCCACTAGCTGTGATACTTAGTCCGTGCCGTCAGCAGATGCAACAAACGGAACTTCGTCAGACGAAAACGACGACAATCAGTGTTCGCTAACAGTAATTTGATGCTTTTTGTTAAGCTCGGTGGTGACTAGAAATTTTATTGCATTAGCAACTTTAGAAGGCCTAATGGTTTCAGCAATGAAATCAGGACTATATTCCATCCTACGTTTGAGATGAATTTGCACTACCTCGCTCTCATTAAACGCTCTCGAAAGGGATGTAACAACATTGGCCACAGGAATTGGTACTACTGCTACTTTAATTGCATTTTGTCGGCCATACCCTAACGACTTAAAAATCATGAAAGGAAGGCGAGGGGAAATCAGCCTTTCCTCTAAAGGCGTTAAGCCTTTCAAACAATCTGGCAGATCGGGAAAATCTAACCTATTTGTCATAGAAGTTTTTGGTTTTTTCCCTAATTCAATGCTACGACTACACGTTGTGCAAAAACTATATTTATTAGTATCACAGGGAAATATATAGGATAGATATAAAATATCGGAGCTTACTTCTGCACTACACTTGCTTTCAATAACCTCACGAGAAATTTTGTCCACTTGATGTGGAAACCATAAGCTTTTGCAACAAAGGTAAACCTGATCGGGACCTTGCTGAACTGTTCTATTGAATGCAGCTATCAGACCATCTAAGTTACTCCTAACGCTGGAGAGATTTTATCCTCTGGAAAACTATTCGCACGTTCTGCCCTGTTCCTGGTAGCATTGCGCCTATTCTCTACTATTCTATGACCTGTATTACTCCTATACTGGCTAACACGATGGGTCAAACTTCTATTGGCATCAAAGGCCTCCTGTCGTGCTTGAATACGAGCACTTCGCCTTGCAGTTGTACGTGCTTGCTCAATTATCCTACGAATCGGATTTTCTCTAACCTGTGATCTTTGATTCCTATCCCTAGGCTTTTCTAAAAGTCGTCGTTCTATATTGTGTCGATGGCGAGCTCGCCGAATATTGTCTCGTTCTTGTTTGTCTGCCATATAAACTTGGGTCCTGTCGACGTCTCGAGTGGTCTTCAGTATTTGTTCCCTGTTACCGCTAGGCCCGTCACTTTCTCTACGCTCTCGTTGAGACTCTATGTTGTCTTTCAGCATATTCAGAATTAGACCTATTTAAATGATTTCTAGCTCGTTGTCTCTGAGAGTTATTTAGAACTTCCACTTTTTTTGTTCTGACATTTTACTAAAATTTGTTCAAAAATTAAAAATTTCAACATATATTTTTAAAGTTTTATAATATATATTATAATTTTATGCAATATAATATTTTATTTAATAATAAATAGATTTATTATTATGTAATATGTCTGAAATAAATAAAAAGTAAGTACTAAATATTTGAATAGTCTTCAAAAAGACTTTAAATATTAAAATTATATTAATAAACTTGCGATTTTAATTAAAATGGAGCTCCAGATGGTAAAACAACATCGGAGTCCTGAACAAGATCCAAAAAAGGCACTACACGACAGTCACATTCCGCTCACAAGTCTCTTCTGTAGCAGCAGCTAATGCAAAACGAAGTCACACTATGTACATATGTATACACATAAATACATACATGCAATGTACATGAATTTACTCGCACAAGTCAAATATCTCACACTTGATTGGTGTGGGGAAGTGGATCTATTTCGCAACACCAGCTATGCGTATGACATTCGCACAAATACGGTTCCTAATAAGTGTCATACACAGGCACATACACGCCAAATAGTGACGGCCGAAAACTATTTTTATCGATAATGCACTGTCCTTGTTAAAATGGTAACGAAACACTGAAATTAATTTATTTTCAATCGCTCGGAACCGACTCAAATAGTTTATTTTATTACAAATCGTTGTTAAATCACGAAAAATCGCAAAATTCGCAAATCGCCAATCAAAAGTCGACAACACGCAAAAGTCTTTAGTGAGATGGCAATCACAGGCTACAGACTGAATAGATTACTTCTTCTTCTGAGCACATTTCAAGAGAGAGTGTTGGGAAATTCTCACTCTCCTACAACCACGATTATGTAAATACATATGTATATATGTATATGAAATTTACTTAATTTAAAAGACATGTCCTTCAGCATTAATCTAAAGATAATATATTTTATTTTATCAATTACTTGTTCTTAAATTGCCGCATAATTTTAGCAATATATATTTAGAGGAATATTCATTGTTTATAGCACACAATTTTTAAATCACTCGCGCTGAAAGTGACGGTGCTAAAAAGTTGGGTTTCTATTCACCGAGTTTGGTCAAGGTATATTGATAAACAAAAAAAAAGGCTTTTAATCAAAAACCGATGTAAATAAGATTTTGCAAAAATGAAGGGAGCATAGTGAAATCTTTAAATGCCGTGTTTAATCGAAAAGTCATGAAAAACAAAAAATGTTCCATACAAAAACTTAATAATATGATATAGTGGTCCGATCTTAATAGGATTTTGCATATATATGAGGAGCATAGTAAAACTAATAAATGCCGAGTTTGGTCTTGATATCCTGAAAAACAAAATGTTTTTTTATACAAAAACTTAATTTTCGACCGATCGTTCCTATGGCAGCTATATGCTATAGTGGTTCGATCCAGCTGGTTTTGACTGTGCTGCGTGCAACAGAAAAAGGGACTTCTGCAAAGTTTCATTAAGATAGCTTTAAAACTGAGAGACTAGTTCGAATAGAAACAGACAGACGGACAGACGAACATGGCTATATCGACTCGGCTGTTGATGCTGATCAAGAATATATATACTTTATGGGGTCGGAGAGGTCTCCTTCTATGCGTTACACATTTCACGACAAAATTATAATACCCTCTGCAAGGGTGTAATAATGAACATACATATATTAATTCTATAATCATTTGCACATTCACATGTTAAGTACAGGTATAGAACGTAGGTATGTATGTATGTGAAAATAAGAAAAAGCATTCTCAAAGGTTTTATTAATAATAATAATAATTAATTATACATACATACCTGAATAAGAAACAATTAGCATTGATTACACCAACTGATATTTATCAGCAATACGCATTTTATTTGAGAATGTACATACATACATTTATTCTTTAATGGGTAAAGATATAAAACCATAATTTAAACAAAAACAAAAAACATCCAACTAATTTTATGGTTTGAGCTTGCACCTCGCCGAGAATATATATATGTATGTACATATGTATGTATATAATAAATATTATATCCCTTTGTGCTAAAACCGTAACTCCGTAACATTTTTCTTTATAGATCTGTCTGTTGTTATTATAACCTTTCTTTTTTTAACCCGTTCTCAATAAAATGTTTGGTTTTCCATGTTCGGGTATCGAACTCGCAACTAATTTCAATCGTTCGAACTTCTAGCACCGCCTCATACTCCACAACCATACCAAGAACTTTTTTAGACGAAACAAACTTAATTTAAATATTAGCACATACAATACAATCCAAATCGTAATTTCGATTATTGAATCCAATAAAGACGCGCATTAATGTGTATGTGTACATGAAGACAGAAATTCTTACAACTTGCCCGAGCTGCCGCAATCATGAAGTAAGCCTTAATAACTTTTGTGTATATTAACCGATCTTGATGAAATTTTTAACAGTAGATTCTCTTCATTATCCTTCTTTCCCGTTTTCAAAGGGTTCAGGGTAAAAAACAAAAATATTTAGTTCCGTCCATAAGACTTGAGCCCGTAACAGATCGCACAAATTGCTAATGCCTTTACTTCGATGGCCACACTATAAATTAGTTTCCATGGAAAACAAAAATATTCAAATAGCAGCATATGCACACAGCGCAAAACACAATACAATCGTAATTGCAGTGCCGTTGATAAAGTATACATAAATTCTTGCAACTTGCGCTAGCTGCCCCATCCACTTCTTTAATTCTTTACAGGCAGACAGACGGACATGGCTAGATCGACTCGGCTGTTGATGCTGATAAAGAATATATATACTTTATGGGGTCGGGGAAGCATCCTTCTGCCTGATAAATACATTTGCACAAATACATTATACCCTTTTGTCCCATTTTTAATGATTTCAGGTTACAAAAAAAATATTTTCCTCGGTATGGCTCGAACTCGCAACAGACCTCACTACCTGCCGACGCCTCTACTCAAAATCCACACCAGTAATTGCGTCTTATTAAGAGAAAAACGAATTAAGATAGCATCACTCAAAACAATACAATCGCAATGGCAATGATGTTTATAGAATTCGAAGCAGACGCGCATGAATGTGTGTCTGTACATGTATACAGCAATTCTTGGAATTTGCGCAGGCTGTCCCAACCTCGAGGCCAGCAAAAACATGTTTTTTTTTTTAATTATTTAACAACTTCTATATTTTTTAACCGATGTTGATACAATTTCCTACATCTTATTGTACTATAAAATATTCGCGTATTGTCAAAGGTCAATTGCATTAAAATTGTAGATTAAATTAGTGGGCAATACAAGTTAGGTTATTAACTTGATTTCTAGCTATGAGGAAGTAGCGGGGAGGTGGCGATAGGTAAAAAACATATCACTTTTGATGACTCTAGCTCTTATATACCCAATTTGCTCAAAAAACAGGATTTCCATATCAATTGTTATCGATTGCTTGGAGTAAACGGAGTAAGCTATCGATTATCGGAAACAAACTCGATCTGCGCATTGACTAGGAGGACCTACAGCTACAATTTCAAGTATCTAGCTCTTATAGGTTCTGAGATCCTTGCGTTCATACATACGGACGGACGGACGGACGGACGGACGGACGGACAGACGGATAGACGGACAGACAGGCGGACATGGCTAGATCGACTCGGCTGTTGATGCTGTTCAGGAATATATGTACCTTATGGAGATGCTTCCTTCTGCCTTCTGCAAATATAATATACACTTTTTACCCATTTTCAATGTGTTCAAGGTATAACAAGTAAGAGGTTCTAGTCGGGAGCTCCCGACTAGGAAATACCCTGAACCCTCCCATTCCAACACCAAATGCAGTTCGCGCATCGCGCTCGTTTGAAGTAATAAAGATAAATTGAAAAAAAAAAAAGTTCCCTTGGCAGGATTCGAACTTGCAACTGACCGTATTGCTGACGACTCTACTCAACAGACAAACCAGCAAAAAAAAAACAAAAAAAAAATAGTTTCCCAGGTAGGGTTCGAGCTCGCAACAGACCGCAACACTTGCTATGCCTCTACTCAACAGCCACACCAGTAATTAAGTATTATTGAGAAAAAAACGAACTAAAATAGCATTATAGAAAAAAGTCGCAATTACAATGCTGTTAGAATGCGATAGAATGCGAAGCAGACGCGCATGAATGTGTGTGTGTACACAAATTCTTCATGTTTTCGCTAGCTGTGCCATCCAATTGCGCAGTTACATATAACTTTGGTTTTCTCTTAACCGAGCTTAATGAAATTTTCTACAGTATATATTATTGTACCATAGAATATTTGTGTATTCTCAAAAAGTAAATTGCATTTAAATTGTGGCTTAAATTAGTTGGCAATATAAGTTGGGTTATTCACTTGATTTATAGTTCTGGGGTGGTAGCAGGGAGGTGGCGATAGGTATAAAATGAAAGATACTTGATATATATATAATATTCTAGAAGCAACATATAAAGTTTGGTGACTCTAGCTCTTATTATTTACCCAATTTGCTAAAAAGCAGGATGTCGATATCGATTGCTTGGAAACGGCGTAAGTTATCGATTATCGGAAACAAACTCGATCTGCGCAGGTACTAGGAGGACCTACATCTAAAATTTCAAGTCTCTAGCTCTTATGGGTTCCGAGATCCTTGCGTTCATACATACGGACGGACGGACAGACAGACGGACATGGCTGGATCGACTCGGCTATTGATGCTGATCAAGAATATATATACTTTATGGGGTCGGAGATGCTTCCTTCTGCCTGTTACATACATTTGCATTTTGCAGAAATACAATATACCCTTTTTACCCATTTTCAATGGGTTCAGGGTATAAAAATCGACTCTAAGTCACCACAGATTGTTTCTGCGTCCTTTGTGGGGTAAATGATTTTCTTCTTTCGGATATATTTGCTGTTATGACTCTAATTAGTAATATCATCGAATTTATAGCTACCAGATGTGACTTGGACTCTTCTTCAATTTTCCAGATAAGTTATTGATTATGGACGTTTTGAAATTGAAGTTTTTGTAAATTTATCTCCTCTATTTATTGAATATTTAGTTTGTGTATCTTGTGGGGGGGCTATAAACCTTATTTTTGCAAATGTAAATATACATTGCCATTGGCATGATCAGCCGATCGCAATCAACTTCGATGGGCAGCATTGCACCATTACATTTTTGCAATTACATATGATCAGCTTAGGTTAATAATATAACCACAGTGACCATTATTTGCCGCTTTTAATTGTGGCGTCATTTTTTCCATTTTAATCGCCAACAGGTGCAGTCGCATTAGATTGGATTACAAATTATAAAGTTCAGTTTTTCCCGTGGGCGCAATAAACCCACGTGCATCGGCATTCAAGCTCGAAGTCAAAGTCCCTGGAAAAAAAATGAAAAAGTAAATTTAAACATCAGGCCCTCCCGAGCGCTTGGCTACAACGCTTCACTGATTAACAAAAAAGTTTCAGAATGCGGACATTGACGAATCGTAACTAAGAAATCATAATAGAGTCGAGGTGTGCCTATTGCCCTTGTCGGAGCCAAAGCGAAAGCAACAAATAGCGACAAATGCGGTAGACTGATAGCAGGGAGTGAATTTCCAAGCTTTCAGCATCATCTGACTGTCTACAAATAAGCATTGAACCTCGAACTGGTCGACCCATATATTCCCGGACCTTCTTAAGCGCAGATCTGGTGGATAGCTAACCAATGCGCGCACTCACACGGATTAAAAACATTAAATGTAATTGTTAAGCGGCATACTGGCCGTAGGTATAATCGAAGGGCATAAGTACATATAAAATTTAAATTCTATCTCCGTTTTATGTCACTGACATTGTCTTTCTATCCTGATTTCGCGTGTATATGTCGCTGACTATTCTACGTTAACAATATATTTCTACGTTCAGGCCTGCTGACATCGTTGGATTATACTAAAGTAGTGAGTACTGTGTAGTATGAACTGTGTATCTATATAAAATATACTTTGCGGCACTTTGTCGCAATATACATAACTAGATATATAAAGTCAACCACACATAATCATATAAACATTCCAGCGCTTTTTAAACTCGATGTGCAGACCGATTGAACAAAGATCTTTGAAAAGGAGTTAGAGGCCGATCGGATGGTAAACAAAAAAGTAACATACAAACGCTTTTCGCGATTTTTCCATACTTGCGGGTTGAATTTCCCGAAACCCCGTCTTAACGTGCACCTTCATCACATAAGGTAACCACAGTGAAAATTTCAGCTCTTACGGTTTGGGCTGTGCGTTGATCACCAATCAGTCAGTCAGTCAGGACAAACAGCTTTATATATAGAGATATACTAGCGGGTATAGCCCGGCCTTGCCCGTGGCATGTATGTTATAAAATCAATGTTATCAAAAAGATTTGAAAATGATTTCGAAACTGATCGGACAATAAACAAACTTTCATACAAGCGATTTCCGCCATTAGTAATAAGAACAGTTAAGGCAAGGTGCTGATGTATCGAAGCTAGTTAAGGGCAAGGAGCCCAGTTTGCATTTAACCGCCGGCCATCGCAGCAACCGTGCGTTGCTGGTCAGTTGCTCAACACCGTCTTCGATAGAGTAACTTCAATACGGCGGCGAAGAGTGAAAGCTTCGAGGCGAAGTTGCGAAAGCTCGCGGCGAAGTTGAGCGACCAAGGCAAGCGCACGGCTCGCCAGCGAGCGTGCCGGCACATGTTTGCGGATTAAAGCCCCGCAAGGATGCCCAACTAAGTGTTTTCAAGGGGAAAAAATGAGCGAAGTTGCATACAGGGTATTTTCGGTCGGACATACCCTAGAGTGTATGTACCCTAGCAGAGATTTAGGAAAAATAAGACATAATAGATGGGTAATATGCAAGTCTAGGGTATTAAGTAGTTGAGCATACCCTATCAAGTGCATTTCATACCCTATTCGAGGCGATAAAGTGGACACCTGCAAGATTTAGCCAACAAAAATATGTGCAGATTCGAGCACACAAAGAAGATATCAGAAAAGATAACGAACGGTCGGAAAGTACAGCGCGCGCGCCAGACGGGCGACGTCGATACCACGCTTGCACACTTGTGCACAATCGCGCGCCGCGGTCGACCTCGGCGTCGTATGGCCGTTAGGGCGTCGCGACAGCGGCTGTACAGTGGGACGAATTCAGTTCACGCGCGGTGAAAACTGAATTCGTCAGTACAGCTGGCGGAAGCAATGACAACGAGTGTGCTTAATAGAACAGAGTGAACAATAAAAAAAAAAAACAACGAGTTAAATGGACAAGGATTGAAAATTAAAAGAACAGCAAGTGAACTAATGGTTTTTATTTTTTGGAGTGACGGCAAGAAAAATATATAAGAAAAAACAAATTTATATATAAGCAAAGGAAAATAATAAGGAACAAAGGCCAAGACAGAGACAAAGACCAAAGTGAGGGATGATCAAAAGTTTAAAAGAACATTAAGTGCGTTTTTATTATATTTTTGTGTCTGTTCGAGATTTTTGAAAGAAAGAGAGAGCGAATAAATTAAATGAGCCTGCATAAAAGACAAGGACAAAAGTCGAACAAATAAACCTACGGAACGAGAATCGACTACCTACGAAACATAAAATCGAGCGAGAGTCCAGAAGAGGGAGAAGTCTAGCCTAGAGTGAGTAATAAAAACTCAAAGAAGGGCGCGTGGAAGAGCTGCGTAAGCGACTATCCACCTTCGTGTAGGATGGCGGCCATACATCCGAAATTTGGGCTCGGCTAGCTGAGTTAGAATCGCAGTACGCCAAGCCGTTGGAGCCGCTGTTCTGCGGCGACCTACCCGCCGTTGGCGGACGGCCGCGTCAGAAATCTGAAACCAACTTGAGGAGCTCACAATTGTACGAGCGTCCACAGATTCCGAACCCTAGCATAGCCATCACGGGTGTGGGGGAGGCTCGTGACTATGGAAAAAACGGAGGTTGCCGAGCAACAGCGGTCGCCGCGGAGCTAAGGCGAGTCCCTGCCGAAACGAGTAGGGTCCCCTATATAGCCAGGCCACATCCTCAGTCAGAGACCAAGCCTCTAACAAGCGTTCCGGAACAAGTCCGAAAGTGGGGCATGAGGTACGATGGCCGTTCCCACCCCATTGGGTTCCTAAAGGACCAAGAGGAACGCGCCATTACGTACGGTATTGTATTAAACTCTTTAATACCACAGAAACACGTCAGTGCTGATTGACTTGGGTTTTTAGAATGTCTTTATTCCAAGTAAATATAATGCACTTAGCCTATGGAAACATGTATATACTTATGTTGTTATTGGTTAACAGCTACAAAGAGAGGGAGAGTGAGTAGCTTGCATATGCCTGTGTTAGTGAGCATATATGTATGTTGCTCATGGAATGCGCTCAGACGGAACGTGGAATGTGCAGCGTAAGCATAAACGGTCAGCTAGAGAGGCTAGTGAACTGCGCTGCGTAATACGAGCCAGAGCCAATATATAAAGTGGCTCTGGGTTTGTTTAATGTATAAATGTTATTGCTTGCGACAAAGTGCCGCATACTTTATATATGTATATAGGGTGTTCTTTTAAGGCATGTACACACTACAATATTGCCCTCGATCGATTGCCTCGGGCCATGAGCGAGGTATTCTGCGACCGGGCCGCCCGTTAGTTCTTAAGTAGTGGACTCAGGGACGTGCCGTGGTCAGTATTTCGGAGGGGTTTCTTGGAGCTCTTTCTACCACCGCGCTACTTCGAGAGGCTGGAGGACGAAATCCGGTCTCGCAGGCAGGTAGGAGTTTAAAGAATAGCTTAGGGCTTTGATGCACCATGCCAGATATAAGCCCGCGCAGGAGTTGCACCATATACTCGTACAGTTTACGACTTCAAGACTTTTCTGGAATCCCTGGGTGTAGAGGTCCAGAATACCGCTCCATACTGTCCGCAAGAGAATCCTACCGAGAAGATCAACAGGACCGTGAAGACTATGATAGCGCAATTTATCGAGGGCCATCAGAGTTCGTGGGACGAGCTTTTGCCCGAGATATCGCTAGCAGTCAACACAAGTGTGGTGGATTCGACAGGATTCAGTCCCGCTTTCCTGATGCAAGGCAGGGAATCTCCGGCAATCTACGGGCAATCTCCAGCGTGCATCAAGGGACCAGGGTAGACACTACAACCTGCGGAGACCAGAGTGGCGGCCATCGTTGGACCACTGAGGTAGCCACCCCACAGTTCATAATTGTATATCATAATTCATAAGTTGTTCGGCGGCGAAGAGCGCAAGCTCCGAGGCGAAGTTGCGAAAGCTCGCGGCGAAGTTTAGCGACCAAGGCAAGCACACGGCTCGCCAGCGAGCGTGCCGGCACTTTTGCGGTGACGATCGAAGTGAGTAGGTGTGCGTCGAAGAGGACGTAAGTGGAAAGATAACCGTAAGTGGGTAGCGGAGCGCAGGGCCTTAGCTTAGGGAAATCGTGTAGGGTAGTACGTAGTAAGTGAACATGAATAAATTGAAGTTAGCAATGGAAGTCGATAAGTTCTTGATATTTCCTACTAATCTTAACCCCGAGCACCTGAGTAACCGGTGTGCAACCTAACCTCTCCTCATAACCTAGTGTCCCGGGAATGTTTGGATGGTAACTTAACCTGCCGACCGCGTGAGCAATCCCGACCGTGCATGTGTGACCAGGGACTTAGTTTGGGGGCCGTATGAGCAATCTCGTCCATGCGTATGCATTTCTCTCTTTACCCTATGAAATGGTTAAAGTCATAGTTTATTTGAAGCACCTCCTCCCCCCCTCTAAGCCCACCATCCCAGTAAACTAACAAATTTCTTGTAGATTACTGGTCCTGGTAAGATTGAGATTTGTATCCCTGCCAGTAGCTCCCTTACAAGAGCTTTAAAAATAAGTTTGATGCAAATCAGACACAACAACAATTCACCAAAAAATCTTTGAAATGCACTTTCCACCGAAAGAGCTTAGATTTGGCGAAAAATGTGAAACACGTCTCAAATGATATTTTATGTAGATCCATGGAAATGAATTTGAGGGCGAAAGGCCACCTACCATAAATTTGACTCCAATTTCTACCAAGGAGGAATGGATTTTTCGAAAAGTGTGAGACACCCCCCAAATGAATGTGAACAAAGACCTTTGAAAATGAGTTTGAAGAACTACTGCGAAGGTTATATAATACCAATTATCAAGGTAATTTACGCATGTTTTGTAGTGAGGTAGAGGCTAAGATAATAATTATAACGGCCAAATTAGAATTAGAAGGGAGATAATTCCAGATTGTGTACCAACGCTATGAATAATACTGTAAAAAACGTAATACATAAAAAACTACCAGATAGACTCTTTATGTCACTCGCAAGATACTACATATCCACAATTTCGAAATTAAAACAAGTAGCAAAAATGGAAGGCTACTATGAGGAAAACTATTATAATAACAATAATAATCAAAATACTAACAATGCTATAAATATTACAAGATATAATAAACCTCAATTTACTTCAAATTACATGACTAACAATAAACAAAGTCCTAATTATTCACAACACCTATCGGAACAACCAAGCCTATTTTAAAATAAGCAAATAGTTCAAGAATTTAAACAGAATTTACAACGAGCACAAATTAATAACCCCATAAATCAAAATATTTCTCCAGGTAGATATATACCATATCCATCGTACAAGCGTATGCGAACCAATACTAGTGACTCCGAAAAAATGCAGGTTGATGAAAATTATCAACAATCAGACAACTATCAGGGTAATTACGTACAAGAATAATAATATATATAACGAAATAAAAGACGCACATTTTCCAATTGGAGCCTCGGGACAAGCCAGTACATATAAGTTACATTTAATAACAGACGCTATAGATGTCTCGTTGACACTGGGTAGTCAATAAATTTAATGAGGGAAAATGTTCTTAATATACCAGTTTCTACAAGACCTACTTCGATTAGGACTATGACAGGTGTCTCAAAAGCACATCATTATGTATCCTATCCACCTAATAAACTCATTAGGCAAGACCAGATTTTTTACATACACGATTTTTCACCTAATTATGACTTGCTTTTAGGCAGAAATTTATTAAAGGCAAACAACGCCATTATTGACTACAGTCATGACAGTATAATAATTAGAGAGAAATTAGTTTGGGATCCAAATGCAGAAAAAAACTTTGAAGCATATTTAAAGCCAGAAAGTTATACACAAGAAGTTAATTACGCAATAAGTAATGAATTAACATCGGGACAAGATAACCGAGTTGATCATCTAAATGATGATAAAAAAACAAAACCATTAAAATTTCTGAAAAAGTGCAGTGATATTCAATATCAAGAAGGTGACAATTTGACCTTCACGAGCATTGTTAAGCACGAAATTAATACACACCATGAAAATCCAATTTACAGGAAACCATACGGTTACCTTTTCGCTTTTGAACAAGAAGTCGAAAAGCAAATTAAAGATATGATAACCCAAGGTATTATTCGGCATAGAAAGTCGCCTTATTGTAGTCCCTTATGGAAAGTACCAAAAAAGGCAGACGCCTTAGGACTAGTAAAAATTTGGGTTAGTTGTCGATTACAGAGGTTTGAACGACATAACAATTAATGATAAATTTCCCATTCCAAACATGGACGAGATTTAGGGAGAATTAGGATGATGCTCATATTTTACAACAAAAGATTTAGCAAAAGGTTTCCATCAAATTGAAATGGATCAGAAATCAATCAATAAAACAGCGTTTTCTACCAAATACGGACACTACGAGTATACTCGAATGACATTTGGACTTAAAAATGCACCAGCAACATTCCAATGGTGCATGAATCATGTTCTTCGTGATTTAATTAACAAGCATTGTCTTTTTATTTGGACGACATTATTGTCTTTTCCATATCACTTCATGAACATTTAAATTCAATAAATAAAGTTTTTGAAAAATTAAGACAGGCAAATTTGAAACTTCAATTAGATAAGTGCGAATTTTTAAAAAAGGAAACAGAATTTCCAGCCCATTAAGAAAGTAAATGCAAAACAAGAATTTCCTTTGCCAAAAACATCAAAGGAAATTAAATAATTTCTAGGTTTATGTGGTTATTATCGGAAATTTATTCCAGTTTTTGCAAAAATTGCAAATTCCATGACTCTTCACTCAATGAAAGCAGCAAAAATTGATATTAAAAATGATGAATATAATAAAGCATTTGAAAAATTAAAATGATTAATTATGAACGACCCAATATTAACATGTCCAGATTTTAACAAAAAGTTTCAGGTAACAACCGACGCAAGTAATTTTGCAATCGGAGCTATGTTGTCAGAAGATAACAAGCCAATTAGTTCCTCAAGTAGAACGCTAAACGAGCACGAACAAAATTACAGTACTATAGAAAAAGAGCTTTTAGCAATAGTGTGGGCAGTAAAATATTTTCGTCCATATTTATATGGCAGACCATTTGACATTTTAAGCGATCACAACCCACTTGTTTGGTTGTTGTTCAGCCAAAAAGAACCCAACATGAAAATACAACGTTGGCATATTAAACTTAGTGAATATAATTTCTCAATCAAATATTTAGAAGGAAAATTAAACCACGTAGCAGATGCCTTATCAAGCATCAAAATTGAAGAAAATATGCTAGGCGAACAAGATATTAACACACAAGCTACAGCACATAGCGCTGACGAAGATAACGAAAACTTAATACATTTAACAGAAAAACCATTGAATTACTTTAGAAGACAAATAGAAATGATTAGAAGTGATACCGAAAAGGTAGAAGTTGAACCAGATTTTGAAATAGTACAACAAGCATTTAAAGAAATTATAAACCCTAAAACAACTCGAGTATTACGAACAGATATTAAACTGAAAGGCATTAGGAGCTATGTAGAATTTAAAGAAATAATAATTAGCAACCACAAGAAACTTTTACATCCAGGTATCGAAAAGATGGTCAGACTTTTTAAAGAAATACCCAGACTACCAAAATTTAATCCAAAACATAATTACCGAATGTGAAGTTTGCAATCTAGCTAAGATTGATCACATGAACACATCTTATTAATTTAAAATTAAACCAGAAGTATAAAACTGTAGAGAAACTTACGTAGTAGACATTTATTCAATAAAAAACCACAGCTATTTAACATGTATTGATTTATATTCAAAATTTGCAAATAAAATTGACCTTAATGGCAAGGATTAGATGGAAGTCCAAAGAGAGGACTCATTCAAATATTTAACAATATGGGAAAACCTACAACTCTGATGACAGATAGGGACAGTGCTTTTATGAGTCTAGCTCTGAAAGAATGGTTAAAATGGAAAAAGCTGAAATTCAAATAACATCAAGTAAAAATGGTGTAGCGGATGTAGAAAGACTACATAAGACAATTAATGATAAAATGCGTATAATAAATACTGATGATGACGAAGAAAATAGACTCATGAAAATTGAGCTAATTTTATACACTTATAATCATAAGCTAAAACATAACTCTACTGGTAGAACTCCAGCTGACATTTTCATGTATGCAGGAACACCTAATTATAATACCCAGAATATAAAAGAGACAAGAATAAATAATCTTAATAAAACCCGAAAGAATTTTGAAATAAATACTAAGATTATGAAAGCACCGATAATTCACGGCAAATTACAAAACCCTTACAAACCCACTGGAAAAATAGAACAAATTGACGAAGATCATTTTGGAGAGACTAACAGAGGTCGAAAAATTAAACATTATAAAACAAATTATAAAAAACAAAAGAAGTTAAATAAGAGCAAATATTTACAGGAGAACGAAATTTCAAAACAGGAACTATAACTTTCATTTTTCTGGCACTAATGATGTCAACCCTATTACCAGGAAGTAATAACCAGTTTTTAGATTATAGATAATGGATACTTACACTTTAAAATAGGCAAGATAGACATACCAGATATTTACAAGCACCATTGTCTCACAATAAATTTAACAAAGACAGAAGACACATATGACAAACTAATGTTACAGACAAACAAATATAAACACGGAATACAAATTCAATATTTAACAGCAAAATTGCAAAGAGAAATAAACGGTATCCGAATAGTAAAAAGAAGTAAAAGAGGATTACTTAATTTCGCAGGAACAACATACAAATACTTATTTGGTACTCTAGATAACAATGATAAAGAAGAACTTGAAGTAAAAATGAACTCAATAGCTCAAAACAGATTCAAATAAACGAACTCAACCATGTAATTGAAGCGGTTAACCAAGGAATAGAAATAGTAAACAAAGAAAGAGAAGATAGAGAAGAATCTAAACTACTGGAACTACTAGCATTCAACTTGCAACAATTTACCGAATATATTGAAGATTTAGAATTGGGAATGCAGCTAACTAGATTGGGCATTTTTAATCCAAAATTATTAAAGCACGACTATCTCACAAACGTTAATTCCGAAAAGCTACTTAACATAAAGACATATACATGGCTTAGGTCCGATACGAATGAAATTTTGATTATTTCACACATTCCTAGAGAAATAAATAAAACCCCGTTATACGAAATTCTACTCTACCAAGACGACGATCAAAATATTTTACAAGACGAAACACAATACAAATACTACTCACATAATAATAATCTATACAACAAGGACAAGAAAAAGTTGACTATTAACCCATGCATATTAGGTATGATAAAACAAACTAACACTAGTTGCAGATTTTCAAAAACACATCTAATAACACAAACTAACTATATTGAACCGAATATACTTATAACATGGAACTTACCCAAAATCACATTAAATTAAAACTGTATTAAAAATGATATCTTAATTGAGGGAAATAACATAATAAAAATCCATAATTGCTCAGTAATACTTGATGAAATATCTATAAGCAATTTGAACTCAGATTACACACAAAGTATACCTATACGTAAGAAATAATATTACTAAATTAAAACAACTTTCGTACATTCAAACTAACGAAATAATTTTCGAACATACTAAAGAAATGAAGCTATTCCAAATTATAATAATTACAGTATTTGTAATCATCATATTAATCATAATAATGTATCCAGCATATAAGTTTAAAAATATACCCACACGAATGCTTATTAAGAAACTAAATGTTATTGATGAGCGACCAGTACAACCCCCAGTTGAACTTAAAATTGAAAATGAACAAGAAAATCAAAGTATGTTACCAAATTGTATCCAATTATTTAAATAATATTTTTTTTATTTACCTTTTATATATACCATAAACGCGTAAGGTCACGCTTTATTTTTAGTGGGGAGTAGTGACATATTCACAACAACAGAATTTCGAACCACTGTTGTTCATAAGCTGCATTGCATGGTATAACCAACTGTATGTTTACAAATTGAATAATCATAACAATAGCATGCCTTCTGCACCCAAATTCAAATAATGCAAACAGCAGTAAAAATCATAAGAGCAGAATGCCTTTTGCAGCCAATCTCAAATATTGTCAACAATCATTTATAAACAAAAACTGACCCACAGAGAACCGCTAGCATAAACAAGCTGCAGCTGCGATCCCTTTGCAAAAAGTCACGTACTCCAATTATTACTTAGCTTTAAATATAGCATAAGCCAATTTTTGTTCTTCAGTCTTAATCCAGATATTCAACATAATAAACCGATACAGATTCACTCTCGTGAAACAAAGTTTTTATTTCCAAACTTATAGCTATATTACAAACATATATATATGTATATATATAATATATATATATATATATATACATATACATACATATGAATATATATACTAGCGGGTATAGCCCGGCCTTGTCCGTGGCACGTATAAAATAAATGTTCGCTTGAGTTGGTCCAGCCGATGGACCACGCCCACAATAGCTGACTATCGGGCACGGCAACAGCCGTGGAGAAGAGAGCCGGACAGCGCAATAAGGTACTGCAACAACGCGGGTTTTTTCTGGATCTACTGAAGGCAGCAAAGGACGAGGGACAACGCAACACCTACAAGGAGGCTGGACCAAGTGAACAAGACACTTTGCAGAAGAGCAAAGTAACGCAAACGGGCTGCATTTATGCCAACTCTAATCAAACCGGTGCAATTATTGCTGTTTGAAAAATACTAAACACAGATCTGCTATGTATTAACACATACGGTTCCACCAATTATTGTTTAAATAAAAATAGTCTGCGAACCGTATGCTTTAACTAACAAAATTGCACTTCCTTTTTCAAAGAATTTTTAATGAGAAATTTTTTAATGAACAAATAAAAACAAGTAAGAGGTTCTAGTCGGGAGCTCCCGACTAGGGACTACCCTGAACCCTCTTATTCCAACACCAAATGCAGCTCAATTAATAAAGATACATTTAAAAAAAAATTTCCACTGGCCGGGTTCGAATTTGCAACTGACCGCATTACTTGCTGCCGGTAGGGCTCGAACTCGCGACCGACCGCACTACTTGCCACTGCCTCTACTAATAATTAAGTTTTGTTGAGAAAAATACCAATTAAAATAACAGCACAGAAAACAATCGCAGTGATGACAGAATTCGAAGCAGACGCGCATGAATGTGTGTGTGTACATGTATTTCGAAATTCTTGCAATTTGCGTCCCAAACACGTCTGCAGCCGAAAATCAAAACCAAAACCGATCTTAATGAAATTTTTCTACAGTATATCTTACAATAAGATAGAATATTTGTGTAGTCTCAAAACGTCAATTGCATTTAAATTGTGGCTTAAATTGGTTGGCAATACAAGTTGGGCTATCAACTTGATTTATAGCTTTGAGGTATTAGCGGGGAGGTGGCGATAGGTGTAAAATGAAAGATTCTTGACATCTCTATATATAAAACTGTTTGTCCTGACTGACTGAAAGCTAAAATTTTTACTGTAGTTACCTTATCTAATGAAGGTGCACGTTAAGACGGGGTTTCGGGAAATTCCACCCGCAAGTATGGAAAAATCGCGAAAAGCGTTGGTATGAAACTTTTTTGCTTACCATCCGGCCTCAAACTCAATTTAAAAGTTCTTTGTTCAAATTCATTTGAGAGGTGTTTCACACTTTTTGGAAAATGTATTCCTCCTTGGTGGAAATGGGGGTCAAATATTTGGTGGTAGACGTTTCGAGCTCAAATTCATTTTCAAGGATCTATATGAAAAATCATTTGAGACGGGTTTCACATTTTTCGCAGAATCAAAGCATCCTCGGTAAAAGGTGCGATTCTAAGATTTTTCGGTGCATTTTAGAGTTATGTCCGATTTGCTTCAAACTCATTTGCAGAGCTCTACAAAAGAACTTAATAAATACGTGTTACAGCGATTTAGAAAATTCCACCCACAACGGTGTGTAATTAGAGAAAAATGTTTGTATGAAATTTTTTTGTTTACCATACGATCGGTCTCAAACTCATTTTGAATGAAATTTATTCAAATTCATTTCTGAGATGTTTCGCACTTTTTGGAAAATCCATCCATCGGTGCAAATGGGGGTCAAAGATGTGGTGGGTGACGTTGCGCCCACAAATCCATTTCCAAGGTTCTACATAAAAAATCATTTGAGACGTGTTTCACATATTTCGTAAAATCTAAACTCCTTCGGTGGAAAGAGCATTTCAAAGATTTTTTTGGTGAATTTTAAGTTTTGTCCGATTTGCATCAAACTTATTTTCAAAGGTCTACATAATAATATAATGAGTACGTGTTTCAGCAATTTGGGAAATTCCACTTGCAACAGTGGTAAAAGAGCGGAAAACTTTTATTAGAAAGTAGTTGGCTTACCGTCCGCTCAGTTTCAAAATCATTTTCAAAGCTTTTTAAGAACATTTATTTAATAACATACATGCAATGGGCAAGGCCGGGCTATACCCGCTAGTATATATATAATATTCTAGAAGCAACATATCAAGTTTGGTGACTCTAGCTCTTATTATTTACCCAATTTGCTATAAAAAAAAACAGAATATCGATATCGATTTTTATCGATTGCTTGGAAACGGAGTAAGTTATCGATTATCGGAAGCAAACTCGACCTGCGTAGGTACTACGAGGACCCAAAGCTGATATCCTTGCGTTCATACATACGGACAGACTGACGGACGGACAGACAGACGGTCATGGCTAGATCGACTCGGCTGCTGATCAAGAATATATATACTTTATGGGGTCGGAGATGCTTCCTTCTGGCTGTTACATACATTTACAGTTTGCATAAATAAAATATACCATTTTTACCCATTTTTAATGGGTTCAGGGTATAAAAATATGTAATAATATATACAAATATTTCGCAATGTTTTTACACATATATATTGATAAATAAATCAAAACATTCATGAAAATTAAAAAAAAAAAAAGTAAGAGGTTCTAGTCCGGAGCTCCCGGCTAGGGAAACCCCCCGAACCCTCTTATTCCAAAACCAAATGAAGTAATAAACATAGCTGAAAAAAAAGTTCCATTGGCAGGGGTCGAACTTGCAACTGACCGCATACTTGCTGCCGACCCTACTCAGCAGAGAAATACAGAAATTCTTGAAATTTGCGCTAGCTGCCCCATCCAATTGCGCAGAAAAAAACATAACTTTAGGTCTTTTCCTAACCGATCTTAATGAAATTTTCCACAGTATATCTTATTGTACCATAGAATATTTGTGCATTCTCAAAAAGTAAATTGCATTTAAATTGTGGCTTAAATTGGTGGACAATACATGATGGGTTATTCACATGATTTATAGCTTTGTAGTGGTAGCGGGGAGGTGGCGATAGGTATAAAATGAAAGATACTTGATATATACGTAATATTCTAGAATAATCATATCAAGTATGGCGCCTGTAGCTCTTAATATTTACCCAATTTACTCAAAAAACAGGATGTCGATATCGATTGCTTGGAAACGGAGTAAGTTATCGATTATCGGAAACAAACTCGATCTGCGTAGGCACTAGGAGGACCTACAGCTAAGTCTCAAGCTGTTATAGGTTCCGATATCCTTCCGTTCATACATACGGACAGACGGACAGACAGACGAACGGACATTGATAGATCGACTCGCTATTAATGCCGATCAAGAATATAATTTTTTATGGGGTCGGAGATGCTTCCTTCTGCCTGTTATATACATTCACATTTTGCAGAAATACAATGAACCCTTTTTACCCATTTTTAATAAGTTCAGGGTATATAAAATGTAATTTCGTCATGGTTAAAGACAAAATTGATCAAATATACAACGACGATCCAAACTTTCGTATGCAAGCCATACAAATTTTGCAAAGGCAATAAGCATTTTGCAATAGGGAATTCATACCAGTATATGAATTTGAAGATGAATATATTGAAACATATGGCACTATAAGAAGCCCACTTCTTTTACGTTCTAAAATAGAGAAAGGAATAGCCTTGTCAACCTTACCCTATATAAAAAATAAAAACCATTATTGACTAACATCCCATTCTAGGGCCAACAACACTTCTTTTAGTCTGCACAAGTAGTATCTTACAAAAAAAAAAAAACTCAAGAGTCATTGTATAAAAATGGATGGAAATCAATCAAAGCAGATGATAGAACTGTTAATGTAGTTAACGTGGTAGAAGTTGTAGACAGCACACCCAATTTGCAGTTCACAAACATACTGCTAACTATACTCATTGTAATAGCATCGGTGAACATCCTTCAGAAGATATATCTTCTACATAAAAAATCACTCAGGAAACGTTACATGAGTAGGGCTAACCTAGACAAGTTCTAAGCAGCTGCTTAAATATACATATTTAAGTAAGGGAAGTTCCACATGGAATGGTCCCAATAGTCGAGAAAATAAAGCTGCATAGATCCAAATTTAATAAATCTTATAAGTTCCTAAATAAAAGCGCACAAGTTTTGAGATCCACCATAATCAAACACTCTGAGATCCTTGTATATGAATACAATGAAATCAAGAGTTTAGTTAATGAGTGGCAACACAATCTCACAAGCTTACACAGAGTCCAAACTTCAGAAACTTTACAACGTCTAAGGGATAATCTGGTAAATTTAAACGAAAAATATAATCTTCAGCTTTATTTACCATCGTCATTAAAAACACCGATAACCTTTAATAAGTCACTCTTGATAGAACCAACGACAGACGAAAAAATCTACATCTACAACAAAGAAATAAACAGCCAATCAATACGGTCAAGAAGTTTAAATGTTGACAAAGTCTCTGGAAGGAGCTTATATCAGCGATGGCTTATCATCAGATCTAGCCACTAAGTACAGCACAACGCTGGCTGTCAAGGCAACGACTATCAACTGTTCTATTGAGGAGGTAAAACTTATTATGCAGGCTGGTATATTCAGCAACATGAATGATGCTATGTCAAAATTTGTCAATAGTTGCATAGAGGCAAATGGACATTCGAACACTGTCTTGTTCTATCAGCAACAAAATAACAGGGGTAACCGTGGAAATTACCGTGGAAGAGGTAATAGCCACAGTAATGGTTACCGCAACTTCAATCACTACATTAGAGGACAGCGCCGATTTAGAGGAAACTATAGAGTCCGTGGCAACTCGAATCGAGGCCACAACAATAACAACAACAATGTTTAAGTTACTTAAAGGACCTCGGGAAACTTCCAAATACCTACCTAAGATACTCAATATTAAACAACAATCATAAATAAAGTACACTTTAGTCTCAATACTTTCGTAACATTCAAAAATGTAGCAACTAATACGAAGCTTACATTTTGCTTGAAACGGGAGCGGACATTTCTCTCATTAAAGAAAACTCAGATGTCTTCAGTGAAATACAAAATGAACAAACAATAAATATGCAAAGCATTGGACAAGGTGTTAGCAAATCAAGTGGCCTAGTACAAGTTGAACTACAGACAGATATGTAGGTATATTATTCCACATAATTTCGACTTATTTACTTCAAGTTTAGCAATACCGTTTGATGGGATAATAGGTATTGATTTCATAAAAAATGTCAATTGAAAATTAGACTACAAACCATCGAATAACTTCAACTATCCAATTTACGTTCCAATAACATTCAGTTCTGGTTGTAATTCATTGCATTTGCCCGTTTACTGAATACAACCAGTACCAATCAATTAGTTAATATAAATAATTTAAAATATGAACCACTTTTAAATTATGAATCCAATACTCAAAAGCCAAGACTCAAGAAAAGCCACAGTCATATATAAAGCCAACCACACATAATCATATACACATTCCAGCGCTCTTGAAACTCGATCAGCCACTTATGTGCAGACCGATAGAGGCGCATTAGAAACGCTGAGCATGAACTTTACCATCAGCGACATTGGTTGCGCTATATATATATATACATGTTTTATATTTATAAATATATATACAGAATACATAGAAGAAGAACATTATGTATTTAGCTTAAGTTCATTCCACGTATCAAATGAAAATTCAGAATAAAGATAGTAGTAAACGGATCAGACGCTCCGAAAGAAATTGCAATTATTTTATATTGAAGAACCAATTATTACAACTGTGTGAAAGAGCGACAAATAAGAGGTTCTAGTCAGGAGCTTCCGACTAGGGAATACCCTGAACCCTTTTATACCAACGCCAAATTCAGATAAATTAAAAAAAAAAAAGTTCCCTTGGCGGGGTTCGAGCTCGCAACTGAGCGCATTACTTGCTGCGGACTCTACTCAACAGCCACACCAGCCAAAAAACAAAACAACAACAAAAACAAAAAATAGTTTTCCTGGTAGGGATCGAACTCGCAACAGACCGCGCACAGAAATTAATACAATCGCAATGGCAATGCTGTTGATAGAAATCGAAGTAGATGCTCATTAATGTGTTTGTGTACATGTATACAGAAATTCTTGGAATTTGCGCTAGCAGCCGCAAACACGTGGACAGTCATAATACATAACTTCTGTGTGTTAACCGATCTTAATGAAATTTTCTACAGTATATCTTATTGTACCATAGAATATTTGTGTATTCGCAAAAGTAAATTGCATTACATTGTAGCTTAAATTGGGGGGCAATACAAGTTTGGTTATTAACTTGATTTATAGCCATGTGGTAGGAGTAGGAGGTGGCGATAGGTATAAAATGAAAGATATTTTATATATATATATATATATACTATTCTAGAATAAACATATCACTTTTGGTGACTCTAGCTCTTATTATTTACCCAATTTACCCAAAAACAGGATGTCGATATCGATTTTTATCGACTGCTTGGAAACGGAGTGAGTTATCGATTATCGGAAACAAACTCGATCTGCGCGGAAAATTTCAAGTCTCTAGCTCTTATAGGTTCTGATATCCTTGCGTTCATACATACGGACAGATGGAGAGGCAGACAGACGAAGAGACGGACAGGCGGACGAACAGACAGACGGACATGACTAGTTCGACTTGGCTATTGATGCTGATCAAGAATATATATACTTACCTAACCGACCCTTTATGGGGTCGGAGATGCTTATATTATACCCTTTTTACCAATTTCCAATGGGTTCAGGGTATAAAAAATGAAATCTGAATTTATTTGGACACCCTCGGTAAATAACAATGCATATTAAATGTAGTTGCAATGACAATCGCAGATGCAGCTACAGGTAGGGTGGGTGAAGACCGAGTCCCAACATCTTAGCTCCTCGGCTCTTTATGATATATTTTTCTTGCAGATCGTAGGCGCACAATGCACAGGCGTAGGCGTCGTGCTCGTTAAAATCGGTGACACGGTGTGTTAATTTGTCTTATGCTAATGGTATGATACGGTACATTTGAAATTCTTCATTGATTAATATAGGTATTTGTATTAGGAATATGATAGTTTGGTCTTGTTGGGTTGTTTCTAAAGTTAATAGCCTGTACAAGTGTTTTACTGATTGTATATTAATTTTTTGCATTTCTATGATTTTTGTTACTTTCTCAACTTCTTCGTAACTAGCTCTATACATATGTATATTGTTTTAGTGCAATTTGCTTACTTTCTAGGTTAAAGTCTTTGAATATTGAATTTTGGTAGTTTTTAAAAAAATTGTTTATTGTTTCTTGTTCTTCGTTAATATGTGTTGAGATATTTGTAAATCTTATTAATATCTTGTTATTAAATTTTTCTTATATTTACAAATTGTTTGTATAATTATCATAAAGCATTTATATTCTTGATCGGCATCAATAGCCGAGTCGATCTAGCCATGTCTATAACTTCTGTGTGCTAACCGATCTTAATGAAATTTTCTACAGTATATCTTATTGTACCATAGAATATTTGTGTATTCGCAAAAGTAAATTGCATTACATTGTAGCTTAAATTGGGGGGCAATACAAGTTTGGTTATTAACTTGATTTATTGCCATGTGGTAGGAGCGGGGAGGTGGCGATAGGTATAAAATGAAAGATATTTTATATATATATATATATATACTATTCTAGAATAAACATATCACTTTTGGTGACTCTATCTCTTATTATTTACCCAATTTACTCAAAAACAGGATGTCGATATCGATTTTTATCGACTGCTTGGAAACGGAGTGAGTTATCGATTATCGGAAACAAACTCGATCTGCGCGGGCACTAGGAGGACCTACAGAAAATTTCAAGTCTCTAGCTCTTATAGGTTCTGATATCCTTGCGTTCATACATACGGACAGATGGAGAGGCAGACAGACGAAGAGACGGACAGGCGGACGAACAGACAGACGGACATGACTAGTTTGACTTGGCTATTGATGCTGATCAAGAATATATATACTTACCTAACCGACCCTTTATGGGGTCGGAGATGCTTATATTATACCCTTTTTACCAATTTCCAATGGGTTCAGGGTATAAAAAATGAAATCTGAATTTATTTGGGCACCCTCGGTAAATAACAATGCATATGAAATGTAGTTGCAATGACAATCGCAGATGAAGACCGAGTGCCAACATCTTAGCTCCTCGGCTCTTTATGATATATTCTTCTTGCAGATCGTAGGCGCACAATGCACATGCGTAGGCGTCGTGCTCGTTAAAATCGGTGACACGGTGTGTTAATTTGTCTTATGCTAATGGTATGATACGGTACATTTGAAATTCTTCATTGATTAATATAGGTATTTGTATTAGGAATATGATAGTTTGGTCTTGTTGGGTTGTTTCTAAAGTTAATAGCCTTGTACAAGTGTTTTACTGATTGTATATTAATTTTTTGCATTTCTATGATTTTTGTTACTTTCTCAACTTCTTCGTAACTAGCTCTATACATATGTATATTGTTTTAGTGCAATTTGCTTACTTTCTAGGTTAAAGTCTTTAAATATTGAATTTTGGTAGTTTTTAAAAAAATTGTTTATTGTTTTTTGTTCTTCGTTAATATGTGTTGAGATATTTGTAAATCTTATTAATATATTGTTATTTAATTTTTCTTATATTTACAAATTGTTTGTATAATTATCATAAAGCATTTATATTCTTGATCGGCATCAATAGCCGAGTCGATCTAGCCATGTCTATAACTTCTGTGTGTTAACCGATCTTAATGAAATTTTCTACAGTATATCTTATTGTACCATAGAATATTTGTGTATTCGCAAAAGTAAATTGCATTACATTGTAGCTTAAATTGGTGGGCAATACAAGTTTGGTTATTAACTTGATTTATAGCCATGTGGTAGGAGCGGGGAGGTGGCGATAGGTATAAAATGAAAGATATTTTATATATATATATACTATCACTAACCATACAATGCATAGATACTCCAAACAGCATTTTAATCGAAGCAGGATTTTTCGCAACGAGTGAGCCCCATGGGTGTCTGAGACCATTTTAGTGTGCCCAGATAGAGTAAGACTGCTGAGAGCGGCAGCCGAACGCCGGCCTCGAAAGCCGAACGTGCAGTATGAAGCCGCATCTCGCTCAGCGCACATCGTCGCTGCGGCTAATGTCTTTTCTTAATATACGTACATATGTATGCCTGTTTTAAATGCTTACAGCCCAAATACATATGTATGTGTATACGCATTTGCCTCGCCCTCACTCAATGCTTTGCGCACTTGTGTGCATCTCTTTCTCCCTGCATATCTTCTCACAAAACCCCGAGATCTACACACATACATACATACATATGTTTGTGTTGTGTGGATATGCACACAAGTAGATCACGGCGTTCAATAAAAATAGGTAAGCCCCACTTGTCGTTCGTTTTCATTTTGTTTTGGATACAGACGCATGCTAGACATTTCGACCGTAATGACCTTCCATAAAACCCTTTAACCAAAATTCTATACAATGTCAATAAATGCATAAACAGATCAATTGCATTCTTGAGAATTTTTTGGCAGTTATGGAAATTTTTTTATATATTTTCTCCCTTGTTATATATCCATGAAAAAGGTAAATAGTGAAATTTTCTCAGGATTCTCTGATTTTTATTGACCCTTCACACATTTGTGCCTTTTGCGGCAGCAAGCCCACCGCAGGCATGCCAAAAAAAACAAAGACCGTGCCCGTCGCCCAAATTTACGCACCCATTGATGAAAATATCTCTGCTCACGACAAACCCTTGATCGGCTCATTCACACGCATTTGTGAGTGTGTATGGGTGTGTGTGTAGAGCTCGATGTTAAGAAATGCCAAAAACTTCAAATTTTGTGAAATTTGCATCGGGCAAGCAGGCAGGCAACCAACACGCACACAAACGCATAAATGCTTCCATCCATATAGAAAAGTGTGTAAGTATGCGTGCTTGGCAGACCCAAAAAGTTATCATGCACAAATGCCAACGTTCAGGTAGCCTTACCCCTACAACAAGCATGGAAAATAGCAAATTTGCAGATAAACAGGCCAAACCCTTTTATAATATCACACGACTGCTCCATCGAAAGAGTGTGGGTGTGCACAAGTAGCAAATCGCAAAATTTGAAAATGTTCAATTTTTTCGTATTCTCTTAGAATTTTTCGACAAGCCGACGATGAATTACCCTTGCAGAAATACGATTTAGATATATTTTTATTTTAAGCAAAATAAGTCCCTACAGTAAATAGAAAATAAATATATTTATTTTATTTAGGTCAATGAATTGTTTATTTAATAAATATAGATCAGATTCTTCTCATTTTACCTGACTGGACGAAGAAATATATGATAGAGCATTTGAATGTGTGTTCCTTTTGCTACCACAAGCACAAGGCTCGCGACAAACGCCGTGATCTACTTGTGTGCATATCCACACAACACAAACATATGTATGTTGTATGTGTGTAGATCTCGGGGTTTTGTGAGAAGATATGCAGGGAGAAAGAGATGCACACAAGTGCGCAAAGCATTGAGTGAGGGCGAGGCAAATGCGTATACACATACATATGTATTTGGGCTGTAAGCATTTAAAACAGGCATACATATGTACGTATATTAAGAAAATACATTAGCCGCAGCGACGATGTGCGCTGAGCGAGATGCGGCTTCATACTGCACGTTCGGCTTTCGAGGCCGGCGTTCGGCTGCCGCTCTCAGCAGTCTTACTCTATCTGGGCACACTAAAATGGTCTCAGACACCCATGGGGCTCACTCGTTGCGAAAAATCCTGCTTCGATTAAAATGCTGTTTGGAGTATCTATGCATTGTATGGTTAGTGATACTATTCTAGAATAAACATATCACTTTTGGTGACTCTATCTCTTATTATTTACCCAATTTACTCAAAAACAGGATGTCGATATCGATTTTTATCGATTGCTTGGAAACGGAGTAAGTTATCGATTATCGGAAACAAACTCGATCTGTGCGGGCACTAGGAGGACCTACAGAAAATTTCAAGTCTCTAGCTCTTATAGGTTCTGATATCCTAGCGTTCATACATACGGACAGATGGAGAGGCAGACAGACGAAGAGACGGACAGGCGGACGAACAGACAGACGGACATGACTAGTTCGACTTGGCTATTGATGCTGATCAAGAATATATATACTTACCTAACCGACCCTTTATGGGGTCGGAGATGCTTATATTATACCCTTTTTACCAATTCCCAATGGGTTCAGGGTATAAAAAATTAAATCTGAATTTATTTGGGCACCCTCGGTAAATAACAATGCATATGAAATGTAGTTGCAATGACAATCGCAGATGCAGCTACAGGTAGGGTGGGTGAACATCTTAAAGTCTTTGAATATTGAATTTTGGTAGTTTTAAAAAAAATTGTTTATTGTTTCTTGTTCTTCGTTAATATGTGTTGAGATATTTGTAAATCTTATTAATATCTTGTTATTAAATTTTTCTTATATTTACAAATTGTTTGTATAATTATCATAAAGTATTTATATTCTTGATCGGCATCAATAGCCGAGTCGATCTAGCCATGTCCGTCTGTCTTTCTGTCCGTCTGTTCGTATGCATGAACGCAAGGATATCAGAACCTATAAGAACTAGAGACTTGAAATTTTAGTTTTAGGTCCTCCTAGTGCCTGCGGAGATCAAGTTTGTTTCCTATATTCGATAACTTACTCCGTTTCCAAGTAATCGATAAAAATCGAAATTGAATTCCCGTTTGTTTTAGCAAATTGGGTAAATTATAATAATAATAATAAGCTAGAGTCACCAAACTTGACATGTTGCTTCTAATATAGTATACATATATCAAGTATCTTTCATTTTATACCTATCGCCACCTCCCCGCCTCCACCGAAAAGCTATAAATCAAGTTAATAACCCAACTTGTATTGCCCATTAATATAAGCTTAATTTAAATGCAATTGTCATTTTAAGAATACACGAATATTTTATAGTACAATAAGATGTACAATAGAAAATATCATTAAGATCGGTTAAGAAACACACATAAGTTATGTGTTTTGACTGCACACTTATTTTCGGCAGATAGCGCAAATTCCAAGAATTTCTGTATACATGTACACAACACAACAATTGCGATTGAATTGTTTTCTGTGCTGCTATTTAAATTCGTTTTTTTTCTTAATAAGACTCAATTATCGGCGGTGGCAAGTGGTGCGGTCTGTCGAAAGTTCGAGCCTTTTTTTTGGCTGGTGCGGCTGGTAAGTAGCGTCGGCAGCAAATAATGCGGTCAGTTGCGAATTCGAACCCTGCCAAGGGATCTTTTTTTTATACCCTGAACCCATTGAATATGGGTAGAATTTGTGCAAATGTATGTAACATGCAGAAGGAAGCATCTCTGACCACTTAAAGTATATATGTTCTTGATGAACATCAATAGCAGAGTCGATCTAGCTATGTCCGTCTGTTCACACAGGATCACTTGACACCGAGTCTCACTTTGACCCTCGGTTAAAATATATCTTACGCCATATTGTACAACTGCAACCAGCACCATAAAAATAGATAGCGCACATGTGGTCGCTAAAGATTCTAAACGTGACCTACGCTAAAAAATACCGTGTTAGAATAATAAGTAACAAAGGTAAAAAATACCCTAATTAAACATAATAGTTTATGACCGCTGCTGCCGATAATGCATTGACAGCAGATAAGACCTAGGATTCGTAAGAATCAATCAGTATCTTACAAGTACTCAAACGTTGAACAGTCTAGTTCATTTGGTCCTTCGAGCAGTGCCGTCTTTTTGGCACGCCGAACTCGAAAAAAAAAATTTCCCTTGACCAGTGCCGTCCTTTGGCAGGCCGAAACCTAAAAAAAAATGTTGTCTCGAGCAGTGCCGTCTTTTGGCGCACCGAACAAAATATTTTTTTCGAGCAGTCGACGAGCTGTCCAGAAGACCAGATTGCCAGAGCCCTGCAGAAGAGGAGCAAGGCCCATCCAGCACATCTACGAGGGTGAAAACCAGCATCGTGGCGCTCATTGAGAGACGAGGCGAAATTAGTAGCGCTTTTCATGGTATGGCTTGGGTGGCAATACCATATGCCAAGGTCCCAAAGAGACGAGAAGGCCAAAGGACGAAGCTGCAGAAAGAGACGGGAGCTGCTGGGGCAGGTAAACAGATATACTCCACCAGCGTGGGAAGAAGCCACAAAACTGTGGCGAAAAATAGACGCAATCGAGCGTCATATAACAAACAAAAGTATAAAAAATTAAATGAGAGTGCACCCATGCGACAAGATCGCCTCGCAATACAAATTTATATATTAAGATATATATACATATATTACTAGAATAGTATTAAAAAAAAATAAAATTGTATACAGTCCATTTAAAATTAAAAGAAAAGAATTGTATGTAAGAAGAACCATTTATTATTAAAGAAATAATTTGTTTATTAAAGAAATAATTTGGTAATTAAAGACAAAATAATATTAAATAAAATATAATGTCAGATAAAACCATAGAATTGTTGACGAAGCAATCACAATTAGTGGAAAGGATTAGGGAAATAGAGGGTGGTCTAGGGGGCGAGTTAGAAGAGGTAGTAAAACTGCAAGGCAGTTTCACGTAAATCACAGCGTATTGTGTAAAATAAGAAATAAGAAACAGTATGACGAGATTATGACAGTGGCAAAATAAAAGATAAACTGTCAGACAGCCTAAACAGCAAAGCACCAGAAGAGAGGGCGAAACCCGTTCGCCAAGATAGGACTAAATCAGAGGCAATGGAGAAAAGAGCAAACGAGTTCGACAGGCAGGTAGATTCGGGATAGCAATAGCGAATTGTTTAGTTTGAGAAAAAGAAAGATAGAATATCTTTGGAAGGAAATAGAGGAAGAAATATTGTTTTTAAGAAAAGAGTTTGAAAGAAATATAACTTTTGATAGAGAAATTAGAACGCTAGGATTCGACGTACAGAACACGATAGAAGAACTAGCAGAACAGATACAGGACAATAGTCAACCAAAAATAGGTGGTTGACATGTCAAAACAGAGGAGCTACCAATGCTCCCGAACAAGCATGTACCCACCTCCTATTGGTTCAATCCAGAGAGGATTTGAGTCCAGCTCTTAAATTTAACTATTTAAAAACGGCACTAAAAGGAGAAGCAAGATGCATGGTGTCGCATTTGCTAATAGGCTCCTCAGAAAATTTCAATGCGACTTAGGAATTGTTAACCAAGCGTTATGAAAATAAAAGGAAAATATTTTCCGAACAAAGAAATAAGCTTATAGAGTTGCCATTTCTGAACAGTGTTTCAGCAAAGCACATTAAAGCATTTATTGATTCAATTAATGAATCAATTCATTTAATAAAATTGGAAACGGGCTTACCAGAAGAACAAAAGAAATTCAAAAAGTGTTTAAAACATTCAAGTGCCAAGGGACCAAGGGGTTAAATTTTATGTGCGAAATGCAACAAATACGACCTCACAATGCTTCACTTTGATAGGAGTGAAAAAGTTAACACATGCGTGGCTGAAAGACAAGCGCTATTAGAATAGGGTAAAATCAATTACGGGGGGTACGAAAATTGCGAGCATTAATTGATAGTGGTTCGCAAACGACAATAATATCTGAGAGGCAGTCCAGATACTAAAGTTACCTAGATGGAGGGCGACCACAAAAATACGTGGAGTATCCTCTACAGAGTCTAGTGTATCAAAATATAAGGTCAAAGTGAGTGTGGATACTTTAGAACCAAAAAAGGAGCCGCTAACAGTAGATGCAATTGTTTTGCCAAAACTGATGAAAGCGTTTCCAATTAAATCAATAAATATTGATAAAATTAAATGGGAAAGCTATATATTAGCTGATCCGCAGTTTAACAAACCAGGTCGAGTAGATATAGTTATCGGAACTGACCTGTATACTCACATTTTGAAAAATGGAGTAGTAAAAGTCGACGGGCTTCTAGGCCAGAATACAAATTCGGATGGATGGTGTCTGGGTGCACGAAATCCAAAGGCGAGGAAAAAATAGTTGCGTCAGCCATTGAGATTGAAGATTTGGAAAGATTTTTGGAGATAGAAGAAGAAGATAAAGAAGATGCAGAAGCAGAAGTCTGCGAGAAAAATTTTATTGAAACAACAAGAAAAGAACCAGATGGAAGGTACACAGTTACCATTCCGTTTAAGGAAGAGAAAGAGAGAAAGAGAGGGGAATCAAGACGACAAGCATCGGCACGGTTTCTAAACTAAGAGAAGAAATTCAAAAGAAATATACAGCTGAAGGAAAGTTACAGCAATTTCGTAAAAGAATATATGAACTTAGGACATATGGGCGAGTCCAACGAAAAGGGGAAGTATTATTTACCGCATCAGACAGTGTTAAGAGACTCTAGTCTCACAACCAAGTTGAGAGTAGTGTTCGATGCATCCGCAAAAACCACAAACAACAAAAGTTTAATTGATATAATGTGGGTGGGACCCAGAGTCCAAAAAAGATATTTTCCACGTCGTGTTAAAATGGCGTAAGTGGCAGTTTGCCGTCTCTGCAGATATAAAAAAAATGTATCGGCAGATTAATGTTGACAAAAAGGATCAACAATACTTGTATATTCTTTGGAGAGAAACTCCAAATCAGCAGATTAAAAACTACAAACTCACAACGGTTACATACGGTACCGCGTCAGCCCCATACTTAGCAACAAGAGTGCTGGTAGAGATGGCAAATAATCGTAAAAATCAAATCATTGGGGACACAATCAGAAATGACTTTTATATGGATAAGCTGATGTCAGGAGCAGACTCCATACAAAACTGCCAGAAGAAAATAAAAGAAATTTCTTGGGAACTAGCGGAAGCAGGGATTAATTTGAGAAAATGGATTGCAAATACTCAAGAGATTATACAGTATGAAGAAAATACTGAGGTAAATAACGTAATAGCGATTGAAGAAAATGAGTCTATTAAAACATTGGGACTACAGTGGGAGCCCTTGAAAGACGAATTGAAATTTAAGGTCAATTGTGAGGGCTCAGAAAACATAAATAAAAGACAAATATTATCCACGCTTGTAAAGATTTATGACCCATTAGGTTGGCTAGCCCCGGTTACTGTGGTGGAAAAGTTATTCATGTAAAAATTATGGTTAATAGACAAAGATTGGGATGACAAAGATTGGAAGATGCAAATGAATGAGAAGAGTATAGAAAAAACCTAACATTATTAGAAGATATAAGAGCCCCAAGACCAGCATAAAGCTTGAAATGCAGTTGCATGGATTCGCGGATGCATCAGAGAAAGCATACGCGGCAGTGGTACATACAAAAGTAGGTAATTCAGTCACGATAATAGCCAGCAAAATTAAGGCAAACCCAATAAAAATATAAAAACCATACCGAAATTAGAATTATGCCCAGCACATCTGTTAGTAAAGTTAATGAAACGAATAAATGAGTCACTAACAACGGCAATATAACAATATGCATGGAGTCACTCCACTCCTACAATTACGTTAGCTTGGATAAGAAATAGTAAGTTAATAAGAAAAAGAACTGAAGAAATAAAAAATACAAATATAAATTGGGGTCATGTAAAATCAGAAGATAATCCAACGGATGTGGCCTCAAGGGGATTAAGAGAGTGCCAAATTTGGTGGAAAGGGCCAGAATGGCTATCAAAGTCTACAGAAAATTGGCCAAAAGAACCGATGGTCGAAGACATTATAATAGTCAATACAATATTATTAAATGTCGGAAGTAGGATCATACAAGATTTAAGTCAAAGCTATTCTTGCTTACAAAAATTAGAAAGGATAATAGCTTATAAACTAAGATTCATTGCAATCAAAATTTCAAAGGAGGTGTTTCCATCCCATTTAACAATTAAGAAACTCATATAAGCAAATATAATGTTACTTAAGCAAGAACAGACAAATCAATTTATATCAGAAATAAGTTGCTTACGGAAGAAAAAAGAAATTGAAACAAAGAGTAAAATAATAGGATAAACCCATTTTTAGAACAAAATTTGACATTAAGAGTCGGAGGTAGACTCCACAATTTAAATGCAGATTTCGATATCAACCATCCGCTAATTTTAAACAAAGGGCACATAGCTTCTCTAATAATAAGAAAAGCACATAAAGAAACATTACATGGAGGAATTAACCTTATGAGAAATCATATCCAGAGAAAATACTGGATAATCGGATTAAGAAACTCCTTAAAGAAACATCTGAAAGAATGTGTTACATGTACTAGATACAGTAGAACAAATAATGGGGAATCTCCCATCCTTCCCGTTCTTAAATACTGGTGTAGACTATGCAGGACCATACAACATTAGATGCTCAAAAACTCGGGGACAGAAAACATATAAAAGGTATATAGCAGTATTCGTATGTATGGCCACAAAAGCAATTCACCTAGAAGTAGTTAGTGATTTAACATCCGCTGCATATTTAGCAGCACTAAGGAGATATATAGCAAGACGCGAAAATATGCTCACATATACTCCGACAATGGAACTAATTTCGTAGGGGCACCAAGGAAACTAGATCTAGAATTTCGAAAGCGATCCAAAGTAACAATGAGGTTGCCTATACTATATATACTATATAGTATATATATACTAGAAAATGAAAAAATCCAGTGGCATTTTATCCCGCCGGCAGGACCTCACTTCGGAGGTATTTGGGAGGCCGGAGTCAAGTCGGAAAAAAAATCACATAAAAAGGGTAATGGGCGACAACAATCTGACATTCGAAGAAATATCATCGAAGAAATATCAACATTGTTGTGTCAAATTCAAGCAGTTTTAAACTCACGACCCTTGTACGTATACGGAGAAGACATTGACGAAAACGAAGGGTTGACACCAGGCCATTTTTTAAATGGAAGGTCAACATTAGATACCATAGAATCAGAGACACAGAATAGAATAGGCAACTTAGACAGATGGAAACTTATTCAAAGAATGAAGAAAGAGTTTTGGTCAAAATGGAATGAAAATTATTTATATACCCTACAGAAAAGAATTAAGGGGAAAAAAGAAACACGGGATCTAAAAAGTGGACAAATAGTCATAAAGAAAGACGAAAATGTCATCCAGCAAGATGGGCAAAGTAGAAGAAGTGTGTTGGGCTAACGAGCACTTAATAGCGAGAAATTTAGACTGTTATTAAAATGCCGCTTTTTCTTATAAATTCATGAAACAATTGGTTAATTTATATTCTTATAGCGAGCGTATTGATTATGCGAATTATGCCAAAAGTTGAAATTTTTAACGAAGCGATAGATAAGAATTCCGATACAGCGAACGTACGAGACAAAAGTGAGTTGCGGCGTCGCTAAGATAACAAAGTCAGAGTAGTAAAGCTCAAATTACAAGAGGGATTTACCACAAGACCAGTTACCAGGGTGTGCCCATTTATACAGGCACAGGACAAAAATGAAAATGAGCAGAAAAATAAAGAGGAGGAAAGAAGAAGTTCTAAAAGATGTAAAATCTCAAAGTTAGGATTGATGATGATGATGGTACTCAGCTTGTTCTGCCGAGTATCAAACACAACCCCGCTAAGGAAACAAGAAAGAAAATGGGTAATAGAAAAAATGAATAGCTACTCAGCAATGTATCTAGATCCAATGGGTGAGGTAGAGATAGTATCATCCTCGTGGGATCTGGTCATATTTTACGACATGGAACCAAGTTAGTACAAAAAATAAGGATTGTTTGTGGGAAACTCCATGGGTTTGAAGATCAGTGCAACTTAATACTCAACAGTACACTGTAGTATACTGTAATAAACATACATATCGAATACACACTGTACCCAGTGTGATTTAAATTAAAACACATAGTAGCACTTAGCTGCAATGTTTACATAAGTGAAAGTCCCAAGCACAATTCAAGTGCAAAGTAATATGATCGCAAAAGTATGCAATGGCCAGTAGAAGTGCCGAGTCAGCATGCTTGGCATGCACGACCGTCCCTTCTTTATGTATGTATATAACATTCTCTCTCTCGCTATCAGCGCTGAGCATATAAGGAATACATAATGCGCTAACGTCTCTGCCGGCGTTTACTGGCAGCGAAGTTGCGCAGCTTAGGCTTAGAATATAAGATATAAATTATTAAAGTTTAATGAATAAAGACAACTCAAAAGACATGGATGCGTTTCTGATTGAAGTGAGCAGTGTTATGCAAGAGTATTAATTTGATGTCCAACATATCACTTGGTGACCATAACGTCCAAATTATTACATGGCGACCGTGACAAGTGTCACGCAACGTGGGAAAAATACCTGCAACAATAAATGACGAACCCATTTATACTGAGTGAGAAGAGGTTATGAGTGTGCAACAACAAAAGAAAATAAGACGTAGCGGAGTTCAGAAGAGAATAAAAGAAAGAAAATCTGAACTCCACAAGCTACTATATGCGACCGAGAGTCAGCATGCGACAGACGCAGCGGAGTTCCGAAGAGAATAAAAGAAAGGAAATCTGAACTCCAAAAGGTGCAATACCGACCGAGAGTCAGCAAAATAAGAACACCGCAAACAAACTAGCGGCCGAACTCGACCATTTAGATTCAGTTCAAAAACAAATACAAATTCTTACGCACTCTTCAACCTCTAACTCAAAAATAAAAAAACAAAAACAAATTCTTACGCACTCTTCAACCTCTAACTCAAAAAATAAAAAATCTCAGTATAAATCCCAAGGTTAATGAAGAAATGCCCAGCAGACTGTGAAGGTCCGCTATACAGCGTACATTGCCTGTACACCTGCCAGAGGGATATCAACAAGTAGTATTATTCTACTATTATGATAAAAAAATATTGTAAGACTGAGCAACAATTGCGTTGCCCGGTTAAAGTGCGGCCCGTAAGGCCACACAAACATTAGGTAGAAATTTGTAAAAACAAAAACAAAAAAAATTAATAACAATTGAACAACAATTTGAAAAATCTAAAACAATGCGAATACACATTTGAAAGTAGCGAAGAATATAAAAATTCCATTTTGTTAGTGAAGTGACGACAATGGTCAGATAAATAACATACATTTTTATATTTACAAATTAAATACTTTATTTAAAAACTGGATCTAGAAATAATTAATGGTAACAGGATTTCGAAAACGGATTCAAACGCAAATGTTATTAATACAGTCGAGGTTTCACAACCCGATTTGAAACTAATAACCATATTACTAATAATAATTGTCGTGCCTTTTGTGTGCCAACACTTTCACTAAATTGCAGAGGTCGCAAATAACAGTCAACACTTATTTTCAATGCGATCTGCACACAAAAAAAACGAAAAAAACGAAGCAGATTCGGTTTTGCTCTCCATAGAACACTTTTTTTCGTTGCGCTTGTGTACTCTGTTAGTGCTTTTGCTTGAGCAATACCCACTGCTCTGTCTAACAGTAACACCTTAACAGGACACATTCGGCCGATCGCACAGAAAATAAGTGTCTGTCGATTGTAATTAATTAATTGTATAAATTGCACAACAAGTGTCTTAAGAAGAAATGTACAAGTAGGGCAAACGATCTCGATATAATAAAAAAAACAAAATTTTGTATGAAAAAAAAAATAGCAAACAATAAAGAATTACAATACTTTATTACTATAACTATGTCAGATGTAGAATCAATCATTAGGCTCACATATAGAGAAGAGCCAGATTTTCGTACTCGCGCACTAAACGTGCTGCGACTACATAAAGATTTTAAGTAGGACAGTGCCACATGGAATGGCACCAAATAGTAGAAAGAATAAAGTTGCACAGATCAAATTTCGATAAATCCTATAAGTGCCTAAATAAAAGTGCACCAGTTTTGCAACCAACCATAATTAAACGCACTGAGATTCTTGTATATGAATACAATGAAATCAGGATTAATCATTTAATTAATGAGTAGCAGCATAAACTCACGAGCTTACACTGAGTCCAAAATTCGGTCGTTTTACAACGTCTGGTAACCCTAAATAAAAAGTATGATCTCAAGCTCTAATGTCTGTAATGTCCGTGCAAAGTACTCAAGGCAGCTAAGCAAATTTTACTGTAATAATAATAACAGAGGCCGTGGAGGATCTAGAGGTCATTATCGTAATAACAGTAACAACAGAAACAATGTTAGGGTAGCCCAAAATAATTCGGGAAACCAACAATGCCCTTTAGGTACACCGAATTAATAAAAGTTCATTCGATAAACTTCAATCTCAATATTTTTGTCTCTTTTTATACCCTGAAAACTTTAAAAATGGGTAAGAAGGGTATATTTTGTTTATGCAAAATGTAAATGTATGTAACAGGCAGAAGGAAGCATCTCCGACCCCATAAATTATATATTCTTTATCAGCAATCAATTGCCGAGTCGATCTAGCCATGTCCGTCTGTCTGTCCGTCCGTCCGTCCGTCCGTCTGTCCGAATGTATGAACGCAAGGATCTCAGAACCTATAAGAGCTAGAGAGCTCAAATTAGATAGATGTAGGTGCTCCTAGTGCCTGCGCAGATCGAGTTTGTTTCCGATAACCGATAACTTACTCCGTTTCCAAGCAATCGATAAAAATATATCGATATCGACATCCTGTTTTTTGAGCAAATTGGGTAAATAATAAGAGCTAGAGTCACCAAACTTGATACATATGTTGCTTTTAGAATATTATATATGTGTATGTCAAGTATCTTTCATTTTAAACATATCGCCACCTCCCCTCTAACACTGCACAGCTATAAATCAAGTTAATAACCCAACTTATATTGCCAACCAATCTAAGCCACAATTTCTATGGTACAATAATATATACTGTAGAAAATATCATTAAGCTCGGTTAAGAGAAAACCAAAGTTATATGTAACTGCGCAGTTGGATGGCACAGCTAGCGAAAACATCAAGAATTTGTGTACACACACACATTCATGCCTGTCTGCTTCGCATTCTATCGCATTCTAACAGCATTGTAATTGCGACTTTTTTCTGTAATGCTATTTTAGTTCGTTTTTTTCTCATTAATACTTAATTATTGGTGTGGATGTTGAGTAGAGGCATAGCAAGTGTTGCGGTCTGTCGCGAGTTCGAGCCCTACCTGGGAAACTATTTTGTTTACCATCCGATCGGTCTCAAACTCATTTTGAAAGAAATTTATTCAAATTCATTTCTGAGGTGTTTCGCACTTTTTGGAAAATCCATCCGTCGGTGCAAATGAGGGTCAAAGATGTGGTGGGTGACGTTGCGCCCACAAATTCATTTCCAAGGTTCTACATAAAAAATCATTTGAGACGTGTTTCACATATTTCGTAAAATCAAAACTCCTTCGGTGGAAAGAGCATTTCAAAGATTTTTTTGGTGAATTTTAAGTTTTGTCCGATTTGCATCAAACTTATTTTCAAAGGTCTACATAATAATATAATGAGTACGTGTTTCAGCAATTTGGGAAATTCCACTTGCAACAGTGGTAAAAGAGCGGAAAACTTTTATTAGAAAGTAGTTGGCTTACCGTCCGCTCAGTTTCAAAATCATTTTCAATGCTTTTTGAGAACATTTATTTAATAACATACATGCGACGGGCAAGGCCGGGCTATACCCGCTAGTATATATATAATATTCTAGAAGCAACATATCAAGTTTGGTGACTCTAGCTCTTATTATTTACCCAATTTGCTATAAAAAACCAGAATATCGATATCGATATCGATTTTTATCGATTGCTTGGAAACGGAGTAAGTTATCGATTATCGGAAGCAAACTCGATCTGCGTAGGTTCTAAGAGGACCAACAGCTAAAATTTAAATTTCTCTAGCTGTTATAGGTTCTGATATCCTTGCGTTTATACATACGGACAGACTGACGGACATGGCTAGATCGACTCGGCTTGTGATGCTGATCAAGAATATATATGGAATATATATACATATATACTTTATGGGGTCGGAGATGCTTCCTTCTGCCTGTTACATACATTTACAGTTTGCACAAATAAAATATACAATTTTTACCCATTTTTAATGGGTTCAGGTTATAAAAATATATAATAATATATACAAATATTTCGCAATGTTTTTGCATTTTCGAAAATTAAAAAAAAATACACATGTATATTGATGAATAAATCAAACCATTATTCATGAAAATTAGAAAAAAACAAGTAAAAAAACGGACTAACCCCTCTAGTCCGGAGCTGCTGGGGCAGGTAAACAGAAATCCTCCACCAGCGTGGGAAGAAGCCACAAAACTGTGGCGAAAAATAGATGCAATCGAGCGTCATATAACAAACAAAAGTATAAAAAATTAAATGAGAGTGCACCCATGCGACAAGATCGCCTCGCAATAAAAATTTATATATTAAGATATATATACATATATTACTAGAATAGTATTAAAAAAAAATAAAATTGTATACAGTCCATTTAAAATTAAAAGAAAAGAATTTTATGTAAGAAGAACCATTTATTATTAAAGAAATAATTTGTTTATTAAAGAAATAATTTGGTAATTAAAGACAAAATAATATTAAATAAAATATAATGTCAGATAAAACCATAGAATTGTTGACGAAGCAATCACAATTAGTGGAAAGGATTAGGGAAATAGAGGGTGGTCTAGGGGGCGAGTTAGAAGAGGTAGTAAAACTGCAAAGCAGTTTCACGTAAATCACAGCGTATTGTGTAAAATAAGAAATAAGAAACAGTATGACGAGATTATGACAGTGATAGGCAAAATAAAAGATAAACTGTCAGACAGCCTAAACAGCAAAGCACAAGAAGAGAGGGCGAAACCCGTTCGCCAAGATAGGACTAAATCAGAGGCAATGGAGAAAAGAGCAAACGAGTTCGACAGGCAGGTAGATTCGGGATAGCAATAGCGAATTGTTTAGTTTGAGAAAAAGAAAGATAGAATATCTTTGGAAGGAAATAGAGGAAGAAATATTGTTTTTAAGAAAAGAGTTTGAAAGAAATATAACTTTTGATAGAGAAATTAGAACGCTAGGATTCGACGTACAGAACACGATAGAAGAACTAGCAGAACAGATACAGGACAATAGTCAACCAAAAATAGGGGGTTGACATGTCAAAACAGAGGAGCTACCAATGCTCCCGAACAAGCAGGTACCCACCTCCTATTGGTTCAATCCAGAGAGGATTTGAGTCCAGCTCTTAAATTTAACTATTTAAAAACGGCACTAAAAGGAGAAGCAAGATGCATGGTGTCGCATTTGCTAATAGGCTCCTCAGAAAATTTCAATGCGACTTAGGAATTGTTAACCAAGCGTTATGAAAATAAAAGGAAAATATTTTCCGAACAAAGAAATAAGCTTATAGAGTTGCCATTTCTGAACAGTGTTTCAGCAAAGCACATTAAAGCATTTATTGATTCAATTAATGAATTATGTGTGAAATGCAACAAATACGACCTCACAATGCTTCACTTTGATAGGAGTGAAAAAGTTAACACATGCAACAGACAATAATATCTGAGAGGCAGTCCAGATACTAAAGTTACCTAGATGGAGGGCGACCACAAAAATACGTGGAGTATCCTCTACAGAGTCTAGTGTATCAAAATATAAGGTCAAAGTGAGTGTGGATACTTTAGAACCAAAAAAGGAGCCGCTAACAGTAGATGCAATTGTTTTGCCAAAACTGATGAAAGCGTTTCCAATTAAATCAATAAATATTGATAAAATTAAATGGGAAAGCTATATATTAGCTGATCCGCAGTTTAACAAACCAGGTCGAGTAGATATAGTTATCGGAACTGACCTGTATACTCACATTTTGAAAAATGGAGTAGTAAAAATCGACGGGCTTCTAGGCCAGAATACAAATTCGGATGGAGAGTGTCTGGGTGCACGAAATCCAAAGGCGAGGAAAAAATAGTTGCGTCAGCCATTGAGATTGAAGATTTGGAAAGATTTTGGGAGATAGAAGAAGAAGATAAAGAAGATGCAGAAGCAGAAGTCTGCGAGAAAAATTTACTTGAAACAACAAGAAAAGAAACAGATGGAAGGTACACAGTTACCATTCCGTTTAAGAAAGAGAAAGAGAGAAAGAGAGGGGAATCAAGACCACAAGCATCGGCACGGTTTCTAAACTAAGAGAAGAAATTCAAAAGAAATATACAGCTGAAGCAAAGTTACAGCAATTTCGTAAAAGAATATATGAACTTAGGACATATGGGCGAGTCCAACGAAAAGGGGAAGTATTATTTACCGCATCAGACAGTGTTAAGAGACTCTAGTCTCACAACCAAGTTGAGAGTAGTGTTCGATGCATCCGCAAAAACCACAAACAACAAAAAGTTTAATTGATATAATGTGGGTGGGACCCAGAGTCCAAAAAGATATTTTCCACGTCGTGTTAAAATGGCGTAAGTGGCAGTTTGCCGTCTCTGCAGATATAAAAAAAATGTATCGGCAGATTAATGTTGACAAAAAGGATCAACAATACTTGTATATTCTGTGGAGAGAAACTCCAAATCAGCAGATTAAAAACTACAAACTCACAACGGTTACATACGGTACCGCGTCAGCCCCATACTTAGCAACAAGAGTGCTGGTAGAGATGGCAAAAAATCGTAAAAATCAAATCATTGGGGACACAATCAGAAATGACTTTTATATGGATAAGCTGATGTCAGGAGCAGACTCCATACAAAACTGCCACAAGAAAATAAAAGAAATTTCTTGGGAACAAGCGGAAGCAGGGATTAATTTGAGAAAATGGATTGCAAATACTCAAGAGATTATACAGTATGAAGAAAATACTGAGGTAAATAACGTAATAGCGATTGAAGAAAATGAGTCTATTAAAACATTGGGACTACAGTGGGAGCCCTTGAAAGACGAATTGAAATTTAAGGTCAATTGTGAGGGCTCAGAAAACATAAATAAAAGACAAATATTATCCACGCTTGTAAAGATTTATGACCCATTAGGTTGGCTAGCCCCGGTTACTGTGGTGGAAAAGTTATTCATGTAAAAATTATGGTTAATAGACAAAGATTGGGATGACAAAGATTGGAAGATGAAAATGAATGAGAAGAGTATAGAAAAAACATAACATTATTAGAAGATATAAGAGCCCCAAGACCAGCATAAAGCTTGAAATGCAGTTGCATGGATTCGCGGATGCATCAGAGAAAGCATACGCGGCAGTGGTACATACAAAAGTAGGTAATTCAGTCACGATAATAGCCAGCAAAATTAAGGCAAACCCAATAAAAATATAAAAACCATACCGAAATTAGAATTATGCCCAGCACATCTGTTAGTAAAGTTAATGAAACGAATAAATGAGTCACTAACAACGGCAATATAACAATATGCATGGAGTCACTCCACTCCTACAATTACGTTAGCTTGGATAAGAAATAGTAAGTTAATAAGAAAAAGAACTGAAGAAATAAAAAATACAAATATAAATTGGGGTCATGTAAAATCAGAAGATAATCCAACGGATGTGGCCTCAAGGGGATTAAGAGAGTGCCAAATTTGGTGGAAAGGGCCAGAATGGCTATCAAAGTCTACAGAAAATTGGCCAAAAGAACCGATGGTCGAAGACATTATAATAGTCAATACAATATTATTAAATGTCGGAAGTAGGATCATACAAGATTTAAGTCAAAGCTATTCTTGCTTACAAAAATTAGAAAGGATAATAGCTTATAAACTAAGATTCATTGCAATCAAAATTTCAAAGGAGGTGTTTCCATCCCATTTAACAGTTAAGAAACTCATATAAGCAAATATAATGTTACTTAAGCAAGAACAGACAAATCAATTTATATCAGAAATAAGTTGCTTACGGAAGAAAAAAAGAAATTGAAACAAAGAGTAAAATAATAGGATAAACCCATTTTTAGAACAAAATTTGACATTAAGAGTCGGAGGTAGACTCCAAAATTTAAATGCAGATTTCGATATCAACCATCCGCTAATTTTAAACAAAGGGCACATAGCTTCTCTAATAATAAGAAAAGCACATAAAGAAATATTACATGGAGGAATTAACCTTATGAGAAATCATATCCAGAGAAAATACTGGATAATCGGATTAAGAAACTCCTTAAAGAAACATCTGAAAGAATGTGTTACATGTACTAGATACAGTAGAACAAATAATGGGGAATCTCCCATCCTTCCCGTTCTTAAATACTGGTGTAGACTATGCAGGACCATACAACATTAGATGCTCAAAAACTCGGGGATAGAAAACATATAAAAGGTATATAGCAGTATTCGTATGTATGGCCACAAAAGCAATTCACCTAGAAGTAGTTAGTGATTTAACATCCGCTGCATATTTAGCAGCACTAAGGAGATATATAGCAAGACGCGAAAATATGCTCACATATACTCCGACAATGGAACTAATTTCGTAGGGGCACCAAGGAAACTAGATCTAGAATTTCGAAAGCGATCCAAAGTAACAATGAGGTTGCCTATACTATATATACTATAAAGTATATATATACTAGAAAATGAAAAAATTCAGTGGCATTTTATCCCGCCGGCAGGACCTCACTTCGGAGGTATTTGGGAGGCCGGAGTCAAGTCGGAAAAAAAATCACATAAAAAGGGTAATGGGCGACAACAATCTGACATTCGAAGAAATATCATCGAAGAAATATCAACATTGTTGTGTCAAATTCAAGCAGTTTTAAACTCACGACCCTTGTACGTATACGGAGAAGACATTGACGAAAACGAAGGGTTGACACCAGGCCATTTTTTAAATGGAAGGTCAACATTAGATACCATAGAATCAGAGACACAGAATAGAATAGGCAACTTAGACAGATGGAAACTTATTCAAAGAATGAAGAAAGAGTTTTGGTCAAAATGGAATGAAAATTATTTATATACCCTACAGAAAAGAATTAAGGGGAAAAAAGAAACACGGGATCTAAAAAGTGGACAAATAGTCATAAAGAAAGACGAAAATGTCATCCAGCAAGATGGGCAAAGTAGAAGAAGTGTGTTGGGCTAACGAGCACTTAATAGCGAGAAATTTAGACTGTTATTAAAATGCCGCTTTTTCTTATAAATTCATGAAACAATTGGTTAATTTATATTCTTATAGCGAGCGTATTGATTATGCGAATTATGCCAAAAGTTGAAATTTTTAACGAAGCGATAGATAAGAATTCCGATACAGCGAACGTACGAGACAAAAGTGAGTTGCGGCGTCGCTAGCATTGATGCGCTAGCCGCTTAAGACAACGTGCAAAAGGTGAAAAGAGCGCGATAACAGAAACTACGATGAACGCAAAGCGATAAGCGCTGGGTAGTTAACAGCAAATAATATTGAGCTATTTTATGACATGCGAGAAGCGCCAAACAAATCAAAACAGTGACATTGCTTGCCTCTCAGGGCAAGATGTAACTGAAATGTTATGCAGACATAATACTAATTCAATTTTTAGCTTCTGAACCGAACGAAGTGCATAGGGGAAAAGATAACAAAGTCAGAGTAGTAAAGGTCAAATTACAAGAGGGATTTACCACAAGACCAGTTACCAGGGTGTGCCCATTTATACAGGCACAGGACAAAAATGAAAATGAGCAGAAAAATAAAGAGGAGGAAAGAAGAAGTTCTAAGAGATGTAAAATCTCAAAGTTAGGATTGATGATGATGATGGTACTCAGCTTGTTCTGCCGAGTATCAAACACAACCCCGCTAAGGAAACAAGAAAGAAAATGGGTAATAGAAAAAATGAATAGCTACTCAGCAATGTATCTAGATCCAATGGGTGAGGTAGAGATAGTATCTTCCTCGTGGGATCTGGTCATATTTTACGACATGGAACCAAATTAGTACAAAAAATAAGGATTGTTTGTGGGAAACTCCATGGGTTTGAAGATAAGTGCAACTTAATACTCAACAGTACACTGTAGTATACTGTACTAAACATACATATCGAATACACACTGTACCCAGTGTGATTTAAATTAAAACACATAGTAGCACTTAGCTGCAATGTTTACATAAGTGAAAGTCCCAAGCACAATTCAAGTGCAAAGTAATATGATCGCAAAAGTATGCAATGGCCAGTAGAAGTGCCGAGTCAGCATGCTTGGCATGCACGACCGTCCCTTCTTTATGTATGTATATAACATTCTCTCTCTCGCTATCAGCGCTGAGCATATAAGGAATACATAATGCGCTAACGTCTCTGCCGGCGTTTACTGGCAGCGAAGTGGCGCAGCTTAGGCTTAGAATATAAGATATAAATTATTAAAGTTTAATGAATAAAGACAACTCAAAAGACATGGATGCGTTTCTGATTGAAGTGAGCAGTGTTATGCAAGAGTATTAATTTGATTTCCAACATATCACTTGGTGACCATAACGTCCAAATTATTACATGGCGACCGTGACAAGTGTCACGCAACGTGGGAAAAATACCTGCAACAATAAATGACGAACCCCTTTATACTGAGTGAGAAGAGGTTATGAGTGTGCAACAACAAAAGAAAATAAGACGTAGCGGAGTTCAGAAGAGAATAAAAGAAAGAAAATCTGAACTCCACAAGCTACTATATGCGACCGAGAGTCAGCATGCGACAGACGCAGCGGAGTTCCGAAGAGAATAAAAGAAAGGAAATCTGAACTCCAAAAGGTGCAATACCGACCGAGAGTCAGCAAAATAAGAACACCGCAAACAAACTAGCGGCCGAACTCGACCATTTAGATTCAGTTCAAAAACAAATACAAATTCTTACGCACTCTTCAACCTCTAACTCAAAAATAAAAAAACAAAAACAAATTCTTACGCACTCTTCAACCTCTAACTCAAAAATAAAAAATCTCAGTATAAATCCCAAGGTTAATGAAGAAATGCCCAGCAGACTGTGAAGGTCCGCTATACAGCGTACATTGCCTGTACACCTGTCAGAGGGATATCAACAAGTAGTATTATTCTACTATTATGATAAAAAATATTGTAAGACTGAGCAACAATTGCGTTGCCCGGTTAAAGTGCGGCCCGTAAGGCCACACAAACATTAGGTAGAAATTTGTAAAAACAAAAACAAAAACAAAAAAATTAATAACAATTGAACAACAATTTGAAAAATCTAAAACAATGCGAATACACATTTGAAAGTAGCGAAGAATATAAAAATTCCATTTTGTTAGTGTAGTGACGACAATGGTCAGATAAATAACATACATTTTTATATTCACAAATTTAATACTTTATTTAATCTAGAAATAATTAATGGTAACAGGATTTCGAAAACGGATTCAAACGCAAATGTTATTAATACAGTCGAGGTTTCACAACCCGATTTGAAACTAATAACCATATTACTGATAATAATTGTCGTGCCTTTTGTGTGCCAACACTTTCACTAAATTGCAGAGGTCGCAAATAACAGTCAACACTTATTTTCAATGCGATCTGCACACAAAAAAACGAAAAAAACGAAGCAGATTCGGTTTTGCTCTCCATAGAACACTTTTTTTCGTTGCGCTTGTGTACTCTGTTAGTGCTTTTGCTTGAGCAATACCCACTGCTCTGTCTAACAGTAACACCTTAACAGGACACATTCGGCCGATCGCACAGAAAATAAGTGTCTGTCGATTGTAATTAATTAATTGTATAAATTGCACAACAAGTGTCTTAAGAAGAAATGTACAAGTAGGGCAAATGATCTCGATATAATAAAAAAAACAAAATTTTGTATGAAAAAAAAAATAGCAAACAATAAAGAATTACAATACTTTATTACTATAACTATGTCAGATGTAGAATCAATCATTAGGCTCACATATAGAGAAGAGCCAGATTTTCGTACTCGCGCACTAATCGTGCTGCGACTACATAAAGATTTTAAGTAGGACAGTGCCACATGGAATGGCACCAAATAGTAGAAAGAATAAAGTTGCACAGATCAAATTTCGATAAATCCTATAAGTGCCTAAATAAAAGTGCACCAGTTTTGCAACCAACCATAATTAAACGCACTGAGATTCTTGTATATGAATACAATGAAATCAGGATTAATCATTTAATTAATGAGTAGCAGCATAAACTCACGAGCTTACACTGAGTCCAAAATTCGGTCGTTTTACAACGTCTGGTAACCCTAAATAAAAAGTATGATCTCAAGCTCTAATGTCTGTAATGTCCGTGCAAAGTACTCGAGGCAGCTAAGCAAATTTTACTGTAATAATAATAACAGAGGCCGTGGAGGATCTAGAGGTCATTATCGTAATAACAGTAACAACAGAAACAATGTTAGGGTAGCCCAAAATAATTCGGGAAACCAACAATGCCCTTTAGGTACACCGAATTAATAAAAGTTCATTCGATAAACTTCAATCTCAATATTTTTGTCTCTTTTTATACCCTGAAAACTTTAAAAATGGGTAAGAAGGGTATATTTTGTTTATGCAAAATGTAAATGTATGTAACAGGCAGAAGGAAGCATCTCCGACCCCATAAATTATATATTCTTTATCAGCAATCAATAGCCGAGTCGATCTAGCCATGTCCGTCTGTCTGTCCGTCCGTCCGTCCGTCCGTCTGTCCGAATGTATGAACGCAAGGATCTCAGAACCTATAAGAGCTAGAGAGCTCAAATTTTAGATGTAGGTGCTCCTAGTGCCTGCCTTCCGATAACCGATAACTTACTCCGTTTCCAAGCAATCGATAAAAATCGATATCGACATCCTGTTTTTTGAGCAAATTGGGTAAATAATAAGAGCTAGAGTCACCAAACTTGATACATATGTTGCTTCTAGAATACTATATATGTGTATGTCAAGTATCTTTCATTTTAAACATATCGCCACCTCCCCTCTAACACTGCACAGCTATAAATCAAGTTAATAACCCAACTTATATTGCCAACCAATCTAAGCCACAATTTCTATGGTACAATAATATATACTGTAGAAAATATCATTAAGCTCGGTTAAGAGAAAACCAAAGTTATATGTAACTGCGCAGTTGGATGGCACAGCTAGCGAAAACATCAAGAATTTGTGTACACACACACATTCATGCCTGTCTGCTTCGCATTCTATCGCATTCTAATAGCATTGTAATTGCGACTTTTTTCTGTAATGCTATTTTAGTTCGTTTTTTTCTCATTAATACTTAATTATTGGTGTGGATGTTGAGTAGAGGCATAGCAAGTGTTGCGGTCTGTCGCGAGTTCGAGCCCTACCTGGGAAACTATTTTGTTTTCCATCCGATCGGTCTCAAACTCATTTTGAAAGAAATTTATTCAAATTCATTTCTGAGGTGTTTCGCACTTTTTGGAAAATCCATCCGTCGGTGCAAATGAGGGTCACAGATGTGGTGGGTGACGTTGCGCCCACAAATTCATTTCCAAGGTTCTACATAAAAAATCATTTGAGACGTGTTTCACATATTTCGTAAAATCAAAACTCCTTCGGTGGAAAGAGCATTTCAAAGATTTTTTTGGTGAATTTTAAGTTTTGTCCGATTTGCATCAAACTTATTTTCAAAGGTCTACATAATAATATAATGAGTACGTGTTTCAGCAATTTGGGAAATTCCACTTGCAACAGTGGTAAAAGAGCGGAAAACTTTTATTAGAAAGTAGTTGGCTTACCGTCCGCTCAGTTTCAAAATCATTTTCAATGCTTTTTGAGAACATTTATTTAATAACATACATGCGACGGGCAAGGCCGGGCTATACCCGCTAGTATATATATAATATTCTAGAAGCAACATATCAAGTTTGGTGACTCTAGCTCTTATTATTTACCCAATTTGCTATAAAAAAACAGAATATCGATATCGATATCAATTTTTATCGATTGCTTGGAAACGGAGTAAGTTATCGATTATCGGAAGCAAACTCGATCTGCGTAGGTTCTAAGAGGACCAACAGCTAAAATTTAAATTTCTCTAGCTGTTATAGGTTCTGATATCCTTGCGTTTATACATACGGACAGACTGACGGACATGGCTAGATCGACTCGGCTTGTGATGCTGATCAAGAATATATATGGAATATATATACATATATACTTTATGGGGTCGGAGATGCTTCCTTCTGCCTGTTACATACATTTACAGTTTGCACAAATAAAATATACAATTTTTACCCATTTTTAATGGGTTCAGGTTATAAAAATATATAATAATATATACAAATATTTCGCAATGTTTTTGCATTTTCGAAAATTAAAAAAAAATACACATGTATATTGATGAATAAATCAAACCATTATTCATGAAAATTAGAAAAAAACAAGTAAAAAAACGGACTAACCCCTCTAGTCCGGAGCTGCTGGGACAGGTAAACAGAAATCCTCCACCAGCGTGGGAAGAAGCCACAAAACTGTGGCGAAAAATAGATGCAATCGAGCGTCATATAACAAACAAAAGTATAAAAAATTAAATGAGAGTGCACCCATGCGACAAGATCGCCTCGCAATAAAAATTTATATATTAAGATATATATACATATATTACTAGAATAGTATTAAAAAAAAATAAAATTGTATACAGTCCATTTAAAATTAAAAGAAAAGAATTTTATGTAAGAAGAACCATTTATTATTAAAGAAATAATTTGTTTATTAAAGAAATAATTTGGTAATTAAAGACAAAATAATATTAAATAAAATATAATGTCAGATAAAACCATAGAATTGTTGACGAAGCAATCACAATTAGTGGAAAGGATTAGGGAAATAGAGGGTGGTCTAGGGGGCGAGTTAGAAGAGGTAGTAAAACTGCAAGGCAGTTTCACGTAAATCACAGCGTATTGTGTAAAATAAGAAATAAGAAACAGTATGACGAGATTATGACAGTGGCAAAATAAAAGATAAACTGTCAGACAGCCTAAACAGCAAAGCACAAGAAGAGAGGGCGAAACCCGTTCGCCAAGATAGGACTAAATCAGAGGCAATGGAGAAAAGAGCAAACGAGTTCGACAGGCAGGTAGATTCGGGATAGCAATAGCGAATTGTTTAGTTTGAGAAAAAGAAAGATAGAATATCTTTGGAAGGAAATAGAGGAAGAAATATTGTTTTTAAGAAAAGAGTTTGAAAGAAATATAACTTTTGATAGAGAAATTAGAACGCTAGGATTCGACGTACAGAACACGATAGAAGAACTAGCAGAACAGATACAGGACAATAGTCAACCAAAAATAGGGGGTTGACATGTCAAAACAGAGGAGCTACCAATGCTCCCGAACAAGCAGGTACCCACCTCCTATTGGTTCAATCCAGAGAGGATTTGAGTCCAGCTCTTAAATTTAACTATTTAAAAACGGCACTAAAAGGAGAAGCAAGATGCATGGTGTCGCATTTGCTAATAGGCTCCTCAGAAAATTTCAATGCGACTTAGGAATTGTTAACCAAGCGTTATGAAAATAAAAGGAAAATATTTTCCGAACAAAGAAATAAGCTTATAGAGTTGCCATTTCTGAACAGTGTTTCAGCAAAGCACATTAAAGCATTTATTGATTCAATTAATGAATCAATTCATTTAATAAAATTGGAAACGGGCTTACCAGAAGAACAAAAGAAATTCAAAAAGTATTTAAAACATTCAAGTGCCAAGGGACCAAGGGGTTAAATTTTATGTGCGAAATGCAACAAATACGACCTCACAATGCTTCACTTTGATAGGAGTGAAAAAGTTAACACATGCGTGGCTGAAAGACAAGCGCTATTAGAATAGGGTAAAATCAATTACGGGGGGTACGAAAATTGCGAGCATTAATTGATAGTGGTTCGCAAACGACAATAATATCTGAGAGGCAGTCCAGATACTAAAGTTACCTAGATGGAGGGCGACCACAAAAATACGTGGAGTATCCTCTACAGAGTCTAGTGTATCAAAATATAAGGTCAAAGTGAGTGTGGATACTTTAGAACCAAAAAAGGAGCCGCTAACAGTAGATGCAATTGTTTTGCCAAAACTGATGAAAGCGTTTCCAATTAAATCAATAAATATTGATAAAATTAAATGGGAAAGCTATATATTAGCTGATCCGCAGTTTAACAAACCAGGTCGAGTAGATATAGTTATCGGAACTGACCTGTATACTCACATTTTGAAAAATGGAGTAGTAAAAGTCGACGGGCTTCTAGGCCAGAATACAAATTCGGATGGATGGTGTCTGGGTGCACGAAATCCAAAGGCGAGGAAAAAATAGTTGCGTCAGCCATTGAGATTGAAGATTTGGAAAGATTTTTGGAGATAGAAGAAGAAGATAAAGAAGATGCAGAAGCAGAAGTCTGCGAGAAAAATTTACTTGAAACAACAAGAAAAGAACCAGATGGAAGGTACACAGTTACCATTCCGTTTAAGGAAGAGAAAGAGAGAAAGAGAGGGGAATCAAGACCACAAGCATCGGCACGGTTTCTAAACTAAGAGAAGAAATTCAAAAGAAATATACAGCTGAAGCAAAGTTACAGCAATTTCGTAAAAGAATATATGAACTTAGGACATATGGGCGAGTCCAACGAAAAGGGGAAGTATTATTTACCGCATCAGACAGTGTTAAGAGACTCTAGTCTCACAACCAAGTTGAGAGTAGTGTTCGATGCATCCGCAAAAACCACAAACAACAAAAGTTTAATTGATATAATGTGGGTGGGACCCAGAGTCCAAAAAGATATTTTCCACGTCGTGTTAAAATGGCGTAAGTGGCAGTTTGCCGTCTCTGCAGATATAAAAAAAATGTATCGGCAGATTAATGTTGACAAAAAGGATCAACAATACTTGTATATTCTTTGGAGAGAAACTCCAAATCAGCAGATTAAAAACTACAAACTCACAACGGTTACATACGGTACCGCGTCAGCCCCATACTTAGCAACAAGAGTGCTGGTAGAGATGGCAAATAATCGTAAAAATCAAATCATTGGGGACACAATCAGAAATGACTTTTATATGGATAAGCTGATGTCAGGAGCAGACTCCATACAAAACTGCCAGAAGAAAATAAAAGAAATTTCTTGGGAACTAGCGGAAGCAGGGATTAATTTGAGAAAATGGATTGCAAATACTCAAGAGATTATACAGTATGAAGAAAATACTGAGGTAAATAACGTAATAGCGATTGAAGAAAATGAGTCTATTAAAACATTGGGACTACAGTGGGAGCCCTTGAAAGACGAATTGAAATTTAAGGTCAATTGTGAGGGCTCAGAAAACATAAATAAAAGACAAATATTATCCACGCTTGTAAAGATTTATGACCCATTAGGTTGGCTAGCCCCGGTTACTGTGGTGGAAAAGTTATTCATGTAAAAATTATGGCTAATAGACAAAGATTGGGATGACAAAGATTGGAAGATGAAAATGAATGAGAAGAGTATAGAAAAAACCTAACATTATTAGAAGATATAAGAGCCCCAAGACCAGCATAAAGCTTGAAATGCAGTTGCATGGATTCGCGGATGCATCAGAGAAAGCATACGCGGCAGTGGTACATACAAAAGTAGGTAATTCAGTCACGATAATAGCCAGAAAAATTAAGGCAAACCCAATAAAAAATATAAAAACCATACCGAAATTAGAATTATGCCCAGCACATCTGTTAGTAAAGTTAATGAAACGAATAAATGAGTCACTAACAACGGCAATATAACAATATGCATGGAGTCACTCCACTCCTACAATTACGTTAGCTTGGATAAGAAATAGTAAGTTAATAAGAAAAAGAACTGAAGAAATAAAAAATACAAATATAAATTGGGGTCATGTAAAATCAGAAGATAATCCAACGGATGTGGCCTCAAGGGCATTAAGAGAGTGCCAAATTTGGTGGAAAGGGCCAGAATGGCTATCAAAGTCTACAGAAAATTGGCCAAAAGAACCGATGGTCGAAGACATTATAATAGTCAATACAATATTATTAAATGTCGGAAGTAGGATCATACAAGATTTAAGTCAAAGCTATTCTTGCTTACAAAAATTAGAAAGGATAATAGCTTATATACTAAGATTCATTGCAATCAAAATTTCAAAGGAGGTGTTTCCAACCCATTTAACAGTTAAGAAACTCAGAAAAGCAAATATAATGTTACTTAAGCAAGAACAGACAAATCAATTTATATCAGAAATAAGTTGCTTACGGAAGAAAAAAGAAATTGAAACAAAGAGTAAAATAATAGGATAAACCCATTTTTAGAACAAAATTTGACATTAAGAGTCGGAGGTAGACTCCAAAATTTAAATGCAGATTTCGATATCAACCATCCGCTAATTTTAAACAAAGGGCACATAGCTTCTCTAATAATAAGAAAAGCACATAAAGAAACATTACATGGAGGAATTAACCTTATGAGAAATCATATCCAGAGAAAATACTGGATAATCGGATTAAGAAACTCCTTAAAGAAACATCTGAAAGAATGTGTTACATGTACTAGATACAGTAGAACAAATAATGGGGAATCTCCCATCCTTCCCGTTCTTAAATACTGGTGTAGACTATGCAGGACCATACAACATTAGATGCTCAAAAACTCGGGGACAGAAAACATATAAAAGGTATATAGCAGTATTCGTATGTATGGCCACAAAAGCAATTCACCTAGAAGTAGTTAGTGATTTAACATCCGCTGCATATTTAGCAGCACTAAGGAGATATATAGCAAGACGCGAAAATATGCTCACATATACTCCGACAATGGAACTAATTTCGTAGGGGCACCAAGGAAACTAGATCTAGAATTTCGAAAGCGATCCAAAGTAACAATTAGGTTGCCCCTATACTAGAAAATGAAAAAATCCAGTGGCATTTTATCCCGCCGGCAGGACCTCACGTCGGAGGTATTTGGGAGGCCGGAGTCAAGTCGGAAAAAAAATCACATAAAAAGGGTAATGGGCGACAACAATCTGACATTCGAAGAAATATCATTGAAGAAATATCAACATTGTTGTGTCAAATTCAAGCAGTTTTAAACTCACGACCCTTGTACGTATACGGAGAAGACATTGACGAAAACGAAGGGTTGACACCAGGCCATTTTTTAAATGGAAGGTCAACATTAGATACCATAGAATCAGAGACACAGAATAGAATAGGCAACTTAGACAGATGGAAACTTATTCAAAGAATGAAGAAAGAGTTTTGGTCAAAATGGAATGAAGATTATTTATATACCCTACAGAAAAGAATTAAGGGGAAAAAAGAAACACGGGATCTAAAAAGTGGACAATTAGTCATAAAGAAAGACGAAAATGTCATCCAGCAAGATGGGCAAAGTAGAAGAAGTGTGTTGGGCTAACGAGCACTTAATAGCGAGAAATTTAGACTGTTATTAAAATGCCGCTTTTTCTTATAAATTCATGAAACAATTGGTTAATTTATATTCTTATAGCGAGCGTATTGATTATGCGAATTATGCCAAAAGTTGAAATTTTTAACGAAGCGATAGATAAGAATTCCGATACAGCGAACGTACGAGACAAAAGTGAGTTGCGGCGTCGCTAGCATTGATGCGCTAGCCGCTTAAGACAACGTGCAAAAGGTGAAAAGAGCGCGATAACAGAAACTACGATGAACGCAAAGCGATAAGCGCTGGGTAGTTAACAGCAAATAATATTGAGCTATTTTATGACATGCGAGAAGCGCCAAACAAAACAAAACAGTGACATTGCTTGCTTCTCAGGGCAAGATGTAACTGAAATGTTATGCAGACATAATACTAATTCAATTTTTAGCTTCTGAACCGAACGAAGTGCATAGGGGAAAAGATAACAAAGTCAGAGTAGTAAAGGTCAAATTACAAGAGGGATTTACCACAAGACCAGTTACCAGGGTGTGCCCATTTATACAGGCACAGGACAAAAATGAAAATGAGCAGAAAAATAAAGAGGAGGAAAGAAGAAGTTCTAAGAGATGTAAAATCTCAAAGTTAGGATTGATGATGATGATGGTACTCAGCTTGTTCTGCCGAGTATCAAACACAACCCCGCTAAGGAAACAAGAAAGACAAGTAAGAGGTTCTAGTCGGGAGCTCCCGACTAGGGAATACCCTGATTCCTCTTATTCGAACACCAAATGCAGCTCGTTTGAATTAATAAAGATAAATTAAAAAAAAAAAAAGTTCCATTGGCAAGGTTTGAACTCTCAATCGACCGCATATTTACTTTCCTCGTTAAGGCTCGAACTCGCGACAGACCGCACCACTTGCCACTGCATCTATTCAACATCCACACTAATAATTGAGCATTATTGAGAAATAAAAAACAATTAAAATAGCAACACAGAAAACAATCGCAGTGAAGACAGAATTCGAAGCAGACGCGCATGAATGTGTGTGTGTACAGTGAACACTGTACACTGTACATGTATACATGAATTCTTGCAAATTGCGTCGCAACACGTGCGCAGCAGTACGCAGTCAAAATACCGAAAAACCAAACAAAAACCGATCTTTATGAAATTTTCTACAGTGTATCTTATTGCACCATAGAATATTTGTGTATTCTCAAAAAGTCAATTGCATTTAAATTGTGGCTTAAATTAGTTGGCAATACAAGTTGGGTTATTCACATGATTTATAGCTTTGTAGTGGTAGCGGGGAGGTGGCGATAGGTATAAAATGAAAGATACTTGATATATACGTAATATTCTAGAATAATCATATCAAGTATGGCGCCTGTAGCTCTTAATATTTACCCAATTTACTCAAAAAGCAGGATGTCGATATCGATTGCTTGGAAACGGAGTAAGTTATCGATTATCGGAAACAAACTCGATCTGCGCAGGTACTAGGAGCACCTACATCTAAAATTTCAAGTCTCTAGCTCTTATAGGTTCTGAGATCCTTGCGTTCATACATACGGACGGACGGACTGACAGACGGGCACTTTATGGGGTCGGAGATGCTTCCTTCTGCCTGTTACATATATTTGCATTTTGCACAAATAAGTACAATATACCCTTTTTACCCATTTTTAATGGGTTCAGGGTATAAAAATGGGTAATAGAAAAAATGAATAGCTCCTCAGCAATGTATCTAGATCCAATGGGTGAGGTAGAGATAGTATCTTCCTCGTGGGATCTGGTCATATTTTACGACATGGAACCAAATTAGTACAAAAAATAAGGATTGTTTGTGGGAAACTCCATGGGTTTGAAGATAAGTGAAACTTAATACTCAACAGTACACTGTAGTATACTGTAATAAACATACATATCGAATACACACTGTACCCAGTGTGATTTAAATTAAAACACATAGTAGCACTTAGCTGCAATGTTTACATAAGTGAAAGTCCCAAGCACAATTCAAGTGCAAAGTAATATGATCGCAAAAGTATGCAATTTCCAGTAGAAGTGCCGAGTCAGCATGCTTGGCATGCACGGCCGTCCTTTCTTTATGTATGTATATAACATTCTCTCTCTCGCTATCAGCGCTGAGCATATAAGGAATACATAATGCGCTAACGTCTCTGCCGGCGTTTACTGGCAGCGAAGTTGCGCAGCTTAGGCTTAGAATATAAGATATAAATTATTAAAGTTTAATGAATAAACACAACTCAAAAGACATGGATGCGTTTCTGATTGAAGTGAGCAGTGCTATGCAAGAGTATTAATTTGATGTCCAACATATCACTTGGTGACCATAACGTCCAAATTATTACATGGCGACCGTGACAAGTGTCACGCAACGTGGGAAAAATACCTGCAACAACAACGAGAACAACGGCAACAACAACAACATTGGGAACAATAAATGACGAACCTTTTTATACTGAGTGAGAAGAGGTTATGAGTGTGCAACAACAAAAGAAAACAAGACGCAGCGGAGTTCAGAAGAGAATAAAAGAAAGAAAATCTGAGCTCCACAAGCTACTATATGCGACCGAGAGTCAGCATGCGACAGACGCAGCGGAGTTCCGAAGAGAATAAAAGAAAGGAAATCTGAACTCCAAAAGGTGCAATATGTGACCGAGAGTCAGCAAAATAAGAACACCGCAAACAAACTAGCGGCCGAACTCGACCATTTAGATTCAGTTCAAAAACAAATACAAATTCTTACGCACTCTTCAACCTCTAACTCAAAAATAAAAAAACAAAAACAAATTCTTACGCACTCTTCAACCTCTAACTCAAAAATAAAAAATCTCAGTATAAATCCCAAGGTTAATGAAGAAATGCCCAGCAGACTGTGAAGGTCCGCTATACAGCGTACATTGCCTGTACACCTGCCAGAGGGATATCAACAAGTGCGAGAGGCATACCGCCCTTTGCACCAACGAAGGAAGACTAGAAGCCTGCAGCAGAAATAACAACAAGTGCGAGACGCATAACGCCGCTTGCGCCAACGAAGGAAGACTGCAGCGGAAATAGCAACAAGTGCGAGAGGCATACCGCCCCTTGCGCCAACGAAGGAGCATCAGCGTGCCACATCCGGCGACGCCCAGCTGATGCATCGACGAGGGATTAATAATTAGTTATTATTCCACTATTATGATAAAAAAATATTGTAAGACTGAGCAACAATTGCGTTGCCCGGTTAAAGTGCGGCCCGTAAGGCCACACAAACATTAGGTAGAAAGTTGTAAAACAAAAAACAGAAAAAGTTTATAACAATTGAACAACAATTTGAAAAATCTAAAACAATGCGAATATACATTTGAAAGTAGCGAAGAATATGAAAATTCCATTTTGTTAGTGTAGTGACGACAATGGTCAGATAAATAACATACATTTTTATATTTACAAATTTAATACTTTATTTAAAAACTGGATCTAGAAATATTTATTAATAAAGACTTATCCATCATGTTAGATTATTCTTCAAAAGTTGCGGATTCAAACACAAATGTTATTAATACAGTCGAGGTTTCAGAACCCGATTTGAAACTAACAACACTTTCACTAAATTGTATAAATTGCACAATAAGTGTCTTAAGAAGAAATATACAAGTAGGGCAAACGGTCTCGATATAATGAAAAAACAAAATGTTGTATGAAAAAAAAAATAGCAAACAATAAAGAATTACAATACTTTATTACTATAACTATGTCAGATGTAGAATCAATCATTAGGCTCACATATAGAGATGAGCCAGATTTTCGTACTCGCGCACTAAACATGCTGCGACTACATAAAGATTTTAGGTAGGACAGTGCCACATGGAATGGCACCAAATAGTAGAAAGAATAAAGTTGCACAGATCAAATTTCGATAAATCCTATAAGTGCCTAAATAAAAGTGCACCAGTTTTGCAACCAACCATAATTAAACGCACTGAGATTCTTGTATATGCATACAATGAAATCAGGATTAATCATTTAATTAATGAGTAGCAGCATAAACTCATGAGCTTACACGCAGTCCAAACTTCAGTCGTTTTACAACGTCTGGTAACCCTAAATAAAAAGTATGATCTCAAGCTCTAATGTCTCTAACGTCCGTGCAAAGTACTCGAGGCCATGGACCATTATGACCATCTAGAGGTCATAATCGTAATAACAATAACAACAGAAACAATGTTAGGGTAGCCCAAAATAATTCGGGGAACTAACAATCCCCTCTAGGTACACCGAATTAATAAAAGTTCATTCGATAAACTTCAATTAAATATTTTTGTCTCTTGTTATACCCTGAACCCATTAAAAATGGGTAAATGTATGTAACAGACAGAAGGAAGCATCTCCGACCCCATAAAGTATATATATTCTTGATCAGCATCAATAGCCGAGCGGATCTAGCTATGTCCATCTGCCTGACCGTCCGTCAGTCTGTCCGTATGTATGAACGCAAGGATATCAGAACCTATAAGAGCTAGAGAAATTTAAATTTTAGCTGTAGGTCCTCCTAGTTCCTACGCAGATTGAGTTTGTTTCCGATAATCGATAACTTACTCCGTTTCCAAGCAATCGATAAAAATATATCGATATCGACATCCTGTTTTTTGAGCAAATTGGATAAATAATAAGAGCTAGAGTCACCAAACTTGATACATATGTTGCTTCTAGAATATTATATATATATCAAGTATCTTTCATTTTATACCTATCTCCACCTCCCCGCTAACACTGCACAGCTATAAATCAAGTTAATAACCCAACCTATATTGCCAACCAATCCAAGCCACAATTTTAATGCAATTGACTTTTTGAGAATACATAAATATTCTATGGTACAATAATATATACTGTAGAAAATATCATTAAGATCTGTTAAGAGGAAACCAAAGTTATATTTAACTGGGCAATTGGATGACACAGCTAGCGAAAACATCAAGAATTTGTGTACACACACACATTCATGCGCGACTGCTTCGCATTTTATCGCATTCTAACAGCATTGTAATTGCGACTTTTTTTTTCTCATTAATACTTAATTATTAGTGTGGCTGTTGAGTAGAGGCATAGCAAGTGTTGCGGTCTGTCGCGAGTTCGAGCCCTACCTCGGAAACTTTTTTTGTTGTTTTTTTGCTGGTTTGTCTGTTGAGTAGAGTCATCCGCAAGTAATACGGTCCGTTGCGAGCTCGAACCCTGCCAAGGGAACATTTTTTTTTTTAATCTATCTTTATTACTTCAAACGAGCGTTGCGCGAACTGCATTTGGTCTTGGAATAAGAGGGTTCAGGGTATCCCCTAATCGGGAGCTCCCGACTAGAACCTATTGTTATAATATAGAATCAGGAAAGAAACTGGACTTTTTAATAAATACAGGTGCAGACATCTCAATTTTAAAAGAAGATTACGATGTCTTTAATGACATCCAGTTGAATAACACAATAGACATTCAAGGTATAGGTCCAAAATAGTCATAAAATCCAAAGGCCTCGCCCCAATAGAGCTACAAGCAGACAAATATATAATTCCTCACATTTTTCGTATAGTCGATGCAAGTTTCGCTATACTGTGTGACGGAATAATAGGCATAGATTTCATTAAAGGTCTTAATTGCAAAATATACCTAGAACCGTCCGAGGATTGGTTACTGATACTGAACCAATTTATATTAAAAACTATTGAAACCCGCATAGCCAGGTAGAAGAAATTCAAAAACAAGTAGGGAGATTAATCTATGACAAAATTGTCGAATCATCAGTTTAAGAATACAATAGCCCACTTTTACTAGTTCCAAAGAAAGCACTTCCAGGCTCAGAAGATAAGATATGGCGATTAGTAATTGACTATCGTAAGAATAATGAGAAACTGTTGTCTGATAAATTTCCAATACATAGAATTGATGATATTTTAGATCAAGGTAGAGCAAAATATTTTTCTTGCCAGGTTTTCACCAAATTGAACTTGAAAAAAGTACATGAAATTTAACGTCTTTTTGAACGAGCAATGGCTACATTTTTGAAATTTTATCTGTAGGTCCTAGTTCCTAGTTCCTACGCAGATCGAGTTTGTTTCCGATAATCGACAACTTACTCCGTTTCGAAGCAATCGATAAAAATCGATATCGACATCCTGTTTTTTGAGCAAATTGGGTAAATAATAAGAGCTAGAGTCACCAAACTTGATACATATGTTGCTTCTAGAATATTATATATATATCAAGTATCTTTCATTTTATACCTATCGCCACCTCCCCACTAACACTGCACAGCTATAAATCAAATTAATAACCCAACCTATATTGCTAACCAATCTAAGCCACAGTTTTAATGCAATTGACTTTTTGAGAATACATAAATATTCTATGGTACAATTATATATACTGTAGAAAATATCATTAAGATCTGTTAAGAGAAAACCAAAGTTATATGTAACTGGGCAATTGGACGGCACAGCTAGCGAAAACATCAAGAATTTGTGTACACACACACATTCATACGCGTCTGCTTCGCATTCTATCGCATTCTAACAGCATTGTAATTGCGACTTTTGCTATGCTATTTTAGTTCGTTTTTTCTCATTAATACTTAATTATTAGTGTGGCTGTTGAGTAGAGGCATAGCAAGTGTTGCGGTCTGTCGCGAGTTCGAGCCCTACCTGGGAAACTTTTTTTTTTTTTTGCCTGGTTTGTCTGTTGAGTAGAGTCTTCCGCAAGAAATACGGTCAGTTGCAAGTTCGAATCCTGCCAAGGGATCTTTTTTTTTTTTTTTAATTTATCTTTATTACTTCAAACGAGCGCGATGCGCGAACTGCAATTGGTGTTGGAATGGGAGGGTTCAGGGCACAGCAAGTGTTGTGGTCTGTCGCGAGTTCGAGCCCTACCTGGGAAACTTTTTCTTTTTTTTGCTGGTTTGTCTGTTGAGTAGAGTCTTCCGCAAGTAATACGGTCAGTTGCGAGCTCGAACCCTGCCAAGGGAACTTTTTTTTTTTTAATCTAACTTTCCAAAACAATTTAAACCACAATTAATAGAATTATGCACCAAGCATAGTGATGTATTCGGACTTGAAACCGAATCAAAAACAGCAAATTATTTTTATAAACAAAAATATCGTCAGATTAATGGAAAACTGTTGTCTGATAATTTTCCAATACCTAGAATTGATAATATTTTAGATCAACTAGGTAGAGCAAAATATTTTTCATGCATTGACTTGATGTCAGGTTTTCACCAAATTGATCTTGAAACAAGTAAGAGGTTCTAGTCGGGAGCTCCCGACTAGGGAATACCCTGAACCCTCCCATTCTAACACCAAGTGCAGTTCGCGCATCGCGCTCGTTTGAAGTAATAAAGATAAATTAAAAAAAAAAAAGTTCCCTTGGCAGGATTCGAACTTGCAACTGACCGTATTACTTGCTGACGACTCTACTCAACAGATGTGATGGGGCGATAAGTTTTATTTTTGTAAATGTAAATATACATTGCCATTGGCATGATCAGCTGATCGCAATCAACTTCAATGGGCAGCATTGCACCATAACATTTATGCAATTACATATGATCAGCGTATGTTAATAACATAACTAGAGTGACCATGACCTATGTTAATGACGCCGTTGCGAATGAAAATATCGTAATTGGCTCTTTTGGTTTTTGCGTGGCGTCATTCTTTTTCCATTTCAATCGCCAACGAGTACAGTCGCTTTAGATTGCTGTAAAAATTATAAAGTTCAATTTTTCACGTGGGCGTGATAAACCCACGTGTATCGGCACTCAAGCTCGAAGAAAAAAAAAATCCCAAGTCCCTGGGAAAGAAAAACAAAGGTAAATATAGACATCATGCGCTCCCGAGCGCTTGGCTATAACCTTTCACCGGAATAAAGAAAAATTCCAGAATTCGGACTTCACTAAGGGATCGTTACTGGAGTCGAGGGGTGCCATTCCTGTGTGTGGAAGTCGTAGGAAGGTGCAGGGTAAATTGCGGCGCCGCGTTATTGCGTGCCAAAAACAAAAATTACGCATAACGCGTACTCCTTGCCAAAGCCAAAGCCAAAGCCCAAAGCACCAAATAGCGACAATCTACACTGGTAGCAGGCAGCGAATTTCCTAAGGCCGAACCAAAATTTCAGCATCGTCTCAGTTTCGGCAGATAAGCTTTGAACCTCGCTAACCAATAGTTCTTGCTGCACGCACAGCCCGACCAACGTGACCACGAGTTCGACCCATCGATTCCCGCACATTCTTGAGCGCAGATCTGGTGGATAGCTAACCAGTGCGCACCCTCACTCGGATTTACAACATCGGATATAATTGTTAAACGGCATACTGGCCGTAGGTATAAGCGAAGGGCATAAGTACACATGAAATTTAAATTGCAATTCTTCGCTGACTATATTTCTACGTTACACAGTTCAATTAAGATTCCACAGCACATCATCGTCGTCAACAGGCCTGCTGACATCGTTGGATTATACTAAAGTAGTGAGTACTGTGTGAAAGATCAATAGGTAATAAGTCAACTTATCGAATTGTACATATTGTTTAAATTGCGGTTATAGTCAGCGGGTGTACTCCTAATCAGCCTTCGTAGTTACAAGTAATTTTTGTGGATCATTCAGATCAGCAGTGATTTAACTTAGTATTAGTTTCGAAGTGTAATCTCATTCATGTATGTTTTTGCCCAGATTGAGTTTAGTTTTATAAAGAGTAAAAACGTTGTTATTTTCACGTAATGTATAATGAAGTACGATCATGAACTTAAATTCTCTTTGAATACAATTATTTGATAAAATGAAATCTTAATTCCTTTTTGGGCACCTTAGGTAAATAATATCGCATATAAAAGGGTAGTTGCAATGACAACCGCAGATGCAGCTACAGGTAGGGTGGGTGAAGACCGAGGGTAGCCAACATCTAAGCTCCTCGGCTCTATATGATATATTCTGCTTGCAGACCGTAGTCGCTCCTTATATATCGTGGTATTCCGTCATACCTTAACTCTGTCTACTCTTTTTCTATATTATACTTGACGCGTCGAGTGTGTTAGGGAGCAAAAGAATCCACGTCCCTTCCCTGAGCACGGTCGGAACCCGTAGACGGAGTACGCTCCCAATGCACAACACGAGTGTTAGGCGAGACGCGCCCAGCGTAGCCGTCGTGTTCGTTACAAGATAAAATAATAAGAAAATGGCGCCCAACGTGGGGCCCGAACTTCTGCTCGTCCGCTTCTCACCCCCGAGATCCGGAATTGGCCCACAAGAACTTAGGAGAGAGCCGATAGCATTGTTCGTAACCTGATTTGTCACGATCCAATGTGGACGATCCTCCGTTAAATCCATGCTAGCTTTCACCCTTCTTCCTATCCTTATCACAATATACCATCCAAATAATTTTAGTTTCCGTGCCGACATTTATCTTCGCTAGGAACTGCTGGTATTCTGATATCTTTTGTTGGAGCCAGACCAGGAAGTAAATCGTCGAGCGATAGAAGGTTGGTAGGGCATAATAACACTCCGTTTGTTCTAGTTGAATTGAGAATTGTTCTGGTTGGGTTAGTTCGACTCGTCCCTCTTCAACTTAGTTCAGACAACTCAACACTGATTTAGTAAAATAGTTTGTTTGCTTTTTGTAAGGAGATATATTAAACATAGAGATTTAGATTATGCGATGTATTTACCTAAGGATAAGTCCCATGTTATAATATTGTTATATTAATATCGAAGTGCCTTAAACCTTTTCTTTCTGCCGTAAAACCGTTTCCGATTATCGTAATTATCGCTCATTAGCTCTTTTCGTATGTATCTTAAAATTATAATCCTTTCGGGATCAATTTCTATTTAAATCTTTGACCAATTATAATCGACTTATTTATGATGGCGGTCGTTCGTAGTCAGGAAAATTTAACTCTCAGCGAAGCACCTGCAGTGTGTACTATTTGCAATGAATCATCGATTGGTAATGCAGACATTGTAGAAACTCCATGCGCTCATAAATTTCATCGAAATTGCCTAAATCAATATTTAAGAAGCAATGAGACATGTCCCACTTGCAAGCGAGTTTGTAGTCGAGAATTAATCGAAGATAGCAGTGACTTAAATGCAGTAGCTTCACAAAGATCTACAAACACGGGGGCCGTTCCTCGGTCCCGAACTATTACCCGATGTAATGCTCGGAATACTTCTAAAGCCGCCAGAGGTCGTCCTAGTGGACCGACCAACTCTCGGGAGCAAGCGGGGTCGCGAAACACCCAACCTTCTAGGGAATCGCTTGGTTTGTCAGAACAGCGTGTGCAGTTGCTTATCAGTAAGACACTGGAAGCCCATAAGGCTGAAATGGCGTCTTATTTGTCCGAAGAATTAAATGCCGCAGTTAGAAATTAAAACTTGTATCAGGAGCCACGTGAAGAACCCCAATTAGAATGGGAAAATGATTTTCCACGTGATGCACCGCGATCGAACAATGCTGCAAGATTACCGAATGTTAGTGTTCAGTCTGATGCGAGACGTGAATACGCAGTCGATAGGCCCGACAAAATATCGAGTGTCATATCCAATTGGCAAGTCAGATTTTCAGGCGTGGCTAGTGATATCCCAGTTGATGACTTTATATATCGCATAAATTGCTTAACTTCACAATGTTTAAATGGCAATTTTAGGTTGCTGTATCAGTTTGCCAATTTGCTGTTTACCAGACCAGCTTTGACATTCTTTTGGAGATATCACCGTACGACTGACCAAACAGGCTGGTTCAATTTGTGCACATGCCTTGCACGATCTTTGCCTTGTCAGATGCGTTACGGGAACCAATGTCAGACTCAGAGTTAGTGACCAATGTCAAGCGAAACCTAAAACCAGAATTAAGACATGAACTACTTCATGTAAACACTCCGAGTCTTGCGACATTACGCAAAGAATGTCATAAGCATGAAGCGTTCTATTCGAATTACCTTTCCAAGCCAATTTCTCGACCAATTAAACCACAACGAGTAGTCAACGAACTAGTCCATGAAGATACAACAAAGACGGATCTTACGCAGAATCTGATAGAAACTGGGGACATAAATGCTATACATTCTCCGGAAAAGTTGATTTGCTGGAACTGCGAGGAAAAGGGACACAGATATCAAGAATGTTTAAAAGCTCGTCGTGTATTTTGTTACGGCTGTGGTGCCGTTGACACTTACAAAGCCACTTGTAGAAAGTGTAACCCTGTTGCGGAAAACTCTCCGGAGGACCTTCGTCGTCTTTTAAACGCGAATGTCCGTCGTCAATAGCCTCGGATCCAGACTTAAATAAAGATACCTTAACACCTGATTCTACCTTCACACCCGACTTATCAAAACCGTATCAGACAAAACTTAAGCCTTACCAGAGAGACTAAGAAACCTATGGACTCAGCGACGCTCGCTAAATAAGCACCGTGTTTCAGCAATTGATCATCGATCAAACGATGTGCGGCCGTTCACGAATTTGGAAATATTCAATCAGCATTACTTAGCCTTGTTAGATAGTGGGGCTACGAAAAGCGTGATTGGTGGGAGCTTAGCGAATAAAATTCTCGATACGAAAATTGACTTTAACAAAATAAAAGGTGATGTGAGAACCGCAGACGGACAAAAACAACATGTTGTAGGTTCCATTTCAATTCCTATCGTTTATAACTCCATTGCAAATAATTTCGAATTCTTAATTGTCCCGTCTATCAAGGAAAACGTTCTCTGTGGAATAGATTTCTGGAGAGCATTTGGCATTTCAGTACATTATTCGAATACCCTGAATTCAGTGGAGTTCGAAGAAGTTGATTCGAACCAGTTGTCGTTATCACTAGCCCAAAAGACTCGCTTACAATCAGTAATCACCTCTTTTCCTTCATTTGAAAGTGATGGTCTAGGAAAGACTACTCTTGTAGAACATATCATCGATACTGGGGATGCCAAGCCCATAAAACAGAGGTTTTATCCGTTATCACCAGCAAGGGAAAAATTGTTGTGCGAAGAAGAAGATAGTGTAAAAAGAGCACTCTTTAAATGAAAAAGACAGCACGTCAGTGCTGTTTAGTATCTTGGTTCAGAATGAATTTATTCAGTTTTTATAATGTTCGCTTAGCCTATGGATATACATATATACTTATGCTGTTATTCGTTAACAGCTACAAAGAGAGGGAGAGTGAGTAGCTCGCATATGCCTGTATTAGTGAGCATATATATTGCTCACGGAATGCGCTCAGACGGAGCGTGGGATATGCAGCATAAGCATAAACGGTCAGCTAGTGAGGCTAGTGAACCGCGCTGCGTAATATGAGACTGAGCCAATACATAATGTGGCTCTGGGCTCGTTTACTATATTATTGTTATTGTATGCAACAAAGTGCTGCATACTTTATATTTAAGTACAGGGTATTCTGTAAGGGCATATACGCACTACACCTCCCCTTTTAGAGAAATAACGTAACATTATGAATGTGTAGTTATTAAATGAACTTAATTATTGAGGTTTTCTTTTTTTTTGTAAAAAATTGAAAAATTTTTTTTGTATATAATAAGAAATTTAAAATGTTGGAGTATAAAAATACAAAATTATTAAAGGTATAAAAAATTTATAATTCGTTTATTTGTAAAAAAATTTTTTTTTTTCATTCGGTTGATCAGCCGTCATATATTTTTATTTTATTTTAATTTTTTTTTTTTTGAGTTCGAATTCATAAAGCGAATTTTGGATTATTAAGAATTAAAAATTTTTAATCTATTTTTATGAACTTTTTGTTTTTTATCTTTACTATCTTTAATAAGAATGTTGTCATTTTCTTCTATTTTCTCTACTATATATGGTCCTAAATATACTGGGTCTAATTTGTGCCCTGTTTCGTTTCTTATAAGTACTTTGTCTCCTACTTTTAATTCAAAGTTTTTTGTTTTTTCGTCGTATGCTAATTTCCTATAAGCCTTGGCTTTTTCTAACATAATTCTAGCTCTTTTGTATGCTATTTCTAATCTTAACTTTATTTCCTTAGAATAGTCATCTAAATTATAAATAGGATCTATGTAATTAGTTTTGTTTAAATCTATGAACTGTTTCGGCAGTCTGCCAAATACTAGTTCGTATGGACAATACTCATGCGTTGCTGATGGTGTCGTGTTGAAGCAATAAGTGAAATATTGAATCCAGACATCCCAATCAGATTTGTCTGCAGAGATGTATGAACGAATGTATTCATTAAAAGTTCGATGACTTCGTTCGATTGTCCCTAATGTTTGATGATGATATGCAGTAGAGGTGAGATTCTTGATCTTCAAATACTTGCATAAATCAGTTAAAATCTGGTTTTTATACTCTGTTCCCATGTCCGAGATGAACGTCTTCATTGGACCAAACTTGAGTATGAAATTTTCGAATATAGCTTTTGCGACATTATTTGCGCTTTTGCTTTTTATTGGAATGGCTACTAAATATTTTGTAAGGTCACATATTAATGTGACTATGTATTCATTACCATTTTCCGATTTGGGTAGCGGACCAACTGTATCCACTATCACTATATCGAAAGCATTCACAGGTGTTTCTGTGAGAGTCAGAGGAGTTTTTGTATGCGTATTTGTTTTAGACATTTGGCATTTTTGACATCTACGTACGTACTCTTTTATATGACGCGTCATATTTTTCCAGTAGTAGTGTCTTTTTATTTTCGCTAACGTTCTTGTTATGCCGCTATGACCTCCTTGAATTGGGTCGTCATGGTATGTAGACAATATTTGTTGTATCTCTTTTTCATCTTTTATTTGGGTCACCGGCTGGAGTAGCGCTACTCTTAAAGATTTTAATATTTTATTGCCCAGATTTTTAAAAGAATCTATTGAAACTGATTCAAAGATCTTTTCGCTCGGTGCCACCTTGAGTTGGCTGATTTTTAATATACCGGCCTCTTTTTCGACTCACTACTTTTCGTACTTCATCATTTGTAATGACTTCATGTACGTTGGGCTTAGATACATTTTTTTGACTTTGCCTTGGCAGAAGTTCATAATTTTCTACTGTACAGTTTTTATTTTGTCTACTTTGTCGCCTGGTAGTGACTTTCAGGACTTTATGTTGCATATCTTTGAGTTCTTTTATATTAATACGCGAAAGTGCGTCTGCTACAAAATTATCTTTCCCCTTTAGGTATTCTACTGTGAAATCGTATTCTTCAAGCTCTAGCCGCATGCGAGTTAATTTAGAACTGGGATTAGTCATAGAAAAAAGATAAGTCAATGGTCTGTGATCCGTTTTAATAGTAAAGTGCTTGCCATAAATATATGGTCTAAAATGGGTAATTGCCCAGTGAATTGCCGCTAACTCTTGTTCTGTTGTGCTCTTATTGCTTTCCCCTTTTGTAAATGAACGAGATGCATAAGCTATTGGGAGCTGAATTCCGTCACGGTTCTGAGTTAGAACTGCTCCGCAAGCTTGTTTACTGGCATCTGTTATAATGCAAAATTCTTTGCGAAAATCAGGATATTGTAATAATGTGGGGTGCATAAGCTTTTCTTTAAGGTATTGGAATGCGTTTTGGCATTCACTTGACCATTCAAAAGGAACATTCTTTTTACATAATCTAGTTATGTGCCGTGAATAATCGGCGAAGTTTTTTATAAATCGACGATAATAATTGCAGAATGCTACAAATCGTCTCGCGCTGTCCGCATCATGAGGGACAGGATAATTTTTGATGACGTCGAATTTCTTGTCATCTGGCAATACTCCTTTGTCAGTGCATTTGTGACCTAAGAATGTCACTTCATGCATGAAAAATGAACATTTTTCTGGATGCAACTTTAGGTTATATTTCCTACATACATTAAAAACATCAGTTAAGTTTTTAATCATGTGTTTTTCGGAACATCCTATCACCATTAAGTCATCCATATAAAGGAATGCCTGAGAGGGTTCTAAACCCGAGAATGCTATAGTCATCATTCTCTGAAATGAATTTGGTGCTATTTTAAGACCAAATGGTAATCGCGTGAAGCGATATGAGCCATTGCTCGTTGAAAAAGATGTTATATTTCTTGAATTTTCTTCAAGTTCAATTTGGTGGAAACCTGACAAGGCATGAAAAGTATTTAGCTCTGCCCAGTTGGTCTAGAATATCATCAATTCTGGGGAGCGGGAATTTATCAGACAGTAGTTTTTTGTTGATTTGGCGATAGTCAATTACTAATCGCCATTTCTTCTCTTCCGAATTTGGTAATGATTTTTTCGGAACTAACAAGAGTGGGCTGTTATTCTAGTTCTTTAACGTGGCTATGCGGGCTTCTGTAGTTTTTAATATAAATGGGTTCATCATCTTTAAGTCTTAATGTTTGTTTATAGAAATTATTTGTCGCTATTGGTTCGGTTTCCTGTCCGAACACATCACTATACTTGGTGCATAATTCTGTTAGTTGACTTTTGAATTGTTCTGGAAAATTTTTCTTTAATTTTGAAAGTACTTGTTCGCTTCTATTTTCTGGATTAGTGTTATGAATGTCGTAATCTGTTAAATTTTCATATTGGATTTTGTTTACTTTGACCAATTGGTCGAAATTAGTTGTGTTTAGAAGGCGAATGTATACATGTTTGGATGCTGCTATTGTGTTTGCAACATAAATTCCATTATGTATTTCTTGATTAGGAACAAATATATAATCATTTACTGTATTAATGTCTATTTTTCGAATTACTTGGGATCTGGCTGGCAAGAGAACTGTATTATTGCCAGCACTATATGTTATCGGAACATAAATTGGATAATTTAAATTTTGAGGTCTAATTTTAAACCAGTTTTCACTTGGTTTGAAATCTAATTGACAATTGAATTTTTTTATAAAATCAATGCCTATTATTCCATCACACGGTATTGAAAAATCGGAATCTACTAAATGAAATTCGTGTGGAATAATATATTTTGTTGTTTGAAGTTCTATTGAAGTTGTTCCTTGAGATTTTATTACACCTTGGCCTATGCCTTGGATGTTTATAATTTTTTCTTCTTGAATTTTAAAATTGTCCGAATTTATTTTTAAAAGTGAGATATCTGCACCTGTATCTATTAGGAATGTGAGTTTATTTTCAGTTGAATGATTATAAAAAGTGACAAATATATTAAGACTGTAATTGATGGAATGAACTTTTACATTTACTGGTTGTTTCCTAAAGGGTTCTGAGAGTTTTCCGGCGTATTTTGCGCCATTCTCACATTGTTACTATTATAACCTTGGTTGGAGTTACCTCGGCCTCTTCCTCTATTTTGGCATCGTCTTCCTCCACGGTTATTGTAATTATTGTTATTGTTGTTACCGCCTCGGTTATAATTGTTGTGGTTGTAATTTCTGCCACGATTATAACCTCGGCCTCCTCTATTATTATTGTTTGCACCTCGTCGATAATACAGGACAGTGTTACTTTGACCTGTTATCTCCGTGCAGCTATTAACAAATTTGGAGACTGCATCATTCATATTTATGAATGTGCCTGCCTGCATGATAAGTTTTACCTTATCAATTGAACAATTTTGGGTCATAGCTTTTACAGCTGTTGTAGTGCTGTATTTGTTTGCTAGTGATTGGCTTAGACCTTCACTGATATAGGCGGCTTCAAGGGCCTTTGCCAGTTTTTCCACCTCTTGGGTGTATTGGTTAGCAGTTTTATTTTTCTGTTGCAAATTAAGAAGCTTAGCAGATACAACTTCTACCGATTCTCCTTTTACTGCATTTGATAGTTGCGTAATGATTGCAGCAATTGTCTGCTCATTACTTATTAAATTTCTCGCATGGCCTTTTAGCTTTGTTTTTATACGGCTTATGGCCGTTAGCTCATGTGTGCCTTTTAAGGTTTCTAATAGATTCAAAGAATCTAGAAAACTTTGTAGATTTTCCGGCTTACCGTCAAACTCTGGTATCAGAGATGTGGCTAGCTTGATAAATTCTACAACTGTTTGTGCCATGTTTACTAATTTTGTATCTTCTATTTGGTCGTTTGTCAGTAGTGACTTATCAAATGTTACCGGTGTATTTAACACCGATGGTAGATAAAGCTGGAGATCATACTTTTTTATTTAAGTTTACCAGATTATCCCTTAGACGCTGTAAAACGTCTGAAGTTTGGACTCTGTGTAAACTTGTCAGTTTATTTTGACACTCGGTAACTAGACTCCTGATTTCATTGTACTCATATACAAGGATCTCAGTATGTTTAATTATGGTGGGTCTTAAAACTGGTGCGCTTTTATTAAGGCACTTGTATGATTTATCGAAATTTTCCCTATGCCGCTTTATCTTTTCTACTATTTGGGACCAGTCCATGTAACCTTCCGCTACTTAAATATTTTATTTAAGCAGTGGCTTAGACCTTGTCTAAGTCGTTGGCTCGACTCATGTAACGCTTCCTCAGTGATTTTTTATGAAGAAGATAAATCTTCAGAAGTATGTTTACTGAGGCTATTACAACGAGTATTATTAGCAGTATGTTTGTTAACTGCACATGGGGAGTGGTGTCTACGACTTCTACTACGTTAACTACATTGGCAGTGTTATCATCTGCCTTTGATTGTTTTCCCCCCATATTCCTATATAAATACTTTTCCTTTTTTTTTTTTTATTTGACTACTACCTATGCAGACGTACTAAGACAATTGTTGTCTGCCCTAGAATCGGATGCTCGTCAATAATTGTTTTTATTTTGACGTAGGGTAGTGTAGACAAGATTATTCCGCTCTCTATTTTAGAACATGAATAGAGTGGACTTGTCACTGTGCCGAATGTTTCTATATATTCGTATTCGAACTCATATACTGATATGAATTCTCTATGCCTTTGCAAAATTTGTATGGCTCGCATACGAAAGTCTGTATAGTCGTTATATACTTTGTTAATCGTGTCCTCGATCATGCTAATTCTTGATCATAATTTTGAATTACCTAATGAGACAAACGGAGCACTTATATCTTTATATTCCAACTGAACGAATTATTACTTTTAAATTTCCTCTTTTCAATTTAAAATTCTTGTATATTCTCAAAGTTTAGTAATGTTTTTGTACTTATGTACAATTAGATATATATATATTTTTTTTTGGTTTAATTTAGGCAGAAGACCATTTTTTTTTTTTGTTGTTAAGCCTTTTGTTTCTTTTAATATTAATATTCATACATAATATGGGATCATACATAAAATTAAAAGGAATTATCTTAAAAAAATTTACAAATGCGTAATGTTAAATTTGTTTTCGTTTACTTTTACAAGACAAGTTGTTGTTTGTATCGTTCATTTTGAGGTTTTATTTCATATAATTGTTGAATTTGATGCTTTTATTGTTAACAAGTAGGGTTTTGTTTTGCTTTTTTTGTTTTCTGCTTAAAACGCATCTTAAAATTTTTTTTTTTTACAATCTGTATTTTTCCTACCTATTGTTTCGAATGGCTGTACGGGCCAAACGTCTTGCCGGTCGACTCAATTGTCGTCGGGCATTACAATTTTTAAATTTTATTTATTACTATTTAGCTTAATATGTTGGGCCTGCCGGTACTGTTGTTCTTCTTCTTCTTCCCACGTAGGCATAAGGGGCAGTTTGCCTCTCATGCAACTCGTCTTAGTTGCTTAGTATTCCCTCGTAGGCATAAGCGGCGGTTTGCCTCTCATGCTTTGGTTGACTCTGCTTCCTTAGTGCGGCAGGTGCCCTCGCAATGGGGGCTGTGGAGGGGGCCCTCACAATCTGGTGGGCATCTGCGTGGGCGTGCTGGTATCTGTCTTGGCGGTGGACGATGATTCTTTGTTAGATTTTTTTTTATATTTATAGCTGAGGGACAGGGCTCGCTCTTTGATTTTAATAACGACTCGAGATGTTCGAGTTCGTCATTTAGTTTCACTGCAGTGTCCCATGGGAGGGGATTTTTGCATTTATAAAGGAGTCTTACGATTTCAGACTTTCTTCGTCTGATTCGCTCCTTAATGCCACTGCGTCTTGGCTTATTTTTTGCCTTAGAGCTCATGCCCTGTACTCACTCAGTATATTATTGTTTTTTTTTTTTATTTTGTGTCCAGCTCCAGTCCAGCTCCAAGCTCCGGCCGCCTGAGTGTGGGTGACATCGGTTTCGCGCCAGAGCTGGGTAACGGTCTTGGCTGTTGCTGCTGCCGCTGCTGCACCTCCGGTTTCCAATTTTATATTTTTTATTTATGTACTATTACTTTTTAACATGTTCGTGACACTTGTCACGGTCGCTATGTAAAAAGAGCACTCTTTAAATGAAAAAGACAGCACGTCAGTGCTGTTTAGTATCTTGGTTCAGAATGAATTTATTCAGTTTTTATAATGTTCGCTTAGCCTATGGATATACATATATACTTATGCTGTTATTCGTTAACAGCTACAAAGAGAGGGAGAGTGAGTAGCTCGAATATGCCTGTATTAGTGAGCATATATATTGCTCACGGAATGCGCTCAGACGGAGCGTGGGATATGCAGCATAAGCATAAACGGTCAGCTAGTGAGGCTAGTGAACCGCGCTGCGTAATATGAGACCGAGCCAATACATAATGTGGCTCTGGGCTCGTTTACTATGTTATTGTTATTGTATGCAACAAAGTGCTGCATACTTTATATTTAAGTACAGGGTATTCTGTAAGGGCATATACGCACTACAATAGGATGATCAAACTTGGTGTCATTGAAGAAGCTCCATATTCCGCATGGTCATCTCCCGCGATATTGATTGTTAAGCCTGGAAAAGTCCGATTTTGTTTAGACTGCCGCAAGGTGAATGAAGTGACCAGTAAGGATGCTTATCCGATACCAAATGTAGATGGCTTGATAAGTAGACTTCCTCCTGTACATTGTGTGTCGAAAATCGATTTAAAAGATGCCTTTTGGAAAAAAATGGCTGGGATGAATCATCGCGGGCAAAAACAGCATTCACTATCCCGAAAAGGCCGTTATATCAATTTAAGCGGATGCCATTTGGATTGTGAAATGCACCGCAGACCATGAGCATTAAATTCATTTGGCTGAAATCGCCGCACGATTGCGTAGGGCAGGTTTGACCATTAATATCCGTAAAAGTAATTTTTGTCTAACAAAAGTCGAATATCTTGGCTACATCGTAGGTGAAGGCACCTTGCAGCCTAATCCGGCTAAAGTTGAAGCAGTGGCAGATTTTCCAGTGCCGTCAACAAAAAGACAGCTGAGACGATTCCTAGGAATGACCGGTTGGTATCAACGGTTTATCCCTCACTACTCGTCGAATATCTTTCACCTCACAGAATTGTTGAAGGGCACGTCATTTGCTTGGAATGATGATGCTCAAATATCGGTTGAAGAAATCAAAAGGAAATTATCCTCAGCACCGTTCTTGATAAACGCAAACTATGAGAAGCCGTTTATAGTCCAATGCGATGCTTCCATGCATGGTGTAGGCGGTCTATTAGCCCAATGTGATGAGTCAGGAATCGAGCGACCCATCGCATACATGTCGAAAAAACTAAATAAAGCGCAGCGAAATTATTCCGTTACGGAACTCGAATGTCTTGCCGTTGTATTGGCTGTAAGAAAATTTCGCATGTACATCGAAGGACACGATTTTAAAGTCGTGACTGATCATGCTAGTTTACGTTGGCTAATGAATCAAAAAGATCTAAGTGGTAGACTAGCTAGATGGTCATTCAAATTGCAAGGATATAATTTTTCTATCGAACATCGGGTAGTGAGAATATGGTCGCAGACACGCTTTCCCGTGCCTTTGAGCCAGCTGCGTTGGACCTAGAAGTATACCCTGAAATCGATTTGTCTTCGGGCGCATTTCGATCCAACGAATACTGCCGGCTAAAAGATAATATTATTCGTTCCAACTTGCCAGATTTACGAGTTGTAGATGATTATATATATTTCCGAAATGAATGCTCAGCTAGTAGTTTAGACGAGAACATGAAGGGCTGGAAATTATTTGTGCCGTCTGAATTACGCTTAAATGTTATGAAAGCAGCACATGATCAACCAACATCCGCGCATTGTGGGATGGCCAAATGTTTGGAATGTATTCGCAGACATTTGTACTGGCCGAACATGGTGGTTGACGTACGCGAGTACATACGCCACTGCGAGTTCTGTCAAACGTCGAAAGTTCCTAATCGATGCCTCAAGCCGACCATGGGAAACCAAGTGGTCAGCGAAAGGCCTTTCCAAAAGTTATATGTCGACTTTGTTGGTCCGTACCCACCATCAAAAAAACGACACATTGGTATATTCGTCATTCTGGATCACTACTCAAAGTTCACATTTCTCAAGCCCATAAAAAGGCTCAATGCCAAAGTAGTGGTAGATATACTGCAAGAAGATATATTTGACTGTTTTGGAGTACCCGAGATAATAGTGAGTGACAATAGCACTCAATTTAAAAGCCTGGAATTCTCCTCTCTCTTGTCGAAGTACGGCATACAGCATATGTGTACCGGTGTATACTCGCCACAGGCAAACGCGGTGGAAAGAGTTAATCGTTCGATTAATGCTGATTTGCGCACATATATTCGGTCCGACCAAAGCCTATGGGATGTGTACATTAGTAGTATAAATAGTTCCTTACGAAACACCATACACCAGTCTATTGGAATTTCTCCATACTTCGTTGTGTTTGGGCAAAATATGATTAAGCACGGCAATGATTACAAGTTGCTCAAAAGCCTGAACATGCTGAATGAAGGGCAATTAAAACTCGATCGAGCAGACGAATTTCCCTTAATACGTTCTAATATTCAAAAACACATGGATATGGCATATGAAAAGAATTTGCGAACATATAACTTACGCACACGCCCTCGTTCTTTTGAAGTCGGTCAAATAGTAATAAAACGCAACTTAGTTTTAAGCAATTTGGCTAAGCATTTCAACGCAAAACTTGCACCAGTTGGAACTAAAGCACGTATCAAACGAAAAATTGGTAATTGTATATATTTGTTAGAAGACCTCAAGGGAAAAGAACTTGGTCATTAGCATGCTAAAGACTTTTGGGAATGTAAGTAATCACCCCTTTTTCAGCTTTTATCTCAGTATTAGTTAATCCTTTCGATTAAACCTGCGTTGTGATGGAGCGATAAGTTTTATTTTTGTAAATGTAAATATACATTACCATTGGCATGATCAGCTGATCGCAATCAACTTCAATGGGCAGCATTGCACCATAACATTTATGCAATTACATATGATCAGCGTATGTTAATAACATAACTAGAGTGACCATGACCTATGTTAATGACGCCGTTGCGAATGAAAATATCGTATTTGGCTCTTTTGGTTTTGGCGTGGCGTCATTCTTTTTCCATTTCAATCGCCAACGAGTACAGTCGCTTTAGATTGCTGTAAAAATTATAAAGTTCAATTTTTCACGTGGGCGTGATAAACCCACGTGTATCGGCACTCAAGCTCGAAGAAAAAAAAATCCCAAGTCCCTGGGAAAGAAAAACAAAGGTAAATATAGACATCATGCGCTCCCGAGCGCTTGGCTATAACCTTTCACCGGAATAAAGAAAAATTCCAGAATTCGGACTTCACTAAGGGATCGTTACTGGAGTCGAGGGGTGCCATTCCTGTGTGTGGAAGTCGTAGGAAGGTGCAGGGTAAATTGCGGCGCCGCGTTATTGCGTGCCAAAAACAAAAATTACGCATAACGCGTACTCCTTGCCAAAGCCAAAGCCAAAGCCCAAAGCACCAAATAGCGACAATCTACACTGGTAGCAGGCAGCGAATTTCCTCTCAGTTTCGGCAGATAAGCTTTGAACCTCGCTAACCAATAGTTCTTGCTGCACGCACAGGCTGACCAACGTGACCACGTGTTCGACCCATCGATTCCCGGACATTCTTGAGCGCAGATCTGGTGGATAGCTAACCAGTGCGCACCCTCACTCGGATTTACAACATCGGATATAATTGTTAAACGGCATACTGGCCGTAGGTATAAGCAAAGGGCATAAGTACACATGAAATTTAAATTGCAATTCTTTCCGTTTTATATCGCTGACATTGTCTTTCGATCCTGATTTAGCATGTATATGTCGCTGACTATATTTCTACGTTACACAGTTCAATTAAGATTCCACAGCACATCATCGTCGTCAACAGGCCTGCTGACATCGTTGGATTATACTAAAGTAGTGAGTACTGTGTGAAAGATCAAAAGGTAATAAGTCAACTTATCGAATTGTACATATTGTTTAAATCGCGGTTATAGTCAGCGGGTGTACTCCTAATCAGCCTTCGTACTTACAAGTAATTTTTGTGGATCATTCAGATCAGCAGTGATTTAACTTAGTATTAGTTTCGAAGTGTAATCTCATTCACATATGTTTTTGCCCAGATTGAGTTTAGTTTTATAAAGAGTAAAAACGTTGTTCTTTTCACGTAATGTATAATGAAGTACGATCATGAATTTAAATTCTCTTTGAATACAATTATTTGCTAAAATGAAATCTTAATTTCTTTTTGGGCACCTTAGGTAAATAATATCGCATATAAAGGGTAGTTGCAATGACAACCGCAGATGCAGCTACAGGTAGGGTGGGTGAAGACCGAGGGTAGCCAACATCTTAGCTCCTCGGCTCTATATGATATATTCTGCCTGCAGACCGTAGTCGCTCCTTATATATCGTGGTATTCCGTCATACCTTAACTCTGTCTACTTTTTTTCTATATTATACTTGACGCGTCGAGTGTGTTAGGGAGCAAAAGAACCCACGCCCCTTCCCTGAGCACGGTTGGAACCCGTAGACGGAGTACGCTCCCAATGCACAACACGAGTGTTAGGCGAGACGCGCCCAGCGTAGCAGGAGATAAAGAAATAGAATTGCCAAGGCGATCTATAGAAAAAGCTTCAAAGGCCAACGTATATGAAGTCATCAACAATGGCGAAGTAAGTAAGGTAGTAATCTTGCAAGTACAAAATATGCTATGTTTCTTTAAACATGGAAAAAAAATTACTGCAGGATATGATGTTAGCGATTTGTATACTAATGGAATTCTTCATTCAGTTCTTCCAAAGGCTTGAAATGCAAGCCGGTATTTATCAAATCAGCCAACTCAAAGTGGCACCGTGGGAAAATACCTTTTTACAAGTTTCAATTGATAGTTTCAAAAAAATGGGCAATAAAATATTGACAACATTAAGAATAGCGCCACTCAACCCGGTGACCTTAATAGAACAAGAAAAAGGAGCTATATTGTCTACATTACATGATGATCCAATACAAGGAGGTCACACAGGCATTACAAAAACTTTGGCCAAGGTCAAAAGATATTCTTTTTGGAAGGCTATGACTCGATATATTACTGAGTATGTAAAAAGATGTCAAAAATGCCAAAAATCAAAAGTGACATCACACACAAAAGCTTCATTAACAATTATGAAAACCCCTATCAATGCTTTCGATAGAGTAATAGTAGGCACGATCGTTCCACTACCAAAATCAGAGCAAGGCAATGAATATGCAGTTATACTGATATGTGACTTCACAAAATATCTTGTTTCCATACCTACTCCAAACATAAGTGCAAAAGTTGTAGAATTACGGTCGTGAAGACGTGTATTACGGACATGGGTACAGAATATAAAAATTCGGTTATAGAAGATTTATGTAAGTACCTTGGTATTAAAAAAATTATTTCTACGGCACACCACCACCAGACGTTAGGAACAGTTGAGCGAAGTCATAGAACATTAATCGAATTCATTCGTTCTTATACATCAGTTGATAAAACTGATTTGTATATTGCTTTAATACAACACCATCCACAACGCATGACTACTGTCGGTTGGAATTAATTTTTAGTAAGAAAGCTAATATTAACAAGGCATTTAATAGTGTAAATGAGCACATTAAGCCTCTATATAATATTGAAGATTACGCTAAGGAAAAAAAGCAGAAAAATAAACTTATATATGATAAGAAAGTAAATGACATAGAACTAAAAATAGGAGATAAAGTTTTATTATGAAACGAAACAGGTCATAAGCTAGATTTTAAATACATAAGACCATATAAAATAGAAAAAATAGAAGAAAACGATAATATCATAATATCAGAAGTTAAAAACAAAAGACAAAAAGTAAATAAGGATAGACTAAAAACTCTTATTTCATAAAGATGTAGTGTGGCCATACATAAGTGATAATTAGCATTGGTATATACGTAAAGCTTCAACACAATAAAATTGTAAATATATAAACAGAAAAGAACAAGAAAAAGTTATATCATTAAATTATTTATTAGTTTATCAATTATTTCATATAAAAAGGAAAGAAATTTAAATTGAATTTTCAGTACATTCAAAAATATATTCGCACAAACAAATATAAAAAGAAAACAAGTAAGAGGTTCTAGTCGGGAGCTCCCTACTAGGGAATACCCTGAACCCTCCCATTCCAACACCAAGTGCAGTTCGCGCATCGCGCTCGTTTGAAGTAATAAAGATAAATTAAAAAAAAAAAAAAGTTCCCTTGGCAGGATTCGAACTCGCAACTGACCGTATTACTTGCTGACGACTCTACTCAACAGACAAACCAGAAAAAAAAAACAAAAAAAAAATTCGAACTCGCGACAGACCGCAACACTTGCTATGCCTCTACTCAACAGCCACACCAGTAATTAAGTATCATTGAGAAAAAAACGAACTAAAATAGCATTATAGAAAAAAGTCGCAATTACAATGCTGTTAGAATGCGATAGAATGCGAAGCAGACGCGCATGAATGTGTGTGTGTACACAAATTCTTCATGTTTTCGCTAGCTGTGCCATCCAATTGCCCAGTTACATATAACTTTGGTTTTCTCTTAACCGATCTTAATGATATTTTCTACAGTATATATTATTGTACCATAGAATATTTGTGTATTCTCAAAAAGTCAATTGCATTAAAATTGTGGCTTAGATTGGTTGGCAAAATAAGTTGGGTTATTAACTTGATTTATAGCTGTGCAGTGTTAGAGGGGAGGTGGCGATATGTATAAAATGAAAGATACTTGACATATACATATATAATATTCTAGAAGCAACATATCATGTTTGGTGACTCTAGCTCTTATTATTTACCCAATTTGCTCAAAAAACAGGATGTCGATATCTTTTTATCGATTGCTTGGAAACGGAGTAAGTTATCGATTATCGGAAACAAACTCGATCTGCGCAGGCACTAGGAGCACCTACATCTAAAATTTCAAGTCTCTAGCTCTTATAGGTTCTGAGATCCTTGCGTTCATACATACGAACAGACGGACGGAAGGACAGACGGACGGACAGACAGACGGACATGGCTAGATCGACTCGGCTTTTGATGCTGATCAAGAATATATATACTTTATGGAGTCGGAGATGCTTCCTTCTGCCTGTTACATTTGCACAAATACAATTTACGCTTTTTACCCATTTTAATGGGTTCAGGGTATAAAAAGACCCTAATTAAACACAATAGTTTATGACCGCTGCTTGCGATAAAGCATTGACAGCAGACCTAAAGTAAGACATTCTGTTCGTATACCTAGGATTCGTAAGAAATCTCCGAAGCAAAGCTGCGGAAGCTCGCGGCGAAGTTGAGCGGCCGAGGCAAGCGCACGGCTCGCTAGCGAGCGTGTCGGCACTTTTGCTGAGACCTTCACAGTAAGTAGACGTGTGTCGGAGTAGCAGAGCGGGAACATAACCCCAAAAATGTGTAGCGGAGCGCTAGGGCTCCAGGCAGTGCGGCCAAGTTTTACTCGAAAGAAGTTGCTAACCGTTGTCATCTTTTATTAACCTTCACCTCGGGTACCGTGGCTAGCCGGTACTCAACATAACTTCCCCTACCTAACTTAAAGCGTAGTATCGAGAGGCGAGGCTTCATTACGTCGCTCGACATAGCCCTTTCCTAATCTAAAGCATAGTATCGAGAGACGAGGCTTCATTCCGTGGCTCACCATAACACCCCGTTTCCTAACCTAAAGTGTAGGGTATCGAGAGAGACGAGGCTTCGTTACGTCGCTCACGATACCTTCCCAGCGGTAGTTCCCCTAAACCCTCTACTCCAGCAACTAACAAATGTCTTGTAGGCTTGCTGAACTTGGAGACCGAGATTTGTACCCCGGCCAGTAGCTTCCTTACAAGTGGCGCCCGAGCAGGGACCAGAGGCGTTTAGTGGCGTGGCATGTTTGCGGATTAAAGCCCCGCAAATATGCCCAAATAAGAGTTTTACAACAAAAAAGGGGTTGCCTATAGGGTATTTTTGAGTCGGGCATACCCTAGAATGTATGTGCCCTAGCAGAGGATAAGTGAAGGGAAGACAGCACATATGGGTAAAATGCAAATATAGAGTATTAGATCATCCAGCATAACCTAGCAAGTGCATTTCAAACCCTATGTTAGGTGACAAAAATTAACACCTGCAAGATTTAGGCAGCAAAAAAAATGTGTGCACAGGGGAGCCCACAAAGCGGAGAGTAAAAATATAACGGTCGGTCGAAAAATGTACAGCGCGCGCTCCGTAGGCGGGCGACGTCGAAACCACGCTTGCACAAGTGTGCACACGCGCCGCAGTCGACGTCGGCGTCGAAGGGCCGTTAAGGCGTCGCGACTATACAGTGGGACGAATTCAGTCCACGCGCGGTGAAAACTGAATTCGTCAGTACTGTTGGGGAGAGCAGTGTGAGCGGGTGTGTTAAAGAATAAAAGTGAACGATAAGAACAGATAAGTGAGAAACAGCAAAACAGTATATGAACAAGGATTAAAGTGAATAATTTTGTTTATTATTTTTTTCTGTGAAATAAACGGAAAAAAATGACTCAGAAACAACGGAAAAAATAAATAAATAAAAATATAAACATAAATAAACGAAAACGAAAAACATAAATAAACGAAAAGGAAAAAATGGTCTGCTGAAAAGACACGAGCACGAGAACTGCCCAGACAAAAAAAAAACAAATCGAGCGAAAGTCTGCAAGAGAGAGAAGTCGAGCCTAGAATGAGTAGTAAAAGCTCAGAATGGAGTCAGGTGAGTGCCAAAATCCGGGTGTAGACGTGCGCTGGATCCACCAGCGACGCAAGGATGAATTGGTAGCGATCGCCCACGAGTTCGAGCTGGATAAGAAAGGGTGCGTGGAGGAGTTGCGTAAGCGGCTATCCACTTTCGTGCAAGATGGCGGCCATGCATCCGACATTTGGGCTCGGCTTGCCGAGCTAGAGTCTCAGACCGCCAAAACATTGGAACCGCCTTCCTGGGGCGCCTAACCCGACGTTGGCGGTCGGCCGCGTCAGAAATCGGAACCAGACTTGAGGAGCTCGCAACTATACGAGGGTCTGCAGATTCCAACCCCGCGAGCGCGCCATTACGTATGGTATAGCCCTCGATCGGTTGCCTCGGGCCATGAGCGAAGTATTCTGCGATCGCGCCGCTCGTTGGTTTTTGAGTAGCGGACTAAGGGATGGGGCATGGTCAGTGTTTAGGAGGGGCTTCTTAGAGTTCTTTCTACCACCGCGCTACTTTGAGAGGCTGGAGGACGAAATCCGGTCCCGCCGACAGCGCGTGGGGGAGGAATTTAAAGAATACTTAATAGAGCTGAGGACTTTGATGCACCATGCCAGATATGAGCCGGCGCAGGAGTTGCACCGGATATATGAAAATGCGGCCCCGGATACAAGCTTTACGTACGGCGGCAAGATTTTTCCACCCTGTCCCAGCTGACCCGGCTGGCTGTGGAGTACGAGACAGTGACAAGGCAGAGAACGGAATACTCGGGGAGCAGGTCAGGGAATCAGATGGTCACGAGTTCGAGTAGCGCAGAGTGGGCAAGGACGGTAGAGCCCCCGGGGGGACACCTCAACCCATTCCGGTCTACTCCCATCAAAACCGGAGCAACCGTTGTGGAGAGACAGGTCTCCGCCCCGCCGCCAACGGCCTCTGCGGAAGTCGCTCATCAAATGATGAGCCAAGAGGCCGGAACCGGGTATGATCCACGACGAGCATGTCGTAGGTGCGCGCAGGAGGGGCACTTCGCCAGAGAATGCACCAACGCACCCGTCTTGTTCTGTTGGGTATGTGGGAACCGGGGCAAGATTAGCCAGAATTGTTGTCGCCGCACGGAGGCGGGAGACGGGCGACGGCGCCACCCAGGCCAGGATTGGGTCGGCGCCAACACACACGGGACTCGGAAATATAACACCCACTAAAGGCGGACGTCGGCACGGTGGAGATTGGTGGGGGAACGATGCCTGCCACCATCGATACCGGGGCCACTCGCAGCTTCATGAGCGAAGATTGCGTGCGCAAGTGGGCGATTCGGGGAAGAGGGGAGGACGTACAGGCGCGCATTCGGCTGGCAGATGGGTCCACCCTCGAAGTAGGAAAAGCATTGAGGTTAGACGTCGGCCTAGTGGGGAGAGCGATCAGCATGCTGATGCTCATCATACCCTCGATGCTAGACCACGTCATCTTGGGGATGGATTTCTTGGGTGCGATGAGCACCACAATACGCTGCGGCAATGCAAAGCTGCACTTAGAGACGGTGACGGCACCGTTCGTAAGGCCCGGGGCAAGCGAAGAACCGAAAGAGGGCCTCACGCGTCCAGATGCGGGAGTGCCTGCTCGGCAACAGGATGGAGAAGAGATGAGGATGGAACCGAAGAAAGGCCTCCCAGGTCACGAAAAGGGAGCACCTGCTCGGCAACAGAGTAGAGAGAAGTCGAAAGAAGGCCTCACGCGTCAGGGAACGGGAGTGCCCGCTCGGCGACTAAAGGGAAAGGACAAAGAGAAGGAAGTGAGGGAAGAGTATCGCTCGGGGTTGGATCGAGAGCTTGGAGGCGGCGCATAGAGCTGCAAAGGCAGGTCCACTTACTAAATTTAGACTAACACTAACAACGTAGTTAGAAGGGGTTTAGTAGAATGAGAGCCGCATTGTAGGAATAGGTTATTAACAACTAAGTAATAGATAAGCTAGCGAATAAGTTGAATTAACAGATGGACCCAGAAGTAATTTCGATTTCATTGAGCTGAGCCCTTCCCAGGGCCCGACACCAGAAGCCGCCGACACGACCCCCGCCAAGGGCTCGATTTCTATCGAAAGCGATAGGAGGAGGAACCGCCCCGCCACTTCCGCCACACGATTTACTGCCGACGGACCAATATAATGGAACGCTTGGACGGGATGGTCATGTTAATGGCCGTCGAAGTGACGACCATGTTCGTCGAAGCGCCGTTTTCGAGGAATTCGCCGCCGTACGCGGAGGAGCCCCTGTCTCCCCCGTTGGCATCCACTTCGACAATGTCGTCTGAGGGGACGGTCCGGACAGCAACTGACGAGGTGGACACGCAAGCAGACGAGGAGGACCTATTCGCGAGAGTCCAGATCGATGTAGTCGGCGGGAGTGGGAATTCCACCGTCGGCCCCAGAAGTCGAGTCGTCGCCATCGGGGGTAGCATGCGACACCCCAGCAGCCGGCGCAGAACCCTAACAGCTCCGCCGCGGATCGGATACTGCCGAGAAAAGGGGCCCACCGACGCCGGAGCCCACAACGACTCATGAACCCGTAACGGAAGACATACACAAGAAAACGTTATTCCGCCGCCGCAAAGATCCGCAACTACGTGTGCCGCGTTCGCCCCGCGAGCGCCGAGAGGTTCCTTCTCGGCCTGAGGAGGATAACCGTAGTTGCGGAACCGTGGTTACTCCCCCAGGTGGATGTTCCGATCCCTGGGTGTTACCAATAACTGTCTGCCAGTTGGTTGCAGAGAAGCCGCCGATCGGGGATGAGGATGCAATGCCCACCCTTGTGCCCATAATACACGCACAGGCACCTGGCACCTCTTCCCGGGAGGAGTTGGAAGGGACATGGTTCGGCCGGCAGACGTTATGCCGACGCTGGTGCCGCAACACTCGTGGAGATGCCGGTTGCCGCCCACCGGACATATACAGAAGACGCATGGGTCGAGGAGGCGGAAACGGCGAACGCTCCGTCCGCAGAGGACCCCAACACCCCATCCGATAGCGAGTTGTGGGGGGAAGTCGCAGAATTGTTCGACGGAATCGGGTGGGTGGGACACGAGCTTGGAGTCGGTGTTCGACGAAGAAGTGAACCTGGTGGCAGTCCCGCTGGCTGCCAGTCTCGAGTACGCGCCAAGGACTCCTACACCAACAAGGACCGTTAGTAGCCCTGTTTCTGATTTCACCCCCTTAGGGTGGAGGGTGTTTCCCCGTGGGATGCCCCTGTCGGCGGCTTTAGTGGATCTCATCGAGGAGGAAATCACAATCCGCTTGGGCCGATATCGTCGGATCCGTTTCCGGGTGTCAGAAGACACCAAGGAGTACAACGTCACGGTGAACGTAAAAGGCGACGTAACCGTCACCTCCTCGAAGTAAGGGGGGGATGTGAGGCGGCTACGCAGAATGGCCACCCCACAATTCTGTTTTGTAGTTTTATTGTTTTGTTTGTTTTAAGTAGCATAAGTATTAGTAGTAGAAAATGCAAGGAGCCGTTAAATTTATAGTTTATTATTTTGTCAGTTAGAAGTAAAGAAGGCAAGGAGCCGTTTTAACATCAGTATTATTAAGCATTTATTGAAATAAGGAATAGAATAGAATATATTAGAATTTAAACTTAACCGCCGGCCGCCGCAGCAACTATGCGTTGCTGATCGGTTGTTCAACACCGCCCTGGAGAGCGCAGCTTCAATTCGGCGGCAAAGAGCGGCAGCTTCGAAACGAAGCTGCGAAAGCTCGCGTCGAAGTTGAGCGGCCGAGGCAAGCGCACGGCTCGCTAGCGAGCGTGTCGGCACTTTTGCAGAGACCTTCACAGTAAGTAGACGTGTGTCGGAGTAGCAGAGCGGGAACATAACCCCAAAAATGTGTAGCGGAGCGCTAGGGCTCCAGGCAGTGCGGCTAAGTTTTATCGTAAGGAGATAGTAGGGTGGCGTTGAATAATTCTAAGGATAAGATGAAGTGTGAACCGTTGTCATCTTTTATTAACCTTCACCTCGGGTACCGTGGCTAGCCGGTACTCAACATAACTTCCCCTACCTAACTTGAAGCGTAGTATCGAGAGGCGAGGCTTCATTACGTCGCTCGACATAGCCCTTTCCTAATCTAAAGCATAGTATCGAGAGACGAGGCTTCATTCCGTGGCTCACCATAACACCCCCTTTCCTAACCTAAAGTGTGGGGTATCGAGAGAGACGAGGCTTCGTTACGTCGCTCACGATATCTTCCAATAATCGATAATCGATAACTTACTCCGTTTTCAAACAATCAATAAAAATCGATATCGAAATTCTGTTTTTTGAGCAAGTCTTATTATTTTAAGAACTAGAGTCATCAAATTTGACACATACTCCAGTAGTAAGTATCTTTAATTTTATAGCTTTTGCAACCTCCCCGCTACCGCCACATAGCTATAAATCTAGTAAATAAACCAATTTGTATAATTCACCAACTTAGGCCACAATTTAAATGCTATTAACTTTTTGAGAATATACAACTATTTCAAAGTACAGTAAAATCTGATTGCATCAAGATCGGTTAAGAAAGCCAGAAGTTATGTAAGAAAACGTGTAGTTGTATAAATATTAACAGCACACGTGCGGGCGGCAACTAGTGAAAATTTCAAAAATTTCTGTAACAGCATTTTAATTGCGATTGTATTGTTTTGTGTTCTGCTATTTGAATTCTTTTTTTTTCATTCAAATTTAATTGTTGGTGTGGCCGTTGAGTAAAGGCGGCTACAAAAAGTGCGGTCTGTTTCGAGTTCGACTTCTATTAAAGGATCAATTTTTTTTTTGGTAATTTTTTTTTATTACTGCTAAAGCAAAAGGGCTCGCAGTGCAAAGTGCACTTGGTGATTGGAGAAGCGGGTTCAGGAGATCCCCTAGTCGGAAACTCCCGAAAAGCTATAAATTCTGTTAATAACGCAAATTGTATTGCCCACCAATTCAAGCCACAATTAAAATGTAATTTACTTTTTGAGAATACACAAATATTTTATGGTACAATTAGATATTTTGTAAAAAAAATTCATTAAAATCGGTTAAGTTACACACAAAAGTGGTTCTAATTTCAGAACATCATTGCTTAATTGTTATATTTGCTTTGATTAGTCTTCTTTTTCTTTTTATGCCCTGAACCCATTGAAAATGGTTAAAAAGGGTACATTGTTTTTGTGCAAAATGTAAATGTATGTAACAGGCAGCAGAAAGCATCTCCGGCCCTATAAGGTATATATATTCCCGATCAGCATCAATAGTCAAGTCGATCTAGCCATGTCCGCCTGTCTGTCCGTCCGTCTGTCCTTCCGTCCGTCTGTTCGTATGTATGAACGCAAGGATCTCAGAACCTATAAGAGCTAGAGACTTGAAATTTTAGCTGTAGGTCCTCCTAGGGCCAACGCAGATCGAGTTTGTTTCCGATAATCGATAACTTACTCCGTTTTCAAGCAATCGATAAAAATCGATATCGACATCCTGTTTTTTTAGCTAATTGGGTAGATAATTAGAGCTAGAGTCACCAAACTTGATATGTTGCTTCTAGAATATTATATATGTACCAAGTATCTTTCATTTTATGCATATCGCCACCTGCTCGCTATCTTCGCAGAGCTATAAATCAAGTTTATAACCCAACTTGTATTGCCAACCAATTTAAGCCACAATTTAAATGCAATTTACTTTTTGAGAATACACTTAAATTCTATGGTACAATAAGATATACTATGGAACATTTCATTAAGTTCGGATTTGGTTTTGTTTCCGGTATTTTGCGCACTACTGCGCACGTGTTGCGACGCAATTTTTAAGAATTTCTATATATGTACATGTATAGTGTACAGTGCACATTGTCTCAATAATACTAAATTATTATTGTGGATGTTGAGTAGAGGCAGTGGCAAGTGGTGCGGTCTGTCGCGAGTTCGAGCCCTAACGAGGAAAGTAAATATGCGGTCGATTTAGACTTCAAATCTTGACAATGGAACTTTTTTTTTCAAATTTATTTTTATTAATTCAAACGAGCTCCATTTGGTGTTGGAATAAGAGGGTTCAGGGTATTATTAAAAATTGTACATTTTCGCATATTGTTAACTTCTAGCTATTAAGTGCTAATAAAAAAGCTTGTTAGACGAGTCGATATAGCCATGTCCGTCTGTTTGTTTCTATGCGAACTAGTTTCTCAGTTTTAAAGCCATATTTATAAAACTTTGCATAAGTCCCTCTTTCTGTTGCACGCAGCACATATGTGAAATCCAGCTGGATCGGACCACTATATCATATAGCTACCATAGGAACGATCAGTCGAAAAGTAGGATCTTGTATGAAAAAAATCTTGTTTTTCATGATAGCTTGACCAAACTCAACATTTAGTAGTTTTTCTATGGTCCACATATATATGCACAATCCTATTAAGATCGGGCCACTATATCATATAGTTGCCATAGGAACGATCGGTCGAAAATTAGGTTGTTGTATGGAAAACTTTTTTGTTTTTCACGATATCTTGACCAAACTCGGCATTTATTAGTTTTACTATGCCCCTCATATATACGCAAAATCCTATTATGATCGGACAACTATATCATATAGCTGCAATAGGATCGATCGGTCGAAAATTAAGTTGTTGTATGGAAAACTTAATTACTTATCTAAATATCTTGACCAAACTCGGCATTTTGTAGTTTTACTATGCTCCTCATATATACGCAAAATCCTATCAACATTGTACCACTATATCATAAAGCTGGCATAGGAACGATCGGTCGAAAATTAAGTTGTTGTATGAAAAACATTTGTGTATCTTGAAAAACAAATAAGTGAGAGGTTCTAGTCGGGAGCTCCCGACTAAGGGAAACTCTGAACCCTATTATTATCCAACACCAAATGGAGCTCGTTTGAATTAATAAAAATAAATTTGAAAAAAAAAGTTCCATTGTCAAGATTTGAACTCTTAATTGACCGCATATTTACTTTCCTCGTTAGTGCTCGAACTCGCGACAGATCGCACCACTTGCCACTGCATCTACTCAACATCCACACTAATAATTTAGTATTATTGAGAATAAAAAAACAATTAAAATATCAACACAGAAAACAATCGCTGTGAAGACAGAATTCGAAGCAGACGCGCATGAATGTGTGTGTGTACAATGTGCACTGTACACTATACATGTACATATATAGAAATTCTTCAAAATTGAGTCGCAACATGTGCGCAGTACTGTGCAAAATACCGAAAAACAAAACAAAAACCGATCTTAATGAAATTTTCTACAGTATATCTTGTTGTACCATAGAATATTTGTGTACTCTCAAAAAGTCAATTGCATTTAAATTGTGGCTTGAATTGGTGGGCAATAAAATTTGCGTTATTAACAGGATTTATAGCTTTTCGGGAGTTCCCGACTAGGGGATCTCCTGAACCCACTTCTCCAATCTCCAAGTGCAGTTTGCATTGCGAGCCCGTTTGCTTTAGCAGTAATAAAAAAAAATGACCAAAAAAAAAATTGTTCCTTTAATAGATAATAAAAACTCGAAACAGACCGCACTTTTTGTAGCCGCCTTTACTCAACGGCCACACCAACTATTGAATTTGAATGAAAAAAAAAGAATTCAAATAGCAGAACACAAAACAATACAATCGCAATTAAAATGCTGTTACAGAAATTCTTGAAATTTTCACTAGTTGCCGCCCGCACGTGTGCTGTTAATATTTAAACAACTACTCGTTTTCTTACATAACTTCTGGGTTTCTTAATCGATTTTGATGCAATCAGATTTTACTGTACTTTGAAATAGTTGTATATTCTCAAAAGGTTAATTGCATTTAAATTATGGCCTAAGTTGGTAAATTATACAAATTGGTTTATTTACTAGATTTATAGCTATGTGGCGGTAGCGGGGAGGTGGCAAAAGCTATAAAATTAAAGATACTTACTACTGTACTATGTGTCAAATTTGATGACCTTAGTTCTTAAAATGATAAGACTTGCTCAAAAAACAGAATTTCGATATCGATTTTTATTGATTGTTTGAAAACGGAGTAAGTTATCGATTATCGATTATTGGAAGATATCGTGAGCGACGTAACGAAGCCTCGTCTCTCTCGATACCCTACACTTTAGGTTAGGAAAGGGGGTGTTATGGTGAGCGACGGAATGAAGCCTCGTCTCTCGATACTACGCTTTAGATTAGGAAAGGGCTATGTCGAGCGACGTAATGAAGCCTCGCCTCTTGATACTACGCTTTAAGTTAGTAAAGGGTTATGGCGAGCGATGTAATGAAGCCTCGTCTTTTGATACTACGCTTTAAGTTAGGTAGGGGAAGTTATGTTGAAGGTGGTGAGGTGAAGGTTAATAAAAGATGACAACGGTTTACTACTTAATTTTCGACTGATCGTTCCTAAGGCAGCTATATGATATAGTGGAAAGATCTTAATATTACTTTGCATATACATGAGGAGCATAGTAAAACTAATAAATGTCGAGTTTGGTCAAGATATCTTAATAAACAAAATGTTTTTCATACAATATTCTACTTTTCGACCGATCGTTCCTATGCCAGCTTTATGGTATAGTGGTACAATGTTGATAGGATTTCGCGTATATATGAGGAGCATAGTAAAACTACAAAATGCCGAGTTTGGTCAAGATATTTAGATAAGCAATTAAGTTTTCCATACAACAACTTAGTTTTCGACCGATCGATCCTATGGCAGCTATATGATAGTGGTCCGATCTTAATAGGATTTTGCATATATATGAGGACCATAGAAAAACTAATAAATGCTGAGTTTGGTCAAGATATCTTAATACAAAAAATGTTTTTCATACAACAACTTAGTTTTCGACCGACCGTTCCTATGGCGCTATATGATATAGTCGTCCGAACCAGCTGGTTCCGACATATGTGCTGCGTGCAACAGAAAGAGGGACTTATGCAAAGTTTTATAAATATGGCTTTAAAACTGAGAGACTAGTTCGCATAGAAACAAGCAGACAGACATGGCTATATCGACTCGTCTAACAAGCTTTTTTATTAGCACTTAATAGCGATAAGTTAACAATATGCGAAAATGTACAATTTTTAGCGAAGCGATCGATAAGAGATCCGATATAGTGAGTTGCGGCGTCGCTAGCATTGATGCGCTAGCCGCTTAAGACAAAGTGCAAAGGTAAAAGAGCGCGATAACAGAAACTACGATGAGCGCAAAGCGATAATCGCTGGGTAGTTAACAGCAAATAATATTGAGCTATTTTATGACATGCGAGAAGCGCCAAACAAAACAAAACAGTGACATTGCTTGCATCGCAGGGCAAGATGTAACTAAAATGTTATGCAAACATAATACTAATTTAATTTTTTAGCTGCTGAACCGAACATACTCGTTAAGGGGAAGCAGACACAGCTTATTAAATGCTCGCTTTATGATTCCATTAGCTGTCTTGAGAACTGCAACGCGTTTGATGTCATCAGTTCCTTTGACCAATTCAACCACTCTAGCTAGTGGCCGTTTCAAAGGAGGTAGGTTTTCGTCTTTGACAAGAACGATGTCGTTGAGAGCGCCACCAGGCTTGGCGGACATTTGGAACGCTGTTGCAGAAGATTTAAATATTCTTCTCGCCAGCGAGACCAAAAGACTTGGTGCATGTAGGACACTCGCTGCCAGCTGTCCAGACGATTAAAATTGAGCCGTGTCACATCTGGTTCTGTGAACGTCGATTGTGGGCCACCAACCAAAAATGAGCTGGGGTCAGAACATCAAGGTCTTCTAGATCTTCAGAAATGGGAAGCAGTGGTCTAGAATTAATGACTGCCGTTATGTGGCACACAAGGGTACGAAGCTCTTCGAATCCCAGAACAGTTGACCCCACAACCCGATAGAAGTGATGATTTGCAGTTTTTACCGCCGCCTCCCAAAGGCCACCAAAGTGAGGGGAGCGGGGTGGAATGAAGCGCCAGTCAATTGTGTCCGCCAAAGAAAACTGGAACACAGCCTCTTGATGACAGCTACTGAGGAAAAGATTTTTTAGCTCCAACAGCTCGTTGGCGCCGACAAAGTTGCCACGAGTGTATATAAAGCGATTCAGAGCATTGAGAAATGAGAAGCAAATAAATATGCAGATGTAGCATTATTGGAGCTTTGTTTCGAGTATCAGGCTTGTAAAAGAATGGTCCGCAAAAGTCCACACCAGTTATATTAAACGCTCGAGTTGCAACAAATCGTGCTCCACCAAGCGGGACTTGTTCCGGAAACATCTGCTGCATTTGTTTAGTATGCTGGAAACTGTTTTGCGGCCACCAATCGGCCAATATTGCATAAACTTGTACACATAGGCAAATACTCGTTGAATAGTAGAAAAGGAATTCACATATTTACACCTTAATATGGCATCATCTGCAGGATCTGTGATGAGCAACACTCTTTTGCGTAACTACAGTATTGGTTTTTCAAGAAGACAAGTCGCAGACCAGCACCTTTGTGGACCAGTGAAAAATTCAGGACCACATGACCAAAGTTTTGACTGTATAAGCTCGTCGGGAGTGGCCCCTCTGGAAAGAATGTTAGCTAGATTACTGGCAGTGTGAACATAATGCCAATGGAAGCCCGCTGTGAGTTCCTGGATGGTGGCTATCCGATTTGCAACGAATACGTTGTACTTCGACCACAAAGCACGAGTTTTAGTATCGTAAGAGTTTTAAGTGGAGCCACTCGTGATTTAGAGCAAAATACGCGTGAACTCGAATGATGTCCTTTCGAAACCACATAAATGCAAGCTCCGTACGCAGTAATGCTGGCGTCACGGAAACCGTGAACCTCTACATCGCACATTGTATTGCAAGCCAACCGGGGGAAGGTTGATAATTGGACATTGCTGAAAGTTTGGTAAATCTCCTGCCAGGCAGTATTAAGAGAAGTTGGAAGACTCTCATCCCAATCCAAGTTTTTCTTCCAAAGAAGCATAAAGATTTTGGCCCTAACGATAACTGGTCCAATTAATCCTAGTGGATCGTAAAAATGAGCTATAGTGGACAGAACAGATCTCTTGCAATGTTTAAGTGTCTGATTGGTAGGCGTGAGAGAAAACATTAATTTATCAGTTGAAGGATCCCATGCAAGGCCCAAAGTTTTGGTAATGTCGCTTCCATCGCTAAATTTTAAAAACGAGTCCTTATCCTTATCAGGAACGCCTTTTAGCACTGCAGAGTAACTCGAGCACCATTTTCTGAGTTCAAAGCAACCTTTAGAGAGGATGCCCTTTGTTTGATTTAATACGTCGATCGCCTCTTCGACCGGGGTACCGGCAGATATAAGGTCATCTACATAGAAATCTCGTCGAAGAATTTTGGAACCAATTGGAAATGAATGCTGCTCGTCGACTGCCAATTGCTGCATTACTCGAACAGCAAGAAAGGAAGCTGGTTTTGTGCCATACTTAACTGTGTCCAAATTGAAGACACTTATTTCAGAATCAATAGAATTTCGCAACAAGATGCATTGGAGGTAGTTATCTGGGACCGTAACTCTGACACAGCGATACATCTTGCCAATGTTTCCAGTAAGGGCAACAGGGAACGTGCGAAATCGCGTCAAAATGTTAAACAGCTTCGGTTGTATGACGGGCTGATTTGTTCCTTCAGCACGCAATGATGAGGCAGAAAATATTTGCATAAACGTAACGACTCTGGAGGGACAAGAGTCATATGTCCGAGATCCATATACTCTTGAATGAACGCGCAATACTGGGATTTAAGGTTGGGATGACGATGCAACTTTCTCTCAAGCGATATAAATCTCCGAAATGCCTGTTGATAATATTCACCTAATTGATCCAGAGTGAGTTTGAGAGGGAGTCGCACGGAATATGCTCCTGTTGGCAACCTTTGGAAATTCTTAATAAAATGCTCCTCGCAGTCAAGCTCTTCCTTTGTTGCTTTAGCAACAGGCTCTGGAATACTTTCTACTTCCCAAAATCGTTGAATTAACTCATCGGTTCGGTCATCAGACTCAGTGCGGGCATCAGACGATACACGATTTGCCAAAAGGGAGGTACCGCCTTGCTGGGTACCGCCACCTGCAACTACCCATCCAAAGCGTGTCTTCTGCAGAAGAGGCAATCCCGGTAGCAGTTTTATTTGCCCGACACACATTAGCTCGTAGAAAAGACCAGCTCCGATTAATAAGTCAACTCGCTGCGGCTTGTAAAAGCAAGGATCAGCGAGGCGAATATTTCCAGGCATATTCCAATTAGTTGTATTAAGGGCGATGCTTAGCTGGCGATCTGCTATAGTGGAAGCTACGATGGCTGTGATGATTGCAGAGTACTCTGACGTTTGAGATTGTAGATTGACTGACAGTTCCGTCAGCTTCAAATGAAGCTGTTCAGCGAATTGGGATGTAATTAAATGCAGCTGTGACCCACCATCCAATACAGCACACACGGAACTAGAGTCCCAAACCGATTTTTAACTAGTACAATAGCAGTGGCCAGGAACACAACATCTCTGCAGAGGTTGTGGGCTGCAAGAGAGATAGAAGCGGGTTCTGAAGAAGCTGCAGTAGGAGTGAGAGTGAGGAATCGAAGGCAAAACGTCTAAATGCAGAAGCGTATGGTGTTTGGAGCCACATGTGCGACAAGTTTCGGAATTGCATGTTCGTAAAAGATGTTCCCTTTTAAGGCAGTTGAGGCATAAAGATAATCGCTTTGCTTCCTTGAGACGCATCTCTGGAGACAAATTGCCAAATCTTGTGCATTGCCATATATTATGCTCTTCACCATTACAAAATACGCAAATAGCAGCCATTTAGTAAGTAGCAACGAGTGATGTCCTACTGGGGTTAGTTTTTATGTTCTTGCCCACCCGAGAGCTCGGCGTATAGGTTGCCAAATTTGCAAAGGCGGGATTCCTCCAGCTTCTCTTCCCACTTCGCCTTTTTGCAGTAGCGCCTGAGCAAGGATGTAACCAGCAATTTGCTCCTTGTTACCCAAACTGGTGAGAGCACGAATATGGGCATTAAACTTATCCGATAATTCACGTAGCATGACAGCGGAGCCATTCTCTACATTCTTGAGCCCCAGCAGTTCAACGATGTGTGCTTGAAATACTAATCGACGGTTATCAAATGGTTTTTGTAATAAATTTAATGCTATGGAATAATTAGCCTCTGATATTTCCAATGACCGAATGGTATCCAGCGCAGAGTCCTTCAAGCAGAGCCGCAAATGCTTCATTTCTTCAATGTTTGTGAGTTCGGGATGATTTTCGATTAAAGTTGTGAACATTGAAAAGAAATCTGACCACTCCGTATAACCTACAGAAAACGTTGGCAATTTGATTGGCGGTAAGGTCGGTAACGCTCTGGATCTAGTCATTGACGGAGCAGCAATAGGCTCATTTACAAATGTGGAGCTGTACGGCAATGCTCTACTGCGCTTAGAGATTTCAAACCGCACCGAAGTCTACTGAAAGCTCATCAAAAGCCACGCGCAACTCACTGCCGATTTGTCAAAGTCTAGTTCTTCCAATTTGTTTTGAGCGAGAAAGAAAACGAAAAAAGGTTAAAAAAACCCGAATTAAGACTGCACATGAAAGTTCGTTGACCGTTGACTTATTGTCAGCACTGTACTCTTAAGCGTGCGCAACAGTTAGTCGAATCAAAAACACAAGTAAAATGCAGATAGCGAGAGCCAACGCGTCTGTATTTAGGTGTATATATGCTTATGTACACAGGCTCCGCTTTACTGCAATTTACCGCATGACACTTGCTTGTACATATGTATGCTTATAAGAGCGCTTTTTAATTGCTGCCGAAACTAGTAACAACCAGCTCAATTTTAATTTAAATAATTTGATGCAACAATATAAAGTTAACTAAAAAGAAATCACGTCGGGGTCACCAAAATATTGGGCTGACAAGCCGTTTTATTAGCACTTAATGGCGAGAAGTTAACAGTATGCGAAAATGTACAATTTTAAGCGAAGCGATCGATAAGAGATCCGATATAGCGAACGTACGAGACAAAAGTGAGTTGCGGCGTCGCTAGCATTGATGCGCTAGCCGCTTAAGACAAAGTGCAAAGGTAAAAGAGCGCGATAACAGAAACTACGATGAGCGCAAAGCGATAAGCGCTGGGTAGTTAACAGCAAATAATATTGAGCTATTTTATGACATGCGAGAAGCGCCAAACAAAACAAAACAGTGACATTGCTTGCATCGCAGGGCAAGATGTAACTAAAATGTTATGCAAACATAATAGTAATTTAATTTTTTAGCTGCTGAACCGAACAGATACTGATAAAGAATATATATACTTTATGGGGTCGGAGATGTCTCCTTCTATGCTTTACACATTTCACAACAACATTTTAATACCCTCTGCAAGGGATAGAATCGTTGACGTTTGCTATTTAGGAAATGGTATTTGCAAAGCGGAAACTCTTCGGTAGAATATTTAATTGCAATTTTAAACAGAAACGTATAATATTCAGGGAATGATTGAAATATTATAGTTGCCCGTCCAAAGAAAATTTGGTTTCTGATACCCATGGAAATTTAGCTAACTTCGTGTTCCTGCTTTCTTAGCAGCTCTACTCTAGGAGCTCAGCTCTATTTAATGTTATCGAGCTTAAAAATATAAATCTGCGGTAAATTCACCTTGTATTCTATGCGATCTAAACTTGTATACAATAACATAACTAATGAGATAAAGAACTTACCTCCAAAAACTTGACACTTCAATGCCACAACGTCACCTTCGCTGTAGGGGCCAACAACTGTTGAACGTTCAACATTAGCACCGTCACGAATGACAACTTGCTTCGGAGGTGCTATAATTAAAATGTTAAAGAGTTTATTTTGATACGTGTTTCAGATAATTATTATGTTGCAGTCTGTTCAATTACACTCGCAAACTGCCAAATTTGAATACCCCGAACCCATTGAAAATGGGTAACAGGATCTCAGAAGCCATAAGAGCTAGAAACTTGAAATTTTGAACATTTTTCCTGTTAGTGCCCGTGAAGTATGGGCTTGTCCGATAATCGATAACTTGTCCCGTTCCCAAGCAATCGATAAAAATCGAGATCGGCAGCTAGCGGGAATTACACGAATTTTTGTTCACACAATTCAATCAAGAGCAATGCAATTGCGATTGTATTGTAATTCCGACTAGAAAACACCCTGAACCCTCTTTTACAAACACCTTATGCAACTGGCGCTTGAGCTTGTTTGTTTTAGGAGTAATAAAAACAAGTAAGAGGTTCAGACGGGAGCTCCCGACTAGATAATACCGTGAACCCTCTTATTCCAACACCAAATGCAGTTCGCGCTACGCGCTCGTTTGAAGTAATAGAGATAAATTTAAAAAAAAAAAAAAAGTTCCCTTGTTAGGTTTCGAGCTCGCAACTGACCGTATTACTTCCGGACGACTCAACTCAACAGACAAACCAGCACAAAAAAAAAAAAAAATAGTTTCCCAGGTAGGGCTCGAACTCGCGACAGACCACAACACTTGCTATGTGTAAAACGAACTCAAATAGCATTACAGAAAAATAGCATTACAGCAATTACAATGCTGTTAGAATGTGTGTGTACACAAATTATTGATGTTTTCGCTAGCTGTGCCATCCAATTGCGCAGTTACATATAACTTTGGTTTTCTCTTAACCGAGCTTAATAAAATTTTCTACAGTATATATTATTGTACCATAGAATATTTGTGTACTCTCAAAAAGTCAATTGCATTTAAATTGTGGCTTAAATTGGTTGACAATACAAGTTGGGTTATTAACTTGATTTATAGCTCTGTGGTGGTAGCGGGGAGGTGGCGATATGTATAAAATGAATGATACTTGATAAATATATATAATATTCTAGAAGCAACATATCAAGTTTGGTGACTCTAGCTCTTATTATTTACCCAATTTGCTCAAAAAACAGGATGTCGATATCGATTTTTATCGATTGCTTGGAAACGGAGTAAGTTATCGATTATCGGAAACAAACTTGATCTGCGCAGGCACTAGGAGGACCTACAGAAAATTTCAAGTCGCTAGCTCTTATAGGTTCTGAGATCCTTGCGTTCACACATACGGACAGACGGACGGAGAGACGGACGGACGGACGGACAGACAGACGGACATGGCTAGATCGACTTGGCTATTGAAGCTGATCAGGATTCTGCCTGTTACATACTTTTACATTTTTCACAAATACAATATTATCTTTTTATCCATTTTCAGTGGGTTCAGGATATAAAAACAAATAAATATCAAAGCACATACTCACAGCTTAAAATACAATACAATCGCGATGTGCATATATATACAGAAATTCATGAAATTGGCGATAGCTGCCGCAAACACGTGGCCTGTTAGTATAAGCACATGTTTTCCTTAATAACTTCTGCGTTTCTTAACTGATCTTATCAAGAATATATGTACATACTTTAATGGAGCTGGATATTCTTCCAGAATTATACCATGGACCAATTAAAAATGGGGAATCCGATCCCATAAATTAGGTGAATTGGTGCTAAGCATTAATAGCCGAATCTATGTTCGGAATTCTGTCTGCGGGTCCGTCCGTATGTATGTAAATTAACATGTTGAGCGTTGCTAGTGCGACCGTATGCTGACTGAAAAACCAAAGCCAATAATAATATTTATTATAGGTACGATGTGCTCTCTTTGATTCAATCATAAAAACTAAAAACAAAATAGAAGCAAACTTATCCAAAGCCCTCAGACCGCCTCGTGACTACTTCTGGATGGTCACTCAGCGCACGCATGTGTGACCGGCAGCAACGCGAAGTCAACTTAGTCCGGCGTCTAGGCTTAAGACGGCAACGTATTACATGTGCGAAACCGTAGAGAAAAAGCGGCAAACTCAGCAGCTTCCGATGTTCAGTTACGTTGAACTGTGACAAAGCTGATGATGCTGGTTTCTTTCTCAGGACGCCGTATTTGGCGGTGAACAAAGTTTAATTGATGGCCTTTGTAGGTCTTTGGACTTTGTCGTGGAAAGAAACTAGAAATTTTCAAGAGACCAACTGTGCGACGCCGTTGTTGTTGGTGATGTCGATGGTCGATGACCCCCTCTTCTATTACATTGACAGGGTCAACTTGGTTGGTGTAAGTGCTGCAGTGGGCTACGGCTCCGGAGACTGACTCCAGCGCACAGGTTGTGGTATCTCGCATCTTGCAGACGGTGGCGCTTATTGCCAATTTGCATTTTTCAACCGCAGATTTGTGGGCTCCATAGTCAGTAACAGTGTCGTCTTTTAGGTCTGGAGAAACTCTTCCATGTTGAACAGGGTAAGAAGTAATCTATCTAAAAACTAGCTTTGGCTTAGGATACTTCATTATAAATTACAGTAATTCTTTACTTTGAAAGGCTTTAACACTAGCAACCCCTAAAATATTTGTTAAGCTAATATTGGTCCGATACACCTTTCCTATCTGATATGATTTGTTCTATCTGTTCTTGTTTTCTTGTTCCATTGCCATCTGCTGGGTTTCTTGTAACTTTCGCCTTATGCCAACCTCAAAAACTGCAGTTTGACTTCGACTGTTTTTTTATAAATAACATAATGTTTCGACCGGTTACTATTCTAGACATGGTGATTGAATCTACGTGTTACTCCCATCCGTTGGCTTCTTTCATAGCGCGTAAGTTACCTTCTCTACCCTACTTGTACAGATGCTATGAGTCTACGACGAACTCGAATTGGAACGATCCGACTGGACACAATCGGGAACTACCGTTATAAAAGAAGAGAGAATAGCGAAGCGGCTATTTTTTGGTTTTCAGTGATAGTTGATTAAGAATTAAACAACAGTGCATTTTAAGATATTTTCAAGCCGTACTCGTACCTATTATTTTATATTCAACATTTTAAAATGTATGTATTTAAATTATTAATTCAGAGTAAAAACACACAAAATAATGGGGACATTCAGAAAAGGTATGCAAAAAAAGAGGAAAAACAAGAATGAAAGAGAAAAACATATATATATCAGTAAAGCAAAGTAAATGATATGCTTATGTAAATTTCGTTGTTTTGTGTTTTTTCTGAGAGTATGTTGGAGCAATGCGTGAAGCACACAGAGATGGCGGGATCGTTCAGTTCAGTACGAACAGTCGTTCCCAAACGACGCATATTTTGCCTATGTACATTTCTATGTATACAACGGGGGGCGATGCGTGGTGACGCGCAGAGCAGCAACGCAAAACAACAATAAAAGAGGATAAAGAAATACAGTTGCAGTTAGTTCTGTGTTTCAGTGCGACTCACAGACTAGGGGCAACAATATTTGCTCAAACCGATCGAACGTGTCGTGGAACATGTTTGAGACAGTTGCAGTTAGTTCTATGTTTCAGTGCGACTCATGGACTAGGCGCAACTATATGTGCTCAAACCTATCTAACGTGTAGTTGGAACATGTTCGAAACGATATTAGTGACGTCATATTTCTGTGCAATTTAAGTACCAAATGCTGCAGCATATTTGCATATACGTACTTTGGCTTTGTTACACTCAAATAAGAAATATAAAATAAATATGCATTACTAATAGTAAATTCCAATTAACAGATAAGAGCTACCATGAGAGAAAAACATATTCCAAATACTAGGAGTCAAACTGGAAACAACACCAGCGTATCCGAGAATACAGAGGCCATTGTAAAAAGACTAGACGATCGATCATCTACGATTTCTTAATCAGGATATGTCCTTGCAAATCAAGGAGAGCGAAATGTAAATCCAGTTTATGTCCCATCAACACTAAAGATACCAGACTCAATTCGTTTTTTTACCTATATACAATGGTAATCTTAAAACCTTAAATTAATTTATAACCAATGTGGAGGAAATTCTAGCACTGATTAGCGGCACTAGTAAAACGCCATAGGGTCAGCTACTTTTATGAGTAATTCGAAATAAAATCGAAGGAAAGGCTAGTGAAGGCATCATCGAATCTGGACCCAGTCTTAATTAGGAAGAAATTAAGGACGCTCTCAGCTTGCATTGCGCGGACAAGAGAGATGAACCCACTCTTATATTCGAGCTCCACAATTCTGTGCAGGAGGGTCTTTCTTTACGTTTACTATATGACAAAGTCTGTGAGATTAAATTGCCATTATTTAGAATTGCGGAAACCACAGAATCAGAGAATATCGTGGTTAAGACAAAAAAAAAATTTGTTTGCAGATATATGTCTTATCTCATTTTTAACAGAAATCAGGGGCCCATTAGGAGCTACAAGAAGATCTATGAAACCGACCAACCTTCGAGAGGCCTTCGAATGGGCGTTGAAAGATAAAGAAACTTTTTTCGCTCGAAAGAATATGAAAAGACCGGATCAAAAACTGAGATATGGATCCCAACAATATTATACTAGAAGTATAGATAGGTAAAGTAGAGAAATTGATGAAAGACGTAGTCATAAACGTACTAGTTACGGTTCTAACGACAGAGACGATAATAGAGGAAATGACGAAAGACGTAACTATAAGCGTAATCGTAACGATTATGACTACAGTATAATTTGCTTAGCTGCCTCGATACTTAGCTGCATCGGTAAGATAGCTGCCTGAAATTTTCTTTTCGCTGCAATAAGAGCTAATTTGGGATGAAAATAATTACGTTAAGTGCATCTAACTTAACAGCCTTTTGCACTTATGCGCCTCGTATTGGCAGTAATTTTTTGCCAATTTCTATGAATATGATGTAAGTTAACTGCGCCATCTATGATCAGATGATTTGATTTTTGATTTATTTTTCTTATGCATACAATAAACTATATTGAAATTGAATTAAATGCCGCCAAAACCATCGTTAAATACATAAAGTTAATAAAAACTATCAAATTAATTTATTTAACTTAGTACTGTTATAAAGAATTCGGTTCAACTTAAAAAAAAATGGAGGTTACTATGAAATCGATTCACTATTAGGGGAAACAAAATTAAGTTAACTGCCTTTTTAGGATAGCTGCCTCTAATGTCTGTGCAAAGTACATGAGGCAGCTAAGCACATTATACTGTATATTGATAATAATTACAAATGAAATAACATGTTAGCAATTATGCCAAAAAATAATAACTATAACAATAACAATCAACAGCCACAATCCAACAGACAAACCACCAAATATCAGTCTAGAAATTCAATAGGTAATATTGATCAACAAGCACAAATGAACCATTTTAATGAGGCGGCAAATTTTCCACAAAAAGCCTCAAACAACAGACAGGATACCTTATAGATAAACACAACAAGTCCAAACTACCACACATTATGGTAAATAAGGTTTTCGATAAAGCTCTTAAGTTCTTTTTTAAACCGGTCCTCTTTTCTTTTAACCCTAATTACATATATTCTAAAAGAAAATCAAATGAAATTACATACACCAATAGCCATCAAGACAGTACTAAATCAATTCCATTTACATAACAAGACTATATTTCCATTGTTCTCTGATTTGTCGCTATACTCATTTTTATACCCTGAACCCATTAAAAATGGGTAAAAGGGGTATTATGTTTTTGTGCAAAATCCAAATGTATGTAACAGGCAGAAGGAAGCATCTCCGACCCCATAAAGTATATATATTCTTGATCAGCATTAATAGCCGAGTCGATCTAGCCATGTCAGTCTGTCCGTCCGTCCGTCCGTCCGTCCGTCCGTATGTATGAACGCAAGGATCTCAGAACCTATAAGAGCTAGAGACTTGAAATTTTAGATGTAGGTGCTCCTAGTGCCTGCGCAGATCGAGTTTTTCCGATAAACGATAACTTGCCCCGTTTCCAAGTAATCGATAAAAATGTATATCGAAATCCCGATTTTTAAGCAATTTTGGTAAATAATAAGAGCTAGAGTCACCAAAATTGACATGTAGCTTCTAGAAAAGTATACATATATCGATTATCTTTCATTTTATACCTATCGCCACCTCCCCGCTACTCTCTATATATAAGCGCGCTGCATTTGGTGTTGGAATATGAGGGTTCAGGGTATCCTCTAGTCGGGAGCTCCCGACTAGAACCTCTTACTTATTTTATTTGATTTTCATCCATATTTTGATGGGCTTATCGGGATAGATATATTGCAAGAAATAAAAGCTATCGTAAACATTCCATTAAAGATACTTGAAACAAAAACTCAAAAAATAAATATAGAGCTAGAAGAGAAATCAAATTTTGCCATATATACAATAGAAGAGGAATCAAAGAAGATTATTCATCTACCAGTAAACGTTACGAAGGGAATCTTCTTTTTTGAAACCACAACTATTTCCGAAGACAAAGTAATATCAGGTGGACTTTATACTGCCGATAATAATCTTAGTTATATGGAAGTTCATAATTTATCAAGCCAGGACAAAAAATTCTGCTTAGATACATATTTAGAAGTACAAAACTGTAGAGAACAAGATTATTTTGAAGTCAACTTAATTCAAAAATATATAATATATATAAAATTCAGAAAATAACAAAACGTCATTCGATAATCAGGATTTTAATATTTATATACGAGCTCAACACCTGAATAATGAAGAAATTATTCAACTCAAAAAAACTCTGCTTAGAATTTCCGATGCTTTTTTTCAAAGATGGAAATACCTTACCTTTCACTAACTCTACTAACTCACTAACTCAAGCACAGAATTAGAACAACGGACGAAATTCCCATTCCCACTAAACCCTTTCGTTATAGCCAAAAACAAAGACAAAAAATGAGGAAACAAATCGATAACTTGCTGGAACAAATACAAAGAAATGGCGATTAGTAGTAGACCTCAAATTATATGAGAAAACTATTAAAGACAAATATCCTATGCCTAACATCAATGATGTGTTAGATAGAATTGGCAGGGCTAAATGTTCAGATTTAGCTAGCGGCTATCACCAAATCGAGATGCATTCGAAAGATATATACTACAAGACGGCATTTTCCACAGAAGGAGGACACTTTGAGTTTGAAAGAATGCCATTTGGACTTACAAATGCCTCAGCCACTTTCCAAAGGGTTAAGGATAATGTTTTGGCCGACCTAAATGGCAAATGTTGTCTTATATTAGATATATAGACGATATAATAATTTTTTCTGCATCTCTACAGGAACATATTAACGATTTGAAAGCAGTGTTTAAAAAATTAAATAATGCTAACCTTAAACTGCAACCTGCAAAATCTGAATTCCTGAGAAAGAAAATAAAGTATTTAGGTCACGTGGTTACTGACAGGGGAATCAAACCAAATCCAAAAAAGATTAGTGCTATAAAATCATTTCCGCTTCCAGGATATTATAGAAAATTCATTAAAGATTTTGCTACGATCACCAAACCATTAACTCAACAATTAAAAGGTAAAAATTCAGTCAAAATTGGCGAAGAATTCTTATCCGCATTTGAAGATTTTAAAAACCTATTATGTAATGATCCATTGTTATAATATCCAGATTTTTCAAAACCCTTCACTCTTACGACAGACGCAAGTAATGTGGCAATAGGAGCTGTCCTTTCTCAAGGCACACCTAACAATTAAAAACCAGTTTTATTTGATAGTCGCACACTTCCAGACACTGAATTAAAGTATTCAACCATTGCAAAAGAAATGTTAGCCATTATATAATGGGCTACTAAATATTTCCGCCCTTATCTTTATGGCCAAAAAAATAAGATTAACACCGATCACAAACCACTAACGTGGCTAATGAATTTTAAAGAACCTAATTCTAAATTGGTTCGGTGGATACTGCAACTTTTAGAATATAAAAAGGTTCTGAAAACGTAGTAGCAGATTCACTTAGTAGCATTTCAGCGGAATACACACCAACATTTCTATAACAAATAACAGTAATGAAAAGACAAACACAATTTTAACCGTAAATAAGCCAATTAATGAATATAATATGCAGATTATATTTAGAATTCATACAGATTCTCAAATAATAACCTCAACTCCTTTCAAAAATAAAATAAGGAGAGTAGTAACAGATAGTTCATTCGATAATAAAAAAAATTACAGGAATACTTAAAACAATATCAAAACCAAATAAAATATACGCTATTTTTGCTGCAGATGACATTTTCAATATCATTCAAGAGGTATTAAAAGAATATTGCTTACCAACAAATCTTTACAAAATTGTCAGAGTTACTACAATACTGAAAGACGTTGCAAATATAGAAAGTTAAATATAGACATACAAAATTATCACATAAACAACAACCATAGAGGCATAGACGAAACGGTAGCTCATTTAAAGAGGGAAATATATTCTCCACAGCTTAAAACTCAAACGTTAATTAATAGTTGCGATATTTGTCAAACCTTAAAATACGATAGACAGTCACGAAAACTGTCTTATCCAGAAACAGAAATCCCAGACTTTCCTATGCAAATATTACACATCGACTTATACCGCATCATTATTATTGTACCACAGAATACTTGTATTTTCTCAACAATTCAATTGCATTTAAATTGTGGCTTATATTGGTTGGCAATACAAGTTGGGTTATTAACTTGATTTATAGCTCTGTGGTGGTAGCGGGGAGGTGGCGATATGTATAAAATGAAAGATACTTGATAAATATATATAATATTCTAGAAGCAACATATCAAGTTTGGTGACTCTAGCTCTAATTATCTACCCAATTAGCTAAAAAAAAACAGGATGTCGATATCGATTTGTATCGATTGCTTGAAAACGGAGTAAGTTATAGATTATCGGAAACAAACTCGATCTGCTTAGGCCCTAGGAGGATCTACAGCTAAAATTTCAAGTCTCTAGCTCTTATAGGTTCTGAGATCCTTGCGTTCATACATACGGACGGTTGGACGGACAGACGGACATGGCTAGATCGACTCGGCTATTTACAGTTATTTTTTTGCTTTATTCAAAAAGAATAATGCTACAAATATTGTTTTTACCCATGTGGTTGTCCTCACTTAAAACTTCTTGAAGCTCTTCTTGGCGCCCTGACCCTTCATGCTATTGATGCTGAACATGAATATATATACTTTATGGGGTCGGAAATGCTTCCCTCTGCCTGTTACATGCATTTACATTTTGCACAAAAACATTATACCCTTTTTACCCATTTTCAATGGGTTCAGGGTATAAAAAACAATCTGGCAATATACATATACTTAACAGTTTTGGTCATCAAAATGACGGCAATATTTTTAACAAATTGTTACCCATATTTTTGAATTCCTCTCATAACGGCCCCAAATGCACGGTCTTTAAACATATAGACAGCGATCAATCATTTTGCTTTTTACATCAAGCAAATCGTCCAGCCAGTTTCTTGGTAACTGTCATTTTCTATTTTTCTTATGAATCCTTGTTTTTGTAAAAAAAGACTAGCTGGCAATATTTACTTAAGATTTTTATACCCTTGCCGAGGGTATTATAATTTTGTCGTGAAATGTGTAACGCATAGAAGGAGACATCTCCGACCCCCCTCGATATAGCCATGTCCGTCTGTCAGTTTCTATGCGAACTGGTCTCTCAGTTTTAAAGCTTTCTTTATGAAACTTTGCAGAAGTCCCACTTTCTGCTGCATGCAGCGAATATGTGAAATCCAGCCGGATCGGACCACTATATCATATGTATATACAACAAACGACACACATTAGAAATGCTACACATAATTAACACACCAACGAACAAACGACTAAACTACAAGACGGACACCGAAAACAGACTCAGTTTAAATCTCCACGTCATAAAGCGAAGACGTGTAAAATAATGTATGTGTTAGTGCCCTGAAGACTTTTAATGTTAATTGTTTTTTGTACCTTGTGTTAGTGCCCTGAAGACGGTTTGCCGATGCGCAACCGAAATATATTGGAAGCAAAAATCAATAAAATGGTTTAATTATTTTATTAAAACAAACCCGGACCGATTATAAAAGAAGAATAGAAAAGCAAGAAGCTCAGTCCATTTAAATTTTAATCCACTTATACATATACATATATATATAAGTATATATATATATGTACATATATATATGTTATATATATTTTTTTAATTAAACTTCATTTTTTCTATATAATAAAAATAATGAAGTTAATGAAAGAAATAATAAAACTTTTATATTTTTATAATATCACCCCTTTGATTGTTTTAAAGAAAAATATATAAAATCGTTATCTCTATATATATAACTGTTTGTCCTGACTGACTGACTGACTGATTGGTGATCAACGCACAGCCCAAACCGTAAGAGCTAGGAAGCTGAAATTTTCACTGCAGTTACATTATGTGATGAAGGTGCACGTTAAGACGGGGTTTCGGGAAATTACACCCGCAAGTATGGAAAAATCGCGAAAAACGTTTGTATGTAACTTTTTTGTTTACCATCCGATCGGCCTCAAACTCAATTTCAAAGTTCTTTGTCCAAATTCATTTGGGTTGTTTTGGATGAATTGATTGGTGGATGAAGTTTCGCCCACAAATTCATTTCCAAGGATCTATATGAAAAATCATTTGAGACGTGTTTCACATTTTTCGCAGAATCAAAGCATCCTCGTGGAAATGTGCGAATTTAAGATTTTTTTGGTGCAGTTTTAAGTTGTGTCCGATTTGCTTCAAACTTTTTTTCAGAGCTCTACATAAGAACTTAATAAATACGTGTTTCAGCGATTTGGGAAATTCCACCCGCAAGTATGGAAAAATCGAGAAAAACTGTTGTATGAAACTTTTTTGTTTACCATCCGATCAGCCTTAAACTCAATTTCAAAAATCTTTGTTCAAATTAATTTTAGGCGTGTTTCACACTTTTTGGAAAATCCATCCCTTTTTGGTATAAATGGGGGTCAAAGATTTGATGGATGACGTTTCGACCTCAAATTCATTTCCAAGGATCTATGTGAAAAATCATTTGAGACGTGTTTCACATATTTCGTAAAATGTAAACTCCTTCGGTGGACAGATCATTTTAAAGATTTTTTTGGTGAATTTTAAGTTTTGTCCGATTTACATCAAACTTCTTTTCAAAGCTCTACGTGTTTCAGCGATGTGGGAAATTCCACTTGCAACAGTGGTAAAAGGGCGGAAAACTGTTATATGAAAGTAATTTGTTTACCGTCCGCTCAGTTTCAAAATAATTTTGAAAGCTTTTTGAGAACATTGATTTTATAACATACGTGCCACGGGCAAGGCCGGGCTATACCCGCTAGTATTATATAAGCTCAAAACTCAGAATAATAAGTAATATAATAGTTATAAACACCCTATATTTATGTGAACCCAATGAAAAATGTCTTTAAGTTACAATATATCTAATAAGGCAAATTAACAATACGCCTTTGTTCGTACCGTCATATGTGTCACCATTCCGGACCTCACTCAGCACTTAGGGGGGAGGAGTTACCTTCTCTACCCTACTTGTACAGATGCTATGAGTCTACGACTAACTCGAATTGGCACGATCCGACTAGACACAATCGGGAACTACCGTTATAAAAGAAGAGAGAATAGCGAAGCGGCTTTTTTTTGGTTTTCATTGCTAGTCGACTGCGAACATTGCGATTGAACAGACGCTTGAAATAAAGGAAGCAATTAAGAATTAAACAACAGTGCCATTTAAGTTATTTTCAATAAATAAAAAGATATCTACACCAATAGTGTTATCAACATATTGGTAACTCGTGCGATGTCTTACAGAGTAATATGGAATCGTTCAACTTGGCCATTGAAAGTGCTGTGCAGTGGAGGTGCATTTGAGATTTGGATATCGTAATTTAATAGCATCGATCTTATAGTTTTTGAATTTAGTGACTTCTCATTGTCACAATAAATTGTCTTCATCACTGGGAACAGGTTTATAAGTTGCAGCAGAGCCACTTTTACGTCCATGATTGTTCGTGAAGCGAATGGCTGAACTACAGCCTACTTAAAAAATTTGTCGATGGACGTGTAAATTTTGTCCAACATAGGATGGAATTGGAGCAACGCCAACTTCCTGTTTCTTGGTGTGCCTGTCGTATTTAGTCTTTGTGCAGACTCTTCAGCAGAGTTGTGTCGTTTAGTTCAGACCAAGTTCGATTGAACGGGTCATTAAAATGAACTACTGAACTTATTCAGTGATTAGTGAACTAAATCGGTCATTTAGTTCACTCGTTCAGCTATTCAGTCGGTCATGAACGATGTATTCCGTACTCGTTCAGTCGGTCATGAACGATACACTCGGTATTCGTTCAGTCGGTCATGAACTATACACTCCGTCTAGCAACTCGTTAATGAACGATGTATTCCACTCAGCAGTTCAGCCGTTTATGAACGATACATTCTTTTGAGATGTTCAGTTGTTAATAAATAAATGAGATGGCGGGATTTAAAGTTTACTATTTATTTGTTGAGTTTTAACCTCCAACTTGTAGGTATTTATTATCAATGGTACAGTATAATAAGTAAAAAGTATATCATATTTTTTACAACTGAAAACATGAAAAATAACTAAACAGAAAATATTGTTCGCGTGTAATTGAATAGCTAAGCAAAACGAATCGTTCATGATCGAGTGCATAACTGAACTAAGCGAATAGTTCGTGACCGACTGAATAGCCGAACAGAATTCATCGTTCATGACCGACTGAATAAATGAACGAGTGAACTAAATGACCGATTTAGTTCACGTGCAGAAAATGAACGAGTGAACTTATTCAGCAAATTGAACTAGAAATCCCCACTCTACTCTTCAGTACTCGGCGATTTATACAGGTAAACGGCTCATTCTTTGGTGGTAATAATCTCGTATTAATTGCTTCATATTTTTTATACTGCTCTGTGCGCCTTGTTGTGTTCCGCAGTTAGTTCGTTTTTTCAAACACATATATTACGTGTCCCTTATCCTTGAATAGGTTTGTGCCTCTCTTGAAGTCCATTGCTAAGAACTCTCATTGATTAGTCGCTAAATTTGTTTCATTGTCATGTAATGTTCGTGAAATAAGGGTAATGAGGGTGTCAATTTTTCCATTTTCACCTTTTGGAAGCTTTATTAGGGGACCGGAGATTGCGACAAAACCTTTTATGAAGCACCAAATAATATAAGCCTGAACAAAGAAGAAGGAGTCTGAAATGTTTATATTGTCATCAATTTTTCATATTGCATATTTCTTATGTAGCTTCTTAGTATAATATATACAGATCAACTCTTTCTAGTTTTTTAGACTGATGCTTTTTAGAATTAATACATTCAGACAGTAAACCCATTTGTCGATTACTTTACTTTAAATGATTTGTGTCAATTTTTCCGTTATTACCTTTTGGGATCTCCGTTAGGGGCATATCGATTGTTGCAAAGCCTTTTATGAAGCACCGTTGGTAGCTGGCTAATCCCAGAAATGATTTGAGTTTGAGCAAGAAATGTTTTCATTGTCTTCAATTTTTCAGGTGATATCCGATTTCCGCCCCTTGATGCAATGAAACCCAAATACTATACACTTTTTGGATTTTTCTTGGCAAACTCGGATGCCAGCGTCAAAAGCACTTTTTTATGACCCATTCAAAGTCTTTGACGTGGTCTTCTTTATTTTCAAAAAAAAAAAATGGTTACGTCGTCGACATAGACATAAAAAATTTTCCAGATTTTTTCTTGTGTAACATCGTCGACAGCTCTTTGGAATATGCTTGGGACATTTTTTAGCCCAAAGGGAAGCCTACAAAATTCGTACTTCCCGTTGTTGACAATTTGATCTAGCGGAAGCCGAATTTTAAGTCCAAAGCTGTTAACAATTGTGTCTATCCCATTTTTGTCAGTATTGTCAAAATAGAGAGGATGGGGTATTTGAAAATCAATAACCATTTGTTTCTTTTTATAACTTGTTCCGTCGAGACCTCATTTATCTACAACCCAGATGGGATTATTGTAAGGTGACTTGGACGGCCTTTTCTTCCCGCTTGCGAGAAGTTGTTTAACTCTTGCATCAACAAAGTCAGCAACGCCCATCAGGTAAGGGTAGTACTTCGAATATACAGGATCCTTTTCTGTACGTACGGTGGGTATTTTATTGATTTTGTAAGGCAGGGCTTCGTTTGGGTCCTTTGCTCTTCGTTTGATCATTTTACAAAAGGCCTTTTTAATAGTGGCTAGTATAACGTCTCAATCGATTTTTAAGAGGTCTATATTTTGACACTTCGCAAATCGCTTGGGTTCCGAACCATGATTATGTCCATTGTTTACCTATTTTCGCATTGACTTTTCTAATGATCGAGTCCAATGCTCCCGTCAAGCTCTTTTAAACTATCTTGTATGGAAAATATGTTTTGGGCTCCCCTGTATGGAGTAGACACTATATCACTTATCAACTGGCCTAAAATGAGCCAACACGGACAACAATCTAATATAGTTTTTAGAGGTGCCTGTGTTTATTATTAGCCTGATATTTTGTCCCGTCACCATGAGAGGTATGTACTAGAGCAGGGACTTTCCTTTACAAAATTGTAGCTTTCGGCGTCGGACAATTAATCTTCAATAGCAGTCGCCTCGGACTGAGTTAAGTTTTCATATGAATTGTTCTCAGATTGACTCTGAGATGTGAAGTGTACTTTTTGGTTAGATCATAGGAATTTTGTTAGGAGCGTGACGGCTGGTCAATCTCCACGGTAGTTCGTCGGTTGAGCCTTGAGCGTTCTGTGAATAAGGGCGTTATATACAGCTGCCTGATTTGGCCTGGCTCTTAGTCTAATGAGGGCTCTTTCCATGGCCACATTGATTCTCAGCATTTTGTGTGGTATCTTGGCCATTATTTTAACGTCGACACTGGGGTTGTTGACCCCCAAACTTTTGGGACCTTTCTTTTTTATGCTAGGCAAAAGTAGTTACGAACATATCATTACAAACGATTATGTTTATATAATGTTGTATATTATAGGTTCTGAGATCCTTGCGTTCATACATACGGACAGACGGACGGACAGACAGACGGACATGGCTAGATCGACTCGGCTATTGATGCTGATCAAGAATATACATACTTTATGGGGTCGGAGATGCTTCCTTCTGCCTGTTACATACATTTGCATTTTGCACAAAAACATTTTGCCCCTTTTACCCATTTTTAATGGGTTCAGGGTATAAAAATAAAGCTCATTTACCATAGGAAGTAACAACAAATCAGCTGCAAAATAACAACAGTGCATATAAAACCCCATATATTTTTTGTCGTCTGTTTTGATCGCTGAAATTTGAAAGCAAGATTCCGAGGACATAGGTAACTCAGTGAAAAGGAAAGGGACAAATAATGCCCCTCTGTTTGTTGCTGCTTTCATTTTATAGCTATCACCACCTCCCCGCTACTAGCTCATAGCTATAAATCAAGTCAATAAACCAATTAATGCTGCCGCCAATATAAGCCACAATTTAAATGCAATTATTACTCGAATATTCTATGATACAATAATATGTAGAAAATTTCATCATGATCGGTTAAGACACAGAAGTTATTAAATAAAACATGTTTATTGGCCTCGAGTTAGGGCAGCAAGCGCAAATTCCAAGAATTTCTGTATACATATACACACACACAAAACAGTTTTGCACTTGCGATTTTATTGATTTCTGTGCTGCTATATTAATTCGTTTTCTTCTCGTTTAGACTCAATTGCTGGTGTGGCTGTTGAGTAGATTTGGCAGCAAGTAATACGGTCAGTTGCAAGTTCGAACCCTGTCACGGTTTTTTCTTTTTTGTAATTTATCTTTATCTCTACAAATGAGCGCGTAGCGCTAGCTGCATTTGGCGTTGGAATAAGAGGGTTCAGAGTATCCCCTAGTCGGGAGCTCCCGACTAGAACCTCTTGTTTCATTGTCAAGTCGTTGGCTTTAATAATTTGCCCAGAACTTTCGCTGATTATTCGAGCAATGAAATATAGCGAAATCGTTTGTAAAACCAAATCAGAACTAAGTACTAAGTACAATGCATATTAAAAAGTTTTGGCGGGCATATTAGACAAAGTGCGTCAATCCAGCAATTGTGTCCGGCTGTAAATCAAATTGTAAATATGGAAAAGGTGGACAATTTGATCGATGCGCAGGCTCCAAACCAACTTGTGGAGAATGTGGCCTGGTGACAACTTGGTGATGTGATGAAATTCTGGGAAGAAACAAAATGGCGAAAAATCCGTTTGGTGCAGCACAAAACTCGAACGACACAAAAGCAGACCAATTATTCGGAATAACGGAGAACTATGAGACCGAAAACCGAATCGAAACATTTGGACCGTTTGGAAGAAGGTGGCAGAACAGAAAATGGAAATCGTCGCAACTCGCACTGAGCCAGTGCAAAAAGATGCTTTGAGTATCAAAGATGTTGAAGCTTTGGTACGTTCTTTCTCTGGTGACGATAACTACCCTGTGTCAATGTGGACACGTGATTTCGAGGATATTATGGACTTCTGTAATGTAAACTCGATGAAGCGATTTATTAACGCTGACCATTTGCTGGCCGGATCTGCCCAATTATATATTCACAATACTCGAATATTAACTTGGAAGGACATGAAAGAGGAGTTAATCCATTCCTTTAGGCATAGAGTGACAGCTTGGGACATTGGAAAGCATATGGAGTCAAAAAAATGAGAAAGCACTCTTCAGTATTTCGTTGCAATGTGCAGTATTGCTATGCATGCTGAGTTGGCAACAAGTGACGTCATTCAGTTCATTGTCAACGGACTGCAAGATAAAGCAGGCGCTGCTGCATGTATGAGGTATTGTACATCGCTGGATGAATTGCGTGAAAAGCTCCTCATTTATGATCTGTTTCGAGAAGTGCCAGCAGTTGCTATTGCCCGAGCTGAAAATAGCGGAAATCCTAAGCGGAGGACATCTTTGGTTCAATAAGAAATAAGGTGCTTTAACTGCCGTCAGTTGGGGCATCGGACATCTGAGTGTAAGCAGCCCAAAAGACCCGAGGGAGCCTGCTTCAAATGTTGGATCACCGAGCATCAGTATCGTCAGTACCCGCGGCAGGGGGTTAATGGCTGCACAGTGTTGCCGCAAGAGGAATCCAAATCTGGAGAAAAATTAGAGGAGTGCATGACAATCGCTGTGATGCCGCTGATTGATTTATGAGTAGCACCTGGTGAGCAGAGATATAATATTCGTGCATTTATTGATACCGGTAGTCCAGTAAGTTTCATTGATGAATCATTAGTTTCAAAATCATTAGTATTAAGACCATGCTTTGAAAAATATTATGGATTAGAAGGGAAAATGATGCCAATTCAAGGCCATACTAATTTTGCACTGCAGCCGATGTGTAACAATGATAGTCAAACAACTGATCAAAGCGACATCTTTGATGAATTTTTCGCTAATATTAATATTGAAGCAGATAAACAGTATACTGTCGGGTCAGGTTTTGGTAAGCAGGCAACTGACAAATGTACTGTACTGATAAGATCAATATTTTTGAGTAGAAAAAGTGACAATACCATAAGACAGAGACAGCAGATGAGTATTAGATTAACTAAAACAACAATCTTTCATAGTACACCCCGACGTCTATCTTATTATGAAAGAGAAGTGGCAGAAATTATTAAGGAACTATGAATAAAAATTATTATACGACCCAGTGCGGCTCCATGTGCATTTCCTATTGGTTTAGTGAAAAAGAAATCGTGAGCAATTCGTATGTATGTTGAATATAGAGGCCTGAATAAATTTACTGTTCACGATAATTTACCACTACCTCTTATTCAGGATTGCTTAGAAAATCTAGAAAATAAACAATGTTTTTCGGCTGTTGATCTCAAACATGGATTTCACCAAATAGCCATAGAAGAAAAATCCATGCAGTACACGTCCTTTGTAACCCCCCAAGGTCGGTACGAATACCTACGGATGCCATTTGGCCCTAGAAACGGACTAATTATTTTTGATGTGTTTAGGGGTCTAAATAGAGCTAAGAAAATTTTAGCATATATATATGATATTGTAGTTGCGACAAAAACTGTAGAGGAGCATCTAGATTTTTGGGTAAGCTGATGGATCGATTTAGTGAATATAATCTCAAAATAAACCTAAAGAACTGTATATATTTAGAAAAGGAATGTGAATTCTAGATATAGAGTTAATAAAAACGGCGTAGCACCAAATAATCTTAAGAGTTTGCACTCATGTTTGGGTTTTTTTCGTACTTCCGCCGTTTTTTGTTTTTATTTAAAGAAGAGCGGTCCTTTCCCTCTTAACAAAGAGCAACTAGAGGCATTTAACGCCCTTAAATCGTCATTGGCAAATCCTCCAGTACTGGCAATATTCACTTCGAATAGAGAAAGAGAGGTGCACACGGTTCCGGTGCTATATTAATGCAACGTCAAGATTATGTAAAATGCGTTCGGTAGCTTTTTATTCTGGCAAGACTACAGCTGCTGAGTCCAGATATCATAGCTTTGAGCTTGAAACTCTTGACATTATTTATGCATTACGCCGTTTCAGTGTTTATCTAGAGCATAGATTAATTAAGATAGTCACTGATTGCAATTCCTTAGTGCAAACCTTTAGTAGAAAAGCTATTGATCCAAAGATAGCTCGTTGGTCTTTGGAATTGGAAAATTATGACTACCATATAAGAGCATAGAGAGAAATAGACCCGGGAGAAACATGTCGCACGTGGACGCATTGTGTAGACAAGCTGATTTAGTAAATGATGAGCATAGTAACATATATTTTATCCGTAGTGAAAGCCATATTGAAGAATGTAGTAATGAGCATAAAGATAACCGTAGAGAGCAGCATAGAGCGACCCTTAGAATTGAGAACATAGACAAATGTAGTGATGATCAGAGTGATAATTTGAGTGATGTCTATAACAATAATATGAACGATAGTAAAGAGGAAAAGTTGAAGATGTAGAGCAAAAAGTAAGTAGCAGACATATTGAAAAAATCGAGTTTTAAAAAGAATCAGTACTGCAAGCTTAGCCAATAGTTAGCGTGGCGTGACGAAAGAAGACATTGATTTAATATTGCAAACTGAGCAGATGAGAGACCCAGACGTACTAAGAACCCGTTAGTTGTTAGATAATGCTGATTTCTTGGTTTCGAATTAGTAGATGGTGTTGTGTACAAAATAGATGAAAAAGATAACTTCAATGTTTTGCTCCCTCCAGTATGGAATATCAATTAATTCGAGAAGCTCATAAGAAATTGGGACACTTAGCAGCAGACAAGTGTGTTAATAATCAGAAAAAGTCGTATTGGTTCCCCTCTATGCGCATTAAGGTAGAAAACTTTATTGGAAATTGCTTGCAGTGTATATTGCATTCGGTACCAAAGACAACAGGACGCTGCATAGTATACCAGTTAACCACTGTGTAGTGCGTATATGCCCGTACAGAATACCCTGTACTTAAATATAAAGTATGCAGCACTTTGTTGCATACAATAACAATAATATAGTAAACAAGCCCAGAGCCACTTTTATGTATTGGTTCACTAGCCTCACTAGCTGACCGTTTATGCTTACGCTGCAGATCCCACGCTCCGTCTGAGCGCATTCCGTGGGCAATATATATGCTCACTAATACAGGCATATGCGGGCTACTCACTCTCCCTCTCTTTGTAGCTGTTAACGAATAACAGCATAAGTATATATGTATATCCATAGGCTAAGCGCACATTATTAAAACTGAATAAAATCATTATCAATATCCAAGCCAACCAGCACTGACGTGCTACTGCAATCATTTCAAAACTGTTATATATACACTAACATTACATGGCGACCGTGACAGTGGTTTACCGTTTGTGCAACAAAATATAGAAGAAGCAAGCCCCAATCGCCGCAAGCAACAACAGCAGCAGCAGCCACCACCACAGGTGCCAATTGCATTGATAAGTGATCCAAGCGCGCTGGCGCGTGCCGCGATGCAACTGCAGCATCTGCCCACAAATGTGGAGCGACATCCGGTAGTTTACTAACAGTAGCCTCTGCTGTAGCTACCCGACTACGGCGGCGGCGGCCACAATCGCCACAACACAGTGGTAAAGCACACAAAATCCGGCGGCCAATCGAAGCAACTTAACAGATGACACGAACGTGTAAACCGAAGACAGCCTGTGCGATGACCAGCACCGGCACCGCCTGAGCCCTTAGGCCCCGGACAGCAGAAGCAGATACCAAAAGTGTGGGAGGCAGTCCGCCTTTTGCACCAACGCGGGAAGTAAATGAGCAACGTTGGACTGGAAGAGGCTGCTCCTGTTGAGCAAAGGGATGCACCCAGCCTGCAAGAGGCTTTAGAGGTGTACCCCAACGATGGACCACGCCCACTCACAATAGCTGAGTACCGGGCACGACAACAGAAGAAGGAAAAGAAGAAAACTAAAAGAAGCGGAAGAAGGATTAAACTGCTTCAACAAAGAAGACTCCTACAGGATCTTATCAAGACAGCGACAACGCCCCAGGAGAGATATGAAAAAGTAAAGAATCTCGAAATTATCGAGAAACAACTTCGTGCTGGTGCGAAGCAACGCAATAAGGGCTGCAAACCTGCCAATGCCTAAATTGCCCTTAAATATAAACTTTAATTCAAGCCGATGCGCGAAAGCGCTACTTGAAAAATACTAAAATCTGTTAGGCTTTTTACTAACACATACGGTTGGACTATTAATTGTATAAATAAAAATTGTCAGCCAACCGTATGCCCTAATTAACTCAAATTTTTCCTTTTCCTAAATCAGTTTATAAGGAATTTTACAATTATTGAACAGTTTTTAAAGAAAAACTAATAAAAATGACAGGAAAATTTTTTTTTTAATACAAAAAAAAATAAGAACAATTCTTTTGAATGTTTCAAAACAGTATAAGCAAAACAGACACTGTAGAAATGGGTTTAATAGACACTAAGACAGTGGACTCCACTGCTAATGTTAGAAATAAAGTCGAGGTAGAGACTCCAGATCAAAAGCTAATTGTAATATTGTTAATAATCATAGTAATTATAATGTGCATAAATATGTTTTATAAAATTTACAAACTGCACAACAAATGTTTAAAAAAGAAATACTTAAGCAGAGCTAATGATCTGGACAAAATATAACAATGTACTAAAGGTACAAAATGTAAAAATGATACAATAAGATAAGAAAAGAATAAATCACACAATAAAATAAAACTCAAAACAATATATATAGATAAATTAACAAAAGAAATAGAAATTTTCGATAATGGACACAATAGAGGCAATAAGACAGGTCCATGTTAGAGATCCCTATTTTAAGGAAAGAATTCTACAATTGGTCTCAACGACCACAGTAAGCATATATGAATTAGAAACTTTATATATGGAAACATTTCACTTAGATTTCTCACCGTTAATACATTGCACAAAAACACAAAAAGGCATAGTATTGACAACTCTTCCGGGTATACAAGTCAGGTCAATCATTAAAGAGCACCCAATATTAGGCAGAACTTTAGATTTTGTAGTATTCAAAAAAGAAACACCCTATAATTAGAACACCCCATTTTAGGACCTACCGACATTATTATTGTGCGTTAGCGCATATAAATTAAAAAATGTCTATAAATGGAATGGACACAAATCGTTACCATTCTTAGGCAACAACGTGAGGAGTTTAACAAATCTTTCAAGTGCCTTAACAAAAGCGCACCAGTCTCAAACGAGACCAAGTCAAAACACGTTAAAATTCTTGTAGATTCCTACAATACCAGCCGTCAACTTATATGTGACAATGCAACAAAACTAACAGATTTGCATTTAACACCGACAGTTGATGCTTTAAGCAGTTTGAGAGAAAACATTAGACGAAAGGCATAATATAACAGTATTCCTTCCAAATTCTCTAAACACTTCAGCGTCATTCGACGAGAAACTGTTTTCACTGCCAGCTAATACTAAACCATCAGACTCTGAAGTAAATACACAATCAATTGACAACACAATGGCCCAAACAGCTATAAGTTTTCTCAAACTAGCCTCATCACTCTTGCCAGAGTCTGATGGAAAGGCAGAAAACTTACATAGTTTGAAAGATGCTTTGAGTCTTATAGACTCACTAAAAGAAGATCATGAAGCAACAGCTGTCAGTCTTATAAAGACAAAACTAAAGGGCCATGCAAGAAACTTGATAAGCAATGAGCAAACAATCGCTCAAATCATTGCAAAATTATCAAGCGCAGTAAGAGGCGAATCAGTTGAAGTATTGTCAGCCAAATTACTTAACTTGCAACAAAAAAGCAAAACTGCCAACCAGTACACTCAAGAGGTTGAGCAGTTAACAAAAGCTTTAGAAGGAGCTTTTATAAACGATGGTTTAACACCAGAATTGGCCAATAAATACAGTACAGCCCAAGCAGTAAAGGCCATGACCAAGAACTGCGCTATAGATAAGGTAAAACTTATCATGCAGGCAGGCACATTCAATAACATGAATGATGCCATATCCAAATTTGTCGATAGTTGCACAGAAGCAACCGGACAAACCAATACTGTCCTTTATTACCAAAATTACTATCCTCGTGGTGGAAACCGCGGAAGAGGTAATTATAGAGGCCGACCATACAACAGAGGCGGCTACAGAAATAATAATAATGGTAATAGAAACAATGATAACAGAGGCAATCCTCGAGGCGGCTCATATAGAGGCGGCTTAAACAGAGGACCCAGACAGCAAAACCAGATCCGAGTTACACAAGGCAACTCGTAAAACCAACAAACCCCCTTGAGCAACGAGTAGTAAAAATTTATCATATAAATCTAAGTCTCAGTAGTCTCATCAAAATATACAATAGGAAAAATAATATACCATTGACTCTGCTAGTAGATACAGGAGCAAATGTCTCAATTTTAAAGAACAATAAAACAGATTCAAATGTAAATCAAAATTATAAAACAAGTATAACAGGAATTGGACAGGGAACAATAGAGTCAATTGGACAATCCACAATTGATCTACTTTTCGATTACTTCGTAATCAGTCACAATTTCCAAATAGTCCACAATGAATTTCCCATACCTTGCGATGGAATTCTTGGACTAGACTTCATCAGAAAATTCAATTGCATAATAGATTACCAACAGGATGAAATCATCATGAAACCAGAATCACTTAATTATCAAATACATGTACCGCTATTACATAATGATATTGATAACTCAATATTGTTACCAGCCAGATCAGAAGTTATAAGAAAAATTACGCTTCTGACAAATGAAGATACAGTTCTTATACCAAACCAAGAAATACACCCTGGGGTAATAATAGCAAACAGTATAGTAAAAAGTAATAGCGCAATAGTCCGTATTTTAAATACAAATAGTAAACATATAAAAATGCAAAACCCCGAAGTAATATTTGAGTCACTACAACAATATGACATCAAAATAAATAATATAAATACCGGCAATAGAACAGATGAAGTCATAAATTTAAATTTCCCTGAAGAATTTAAAAACAAGCTTACTGACTTATGTACCAAATACAGTGACATATTTGGTCTAGAAACAGAAGCAGTTTCAAGTAACAATTTTTATAAACAGAAATTAAGATTAGCAGACAAAACACCTGTATATATTAAAAACTACAGAAATGCAGAAACAGAAAAGCCAGAAATTAACAGGCAGGTCGAAAAACTAATAAAAGATGGTATAGTAGAACCATCTACCTCAGAATACAATAGCCCACTTCTCTTGGTACCCAAGAAATCGCTCCCAAATTCAAAGGAGAAAAAATGGCGTTTAGTAGTTGATTATCGCCAAATTAACAAAAAACTTTTAGCAGATAAATATCCACTGCCAAGAATTGAGGAAATACTTGACCAATTAGGACGAGCTAAATATTTTTCATGTCTCGATCTTATGTCAGGTTTTCACCAAATTGAACTAGATGAAAAATCTAGAAATATAACATCATTTTCAACTAGCACTGGCTCTTATCGCTTCACGCGCTTACCATATGGTCTTAAGGTAGCACCAAATTCATTTATGCGAATGATGACACTCGCATTTTCAGGCCTAGAGCCATCCCAAGCATTTCTCTATATGGATGACCTAGTAGTCATCGGCTGCTCAGAGCAGCACATGTTCAAGAACTTGACAAGCATATTTGATCTTTGTCGAAAACATAATTTAAAATTAAACCCAGAGAAATGTTCGTTTTTCATGCACGAGGTAACATTCCTTGGGCATAAGTGCACAGACCATGGCATCCTTCCAGATGACAAAAAGTACGATGTTATAAAAAACTATCCAACCCCTACTGATGCGGATAGTGCACGACGTTTCGTCGCGTTCTGTAATTACTACAGAAGATTTATACACAACTTCGCACAACACTCACGTCATTTGACTAGATTGTGCAGAAAGAATGTCCAATTCGAATGGACAAAAGAATGCGAAGATGCATTTAAATATTTAAAAAGGGCATTAATGAAACCAACATTATTGCAATACCCTGACTTCAGCAAAGAATTTTGCATAACCACAGATGCAAGTAAACATGCATGTGGTGCTGTACTATCCCAAGAGTACAACGGTGTACAATTGCCAATTGCATACGCATCCCGAGCTTTCACACAGGGAGAAAGCAATAAATCAACTACAGAGCAGGAATTAGCTGCTATACATTGGGCAATAAAACACTTCAGACCATATGTTTATGGAAGGCATTTCTTAGTTAAAACAGACCATAGACCCTTAACATATTTGTTTTCGATGAAAAATCCCACATTAAAATTAACTAGAATGAGACTAGATTTAGAAGAATACCAATTCACGGTAGAATACCTCAAGGGGAAGGATAACCATGTAGCGGATGCATTATCCCGCATAAACATAGAGACACTAATTGACATGAATAGGAAAATATTAATGGTTCAAACAAGATCATCAAAAAGACAGGAAAACATCTGCGCAGATGAGAAAATAAAATTGCAAAAAGATCAAAAAGATCTAAAAGAGCCCAATATCTATGAAGTCGTTAGCAATAACGACGTAAAGAAATTTGTGAAACTAAAATTCGGTAAAATAAATTGTTTACTTAAAAGAGGAAAACGAATCATTTCACAATTTTCAGTTAATGATTTGTATTCCAATAAAAAATTCGATTTAGGTTAATTTTTCAAAGGCTTAATTCAGAAGTCAGAATACATAAAATCGCTAACTTACAGTTGTCACCAAATGAACAAATTTTCGAATTTGTATCATTAAATGAATTTAAAAATATGGGCAGTAAATATTTAAATACATTAAAAGTAGCGCTACTAACAAAAGTGACACAAATAGACAAAAAAGACGAAAGTCAAATAAAAGCAATACTGTCGAAATATCATGATGATCCTATAGAGGGAGGCCATACAGGGATTATGCGTACCTTGTTAAAAATTAAGAAATACTATTACTGGCCCCAAATGACTAAGACTATTACAAAGTATGTGAAAACTTGTGCGAAATGCCAATTAGCAAAAACCACAACACATACTAAAGCCCCAATGATATTAACGAATACTCCAAATACTGCATTTGACACTGTTTTAATAGACACAATCGGTCCATTACCTCGTACAGAGAATGGCAACGAGTACGCAATTACTATAATATGCGACCTCACTAAATATCTAGTTACAATACCAGTAACAGACAAAAGTGCAAAAACAGTAGGTAAAGCAATATTTGAATCTTTTGTACTAAAGTACGGTCCTATGAAGACGTTCATAACGGACATGGGTACTGAATACAAAAAATTCGCTAATAAATGACCTGTGCAAGTATATGAATATAAGTAATATACAATCGACATCACATCATCACCAGACATTAGGAACAGTAGAAAGAAGTCATCGAACATTTAACGAATTTATTCGCTCATATATTTCGATTGACAAAGTCGATTGGGACATATGGCTGAATTATTTCACGTATTGTTTCAACACTACACCATCGACAGTACATGGATACTGTCCATACGAACTTGTTTATGGTAGATTACCAAGACAGTTCATAGAATTTAATAACCAAACTAGAATTGACCCTATATATAACATAGACGACTACGCAAAAGAATTTAAGTTTAGGTTAGAAATAGCTTATAAAAGAGTAAAAACTCTAGTAGATTTAGAAAAAGAAAAAAGAAAGATAGAATACGATAAAAAACTAAATGAAATAGAACTAGAAATAGGAAATTTAGTTCTACTAAAGAACGATACAGCGCATAAGTTAGAAAATAAATACTTAGGCCCTTATAAAGTAATAAGCAAAGAAGATAGAAACAACATAAAAATAGATGTAGGAAAAAGGAAACCCCAAGTAGTAAATAAGAACAGGTTAAAATTATTTAAAACTTAGCTTAAATCGAGCATAGAACATATTACATTTTTACCGGTTATGAATATAAACAGTTGAATAATACAAGAAACAAAAATAATAATAAAATTAAATTTATCGATACAAAAATATATATATATATATCAATTAAACAACTACATTATAATACGTTATTCTCCTAAAAAGGGGAGGTGTAGTGCGTATATGCCCGTACAGAATACCCTGTACTTAAATATAAAGTATGCAGCACTTTGTTGCATACAATAACAATAATATAGTAAACAAGCCCAGAGCCACTTTATGTATTGGCTCGGTCTCGTATTACGCAGCGCGGTTCACTAGCCTCACTAGCTGACCGTTTAAGCTTACGCTGCAGATCCCACGCTCCGTCTGAGCGCATTCCGCGGGCAATATATATGCTCACTAATACAGGCATATGCGGGCTACTCACTCTCCCTCTCTTTGTAGCTGTTAACGAATAACAGCATAAGTATATATGTATATCCATAGGCTAAGCGCACATTATTAAAACTGAATAAAATCATTATCAATATCCAAGCCAACCAGCACTGACGTGCTACTGCAATCATTTCAAAACTGTTATATATACACTAACATTACAACTGACTATTGTCATGATCTGACAGAGTCATGATCGCGGCGGATATGTCGCAACTATGTTGCCGGCCGCGACGGTCATCCGACACCACACACGAGGCGCTAACGCTGCACTTTTGGGGGCAGCGACGGCGACTCTGCGACAGCGACGGCGGCTCCGTGGCAGCGACGGCGACGTAGGCTAGCTTTGCTTATTATTACCAAAATTGTATTTCATTAGTCTAAGTTTGGATATGAATAAAGCGCAGTGTACCGCTCCTGAAATCACTGCTCTTAGTTAACTCAACTGCATTTATTATTGCAAATAATCAAAACATATAACACTGCATTTGTAAATGCACTAATTGGCGCCCAGCGTACAAACCCGCGAGTGGGATAATTTTTTAATAACCAAAAAACGCGAAAGTCAAAAATGCGTGGCAACAAAAACAATATTAACAATTAAAAAACGCGAAAGTAAAAAATCCGCGGCAACAAGTATCTTGAGTAATAAACCTACAACTACGCGCAAAAATAAAGCCACAATACGACGCTCCACGAAGAATACCTTTTGTGACTGCAACGATGGAGTTCATCGTAGTGTACTAGATTAACCATAGTCTCAACAGAATCATGTAAGTGAATTGTGACGTTTAGAAAAAAATATATAAAGAAATACATAATAGATATTAATATATATAAATATATATAATAGATTATAAACAACACCAGTTTTGTTAAACCTAATATGATACAAAAGTAAGCAAAAGGAAACCTATTTTGGGAACTTTTTTTATATACTTCAGTTCGAAAAATTTTAAATCACTCTGTGAACGGTTTTGCTTAGAATTTTGTTTAGGTGCAAATGAGTGACTGTGACTCCGACGTACACGATCAGGGACACTACGACAGCGACGATAGTGTTGCTCGTTTAATAGGAGGATTTGATACATTGCAGTTTTCAAGGTGTGCTATTCCATCTGAACCAGACACAAACACAGATTTAGCCATGGATCCTGAGCAGTTGCGCATGATAATTGATGCCGCAGTGCAGCGCACTCGCAGCACAATCGCAAGAATTCGTGAATAGGGAAGCTGCGCTAAGGCAGGTGCTTCAACAACAGATTGCGCAGGTGTCAAACAAGTTAAGAAACACACAACTTTCAGTACCAGAAGTGAAGGTTTATAAGGAAGTTGAATTCATAGACGGGGTGAAATGTAACGAGCCGCTCGACGTGGTAAAATGTCTTACTGAGTTGCATGGGACTCAAGACACTTACGTGTCCTGAAGGCAGGCCGCGCATGCCGCCTATAAAATTTTCAAAAAATACAACGGAAGTTAACGTCATTACCAAGCCACCGTAATCATTAGGAGTAAAGTGAGAGGCCCGACAGACGCGGCTCTCGCCTCTTTTAACACGCCGTTAAATTTTGAGGCCATCATAGCGAGGATGGACTTTACTTATAGTGACAAGCGGCCTATCCATGTGATTGAACAAGAAATGGGTACGCTTAGGCAGAGGGGCATGTCCATTCTACAGTACTACGACGAGGTTGAGAAAAAACTCACGTTACTTACGAACAAAGCCCATATGACGTATGACAGCAATTTAGCGGCGGGCATGTGTGAAAAGTTCAGGGGTGACGCACTTCGCGTATTCATCTCTGGACTAAAACGCAGTTTAACCGATGTGTTGTTTTCGGCTCACCCTTCGGATCTGCCGACGGCACTAGCGTTAGCCCAAGAGGTCGAGCCTAATCACGAGAGATATGCCTTTGCGACAAGCTTTGCTAGGGGACAAGAAGAGTGAGTTCGACCAGAGCAGCGCCCACAAGGGCGTCAGCAACAACAGCAACAAGAGAAAAATCAATTCTCTCAGGGTAGCCTGGGCAAGAATCCTCATTTCAAGAAGCATAACGGCCAATCCACAGATAAAGCCCAGAATAGAGCTGGGCCGATAATACCCCAGTTCCCATGGAAGTAGACCCTTCTTCTTGCAGGTTTAGACAGCCCACAAACTTTTCGAATTCCCAAGGCTCGGCTTAGCTTAACGCCAATCAAGGTCAGGGAAATAAACGACATGCCGGTTCGGTCGGGGCGACGGGCCAAAGGAGGCAAAGGGTAGACCACATCCAGGCAAGCGAATCAGGAAGTCGAAATCACCATACAACAATCCGTTGTGGGTGGTCGATAAGAAAGGCACAGATGAGTTAGGTAATAAAAATAAAAGTCTAGTGATAGACTTTAGGAAACTAATACTAATAATAATTAGGAAAATACCCAATGCCAAGTATCGTAATGATACTGGCTAATTTGGGTAAAGCCAAATACTTCACGACGCTCGACCTGAAATTAGGTTATCAACAGATTACTCTGGGAGAGCAAGACCGTGAGAAGACAGCCTTTTCGATCAATGGTAGAGAGTACGAATTTTGTCGACTTCCCTTTGGTTTGAAGAATGCAGCCAGCATTTTTCAGAGGACCATAGAGGTTTCTGCGGAAGCAAATTGGCAAATCTTGCTACGTTTATGTAGACGACGTCATCGTGTTTTCGGAAAACAAGTCGGACCATGTCAGGCATGTCGACTGGGTATTAGGGAGCCTTTTAAACGCAAACATGCGTGTGGCACACGAGAAGTCACAGTTTTTTAAAGAAAGCGTCGAGTATCTCGGCTTTATAGTGACTAAAGATGGTGCAAAATCAGATCCAAAAAAGGTAAAAGCCATTCGGGAATACGCTGAGCCGTCTACGGTGTTTGAAGTAAGATCCTTTTTGGGATTGGCAAGCTATTACCCCTGTTGGTTCAAAGATTTTGCAGCAATAGCGAAACCAATCTCTGACATCCTAAAAGGGGAAAACGGATCCATTAGCAAGTACAGATCTAGAAAGGTTCCTATACAGTTCAACGATGCTCAGCGCAACGCGTTCCAGAGGCTTAGGAACATATTGGCGTCGGAAGACGTAATACTGATGTACCCGGATTATAAAAAACCATTCGACTTGACTACAGACGCCTCAGCCTACGGCATTGGCGCAGTTCTGTCGCAGAATAGGCGCCCTATAACAATGATATCCCGGTCTTTAAAAGATAGTGAAGCAAACTACGCTACTAACGAGCGAGAGTTGCTTGCTATCGTTTGGGCATTACGCAAACTACGACACTTTCTTTACGGGGTTAAAGATATAAACATTTTCACTGACCACCAGCCTCTTACGTTCTCGGTATCCGAGAGCAATCCCAATGCAAAAATAAAGCGCTGGAAAGCGCACATTGATGAAACAGGGGCCAAGCTTTTCTATAAGCCTGGCAAAGAGAATCATGTAGCTGACGCACTGTCGCGCCAGAACGTGAACGCCCTGCAGGCCAACCGCGATGAGCCAGAGTCTGACGCGGCTACAATTCACAGTCCCTGTCTTAAACAATCGATTCGACGCAAAAGCCTCTAAACTGCTTCCGGAACCAGATTGTATTAGAAGAGGCACGCTTTCCTCTGAAGAGGAATTTCATGCTTTTCAGCGAAAAGCCTCACCACATAATAAATTTCACCGATAGGGACGCCCTCGAAACAATAAAGACCGTCATTAACCCGAATCTGGTTAACGCGTTTTACTGTACTCTCCCAATCTTGGCCAGTTTCCAGCATGAGTTGGTAAGAGCCTTTCCGACTACGAAGTTTTGGTATTGCAAAAACTTCGTTGCCGACGTGTTCGACGTCAGTGATAGAAGAGAAATCATCACTAAGGAACACAATCGAGCCCATCGAGCGGCTCAGGAGAATGTGAAACAGGTCATGACGGAATACTATTTTCCTAAAATGACCAAATTGGCTAATGAAGTGGTCCTTAACTGTAAGATTTGCACAAAAGCTAAATACGACAGACACCTAAAAAAGCATGAACTGCTAGCCGCCACTTCCCTCAAAAACAGGAGAAATGTTACATATCGACATTTTCTCCACAGACTAAAAATTCTTTTTGACTTGCGTAGACAAATTCTCAACGTTTGCGGTGGTCCAGCCTATAGCATCTCGAACGATAGAAGACACGAGACCCCCCCTGCTAGTTTTAATGAATATTTTCCTTCGGCTAAGCAGGTATATTGCGACAATGAGCTCGCATTCAAGTCAGAGACTATCAGGTCTCTGCTATTGAATAATTACGGCGTCAGCGTGGTAAACGCGCCTCCCCTTCATAGCACGTCTAATGGGCAGGTAGAACGCTTTCACAGCACTCATCTGGAAATAGCTAGGTGCTTAAAGCTACAAAGGGGTATAGTTGACACGGTCGACCTCATCCTGCAGGCCACTATCGAATATAACAATTCCATTCAGTCAGTGGTTGAGAGAAAGCCTAAGGACATATTGCTTAACCCTCTGCCGGAATCTACCCACGAGGTTAGAGGCAAGATAGAAAGGGCTCAAATTCAGCAGAACGCCAAGGTTAACCAAGGGTGTCGGAACAGAGTCTTTGAAGTAGGTGAAAAGGTCCTGGTTTAGACGAACCGCAGACTAGGCAACAAGTTATCGCCCTTGTGCATTGAAAAAAAGGTTGAAGCGGACTTGTGGACAACGGTCCTCATTGAGGGGAGGGTGGTCCACAAGGACAACCTCCGTTGAATTTAAAGCTCAATTCTTTAATTACTTAATTAATTTCATAACAGTAGTTTTAACATTTTAGGATTACGCTCACTATACTTTCAATTATGTCAATGACAACGGCACGGGTGACGGACTACTCACACGCGGACTACATACCAATTATGGACGGGGACATCTTACTATGGGATAGCTACGTATACTTACGTCACACTACCAACCTCACAGACAACGAGACAATGACTGAAGAAACTATGAGACTAACGGGACTATTTCCGCATTCCCATATGAGGAAATTGCTGGAAGTTGACACTGGACACGTACTGGACATGTTGTCCGCCCTCGATGTGCACCATCGTAAGGTAAGAAGCCTCGACTTCTTGGGAACAGCCCTTAAGGTTGTAGCGGGCACTCCGGACGCAAACGACTTTAAGAAAGTAGAATTAACGCAGACGCAGCTGGTCACTGCAAGCAATAGGCAGATTTCAATAAATTCCAAAGTACAGGAAAAGATCAACCAACTGACCGACACTGTAAACAAAATTCTAAATTCCTCAATAGATAAGCAGGCCGACACAGGTCACCTTTTTGAAACCCTAAGCACACGCAACAGAATGATGATAACAGAAATAGGGAACCTTATGCTTACCTTAACCTTAGAAAAAATAAACGTAATAAATCCAACAATTATAGATCACTCTGATTTACTGAATATTCTCACTGAGCAAGTCACAGGGACCCCCATAACAGACATTTTGAAAGTATCTTATATTAAAGTAGAACACAAGACCAATGTAATAACTTTCATCATTCAGTTCCCTATAATAAGCAAGCAATGCAGGAAGATAACCATATTTCCAGTCGCCCACAATGGCTCCGTACTTCAACTTTACGACAATTTGGTGGCTGATTGCGATGGCCAGATGGTAGCAAATTGTTCACAAACAGCAACTGCCACGTGCTGCAAGCGGTCCGAGAGCAGCTGCTGCGTGCAAGGCCTCCATGCAGGAGGTACGGCTCATTGCCAAACGCAGCCGAATCACCTCGACCCCTATCACCATAGTGGACGACGGCATTATCATCATAAACTATCGCAGCGCAATACTTAGCTATGACGATTGCGCCTCAATGAAAGTAGATGGGACAAGCCTTGTCACTTTCACGTCCCATGCCATGGTAAATGGCACGCGATACTTTAATCGCATGAGCGTGAAAAATCGGTTCCCGGCAGTAGCGGCATCCCCGTTACTAAACATCAGGGTTCACGACACGATGCTCAGCCTTCCCTACACTCATCGCCTGAGTGAGGACAACCTTAACTACATCAAGGAGGTAAGAGATAGAGTCGCAGTCGTAAACATATCGGCAATTTCCCTCAGCATAATGTTGTTAGTTTGTGCTGTGGGAGCTGGGGTCTACTGGCTTCATCAGCTGGTGATCAAACGCCGAAAATCCCGAAAAATCTCGCAGATACTGGAAAACTTGAACGCGACCGAGGACGGTCGGTCTTCGAGAGGGGGAGTAGTTAACCACTGACTATTGGTATTTGCTGACCCAGCGTTCTGGGGAAGTTAATGTCCAGAGTCATGATCGCGGTGGATATGTCCCAACTACGTTGCCGGTCATCCGACACCACACACGAGGCGCTAACGCTGCACTTTTGGGGGCAGTGTCGGCGACTCTGCGACAGCGACGGCGACGTAGGCTAGCTTTGCTTATTATTGCCAAAATTGTATTTCATTAGTCTAAGTTTGGATATGAATAAAGCGCAGCGTACCGCTCCTGAAATCTCTGCTCTTAGTTAATTCAACTGCATTTATTAATGCAAATAATCAAAACATAAAACTGCATTTGTAAATGCACTAATTTACCCAAACTTTGTGCACCCTTTCATACCCTACATATCGATCACCTAGGGCCCTTACCGAGTATAAACTCTAAAAGAAAACACTTGTTAGTGATAGTGGACGCTATATTGTCTATAGTCGTCCCAAAAGAATAATATCGGACCGTGGCATGTGTTTTAATTCTTTAGAGTTTAGTTCAGTTTTGACAGAACGGGTGGCAACGGGTGGGTAACAGGCAAATGATCAAGTGGAGCGAGTGAACCCTGAGTTAACTCCCATGCTTGGAAAGGTGTCGGAACCGCTGCTTCAGTCGGATAGGCATAAGTTAATGTATAGCGTAGCATATACCATTAACAACGCCGTCCACAGTAGTACGCGGATGGTGCAAAAAAAAATATTAGGAGACTAGGATCAATAGCATAGAGCAGCGAGATTTGGGGTCTATGAGAAAGATGGCAGGTGAAAATATTGCTCAATCGCAATTGAGAAATGAGGAAATGTATAGGAAAAACAAGTAAGAGGTTCTAGTTGGGAGCTCCGGACTAGGGAATATCCTGAACCCTCTTATTCAGTAATAAGATAAATTAAAATTAATAAAGATAAATTAAAAAAAAAGTTCCCATGGCAGGGTTCAAGCTCGCAACAGACCGTATTAATTTACTCAACAGACAAACCAGCAAAAAAAAATAGTTTCCCAGGTAGGGCTCAAACTCGCGACAGACCGCAACACTTGCTATGCCTCTACTCAACAGCCACACAAATAATTAAGTATTATTGAGAAAAAAACGAACTAAAATAGCATTACAGAAAAAAGTTGAAATTACAATGCTGTTAAAATGCGATAGAATGCGAAGCAGACGCTCATGAATGTGTGTGTGTACACAAATTCTTGATGTTTTCGCTAGTTGTGCCATCCAACTGCGCAGTTACATATAACTTTGGTTTTCTCTTAACCGACCTTAATGAAATTTTCTACAGTATATATTATTGTACCATAGAATATGTGTGTATTCTCAAAAAGTCAATTGCATTAAAATTGTGGCTTAGATTGGTTGGCAATATAAGTTGGGTTATTAACTTGATTTCTGTGTTGTGGTAGCGGGGATGTGGCGATAGGTATAAAATGAAAGATACTTGACATATATACATAATATTCTAGAAGCAACATATCAAGTTTGGTGACTCTAGCTCTTATTATTTATCCAATTTGCAAATTTTGGTACTTGCTATCGAAAAAGTTTCCATCACTTTTAAATACATTTTGTTACGCGGAGTCACAATAAGGCCCGCGCACAAATAAAACAAAAAGGGCATATATATAATCATAGATTAAGAGAACGGAAAAAAATGAAGTAATAAGATATCATAATCATAGGCTAAGAGGGGAAAAAAAGTTTATGTAATAATATATTGTAATCATAAGTTAAGAGTAAAAATGAAGTAAAGAAAGTCAATTATCGGTTAAGAGTATGCTAACTAAATTAAGAGAGTCCGATTGCGAGCACAATCGAATCACTTGCAACTCTGTTGATATTATTAGGAGTAAAAGAGAGCCAAGCATAGAGAGGGGATTTTCGCCGTAGGGGCAAAAATAGCGGAAAGAGGGTCGTGAGTTGCTGCCGCCGATGAGCAACTTCACTTTGGAACCGCCAAGCGTGAGTATCGGACGTGCGTACGTGATGAAGGGCCGAATTTAGGGACCGCGAGTTAGCTACCAGGTTAGGTAGGAACAATCTAGAATTGACGGTGCAGCAGGGCTAAGAAAGCTAAGGAAAAAAAGGAGAATAAACGAAAGTTAATGTATGTAGAGTAAAACGGTGTTTGCGTGTTGTCTGTGTAGAAATTGTGCATTTTTAGGCTTTCGTTTGCGGCGGAGCGACCCCAGCAGCACCCATCACGTAGGCCGACTCTAACCTAACCGCAGCGGAGCGATCCCAGCGGCTCCCCTTTATCCTCGAACAGAATTAGTAACCACTCTGTGGTGGAGTTATCCCTACGGCTCCATACCCCCCTTTTCAGATCGGCAAACTACAAAATTCTTGTAGAGTGGACCTGGGTAAGACTGAGCCGGGGTGATGGCAAAGAAGCTACTTTACAAGTGGCGCCCGAGCAGGGACCCTAGGCGTGAAGGGGCGTGGCACTAACGTGGCCTAAAAGCCCATGAAAGTGCCTCCAGGGTGATTTAGCTGCCTGCGGCATAGGAAAAAAGAGCGTAGAAAGTCCCACAGGGGTGTCAGCAGCAAACGCACACGTGCTGGCAGACAATTGGGGACAACGAGAAAACACAAAGAAGAGACTCGAAAAACTAACGGACAACCATAAAACTTCTCGCTGAGCGAGCGAGTTTGCTGCGAGCGCGCATACAAGTAAACGCTCACACGCATAAGCCGAGAGTCGGCAGATCGCGCGTCAACGGGACAGCTGCGAAGGACCACCGTGGGGCAAATCGCTCGCTACGCGTCGAAATTTGCGCGATCAGTAAGCGCGACGGGAAAAGAAGTGAACAATAAAGTGAATTTGGCCCAATATGAACATTGGAGCCTTAGTGACGAGTAATATTTTTTTCTTGTGAGCAAACTAAGCTGTGGGGGGTAAAAAAAAATGGTGAACATTTAAGACAAAGTTAGCAACGAGGGTGAACATTTTTCTTATATTTTTTCTTGTGATCATCGGTGCAAAATATAACAACAACTAATGAAAACCAATAATAACTAATTAACAACTGAATGAAAGTGACCACGGTGCAGTAACATAGAACCACGGTGAAAGAGTGGACGCGTGTAGCAAAAGGGTACCGTGGGAGGGGCTGTTACGCAGCGTAACTTTTTAGGGTGGTCAACTAAAAGTGCGACTATTTTTTTTGTGTGGCCAATGGTAGTGTTTTAGCTCGATATAAATTTAAAAAAAATTTTTGTAATTAAAATAATTGAAAATAATATTAATTAATATAAGTGAAAATAAATATAAATTAAACAAATTAAAAAAATAATTTGAAATTTAATTTAAATTAAATTTAAATTTAAAAAAATTAAAATAATTAAAATAAATGAAAATAAAATAATTAAAAAATAAAAGAATTAAAAAATAAAATAATTATAAAAAATCATAAACAAATACAATAAAATAAATTCGGAAAAAAAACCAGAGGGAAGTAATTAAAACGAGGCGGTCTAGAAAGACTGGATATCTTAACGGAGTCACGTGGACCAGAAGAGGAAAAGGGAATAGCAATAAAAGGTTACGTACGAAAGGATGGATACGAGTGAGTGTCAGAATCCAGGGGTGGGCGTTCGGTGGATCCACTCGCAACGGAAGGAGGAACTGGAGGCGATTACTCGCGAGTTTGGACTGAGCGAGTTGGGGCGGGTTGAAGACTTGCGTCGTCGTTTGGCAAGTTTCAAGTCCAGAGGTTCGCATTCCGCCAAAATATGGGCTCCGCTAGCCGAGCTGGAGGCCAAATACACAAGGCCCAGCTCGAACCTGACCCAATCGAATAGGATAGACGTTCGAAGTCAGAGTCAGACTCTGGCCCACGTTCGAACACCCCCGGCTTGCTCGAGGTCCCGGCGATCCCGAACTACAAGGCCCGTGATGCGAGCGACAGGACGATGGAATCGGACATGCCTCGCGTTACTGAGGGCGTCCCATTAACACAAACGAGCCTACCCATGGAGTATAGGGGGCACTGCATCGTCCCGGAACAGGTCAGGAAGTGGGGTATGCGCTTCGATTGGCAGGCTGATCCACTGTCCTTCGTGGAAGCAATCAAAGATCGTGCCCGGTCTTATGAGATTGACACCGACAGATTGCCCCGGGTGATGAACGAGGTCAAGACGAAATTCGGACTCGCCGTCAACGAGAGGGCAAGGGATTCAATCAGTATGTGGTGGACATCAGGGCGCCGATGCACCACGCTGGCTACTTTCCGGAGTGAGAATTGGCGAGAATATGCGACAACGCAGCCCCAAAGTATAAATTGTATGTGCGGAGACAAGATTTCTCGTCGCTGTCGAAGCTCATACAATTAGCGGTCGAATATGAGGGTATAAAACAGCAGGGTCAACAGTATCCCCCGGGTTCGCGATCTCGATTAGGTAGTAGCATGGGCACGTATCTAGGCGAGGGGCAAGGAGAGGCGACAACAGGCTTAAGCAATCCGTTCAGGGTAGCTTCATCGCCAGTATTACCGGTGCCAAGGGAAAAGCCCGCTAACCGAATGATTGGCCAAGAAACCGGGAGCACAGCCAGGAGACGCCCGATATGTTTTCAATGTTTTTCAAATTCAGTTTTTTAAAGAAAGCGTCGAGTATCTCGGCTTTATAGTGGCTAAAGATGGTGCAAAATCAGATTCAAAAAAGGTAAAAGCCATTCGGGAATACGCTGAGCCGTCTACGGTGTTTGACGTAAGATCCTTTTTAGGATTGGCAAGCTATTACCCCTGTTGGTTCAAAGATTTTGCAGCAATAGCGAAACCAATCTCTGACATCCTAAAAGGGGAAAACGGATCCATTAGCAAGTACAGATCTAGAAAGGTTCTTATACAGTTCAACGATGCTCAGCGCAACGCGTTCCAGAGGCTTAGGAACATATTGGCGTCGGAAGACGTAATACTGATGTACCCGGATTATAAAAAACCATTCGACTTGACTACAGACGCCTCAGCCTACGGCATTGGCGCAGTTCTGTCGCAGAATAGGCGCCCTATAACAATGATATCCCGGTCTTTAAAAGATAGTGAAGCAAACTACGCTACTAACGAGCGAGAGTTGCTTGCTATCGTTTGGGCATTACGCAAACTACGACACTTTCTTTACGGGGTTAAAGATATAAACATTTTCACTGACCACCAGCCTCTTACGTTCTCGGTATCCGAGAGCAATCCCAATGCAAAAATAAAGCGCTGGAAAGCGCACATTGATGAAACAGGGGCCAAGCTTTTCTATAAGCCTGGCAAAGAGAATCATGTAGCTGACGCACTGTCGCGCCAGAACGTGAACACCCTGCAGGCCAACCGCGATGAGCCAGAGTCTGACGCGGCTACAATTCACAGTCCCTGTCTTAAACAATCGATTCGACGCAAAAGCCTCTAAACTGCTTCCGGAACCAGATTGTATTAGAAGAGGCACGCTTTCCTCTGAAGAGGAATTTCATGCTTTTCAGCGAAAAGCCTCACCACATAATAAATTTCACCGATAGGGACGCCCTCGAAACAATAAAGACCATCATTAACCCGAATTTGGTTAACGCGTTTTACTGTACTCTCCCAATCTTGGCCAGTTTCCAGCATGAGTTGGTAAGAGCCTTTCCGACTACGAAGTTTTGGTATTGCAAAAACTTCGTTGCCGACGTGTTCGACGTCAGTGATAGAAGAGAAATCATCACTAAGGAACACAATCGAGCCCATAGAGCGGCTCAGGAGAATGTGAAACAGGTCATGACGGAATACTATTTTCCTAAAATGACCAAATTGGCTAATGAAGTGGTCCTTAACTGTAAGATTTGCACAAAAGCTAAATACGACAGACACCTAAAAAAGCATGAACTGCTAGCCGCCATTTCCCTCAAAAACAGGAGAAATGTTACATATCGACATTTTCTCCACAGACTAAAAATTCTTTTTGACTTGCGTAGACAAATTCTCAACGTTTGCGGTGGTCCAGCCTATAGCATCTCGAACGATAGAAGACACGAGACCCCCCCTGCTAGTTTTAATGAATATTTTCCTTCGGCTAAGCAGGTATATTGCGACAATGAGCTCGCATTCAAGTCAGAGACTATCAGGTCTCTGCTATTGAATAATTACGGCGTCAGCGTGGTAAGCGCGCCTCCCCTTCATAGCACGTCTAATGGGCAGGTAGAACGCTTTCACAGCACTCATCTGGAAATAGCTAGGTGCTTAAAGCTACAAAGGGGTATAGTTGACACGGTCGACCTCATCCTGCAAGCCACTATCGAATATAACAATTCCATTCAGTCAGTGGTTGAGAGAAAGCCTAAGGACATATTGCTTAACCCTCTGCCGGAATCTACCCACGAGGTTAGAGGCAAGATAGAAAGGGCTCAAATTCAGCAGAACGCCAGGGTTAACCAAGGGTGTCGGAACATAGTCTTTGAAGTAGGTGAAAAGGTCCTGGTTTAGACGAACCGCAGACTAGGCAACAAGTTATCGCCCTTGTGCATTGAAAAAAAGGTTGAAGCGGACTTGTGGACAACGGTCCTCATTGAGGGGAGGGTGGTCCACAAGGACAACCTCCGTTGAATTTAAAGCTCAATTCTTTAATTACTTAATTAATTTCATAACAGTAGTTTTAACATTTTAGGATTACGTTCACTATACTTTCAATTATGTCAATGACAACGGCACGGGTGACGGACTACTCACACGCGGACTACATACCAATTATGGACGGGGACATCTTACTATGGGATAGCTACGTATACTTACGTCACACTACCAACCTCACAGACAACGAGACAATGACTGAAGAAACTATGAGACTAACGGGACTATTTCCGCATTCCCATATGAGGAAATTGCTGGAAGTTGACACTGGACACGTACTGGACATGTTGTCCGCCCTCGATGTGCACCATCGTAAGGTAAGAAGCCTCGACTTCTTGGGAACAGCCCTTAAGGTTGTAGCGGGCACTCCGGACGCAAACGACTTTAAGAAAGTAGAATTAACGCAGACGCAGCTGGTCACTGCAAGCAATAGGCAGATTTCAATAAATTCCAAAGTACAGGAAAAGATCAACCAACTGACCGACACTGTAAACAAAATTCTAAATTCCTCAATAGATAAGCAGGCCGACACAGGTCACCTTTTTGAAACCCTAAGCACACGCAACAGAATGATGATAACAGAAATAGGGAACCTTATGCTTACCTTAACCTTAGAAAAAATAAACGTAATAAATCCAACAATTATAGATCACTCTGATTTACTGAATATTCTCACTGAGCAAGTCACAGGGACCCCCATAACAGACATTTTGAAAGTATCTTATATTAAAGTAGAACATAAGACCAATGTAATAACTTTCATCATTCAGTTCCCTATAATAAGCAAGCAATGCAGGAAGATAACCATATTTCCAGTCGCCCACAATGGCTCCGTACTTCAACTTTACGACAATTTGGTGGCTGATTGCGATGGCCAGATGGTAGCAAATTGTTCACAAACAGCAACTGCTACGTGCTGCAAGCGGTCCGAGAGCAGCTGCTGCGTGCAAGGCCTCCATGCAGGAGGTACGGCTCATTGCCAAACGCAGCCGAATCACCTCGACCCTATCACCATAGTGGACGACGGCATTATCATCATAAACTATCGCAGCGCAATACTTAGCTATGACGATTGCGCCTCAATGAAAGTAGATGGGACAAGCCTTGTCACTTTCACGTCCCATGCCATGGTAAATGGCACGCGATACTTTAATCGCATGAGCGTGAAAAATCGGTTCCCGGCAGTAGCGGCATCCCCGTTACTAAACATCAGGGTTCACGACACGATGCTCAGCCTTCCCTACACTCATCGCCTGAGTGAGGACAACCTTAACTACATCAAGGAGGTAAGAGATAGAGTCGCAGTCGTAAACATATCGGCAATTTCCCTCAGCATAATGTTGTTAGTTTGTGCTGTGGGAGCTGGGGTCTACTGGCTTCATCAGCTGGTGATCAAACGCCGAAAATCCCGAAAAATCTCGCAGATACTGGAAAACTTGAACGCGACCGAGGACGGTCGGTCTTCGAGAGGGGGAGTAGTTAACCACTGACTATTGGTATTTGCTGACCCAGCGTTCTGGGGAAGTTAATGTCCAGAGTCATGATCGCGGTGGATATGTCCCAACTACGTTGCCGGTCATCCGACACCACACACGAGGCGCTAACGCTGCACTTTTGGGGGCAGTGACGGCGACTCTGCGACAGCGACGGCGACGTAGGCTAGCTTTGCCTATTATTGCCAAAATTGTATTTCATTAGTCTAAGTTTGGATATGAATAAAGCGCAGCGTACCGCTCCTGAAATCTCTGCTCTTAGTTAATTCAACTGCATTTATTAATGCAAATAATCAAAACATAAAACTGCATTTGTAAATGCACTAATTTACCCAAACTTTGTGCACCCTTTCATACCCTACATATCGATCACCTAGGGCCCTTACCGAGTATAAACTCTAAAAGAAAACACTTGTTAGTGATAGTGGACGCTATATTGTCTATAGTCGTCCCAAAAGAATAATATCGGACCGTGGCATGTGTTTTAATTCTTTAGAGTTTAGTTCAGTTTTGACAGAACGGGTGGCAACGGGTGGGTAACAGGCAAATGATCAAGTGGAGCGAGTGAACCCTGAGTTAACTCCCATGCTTGGAAAGGTGTCGGAACCGCTGCTTCAGTCGGATAGGCATAAGTTAATGTATAGCGTAGCATATACCATTAACAACGCCGTCCACAGTAGTACGCGGATGGTGCAAAAAAAAATATTAGGAGACTAGGATCAATAGCATAGAGCAGCGAGATTTGGGGTCTATGAGAAAGATGGCAGGTGAAAATATTGCTCAATCGCAATTGAGAAATGAGGAAATGTATAGGAAAAACAAGTAAGAGGTTCTAGTTGGGAGCTCCGGACTAGGGAATATCCTGAACCCTCTTATTCAGTAATAAGATAAATTAAAATTAATAAAGATAAATTAAAAAAAAAAGTTCCCATGGCAGGGTTCAAGCTCGCAACAGACCGTATTAATTTACTCAACAGACAAACCAGCAAAAAAAATAGTTTCCCAGGTAGGGCTCAAACTCGCGACAGACCGCAACACTTGCTATGCCTCTACTCAACAGCCACACAAATAATTAAGTATTATTGAGAAAAAACGAACTAAAATAGCATTACAGAAAAAAGTTGAAATTACAATGCTGTTAAAATGCGATAGAATGCGAAGCAGACGCTCATGACTGTGTGTGTGTACACAAATTCTTGATGTTTTCGCTAGCTGTGCCATCCAACTGCGCAGTTACATATAACTTTGGTTTTTTCTTAACCGACCTTAATGAAATTTTCTACAGTATATATTATTGTACCATAGAATATGTGTGTATTCTCAAAAAGTCAATTGCATTAAAATTGTGGCTTAGATTGGTTGGCAATATAAGTTGGGTTATTAACTTGATTTCTGTGTTGTGGTAGCGGGGATGTGGCGATAGGTATAAAATGAAAGATACTTGACATATATATATAATATTCTAGAAGCAACATATCAAGTTTGGTGACTCTAGCTCTTATTATTTATCCAATTTGCAAATTTTGGTACTTGCTATCGAAAAAGTTTCCATCACTTTTAAATGCATTTTGTGACGCGGAGTCACAATAAGGCCCGCGCACAAATAAAACAAAAAGGGCATATATATAATCATAGATTAAGAGAACGGAAAAAAAATGAAGTAATAAGATATCATAATCATAGGCTAAGAGGGGAAAAAAAGTTTATGTAATAATATATTGTAATCATAAGTTAAGAGTAAAAATGAAGTAAAGAAAGTCAATTATCGGTTAAGAGTATGCTAACTAAATTAAGAGAGTCCGATTGCGAGCACAATCGAATCACTTGCAACTCTGTTGATATTATTAGGAGTAAAAGAGAGCCAAGCATAGAGAGGGGATTTTCGCCGTAGGGGCAAAAATAGCGGAAAGAGGGTCGTGAGTTGCTGCCGTCGATGAGCAACTTCACTTTGGAACCGCCAAGCGTGAGTATCGGACGTGCGTACGTGATGAAGGGCCGAATTTAGGGACCGCGAGTTAGCTACCAGGTTAGGTAGGAACAATCTAGAATTGACGGTGCAGCAGGGCTAAGAAAGCTAAAGAAAAAAAGAAGAATAAACGAAAGTTAATGTATGTAGAGTAAAACGGTGTTTGCGTGTTGTCTGTGTAGAAATTGTGCATTTTTAGGCTTTCGTTTGCGGCGGAGCGACCCCAGCAGCACCCATCACGTAGGCCGACTCTAACCTAACCGCAGCGGAGCGATCCCAGCGGCTCCCCTTTATCCTCGAACAGAATTAGTAACCACTCTGTGGTGGAGTTATCCCTACGGCTCCATACCCCCCTTTTCAGATCGGCAAACTACAAAATTCTTGTAGAGTGGACCTGGGTAAGACTGAGCCGGGGTGATGGCAAAGAAGCTACTTTACAAGTGGCGCCCGAGCAGGGACCCTAGGCGTGAAGGGGCGTGGCACTAACGTGGCCTAAAAGCCCATGAAAGTGCCTCCAGGGTGATTTAGCTGCCCGCGGCATAGGAAAAAAGAGCGTAGAAAGTCCCACAGGGGTGTCAGCAGCAAACGCACACGTGCTGGCAGACAAGTGGGGACAACGAGAAAACACAAAGAAGAGACTCGAAAAACTAACGGACAACCATAAAACTTCTCGCTGAGCGAGCGAGTTTGCTGCGAGCGCGCATACAAGTAAACGCTCACACGCATAAGCCGAGAGTCGGCAGATCGCGCGTCAACGGGACAGCTGCGAAGGCCCACCGTGGGGCAAATCGCTCGCTACGCGTCGAAATTTGCGCGATCAGTAAGCGCGACGGGAAAAGAAGTGAACAATAAAGTGAATTTGGCCCAATATGAACATTGGAGCCTTAGTGACGAGTTATATTTTTTTCTTGTGAGCAAACTAAGCTGTGGGGGGTAAAAAAAAATGGTGAACATTTAAGACAAAGTTAGCAACGAGGGTGAACATTTTTCTTATATTTTTTTCTTGTGATCATCGGTGCAAAATATAACAACAACTAATGAAAACCAATAATAACTAATTAACAACTGAATGAAAGTGACCACGGTGCAGTAACATAGAACCACGGTGAAAGAGTGGACGCGTGTAGCAAAAGGGTACCGTGGGAGGGGGCTGTTACGCAGCGTAACTTTTTAGGGTGGTCAACTAAAAGTGCGACTATTTTTTTTGTGTGGCCAATGGTAGTGTTTTAGCTCGATATAAATTTAAAAAAAATTTTTGTAATTAAAATAATTGAAAATAATATTAATTAATATAAGTGAAAATAAATATAAATTAAACAAATTAAAAAAATAATTTGAAATTTAATTTAAATTAAATTTAAATTTAAAAAAAATTAAAATAATTAAAATAAATGAAAATAAAATAATTAAAAAATAAAAGAATTAAAAAATAAAATAATTATAAAAAATCATAAACAAATACAATAAAATAAATTCGGAAAAAAAAACCAGAGGGAAGTAATTAAAACGAGGCGGTCTAGAAAGACTGGATATCTTAACGGAGTCACGTGGACCAGAAGAGGAAAAGGGAATAGCAATAAAAGGTTACGTACGAAAGGATGGATACGAGTGAGTGTCAGAATCCAGGGGTGGGCGTTCGGTGGATCCACTCGCAACGGAAGGGAGGAACTGGAGGCGATTACTCGCGAGTTTGGACTGAGCGAGTTGGGGCGGGTTGAAGACTTGCGTCGTCGTTTGGCAAGTTTCAAGTCCAGAGGTTCGCATTCCGCCAAAATATGGGATCCGCTAGCCGAGCTGGAGGCCAAATACACAAGGCCCAGCTCGAACCTGACCCAATCGAATAGGATAGACGTTCGAAGTCAGAGTCAGACTCTGGCCCACGTTCGAACACCCCCGGCTTGCTCGAGGTCCCGGCGATCCCGAACTACAAGGCCCATGATGCGAGCGACAGGACGATGGAATCGGACATGCCTCGCGTTACTGAGGGCGTCCCATTAACACAAACGAGCCTACCCATGGAGTATAGGGGGCACTGCATCGTCCCGGAACAGGTCAAGAAGTGGGGTATGCGCTTCGATTGGCAGGCTGATCCACTGTCCTTCGTGGAAGCAATCGAAGATCGTGCCCGGTCTTATGAGATTGACACCGACAGATTGCCCCGGGTGATGAACGAGGTCAAGACGAAATTCGGACTCGCCGTCAACGAGAGGGCAAGGGATTCAATCAGTATGTGGTGGACATCAGGGCGCCGATGCACCACGCTGGCTACTTTCCGGAGTGAGAATTGGCGAGAATATGCGACAACGCAGCCCCAAAGTATAAATTGTATGTGCGGAGACAAGATTTCTCGTCGCTGTCGAAGCTCATACAATTAGCGGTCGAATATGAGGGTATAAAACAGCAGGGTCAACAGTATCCCCCGGGTTCGCGATCTCGATTAGGTAGTAGCATGGGCACGTATCTAGGCGAGGGGCAAGGAGAGGCGACAACAGGCTTAAGCAATCCGTTCAGGGTAGCTTCATCGCCAGTATTACCGGTGCCAAGGGAAAAGCCCGCTAACCGAATGATTGGCCAAGAAACCGGGAGCACAGCCAGAACACGCCCGATATGTTTTCAATGCGGGCAAGAGGGGCATTTTAGGAGGGAATGTTCCAACCCGCAGGTAGTCTTTTGTGCGCAATGCGTGACTAGGGGGGTGAGCAGCCAGGAATGCTGTAGACGACCGGCTCAGGGAAACGGGCAGAGGCACCATCCGGACCGGGAGCGGATGGGCAGCGATGTCAGCGGAGCCCGGAGGCAGTTGATGTTTTCGCGAGTCGAGGGGGGTCGTGTCGTCGCGACGATCAAGATCGGCGAGGATGACTACGCGGCGACAATCGACACCGGCGCCACACGATCGTTCATCAGTGGTGCCTGCGCGGCGACGGGAGCGAAGGACGTGAAGATTAGGGAAGTACAAACGAGGATACGGCTGGCGGACGGGTCAGGATTAGACGTCGCGCGGATGCTGCACGCGGGAGTTAGTTTAGCGGGGCGCACGATAAGCGTGCCGTTACTAATCATGACGTCGATGCTAGACCAAATGATCGTAAGTATGGACTTTCTGCGGGCGATAGGTACGACGATAGGTACGACGCCGCAGAGACAGGAAATTAGGAAAGGGGCGACTGGCTGCCCTGTGGAGCCGATCCCGGAGGCAAGGTTAGGGATTCGGCAGGGGGTGGCGGTCCGTCCCGCGGAGAGAATCCCGGACGCGCGATCGACTGATCGAGTTAGGTTCAGGATGCCAGTGAAGGCGCGGTCGGACGATAAGGGTATGTCCAGGGTGCCAGCGGAGGTACGGTCTGACAGCGTATTATCTAGAATGCCAGGAAAGGATCAGAAGCAGAACCGCAAAGAGGACTCGACAGGGGGTAGGGTAGAAGGGCAGATGACTACGGAAGTCAGCAGAAGTGAGGATCCGGGGCCTACGGGTAGAACAGAACCTAAGAGCATGAAGCTGGGGAGGGTGGCCGGTAGCTAGACACGAGGCTAGCAGTGGTGAAGGGCCTGGAGAGGGTAGTCCCAACGGGGAGGACGTCGGCCGGCAGATGTGGAGCCGAGTCTGCAGGAGCTTCTACAGGCGGAATTGGCGCGATTCGAGGGGCTGAAAGGCGTGTCCCACATAGCTAGCCATCGGATCGTAATGAAGGATAACGAGCCCATCAAGCAGAGGTACTACCCGATTAACCCAGCGATGCAGCGAGTCATCGACGAACAGGTGCAGGAATTACTCCGGACGGGAGCTGTCGAGCCGTCCCGAAGCCCGTACAGTGTGCCGATTGTACTGGTGAAAAAGAAGACCGGAGAATGGGGAATGTGCATCGACTATCGGCAGCTGAACGCACATTTTATTCCGGACGCATATCCAGTTAGAGCGTCTGCGGCACGCACGCTATATGTCGACGCTGGATCTGAAGCATGGATATTGGCAGATACCCATGGAAGAAGGGATCAGGCAGTATACCGTGTTCACAGTTCCAGGACGGGGACTATACCAGTGGAAGGTGATGCCTTTGGTCTGCACTCGGCCTGCGCCACGTTCCAGAGAGCACTGGATTCGGTGATAGGGCCGGAAATGGAGCCCCACGCTTTCGCCTACCTGGACATCATCGTCATAGGCGCAACCAAGGAACAGCGCGTAGCCAAACTGAGAGGGATGTTCCGACGACTAAGGGAAGCGAACCTAAAGCTCAACAAAGAGAAAATCCGAAACTTCTGAAGGCAGAGATCAACTACTCAGCCACGGAGAAGGAATGCCTGGCTATAGTTTGGTCAATCCGCAAGTTGAGATGTTACTTAGAGGGGTACAGGTTCGTCATTACCGACCACATGGCACATAAATGGCTGAACTCCATAGAGAATCCATCTGGAAGGATAGCTCGATGGGCCTCAGAGTTACGGCAGTTCCAGTTCAACGTGCAGTACCGACGGGGGAAGTTGAACGTGGTAGCCGACGTACTGTCCCGACAGCCACTGGAGGCATGTCGTCAGGCCGTGGAGGAGCAGCACCCATGTGGATGGACCACGTGTATGCTGGAGAGACACGCTAAGGAGCCCGCAAAGTATCTGGACTATGCTGTCGACAACGGCCAAATCTATCGCCACCTGGGACACAGAACCGACGACGAGGACTACGTGCCATGGAAATTGTGCGTCGCCAGTAATCAGAGGCAGAGAGTCCTGCAGATGTGCCACAATGCCCCGACGGCAGAGCATCTGGGGTGAGGAAGACGATATCCCGACTAGCACAGAGGTACTACTGGCCAGGGATGTACCGGGACGCCGGAGGTGCTGCGAGGTGTGTCCGAAGTTCAAGGTGGAACAGGTGCGACCAGCAGGACGAATGCTGACGCGGCAGGTGACGGAACCATGGGAACCACATTATGCGCAGATTTCGTGGGGCCGCTAACACGTTCGAAGCGCGGGAACACCATGTTGCTGGTACGATGCGTTTAGCAAGTGGGTAGAACTGGTCCCCTTGAGGCGAGCGGCGGCGGAACATTTACAGAGGGTGTTCCGAGAACGAATACTTTATCGATTCGGAGTCCCCCGGAAATTTGTGTGCGACAACGGAGTGCAGTTCACAAGTCGAACATTCAAGGCTTTCTTGACTTCGATCGGCGTAGAGGTGCAATACAATACAATACGCCGTACTGCCCCCAGGAAAACCCTACCGAGCGGACGAACCGGACGGTCAAGACGATGATCGCCCAGTTCATCGAAGGAAAACAGAGCTCGTGGGACGAGGTCCTACCCGAGATAGCGTTGGCGGTGAATACAAGTGCGGCGAACTCGACCAGATTTTCTCCTGCTATCTTGGTACAGGGTCGCGAACCTCGTCTCCCCGCCGCCTTATACGACGAGGTTACGCCTGGGCCCGCCACTGTTCAGCAAACGAAAGGAATGAAATGGTAGAGGAGTTATGTAGACTCTTTATAACCCTTCATATGTCCACTGATAAAATGGAGCGCGACCAAGACTAAGATTTGGAGTGGGAGCGGCAGAGCGATAGGAGCGACGGCCCGTGGTAATGGGCGCTTAACTATGAGTCAGGAGGCTCATCGTCGCCACCGTCCCCGTGACGCGGAGTCACAATGAGGCCCGCGCACAAATAAATCAAAAAGGGCATATATATAATCATAGATTAAGAGAACGGAAAAAAAAATTGAAGTAATAAGATATCATAATCATAGTTTAAGAGGGGAGAAAAAGATGAAGTAATAATATATTGTAATCATAAGTTAAGAGTAAAAATGAAGTAAAGGAAGTCAATTATCGGTTAAGAGTATGTTTACTAAATTAAGAGAGTAAAAGAGAGCCAAGCATAGAGAGGGGATTTTCGCCGTAGGGGCAAAAAGGGCGAAAAGAGGGTCGTGAGTTGCTGCCGCCGATGAGCAACTTCACTTTGGAACCGCCAAGCGTGAGTATCGGACGTGCGTACGTGACGAAGGGCCGAATTTAGGGACCGCGAGTTAGCTACCAGGTTAGGTAGGAATTGACGGTGCAGCAGGGCTAAGAAAGCTAAAGAAAAAAAGGAGAATAAAACGAAAGTGAATGTATGTTGTCTGTGTAGAAATTGTGCATTTTTAGGCTTTCGTTTGCGGCGGAGCGACCCCAGCAGCACCCATCACGCAGGCCGACTCTAACCTAACCGCAGCGGAGCGATCCCAGCGGCTCCCCTTTATCCTCTAACTGAATTAGTAACCACTCTGTGGCGGAGTTATTCCTACGGCTCCATACCGCCCTTTTCAGCTTCGCATCTCGGCAAACTATAAATTTCTTGTAGAGTGGACCTGGGTAAGACTGAGTCATCACCACGGCCAAGAAGCTACTTTACAATTTAATTATATTTTTAAGCACGAAACCTTATAAATTTAAATGATGGATTGCAAAAAATTAAATTATTTACTGTTTCATTCATTTCTTTAATTTTAATTTATAAAATGGGTAAACATAGGGGTTGACAAATTAGGTTACCACCATTCTTTAAATATCTTAATTTAGGGATAATGGCCCCGAAAACCGCATATACACGATTAAAGCCTATAGTTTCACCTAACCAATCTTAAAAAACTTATAAAATCGATCAGAACGTTTTTAAGATATGTGTACAACAGTTAATCCTGTTAATATTGCCAGCTTGATTTTATGCATTAACATAGGGTATAATAAGAAAAATAGAAAAATGCGAATTTCTTAAAAACTAGCTGGACGATTTTCTTGAGGTAAAAAGCAAAATGATTTTATGCATTAACATAGGGTATAATAAGAAAAATAGAAAAACGCGAATTACTTAAAAACTCGCTGGACGACTTTCTCGAGGGAAAAAGCAAAATGATTGATAATTCGGGATCTATAAGCTAAACTACCGTGCATTTGGGGCCATTATCGGAGAAGATATAAATTATTATACTTATAATTTATATCTTCTCCGATATTCTACTTATAATTTATATCTTCTCCGATATGTTGAAATATTGCCACCTTTTTGTCAGTATACTGTGTATAAATACATAAATATATTGTTGCCTTATTTACCAGCAGTCTATTTGACCGAATATAATATTTCATTGTAAAATGCCAATTATTTCATTAATTACTGCATTTCTTTCCCATAAACACATATTTTTAATTACTTGGTCCCGCTCAATACTGTATAACATTGTTAACCACTGATTCCGAACAGTGTTTCGGTTCCCGTTGGAGCTAGTAGCTAGATAGGCCTTTTGAATGAACAACATGAGGTGTGCCTACATTTTATTATTTTTCTAAATAACTGGCTAATCGTTTTGTTTAGAATTAGTGCGTAAAGCTGCCTTAACCATGTATCTTCAAGTTGGTATACCGTCGTTGAGGGCCAATATCCCCGAGAAAAGATATTAGGGTTCAAGTGCAGGGGTCATTTTTTACGGTCATTTTGTATGGGGCTAGCAACGAGGTTGCTGCACTGTTGTACAGATATCTTAAAAACGTGCTGATCGATTTTTATAAGTTTTTCAAGATTGGTTAGGTGAAACTATTAATCGTGTATATGCGGTTTTCGGGGCCATTATCCCTAAATTAAGAAATTTAAAGAATGGTGGAAACCTAATTTTTCAACCCATTTGTTTACCCATATTATAAATTAAAATTCAAAAACAAATGAATGAAACAGTAAATAATTTAATTTTTTGCAATTCTGCATTTTAATTTATTTGGCTTCGTGCTTTAAAACATAAACAAATGCATTTAAAAGTGACGCTACCAAAATTCGATGCTAAGTCACCGCCGCTAATTTGACGCACATAAATTCGACGCTAAGTCACCATCGATCAAAAGGTGGGGGACGACACTAATGCTTGAGCGGTTGAACTAAATGGACAATAGTAGCCTCTGTCCACTGAACACATTTCTTACACATTTCTGAAAATGTCACATTTTTGCAAAATGTGTTAAAGAAGAAAACACATTTCGCCCTGAACATTTCATGTTTTTTGCGATGGTTAATCGAGAATTCTATCAATGTTGTGTAAAATGTGAAAGTATCATAACCATTAACAGCTGATATATCAACGAAGGCAAGCGGAAACTTTAAATAGGAAAATTAAAATTATAATAATCGCACAGTTTTTAGAATTTAAAGTTGGCGAAATGTCGAAAAGAGTCCCTAAAATGGAGTCCTTACTTCGAGAGCGCATTATTTTAATTTGGGAATAAAAACTTTGCGGCGCTTATGTAAATTAAAGCAACTCGATCAGCTGTTTATTTAAAGAATCTGTGCTTTTTCCACTCACATGTAGCCGACAACCGGTGGGACACCAATATGTGAAATTCGGAAATGTGACATTTCTTAAGCCAGTGGACAGAGGCTATAAGACTATCCAGGGTTTTCCATCTTTCACAAAAATGGCTTAGGAGCGACATACCTTCTTGAGAATGTGATTGATGTTGGCGATTCAAAGCCAATCAGACAAAGACATTATGCCGTCTCTTCAGCGATCGAAAAGTTAATGTTCGATGAACTTAATAGCATTATTGCACTAGGTGTAATTGAGGAGTCAGGCAGTGCTTGGTCTTCGCCAGTGGTACTTGTGCGCAAGCCCAGCAAAGTCAGACTTTTAGACGTTGCATTGATAGTCGGAAAGTCAATGAATTAACACGAAAAGACGCATATCCCATGCCGCTAATCGACGGGATACTCAGCCGTCTTCCGAAGGCCGAGTACATAACTAGCCTTGACTTAAAAGATGCCTATTGGCAAATACCTCTAGAAACAAGTTCTTGGGATAAAAAAGGCTGAACAGTGCCAGGTAGAACTCTCTATCAATTTACGGTCATGCCTTTTGGCTTAAACAATGCACAGTCGACGATGTCAAAGTTAATGGAATAATGTTAGGTTGAAAAATGAAGTTTTTATATACTTGTTAATAGCTGAGTAAAATTTACTGCTCCTTACGCTCAAGCCTACATACGGCAGTAAATAATATACCGTATGGACTTGTGTTTGGTGAACATATGATAACAAATGGTTCTACTTATCGGCTTTTACGTTTCCTAAATTTACTCGAAGATCAAACCGTGTCATTCAACAGAGACGATGCTTTCGAAGAAATAAGGAACAAAGTGGTCAAAGTGATGCACAATCAACATTCACGAAACGAAAAGCTTTACAATTTGAGAAGCCGAGAGGTCTCCCATGTCGTTGGACAGGAAGTCTTTCGTATAAACTTTCAACAAAGTAATTATGCCAAGGGGTTTAATGCGAACCTCGCCCGACATTAGAAAATGCAGGAATTCGTCGTAAGCTAGAAAATAGTTATTATAAGATTGAAGATATGCAGGGTAATGTTATTGGAAAATATCATGCAAAAGATATTAAGCAATAATTATTTTCCAGTCCTTGTCACAAGCATTTATCACCCGGTCCCGGGCTTCTAGTGGCGCTAGTTACCACAATTAGTTGACTTTTTTTCAAGTGTGTCCAAAAATGGGCAATGCAATTTTTTTAATGCAGTTGTGATAAACAATTGAGTTGACACTAAGTAGTAGATTTCTTTAAGTTTTAGTAGTATTTTGTTGTTAATTATTGTAGTTTGCCTAACAACGCAGAATATGTGGTTACCACTTTTACTAACAACAAAATGAAATATAAAATTACTCGTTTGCACTTGGAAATTGCACACTTGTGTTCGATCTATAAGAAAAATGCGTGTCTGCGAATTTTCGACACGGTGAGGTTAGATGACACTTCTACAAGCCAGACTCAATCTTTTCTGACATTGATTATCAACCAGTGCGACGCATTTCATAATTTTGCGTAAAGTTTAGCAGCCTAACCTACAAGCACGTTTTTGGTTTCTTTCTTTTTATTTTTTTTTTTTTTTTAATTTATTTTTTTTATTTTTTATTTTATTTATTTATTAATGGTCGACAAAATGAGTGTCTTCCTCATAATTCAGTAGATTATACATACAATACATAATGGAATTATATGCTAAAAGCCTAGTTAGATAACTCAGTTCTCTAAATAGCATCACCGACCGATGGAGGTGGTTTATTTGCCAGTCAGGCGAGCTGTGCCCCTTTTCACAGCTAAATTTGTCAGTGACGCTATTAGAGCCTACCTCTAAGCAGAAAGGTGTAAGTAGGAAAAAAGTATTCTTAAGTAAAATTAATAATAGTGTTGTTTTGCTATATTAATTAATAAAATACACTAAATAAGAAATATGAAAGTAAATTGTTGTTAAAGTTGGTCTAGACGGAACAGAGAATTGAAGACGCCGTAGCAGAAAGGGAGAATCTATATCGCCAATAATCAACTTATGTGGAAGGACAACACCAAGAATTGTCCTAATCCAGCAGCCTGCTGGGGTAGGATGGCAACCGAAGATTAGGGTCCCAATTTAAACCTCGTAAGGCAAAAAACCTTCTCTCGTGCTCAAATGAAAAACAAGTAAGAGGTTCTAGTCGGGAGCTCCCGACTAGGGAATAACCTGAACCCTCTTATTCCAAAAAAAAAAATTGCGTTTTCAATTTTGGTTTGAATGAGTGAACGCCGGACCTCGAGCGTTCCAAACACAACATTGTAAATTTTTTATTATACTGACCCTTTTTATATACCCTACACGGGTGAGGATCCGCTTTATTTTATTCATAAGCTGCATTGCATGGTATAAACCACTGTTTGTTTACTAATTGAATAATCATAATAGTGGCATGCCTTCTGCAGCCGAACTTAAATATTGCTAAAAGCAGCGAAAATCATAAGATCAGAATACCTTCTGCAGCTCAAGCTCAAATATTGTCAACAATCATTTATAAACAAAAACTGACCAACAGAAAAGCGCTTGCGTAAACAAGCTGCAGCTGCTGTCCCTTTGCATAAAATCACGTACTCCAATTAATCGAGATATTAAACATAATAAACTGATACAAACTCACTCTGGTGAAATAAAGTATTTTTATACCCTGAATCACTAACCAAAAGCAAATAGACTGGAAATGCCATAGCAGGAAAGTGAGCACAAAAAAATCGGTGACGACTGGTCCAAAAAAAGAGTATGATATACAAATGATGTATTTTATTCGCTTACACTACAGGAAATTGCTTTGGCTTACTCTCTTCTATATTATTATTTTTATCTCGCTCGCACTTACTCTCAGTGCTCTCTCATGTTAAGGGATCGTTTGAATGTGTGTGTGTGTGCATATGTATGTGTCCGACAAGCAAAAATGCTCACAAATTCAATTTTTCTTAAATATCGGAGGCATTTCTACCCTTTTGAAGGGATGAGTAATATGAAATAATGAAAGGGTTTGCCAAGACGATGCAAAATTCTCGCATTTTAGCTCGTTATCGTTGGTAAGGGTACCTAAGCGTTGGCATGTCTGCATTTACGATTATTTGGACTTGCTATATTCACGCACACTTGCATATTTTTTATATGAATAGAAACATTGATGCGCTTGTGTGCCTGGTGGTTGCCTGCCGGCCTGTCCCCAATGCAAATTTGACGAGATTTTGGGATTTCTGATTTTCCACCTCAACACACAGACACACACACACATACAAATGCGTACGAATGGGCAGATCATGGGCGCAAAAGAAATTTGAATTTTAGCTGTAGGTCCTCCTAGTCCATGCGCAGATCGAGTTTGTTTCCGATAATCGATAACTTACTCCGTTTCCAAGCGATCGATAAAAATTGATATCGAAATCCTGTTTTTTGAGCAAATTGGGTAAATAATCAGAGGTAGAGTCACCAAAAGTGATATGTTTATCCTAGAATAGTATATATATATCAAGTATCTTTTTTATTATACCTATCGCCTACTCCCCGCTACTACCTCATATCTGTAAATTAAGTTAATAACTCAACTTGAGTTGCCCATCAATTTAAGTCACAATTTTAATGCAATTCACAAATTTCAGTACACATTTATACACACACATTCATGCGCGTCTGCTTCGAATTCTATTAACAGCATTGCAATTGCGATTGTATTGTTTTCTGTGCTGCTATTTGTATTCGTTGTTTTTATACCCTGAACTCATTGAAAATGTATAAAAAGGGTATAATGTATTTGTGCAAATGTATGTAACAGGCAGAAGGAACCATCTCCGACCCCATAAAGTATATATTTTCTTGATCAGCATCAGCAGCCGAGTCGATCTGCCCGTCCATCTGTCCGTCTGTCCGTCCGTATGTATTAACGCAAGGATCTTAGAACCTACAAGCGCTATCGCAGATCGAGTTTGTTTCCGATAATCGATAACTTATTCCGTTTCCACACAATCGATAAAAATCGATAACGACATGCTGTTTTTTGAGCAAATTGGGTTAATAATAAAAGCTAGAGTCACCAAACCTGATATGTTGCTTCTAGAATATTATATATATATCAAGTATCTTTCATTGTATACCTATCGCCACCTCCCCGCTACCACCGCAGAGCTATAGTGAATAAGTGAATAACCCAACTTGTATTGCCCAATAATTTAAACTACAATTTTAATGCAATTAACTTTTTGAGAATACACAAAAGTTCTATGGTACAATAAGATATACTGTAGAAAATTTCATGAAGATCGGTTAAGAAACACCCAAAAGTAATGTGTTTTGACTGCCCACGTGTTTGCGGTGGCTAGCGCAAATTCCAAGAATTTCTGTACACATGTACACACACACATTCATGCGCGTCTGCTTCGAATTCTATCAACAGCATTGTAATTACGATTGTATTGTTTTCTGTGCTTCTAGTTAAATGCGTTTCTTTTTCTCAATAAGACTCAATTATTGGTGCGGTCTGTTGCGGGCTTGACCTCTACCGAGGAAACTATTCTTTGTTTTTTTGGCTGGTGTGGCTCTTGAGTAGAGTCGGCAGCAAGTAATGCGTTCAGTTGCGAGTTCAAACCCTGCCTTGAGAACTTTTTTTAAACCCTGAACTGTATGTAACAGGTAGAAGGAAGAATCTCCGACCACATAGAGTATCTATTGTTGGTCAGCATCAACAGCCGAGTTGATCTCGCCATGTCCGTCTGACCGTCTGTATGTATGAACGCAAGAATCTCAGAACTTATAAAACATATGAAAATTGGAAGGTAGGTCCTCCTAGTGCCTGCGCAGTGCGAGTTGGTTTCCGATAATCGAAAGCGTGCCCCGTTACCAAGTAATCGATACAATCGATATCGATGTGCTGTTTATTGGGCAAATCGCGTAAATTCTAAGAGCTGGAGGCACCAAATGTTAATAAGATTCTTGATTGGTAAATATAAATATTTTAATCTTTATAACTATTGCTGCTCCGCATACACAATGTAACGTGTCGGTTTGTCAGTCAAGGGGCACCGCCGTCCAACCAGTACTCTAATTAGGGGGGTATACCCGTGCCCATCGTCACGGACAGTAGCACAATAACTACACCAAATCTGCACATCACTAAAAATCCGACTCTAAACGGCCAAACTGCGCAAAAAAAAGCTAACAAAACTACTTAAACTCACTAACAGCAAATCGGACATCAATCGGTGGCTTCGTTGTTGTTGCTATGGCGCTCCCGCCCATCCTGTGGTGCTAATAATTTATTAATATGTCACAACTCTTTAATTTCAGATTTCAAACTGCACTTCTCCGAACGACATGGACATGCCTCTCCCCTCCATCAATAAACTTAACCGGACATGCGTCTTTGTATCAGTAACGTATAATTGGTGGCATTATTAAGACTATTACAATAAACGGAGCTACCGAAGAAAACACTGCCAAACGGTATTACCAGTGGCAAAAAAGAAAAAGAGACGAATAAAAGGAAATTGTTGCAGCAATGGGGAACAAAGTTCCCGTGTTCCCTGCATTCGTACGCATGATATTACTGACCTCGCATTGCGTATAGACACTTCTATTTCTAGAAGGTAAAGGCTCCACTCGCGGTGATCTTGCTCCAGATACGCCCTAATTGCCGACAATACGGTACGGTTAACTCACTCGCTAGCATTGATCTCTGTTGCGTAGACTGCAGACAAATCCCATGCGCTTAAAAAGCAGATGTCCCTCAACTTTCAGCTCTTTCAGAGCAACGCCTTGTATTCCGCTGATTGGAGCTCGGGGGTCTTAAATTTTAGTAGACTTTTTGGAACCTTGCCCACTGCCTCGACACTGCGCGATAGAGTATCGTATAGAGTACCACAGAGGCCGTGGTCAGTTCGGTCTTCAACTGCTCAACGACTTGTATTGCCTCATCACCCAACATAAACTTGCCGTTATCCTTCGTCAGCATATCTCATATCTCATTTCTCGTCAGCATCTCTCAGTCAAGGTGTCTTTTCCTACACGGAATATCTATATTACATGCTCTTATGTTCCTCCTTCTTCTGATATTCAAGTTTATATGAAACATATTACTTGTATTAAAGAAGTTTCTTCACACGTGCGTGATAATGACCTATTTATGGTGTTGGGTGATTTTAATTTGCCGAACATCTCTTGGTCATTATTCACTGCCGAAAATTATCTAGTGCCCTTAGCTTGTATTTGTTAACGACTACCTTATCTCTAATGTGTCTAGGTACCCTCCTTTATCTCTTCCTGAGGATGTATATCATCCTACTTTAGAGATTACAATGTTCAATTGTAATCGTCTCATTTCGTGCTCATCAGCCAATAAGCCCCGCCTCTGCTTTCGCAAAGGAAAGTATTCATTGCTGAATCAGCTTATTTATGCAACCGATTGGTCTTTCTTATATGACTCGGTTGATATGAATACTGCTATTACTTTTTTTGATAGCACCCAAAACTCCCTCTTAGATATGAGCATTCCCAAGTCAATTCCTTCGACTACGTCTTCAAAACCACCCTGGTTTACTCCCAGATTGTCACATCTTAAAAACTTAAAATCTAAATATTTTAAAAAGTTTAAAAAGTCTGGTTCGTGTACAGACTTGGCTAAATATTCCATAGCCAAGTCGAACTTCTTTCTTCTGAATTCTCAATGCTATGAGAATTATCTTACTCGTTGTAAAAGGCAATTTGCCCAAAATCCGAGACAGTTTTACAATTTTGTAAACTTGAAGCGTAAATCTTCAAGTTTGCCAACTTCTTTTTCTTTCGGGATGGATAAAGCTAGTAATGACTCTGATTCTGCTAACCTCTTTGCTAATTTTTTCCAATCGACTTACTCCTCAGTCTGTCCTAATAATAATTCTTATCCTTATACTATTTCTTCCTCTAGTTCTATACCTCCTCCTATTATTTCACACTCCTCTCTCCTTTAAGCTATAAACTCTTTAAAATCTTCTTACTCTCTTAGGCCTGACAATATTCCTAGTTGTCTATTTATCCATTGCTAAAGCTTTTTAATCTATCCCTTGAATCTTCTGTCTTTCCATCTCTTTGGAAATAATCTTATATCATTCCTCTCCACAAGAAAGGTGGAAAGTCTGATATACAAAATTACAGGGGCATTGCAAAACTGTCCGCTATTCCTAAATTATTTGAAAAAATAATCACTTCGAATTTGCAGCATTTCTGCAAATCAGTTGTTCCCCCTGTTCAACATGGATTCGTAAAGAATCGGTCAACTACGACCAATCTGCTTGAATTTACTTCCTTGGTAAATGATGCTTTTCTTTCGAAAATGCAAACTGATGTCATTTATACTGACTTCAGTAAGGCGTTTGACTCTGTGCACCATGACATTTTACTTTTTAAACTTGACCGAATAGGTTTCCCTCCGTCTCTTTTGCTTTGGATTAATTCTTATTTAAAAGGTAGGACCCAAAGAGTAATGCTGAGGCAGACTACCTCTAAACAGGTTCACGTTACTTCTGGTGTTCCTCAAGGTAGTCATCTTGGACCTTTACTCTTTACTCTTTTTATAAATGATCTCCCCTCTGTTATATCACATGCCCGTGTACTCATGTATGCGGATGATGTGAAACTTATTCTATCATACACTAATCCCCTACATCATTCTCGTCTACAAGACGATTTGAACGCTATGCAACTTTGGTGTTCGGCCAATCAATTGCATCTGAATTGTTCAAAGTGTATGTTTATGACATTTTATCGTACTACACCTTATCTTGTCAGTTATACAATCAACAATACCCCTTTGCAACGTATACTAACAGTTAAGGATCTAGGCGTTCTTTTTGATTCTAAACTCTGTTTCAATCTTCACATAGATACCATCGTTAATGAGGCAAAAGGTGTACTTGGATTCATTAAACGATGGTCTAAAGAGTTTAACGATCCTTTTATAACGAAACTTCTGTACATCTCTCTCGTTCGCCCTATCCTTGAATACTGCTCTTGCATCTGGTCTCCGCAGTATAACAATAGCCAGGATCGTATTGAATCTGTTCAGAAGCAATTTCTGCTTTTTGCCTTACGAGGTTTAAATTTGGACCCTAATCTTCGTTTGATATCTCACTCCAGCAGGCTGCTTCTTCTTAACCTTCCGTCATTAACCAACCGTAGGACAATTCTTGGTGTTGTCCTTCTACATAAGTTGATTATTGGCGATATAGATTCTCCTTTTCTGCTAGGGCGTCTTCAATTCCCTGTTCCGTCTAGACCAACCAGAAATTACCGCCCCTTATTCCTGTCTACGTGCACAACAGACTACGCTATGCACAATCCTTTTCGCGTGCTATGTAAAAATTATAATAGTTTGCATCACGTTTTCTCTATAGAACTTTCTCTACCCCTAATAAAATCGTTGCTTTCAGGATACCTTCGGGAAGTCACTGACCATTCCCAGCTATGAGCAGGGGCATAGCTTGCCGGACAGGCTGTAAATTTTCCCCCACCGGTTCGGTGATTTCCCATTACTTTTCTCTCTGTCCTATCTACTTAACACTCTATACATCTAGCTTAAATTTCTTTACTTTATTAACAATCTTCTTACTTTCTTTTTTCTTATTTGTTGTATTTTATTAATTAATATAGCAAACTAAGATTATCTTTAATTTTACTTAAGAACACTTTTTTCCTACTTACACCCTTCTGCTTAGATGTAGGCTCTAATAGCGTCACTGACAAATTTAGCTGTGAAAAGGGGCACAGCTGGCCGGACTGGCAACTAAAACACCTCCATCGGTCGGTGATGCTATTTAGAGAACTGTGGTATCTAACTAGGCTTTTAGCATATAATTCCATTATGCATTGTATGTATAATGAGGAAGACACTCGTTTTGTCGACCATTAATAAATAAATAAATAAATATCAGTCAGTGTAGCCATGGTCGCGAAACAGCTCAGAAAACGGCTTTACAAACCTGCTGTACCCAAAAACGAGTGGACTTCCTTGCGCGAACTTGGCACTGGGATTCACTTGACAGCTATTACTCGTTCTGGGTCCATGCGAAGCGTGCCTCAACCAATAATAAAACCGAGATATTATAAAGCCTTGAAACGAAATTTGGATTAGTGCAGCCTCATTTAGAAGTTTGTTTACCATATAATAAAAAATAAGCATTAACCCACTCGTCGCAGGTTTCTTAAATGCGTTTGGAAATCTGGGGAAATAACCAAATAAACAAAGAAGTTGGACCGTAGTTAGGGGGGATTACTTTATCCATCAGACGAGCTAGACGTTGTGCTGCGTTGCACAGACCAAATGGCATGACTCGAAATTGATACAAGGGCCTATCTGAGACGGTAAATGCGGTATAGAGCTTTCTTTTGTCTTCCAATACAACTTTCCAATACGCGAACTTCAGATCTACTCTTTAGATTTAGGCGGTCTGACTATTCTGGATAAGATGCCTTCCATACAGGGTAGCTGATACGCGTATTTCACTGTCAAACTGTTGAGCTTGCGTTCATCGAGGCAAAAACGGTTTTTACCCGGTCTTCGCACTACTGTTGTTCGATTATTCCATGGGCTGTTGAACTCTTTTATTACCCACACTACTTTTTGCATCGCTGGCGATAACGAATAGGGTGTATCCTTAAACGGTTGGGCACCTTTTACATAGTCGATAGTGCTCCTGTAAGTCCGTCGTGCCTAATCCGCTACGTTCAAAAGAGATCTACATTTCATCAAGATCGATTAAGAAACACAAAAGCTCCGCCAGCTAGCACAAATTTCAAGAATTTCTGTATACATGCACACACACATTCATACGAGTCTCTATTGTATTCTATCAACAGCATTGCAATTGCGGGTGTATTGTTATTTGTGATGCTATTTTAATCCGTTTTTTTCTTATCATCACTCAAGTGTTGATGCGGCTGTTGAGTAGAGGCGACTGCAAGTAGTGCGGTCTGTAACGAGCTCGAGTCCTCTTGAGGGAGCTATTTCTTTTTGTGTTAATTTAATTTAATACTAATAATATGGGTTTAGGCCATTGAAAAATTGTTAAAAACGCATAAAATATTTGTGCAAAAGTATGCAACAGGTATTCAGAAGGAAGCATCTCCGACTGCATAAAGTATATTTATTCTTGATCAGCATCACAAGCCGAGGCGATCTAGCCATGTTCGTCTGTCTGTCCGTCCGTCTGTTCGTATGTATGTATAAGAGCTAAAGTTTTGGGATTTGGAATGTAGGTCCTCCTAGTGCCCGCAGTACGAGTTTGTTTCCGATAATGGATAACTTGTTCCATTTCCACAATCGATATTGAAATCGTTTTTTTTTTTTAATACATCTCGTATGTTATATGAGCAAGCATCAGCAAGTTTGACATGTATTAATAAAAATAACAGAATCAGATTTTCGCAACTTATTGTTGTTTTTTAAATCACTCTGAATAACACTTGTTTGTTTTCAAATTTATTATGTTTTACCAACGAAATGAACGTCTCATTTACATGAACATTTTGTTGTTAAAATTTCCCTGTACTGGCAATAAGCGGTCGCGGGGGTCGACAGATTTCACTATTTGTGTCGTCTCGCTTGTAAGCGTGTTGTATTCTTCTTAGCAGCGTTGTTTTTTTGAATTATTTAAATTCAATTTACTCGCTCAACTGCTAGGGTTTCGGCCCTAGTGTTGGGGTTTTGTTTTTTTTTTTTTTTTTTTTTTTTTTTGTGAGTTTTGTCGCAGCGTAAGCTTGCGATTGGAAATATATATTTATTTTTTTAAAAATATTTTGTTTCAATTTTTGGTTGTTTCGCGGCGTTTTCACATACGGTTTACTTAAATTCGTCGTTGGGTTGGATTTTTATAAAGTGTGGGGTTCCACGTTGTTGGGCGCCAATTAACAATATCGGAGTTATATGATTTTATTATTTATTGGTCAACTGTGCCTGTTGATCGTTCCATACAAACTGACTTTATGATAACTTAAAGCTCTCCCACGTAGTCCATGGTCCGGGGCAGCGACATCGACAGAATGCTGACTTGGCGCCTCGTGACCGTTCTTAGCTTGGACACTTGGTACGCGCATGCCGGTGTCAATTTACGTCCATCGCAATGTTGCAGCATTAGCTACTTTTTAGCGCACATATCCGCTCTTGCGACACTCTGTGAATCATTTGTGTTAACTCCTCATCGGCTAGCTCGGATTGGCATCTGATTTTCGGACGGCGGCGAACAAGACAGATGATGATGTAAAGCAAGGAAACTACGGCCAGGGTAGCGCCGCTGCTCAATATTGGCTTGGCTAGCAACTTGGTCTGTAGGTCGCCTATGTGCTGGAGGTTTTTCATGCTCAGTTCATGAATGGAAGCTAAACTGATGCCTAGTAACGCTGACTTGGGCCATGGCGGATACCGCTGGTTTTTTCTTGAGTGCCCCGTAGTTGTGCATTGTGCGACAGTTCCGGATACAAGTTGTTGTGCACAGGTTGACATCTGCGTCCTTTTGCAGAAATTAGTGCCCACTGATGGACCACACATGCTGACAGCGAAGGTCTTCGTACCACACTCAGCGACCGTATTGCTTTTTTTCGAAATTTAAAATTCGGCTATCATGCTGGACTGGATAAACTTTAATTTTTTTTGCAAACTAATTTTGGTATTGGAAAGAGTATGAGATTTTTTAAAGATGGGAAGTCTAATTGTTCAATTCCGATTTGGTTCCTAAAACAATTGACTGGTTTGTCTGTCCCACTACCACCACATAGCAATAAGTCAAGTAAATAAACCAATATGTATTTGCCACCAATTTAAGCCATATATTTTAGCACAATAAGATCTACCATTAAAAATTACATCAATATCGGTTATGGAACACTAGTTATTAGAGAAAACGTGGTGTTATATATGTATATTGACACCCACGTGTCAGCGGCTACTAGCGCAAATTGCACGAATTTCTGTCTACTAGTACACACACACATTCATGAGCGTATGCTTCAAATTCTATCAACAGCATTGCGAGTGTATTCTTTTGTGTACTGTACGTATGTGTTGCGAGTTCGAATCGAAGATCGAGGCAATCTTTTTTTAAAATTTGTTTTCACACTCTTGCAGAGGGTATTGTTTGGTCAAGTGACCGGTAGAGATAACAGCGACGGCTGCGTGCAGTAACAGCAGAAGACAATAATCATAATAACAGCTTAAGAGCAAATAATGTTTGCTCTTTGTAAGCTGCTGCCTACTCTCTTTCGTCGGCCCTTTGTCTGCTGCGTTGACGCTCTCTGACCATCGTTCTGAGCGGATCTCAATTTCGTTCGTTTTGCATATAATTAATTTTTTGTTTGATCGCAAGCGAGGCACAACTATTTCGAGTTGACTGCCAAGCAAACATTATAACATTTCGTAAATTAAAATAAGTGCTATGTGCGGCAAATAAATACATTCGAAACAAATATAATTCTTTGAATTTCGCTGCACACAAGCAGTGATAATTAATTAGTTGCAAAAAGGCTTGTAACTACACATTTTGGTGACCCCGACGTGATTTTTACTCGTTCGTTTCGTTTCTGTTCGCATTTTATTTTATAATTTCATTGCGTATATTTACAACCCACAGTTGTGCGTTAAGTGCTGCGCGCCTCAACATAAATTGATAATTTTAAACAAGTCTCTCCATAACTGTACTTAACCGCATACTTGTGCATAAGCATACAGTTTGTCGTTGTACATAGACTCCGTAGCAAAATCGCCGTTAATCGTTGTGCGCTCTAACAAGCTATACGCTATCTCACTCGGCAATGTACACGCCTGGCTCCCAGGTGGGCCAGAACAACAGTAGTAGAAGAACGTTTGTGGTGACTAAGAATGGAACAAATGCATGTGTATTTTGTGAAGCCGCAGGCCACTCCATTTATAAATGTTTGCAATTCGCAAAATTATCGCCCTCGCTGCGCCTTCATTAAGCCAAACTGGTTGCGCTGTGCCTTAATTGCCTGCAAACATACAACGTCTAGCTGATCCTGATTTCATCAAATCTCAGCAAATCGACATGTTGATCGGAGCCAGTCTGTTTTTCGATCTGCTCTACGTTGGCCAGATTAAACTAGATGCTGGACTGCCGATACTGCAAAAGACTCGCTGGAGGTGCTCCACATGCAGGAAAATCATCGCTCGTGGCTAGGCGATCAGTGATGAATCCGAATGCACAGACTGACGAATTAATCCTTCGGTTTTTGGAGCTGGAATCTTGCACCGAGCCTGAGTCATCACCAAACAGGGAGGAGCCTGACTTCGAGACACACTTTCCGACCAATTTTAAACGTCTGCCGACTGGCGAGTATTCAGTTCGTTTACCGCTTCGACAAAGCATGGATCAGCTGGGTGACTCCTAACAACAGGCGCTTCGCCGATTCCTTAATTTAGAAAGGAAACTAGACCGCAATCCAAATTCGAAAACCCAGTATGCAGCACTTATCAAGGAATATCTTGACTTAAATCATATGTCATCGTCACCTACGGCACAAAACCAACATCGTTTCTCTCAGTGCGGGCTATGCACCAACTAGCTATGGATGAGCAGAAAGCATTCCCTATTGGCGCTGACATTATTAAAAGGGATTTCTACGTGGATGATCTCATCTCTGGTGGTAGCTGTGTTCAAGAAGCAGTTGAGATATTGGAGCAAAAGTCTGGACTACTCGCCAAGGGCAACTTTAAGCTGCGAAAATGGTGTTCTAGCGACGCTACTGTACTCCAAAACATACCGGAAGAGGATAGAGAATCGCTGCTTTATTTCAACGATGGCAGCGATATCACGAAAACCTTAGGCCTCGTTTGGGATCCCGCCTCAGACTGTTTTCTTTTTCATTTTCTCCACTGAGGCTACCCTCGAGACTGACAAAACGATCAATCCTGTCCTCAATTGCTCGTTTTTACGACCCCCTTGGTCTTGTTGGTACTGTAATAACAAAATCTAAAATTTTTATGCAGGATCTCTGGAGAGAAAAACTGGACTGCGATGAGAGCTTGACTGTACACTTAAGCACAGCCTGGGTCAACTTCTGCGCTGATTTTGAGCATACTCAGCAATTCCAGTATCCAGTATCCTCGTCGTGCACTCTCATCAGACAGCACAGTTGAGATTCACGGATTTTGTGACGCCAGCCTGAGCGCTTATGGAGCATGCGTCTATACAGTTTCAAAGTGCCATGGCAACACAAGCGTACGTCTCTTGTGTTCCAAGTCGCGTGTCGCGCCAGTGAAAACCATCGCTGTACCAAAGCTGAAACTCTGCGGAGGTGCATTATTGGCTGAACTACTCAGCGAAATCTACCAACTGAAAGTGTTTAACTGTCGTTATTACTGTTGGTCAGACTCTGCTGTAGTTTTGGCTTGGATTCGCAATGATGCTTCCAAATTCAATATTTTCGTTGCCAATCGGGTCGCAGCCATCCAAGAGCTCACCACTGGCATGGAATGGCATCATATTCCCACTGAATTAAACCCGGCAGATATAATTTCACGAGGAGCGCTGCCATGTGAGCTCTCCAGGTCTCCGTTATGGGCCCATGGCCTGAGCTTTCTCAGCAAAGAAAAGGAAGAGTAGCCTGCCTCCTGTGTACCTGTCGAATCCTTGCCAGAACTTCGACACAAGGTATTACTCGGAACTGCAGCGCAACTTGATCTCTCGATTGGACAGGAAGGCCTGTCAAACGGTCTAGCTCAATGGCCTCTCTCGCGCCATTCTTTGACGACTTCGGCTTACTCCGCATCGGTGGACTGCTGAAAAATTCGTCGTTGGACTTCTTAGCGCGACATCCGATTATATTGCCTCGCCAGCATCCTGTGACTCGAACAATTATAATCCACTTTCATAAACGGAACTTCCATGCTGGACCTCGCGCCGTATTGGGTTCGATTCGGCTCCAATATTGGCTCATTGGCGGTCGTAAAACAGTCTCCAGTATTGGTGCCAAATGCACAATCTGTTTTCGTGCCAAGCCACGATTGGCAGAGCACATAATGGCAGACCTACCAGCTGATCGTCTCGACACATCGTATCCTTTTATGGTCACGGGCGTTGATTACTATGGACCATTCTTCTACAAGAGCGAAGTGCGCAACAGGCCACCCGTGAAATGCTACATTAGCCTGTTCATATGCTTCGCTACAAAGGCAGTGCACTTAGAGCTTGTAAAGGATTTGTCTACAATATCGATTCTAAACGCCCTAAAACGGTTCATCCTGACTCGCACTCGACCTTTAAGGATCTGGTCTGACAGTGCGACAAACTTTGTAGGCGCTAAGAATGAGTTGGCAGATCTGAGCCGCCTGTTCCTGAGTGATGAGCATGTCAAGGCTGTTCACGAGTTTTGCCTATTCGACTCAAATTAATGGTCATCATCCCTCTTCGCTTTCCGCACTTTGGCGGGCTATGGGAAGCCGCTGTGAAGACTGCGAATCACCATTTTTATCGCTCTGTCGGCCCTTCCATCTTGGACTTCGATTCGCTGCGCACGCTCGTCTACCACATCACGGCAATTATTAATTCTCGACCATTACTTCCACTTTCAGAGCATCCCGATGATCTTGCCGTCTTGACACCCGCACACTTCCTGGGTACAGCGCCATCTTCGTCATACATTGAGCCTGATCTAAGGAATCTTAATTTCAATCGGCTTAACTATTTTCAGCGCGTCACATACCTCCAACAAGTATTTTGGGCCCGTTGGCGCGAAGAGTTTTTAACGCTTCTTCAACAGCGCTCCAAATGGCGCACTCCTCAGCCAGGACTCTCCATCAGCGATGTCGTCCTTCTAAAGGATGAGAACCTTCCGCCGCTGAAGTGGCCATTAGCTAGAGTGCTAGAGCTGATCTCGCGATCTGATGGGGTATCTAAACTTGCGGTGCTTTAGACTGCGACTGGAGTCATACGCAGAGCCGTACGAAAGCTGTGTTTGCTGCCAAATTAGGATGATGTTGAAAGTCCCTTGCCTTCCAACGGGGGGAGGATGTTTGGTCAAGTGACCGGTAGAGATAACAGCGAGGGCTGCGTGCAGTAACAGCAGAAGACAATAATCATAATAACAGCTTAAGAGCAAATAATGTTTGCTCTTTGTATGCTGCTGCCTACTCTCTTTCGTCGGCCCTTTGTCTGCTGCGTTGACTGCCAAGCCAACATTATAACATTTCGTAAATTAAAATAAGTGCTATGTGCGGCAAATAAATACATTCGAAACAAATATAATTCTTTGAATTTCGCTGCACACAAGCAGTGATAATTAATTAGTTGCAAAAAGGCTTGTAACTACACATTTTGGTGACCCCGACGTGATTTTTACTCGTTCGTTTCGTTTCTGTTCGCATTTTATTATATAATTTTGCGTTAAGTGCTGCGCGCCTCAACATAAATTGATAATTGTAAACAAGTCTCTCCATAACTGTACTTACCCGCATGCTTGTGCATATGCAAACAGTTTGTCGTTGTACATAGACTCCGTAGCAAAATCGCCGTGAATCGTTGCGCGCTCTAACCAGCTATACGCTATCTCACTCGAACGAACACTTGTGCGCGCAATTTTGTATTGTAGTTCGGCTGTGTGAACCTTGTTGTACGCTACATTAACAATGTTTGATGAAGGTGCAAGTGCAAATGAAAATGATGCGACAGGCTGCTGTAGTATGTTGTATGCCAAATGAGCATATGCCCACAGTATTGTAGAGTATTCAATATAGCAAGTGGTCATATGCCCAACATAAAAGTAAGAGTAACAACTCATAACATAACGACACTTTGTTGCTATGTTTATACAATCATAAATATACATAAGTGCAGTAATAGGATCCGTCACTTATGCGGACTGGCCGCAGCGTGAGATCGCTAGCGTAAGCACTTCTTGAGTATGTACCATCTGTACATATATATGTATATATACATAACTACATAGGCACATATGTACTGCAACTCTCTCTCTGCCGACGCTCTTAGCGGCAGAGCTCACTTAAAATATTGTATGTAATAAGTAAAATATAAAATTGAATAAAACCGAGAGAACACTCTCGACTAAGACTTAAACCGAACAAGACGTGTTCATTACTGTTTCGACATTTTTAACTTAACATGGCGACCGTGACAAGTGTCACGAACATGTTAAAATATAACATGTGAAAAATAAAATTAAAATAATTAAATGCAACTACAACTGGAGGTGCAACAACGAGACGAGCAGCAGTAACAATATACAACTACAACGGCGCGGGATAATGAACAACAATTTTCTTCAGCAGCGATGGATTAAAGCCAAAGTTCTGAGTGAGTAAGGTGTATTTCGTTTGTGTTAAAAGTCGAAATGTCCATACGCATCATGCTTGATGAGTATAGCACAAGAAAAACAGTAGACAACGCCGAGGCTACAATTAAGCAAAACCAACCAAAAAGAAACCGGGGAGGCATTCAGCTGGGCATAAAAACCCGTAAGGCGGAAATATGCAAAGAATTATATAACAGCAGCAAGCCCCGAATTGGAAAGATGCCAAGAGGCTAGCCGATGAGCTTGCTTGATGCACAATTAAAAATACAAAAAACACAAATGAAACGCCTTCCACTCATCCTATAAAGAACTTAGCTAATAAATACTTAAACATTCCAAACGCAGAAAACAAGAAAGAGCCCAAACAAATGAAGAGATGCCCCAACAGCCTGTGAGAAGACCAGCACCGGCGCCCCAACAGCCTGTGAGAAGACCAGCACCGGCGCCCCAACAGCCTGTGCGAGGACCAGCACCGGCACCATTTAGCGTTCCAAGCTAAGTCATCTTCGGGGACCGTCAGCGCTACAGAGAGCGCGCAACTTAAAATATATATATTTGTTAATTCAAAAAAAAAATTTTTTATAATAATTTTAACTTAACATGTAAACACAAATGAAATGTAAAGAAATGTTTGTAATACTGAGCGATAATTGCGTTGCTCGTAATAGAGTATGGCCTGTGAAGCCATACGAAACATTAGACAGGAGATCACTGCGTTAATCGAATAGGAAAATATTAATCAAAAAAAAAAATCATATACACAATATATATATATATTCTAAAAAAAAAAAAAAACAATTAATCCGAAATTGAAATTTAATGCTTTCGAATGCAATCTCAAAAGACGATAATATATTAGAAGTAGCAAATATGTTAGACCACGAATCGAAAGTAGCGGATTCAACCGCAAATGTTATTAATAACGTCGAAACTGTCTCAGTAGATTTAAAAGTAATAACGGTTATGCTTATAATAATTGTTATTCTTTTATTAGCAAATGTACTAACTAAATTATATAAGTTGCACAATAAGTGCATAAAGAAAAGATATGCAAGTAGAGCAGACAATTTAGAAATGATATAATATGATAAGCATAATAAATGAAATCCATGATAAAGAACTAAAAATTTTAATAAATATATATTGTGGTATTGTATCGCCACTCCAAGAATTTAAAAAAAAAAAAAATGTTTCTATAAAAAAAAAAATGAAACAAAGACAGAAATAAGTGCTCCGTTTGCCTCATTAGGTATTCCAAAAATTATGTTCAAGAATTAGTCATGATTGAGGACAAGATTAGCAAGGTATATAACGACTATACAGACTTTCGTATGCGAGCCATACAAATTTTGCAAAGGCATAGAGAATTCATATCAGTATATGAGTTCGAATCCGAATATATAGAAGAATTCGGCACAGTGACAAGTCCACTCTATTCATGTTCTAAAATAGAGTGTGGAATAATCTTGTCTACACTACCCTACGTCAAAATAAAAACAATTATTGACGAGCATCCGATTCTTGGGCAGACAACAATTGTCTTAGTACGTCTGCATAGGTAGTATTAAACCCAAAAAGACAAGGTCTAAGCCACTGCTTAAATAAAATATTTAAGTAGGGAGAGTTCACATGGACTGGAACCAAATAGTAGAAAAAATAAAGCGGCATAGGGAAAATTTTGATAAATCATACAAGTGCCTTAATAAAAGCGCACCAGTTTTGAGACCCACCATAATTAAACATACTGAGATCCTTGTATATGAGTACAATGAAATCAGGAGTCTAGTTAACGAATGTCAAAATAAACTGACAGATTTACACAGAGTCCAAACTTCAGGCGTTTTACAGCGCCTAAGGGATAATCTGGTAAACTTAAATAAAAAGTATGATCTCAAGCTTTATCTACCATCAGTGTTAAATACACCGGTAACATTTGATAAGTTACTGTTGGCAGAATCAACGACAGACGAAAAGCTGGAAGATACAAACATAAACATGGCTCAAACAGTAGTTGAATTTCTAAAATTAGCCTCATCACTCATACCTGAGTTCGATGGAAAGGCAGAAAATTCACAAAGTTTCATAGACGCTTTGAATCTCCTTGATTCCCTAAAAGACTCGCATGAAGTAACAGCTATCAGTCTAATAAAGACAAAACTAAAAGGCCATGCGAGAAACTTGATAAGCAATGAGCAAACTATCGCTCAAATAATTGCAAAATTATCAAGCACAGTAAAAGGCGAATCAGTCGAAGTATTGTCAGCCAAATTACTTAACTTGCAACAGAAAAGCAAAACTGCCAACCAGTATACTCAAGAGGTTGAGCAGTTAACAAAAGCCTTGGAAGGAGCCTTTATAAACGATGGCCTAACACCGGAATTGGCTAATAAATATAGCGCAACCCAAGCTGTAAAGGCAATGACCAAGAACTGTTCTATAGATAAGGTAAAACTTATCATGCAAGCAGGCACATTCAGTAACATGAATGATGCTATCTCAAAATTTGTAAATAGTTGCACCGAAGCAACTGGGCAGTCTAACAGTATCTTATTCTGCCAGAATTACTCTCAGCGCGGCAGAAACCGCGGTCGAGGTAACTACAGAGGAAGGGCAACCGGCTCATATGGTAGCAACTCATACGGCCGTGGCTACTACCGCGGTGGTAATAACAACCGCGGTAATAATAATAATAACAGAGGCCGTGGAGGATCTAGAGGTTATAATCATAACAACAATAACAATAGAAACAATGTTAGGGTAGCCCAAAATACTTCGGGAAACTTGCAGACACCTCCAGATACTCAGGGTTAAACAGCAAAATATATACTGTTAACTTAAGTCTCAACAATTTCGTATCATTCAAAAATGTTGCAACAAATAAAAAGATAACATTTTTGATTGATACAGGTGCAGATATTTCAATTATAAAAGAAAATTCTGATGTCTTTCATGACATCCAAATCAATAAAATTATAGACATTCGAGGCATAGGAGAAGGAGTAATAAACTCCAAAGGACTAGTCTCAATCGAACTACAAACAGACAAATACATTATTCCATATAAATTTCATCTACTTCATTCAGATTTCGCAATCCCTTGCGATGGAATAATAGGATTAGATTTCATAAAAAAATTTAATTGCCAATTAGATTACAATAGTTCAGAGGATTGGTTTATAATTAGACCACAAAACCTAACGTATCCTATTTATGTTCCAATAACATTTAGATCTGGTACTAATTCCACACTTCTACCAGCAAGATCACAAATGATACGCAAAATAGAGTTGTCTACAGCAGAAGAAAACATTTTAATTCCAAATAAGGAAATTAAGCCGGGTGTTTATGTTGCAAATACTATTGCTACAGCCCAAAATACTTTTGTCAGATTTTTAAATACCACAGATAAATGCCAAATAGTAGGCATTAATAACATAAAATTTGAATCACTTTCGAACTACGACGTAGTTCAAAATCTAAAAGACAATAGAACAGAGTCTGTAATTAATAAATTAAAGAAAAATTTTCCAACCTTGTTTAAGAAACAACTTGAAGAAATATGCACCCAGTATAGTGATGTGTTCGGACTTGAATCTGAACCAATTACAACAAACAATTTCTATAAGCAAAGATTGAGACTTAAGGATGATGAACCAGTATATGTAAAAAATTATCGATGTCCGCATAGCCAAATAGAAGAAATCCAGCATCAAGTTGGAAAGTTAATTGAACAAAATATTGTTGAACCGTCTGTTTCACCTTATAATAGCCCACTCTTATTAGTCCCAAAGAAATCTCTTCCAGGCTCTAAAGAGAAAAAATGGCGATTAGTAATTGACTATCGCCAAATAAATAAAAAATTGCTGTCAGATAAATTTCCACTCCCCAGAATTAACGATATTCTTGATCAATTGGGTAGAGCTAAATATTTTTCATGCCTTGATTTAATGTCAGGTTTCCACCAAATTGAGCTTGAGGAAAGTTAAAGAAATATAACGTCTTTTTCAACAAGCAATGGTTCATATCGCTTCACGCGATTACCATTTGGTTTAAAAATAGCGCCTAATTCATTTCAGAGAATGATGACAATAGCATTCTCAGGCCTAGAGCCTTCTCAAGCTTTCCTTTACATGGATGATTTAATCGTTATTGGTTGTTCTGAACGACATATGATTAAAAACTTAACAGATGTTTTCAAACTTTGTAGAAAACACAATCTGAAATTACATCCAGAAAAATGTTCATTTTTCATGCACGAGGTGACGTTTTTAGGTCACAGATGCACAGATAAAGGAATCTTACCAGACGATAAAAAATTTGATGTTATCAATAACTATCCAGTCCCTACGGACGCAGACAGCGCTAGAAGATTCGTTGCATTTTGCAATTATTATAGACGATTTATAAAAAAATTTTGCCGAATATTCACAGCACATAACAAGATTATGTAAAAAGAATGTCCCATTTGAATGGACAACAGAATGTGAAAAGGCATTCCAGTACCTAAAAAATCAACTTGTTCAACCAAATTTATTACAGTACCCAGATTTTAGCAAAGAATTTTGCATAATCACGGATGCAAGCAAGCAAGCATGTGGAGCAGTTTTAACTCAAAACTATAATGGACTCCAACTCCCAGTTGCATATGCATCCAGAGCATTCACTAAGGGTGAAAGCAATAAAAGTACTACAGAACAAGAACTACATTGGGCAATAACACATTTTCGACCATATATATATGGCAAACATTTTACAGTAAGAACTGATCACAGACCTTTAACATATTTATTTTCTATGATAAACCCAAGTTCAAAATTAACACGCATGCGACTCGAATTAGAAGAATATGATTTTACGGTAGAGTATCTGAGAGGGAAAGATAATTTCGTGGCAGACGCCCTGTCAAGGATAACAATATCCGACTTAATTGACATGAATAGAAAAGTCCTGAAAGTCACTACCAGGCACCAAAGTAGACAAAACAATTTCTGCGCAGAAAATAAACAAGAACTATTGCCAAAACAAAGTCTTGAAAAAGCTTCTAAGCCCAACGTATACGAAGTCATCGCAAATGACGAGGTACGAAAAGTAGTGACCTTGCGAATAACAGATTCGACATGTTTATTGAAACATGGAAAAACAGTTATAGCAAGAATTAATGTTAGCGATTTGTACTCCAATGGAATTCTCGACTTAGGTCAGTTTTTCCAAAGGCTTGAATGGCAAGCCGGTGTATCTAAAATCAGCCAACTAAAAGTGGCACCGAGCGAAAAGATCTTTGAATCAATTTCAACAGATACTTTCAAACACATGGGCAATAAAAATTTAAAATCATTAAGAGTAGCGCTACTCAAGCCGGTGACCCAAATAAAAAATGAACAAGAAAAAGAAGCTATATTGTCTACATTCCATGACGATCCAATTCAAGGAGGTCATACAGGCATAAATAAAACGATATCAAAAATAAAGAGACAATATTATTGGAAGAACATGACTAAACATGTAAAAGAGTACATAAATAAATGTCCAAAATGCCTGACGTCGAAAACGACGAAACATACAAGATCACCTATGATAATAACCGAAACTCCACAATATGCTTTTGACAGAGTGATAGTAGACACAATTGGTCCACTACCACGTTCGGAAAAGGGAAATGAATACGCAATCACTTTAATATGTGATTTGACAAAGTATCTAGTAGCAATTCCTGTTGCAAACAAAAGTGCAACAACTGTCGCAAAAGCCATATTCGAATCTTTTATTCTAAAGTACGGTCCAATGAAGACGTTCATTACGGAACAGAATACAAAAATTCCATTATAACTGACTTGTGCAAATATCTAAAAATAGACAACATAACGTCTACAGCACACCACCACCAGACATTAGGTACCGTTGAAAGAAGTCATAGGACATTCAATGAGTACATTCGTTCATATATATCAGTAGATAAAACTGACTGGGACGTATGGTTACAGTATTTCGTGTATTGTTTTAACACAACACCATCAGTAACTCATAATTATTGTCCATATGAACTAGTATTTGGTAGACAAAATAACCTACCAATACAATTTAATAGCGTAAATACCATAGAACCTATATATAATATAGAAGATTATTCTAAAGAAGTTAAGTTTAGACTAGAAAACGCGTATAAGAGAGCTCGAATACTTTTAGAAAAAAATAAAATTAAGCAAAAAGAAATAAATGATAAGAAAGTAGTAGATTTTAAAATAGAAATAGGAGACCAAGTTTATTTAAAGAATGAAACAGGTCATAAATTAGAATCTTCTTATATAGGACCATTTGAGGTCATTAGTATAGAAAACAATAATAATATAATTATAAAGAATAAGAAAAATAGGGAACAAAAAGTTCATAAGGATAGGCTACAAAGGATTAATAAATTAAACAAAAAAAAAGAATAAGAATATATATATATAATAAAAATTTTGTTATATACAACATAGTATATAAATGATATAAAAATGATACTAATAATAATTTTTAATATTAAATAACTACAATATATTACGTTATTTTTTTAAAAAGGGAGGTGTAGTATGTTGTATGCCAAATGAGCATATGCCCACAGTATTGTAGAGTATACAATATAGCAAGTGGTCATATGCCCAACATAAAAGTAAGAGTAACAACTCATAACATAACGACACTTTGTTGCTATGTTTATACAATCATAAATATACATAAGTGCAGTAATAGGATCCGTCACTTATGCGGACTGGCCGCAGCGTGAGATCGCTAGCGTAAGCACTTCTTGAGTATGTACCATCTGTACATATATATGTATATATACATAACTACATAGGCACATATGTACTGCAACTCTCTCTCTGCCGACGCTCTTAGCGGCAGAGCTCACTTAAAATATTGTATGTAATAAGTAAAATATAAAATTGAATAAAACCGAGAGAACACTCTCGACTAAGACTTAAACCGAACAAGACGTGTTCATTACTGTTTCGACATTTTTAACTTAACACTGCAGTTCTTAAAGTAAAGATTAAGAATTTAAGTGATCGAGCCTATAGATTGTCCTCTGAACTTGATCCCGCGCGACTTCGCGATGTTGATGACTAGATAGATATGCATGGCATCTGACTTGCAGGCGAAACTTGAAACAATCTATGATAGTTTGTTGGATGTGAGTCAGGCCAGCATTGAAGAGGATCTTCAGTCAAGTTTTGAGTCAACTATTAGGCGGCTACGAGTGTCCCTTCAACGCGAGCGCGGAAATCGAAGCAAGATCCAGCAGATTCCACATTGCTCCACTTTCAATTCAGCCGCAGCCGATGATCCGCACTCCACTTTTGTTGTTCCAAACCACTCTCGATTGCCTCAACTTAAATTGCCGGAGTTTAGTGGAGGCTACACAGAATGGTCAGACTTTTCGAATATGTTCACCACGGTCATTGATAAGGATCCGTATTTGACCAACATTGAAAAACTTTAGCATCTACGGTCATGCCTCAAAGGAACAGCGCTGGATACAATTCGCTCGTTGGAAATGTCAAACGCTAATTATGCTGCCGCTTTAGAACTACTTGATTAGCGTTTTAATAACAAGCGTCTTGTTTTTCAGGCACATATTGCTGAAATTAAGTGACTAAGAATGGACCAAATGCATGTGTATTTTGTGAAGCCGCAGGCCACTCCATTTATAAATGTTTGCAATTCGCAAAATTATCGCCCTCGCTGCGCCTTCATGAAGCCAAACGGGTTGCACTGTGCCTTAATTGCCTGCAAAGGGGACATCAGCTGAGAGTCTGCGGCTCCAGCACTTGCAGAGTCTGTGGAAGCAAACATCATAGCCTGTTGCATCTTGGCAACCCAAGCAGACATAGCAATGTTTCTAGCTCACACAATGCCCAAGAAGCCGAAACTTATACCTCATCTGCCGCGTTGGCACTTGATGTCCACAGCATTCGGCTCAGGCATTGGTGATGCAGCGTTTTCGTCAGATGGCTTTTCGGTAAACATCAGTGTCCAATCTCGAGTGTCTGAGTACTCCACATGCATCCAGGCATTGATTGCACCATCCATCACAGATATTCAGCCTGGCTTCACTCTTGACCCTGCATCATGGAACATTCCGTCAAACATACAACTCGCTGATCCTGATTTCTTCAAATCTCAGTAAATCGACATGTTGATCGGAGCCAGTCTGTTTTTCGATCTGCTCTGCGTTGGCCAGATTAAACTAGATGCTGGACTGCCGATACTGCAAAAGACTCGGTTTGGTTGGGTCGCGACTGGAGGAGCTCCACATGCAGGAAAATCATCGCTCGTGGCTATGCGATCAGTGATGAATCCGAATGCACAGACTGACGAATTAATCCTTCGGTTTTGGAGCTGGAATCTTGCACCGAGCCTGAGTCATCACCAAACAGGGAGGAGCCTGACTGCGAGGCACACTTTCCGACCAATTTTAAACGTCTGCCGACTGGCGAGTATTCAGTTCGTTTACCGCTTCGACAAAGCATGGATCAGCTGGGTGACTCCTATCAACAGGCGCTTCGCCGATTCCTTAATTTAGAAAGGAAACTAGACCGCAATCCAAATTTGAAAACCCAGTATGCAGCACTTATCAAGGAATATCTTGACTTAAATCATATGTCACCGTCACCTACGGCACAAAACCAACATCGTTTCTCTCAGTGCGGGCTATGCACCAACTGGCCATGGATGAGCAGAAAGCAATCCCTATTGGCGCTGACATTATTAAAAGGAATTTCTACGTGGATGATCTCATCTCTGGTGGTAGCTGTGTTAAAGAAGCAGTTGAGATATTGGAGCAAACGTCTGGACTACTCGCCAAGGGCAACTTTAAGCTGCGAAAATGGTGTTCTAATGACGCTACTGTACTCCAAAGCATACCGGAAGAGGATAAAGAATCGCTGCTTTATTTCAACGATGGCAGCGATATCACGAAAACATTAGGCCTCGTTTGGGATCCCGCCTCAGACTGTTTTCTTTTTCATTTTCCCCACTGAGGCTACCCTCGAGACTGACAAAACGATCAATCCTGTCCTCAATTGCTCGTTCTTACGACCTTCTTGGTCTTGTTGGTACTGTAATAACAAAATCTAAAATTTGTATGCAGGATCTCTGGAGAGAAAAACTGGACTGCGATGAGAGCTTGACTGTACACTTAAGCACAGCCTGGGTCAACTTCTGCGCTGATTTTGAGCATACTCAGCAATTCCAGTATCCTCGTCGTGCACTCTCATCAGACAGCACAGTTGAGATTCACGGATTTTGTGACGCCAGCCTGAGCGCTTATGGAGCATGCGTCTATACAGTTTCAAAGTGCCATGGCAACACAAGCGTACGTCTCTTGTGTTCCAAGTCGCGTGTCGCTCCAGTGAAAGAGCATGGAATGGCATCATATTCCCACTGAATTAAACCCGGCAGATATAATTTCACGAGGAGCGCTGCCATGTGAGCTCTCCAGGTCTCCGTTATGGGCCCATGGCCTGAGCTTTCTCAGCAAAGAAAAGGAAGAGTGGCCTGCCTCCTGTGTACCTGTCGAATCCTTGCCAGAACTTCGACACAAGGTATTACTCGGAACTGCAGCGCAACTTGATCTCTCGATTGGTTGCAAGTTCATCAACTCGTTCTCCAAGCTGCAACGCGTCTTTGCTTACATTTACAAGTTTGTAAATCGAATCCGAGGAGCTGAGGTAACTGTGAGACACGTGCATCATGGCACGCATCTGTTGCTGCGGTCAGTGCAAATGGCTACTCTTGGCGATGACTACAAGGCACTGATGGAAGGAAGGCCTGTCAAACGGCCATTCTTTGACGACTTCGGCTTACTCGCATCGGTGGACGGCTGAAAAATTCGTCGTTGGACTTCTCAGCGCGACATCCGATTATATTGTCTCTCCAGCATCCTGTGACTCGAACAATTATAATCCACTTTCATAAACGAAACTTCCATGCTGGACCTCGCGCCGTATTGGGTTCGATTCGGCTCCAATATTGGCCCATTGGCGGTCGTAAAACAGTCTCCAGTATTGTTGCCAAATGCACAATCTGTTTTCGTGCCAAGCCACGATTGGCAGAGCACATAATGGCAGACCTACCAGCTGATCGTCTCGACACATCGTATCCTTTTATGGTCACGTCTCCAGTATTGTTGCCAAATGCACAATCTGTTTTCGTGCCAAGCCACGATTGGCAGAGCACATAATGGCAGACCTACCAGCTGATCGGCTGGACACATCGTATCCTTTTATGGTCACGGGCGTTGATTACTGTGGACCATTCTTCTACAAGAGCGAAGTGCGCAACAGGCCACCCGTGAAATGCTACATTAGCCTGTTCATATGCTTCGCTACAAAGGCAGTGCACTTAGAGCTTGTAAAGGATTTGTCTACAATATCGTTTCTAAACGCCCTAAAACGGTTCATCCTGACTCGCACTCGACCTTTAAGGATCTGGTCTGACAGTGCGACAAGCTTTGTAGGCGCTAAGAATGAGTTGGCAGATCTGAGCCGCCTGTTCCTGAGTGATGAGCATGTTAAGGCTGTTCACGAGTTTTGCCTATCCGACTCAAATTAATGGTCGTACATCCCTCTTCGCTTTCCGCACTTTGGCGGGCTATGGGAAGCCGCTGTGAAGACCGCGAATCACCATTTTTATCGCTCTGTCGGCCCTTCCATCTTGGACTTCGATTCGCTGCGCACGCTCGTCTGCCACATCACGGCAATTATTAATTCTCGACCATTACTTCCACTTTCAGAGCATCCCGATGATCTTGCCGTCTTGACACTCGCACACTTCCTGGGTACAGCGCCATCTTCGTCATACATTGAGCCTGATCTACGGAATCTTAATTTCAATCGGCTTAACTATTTTCAGCGCGTCACATACCTCCAACAAGTATGTTGGGACCGTTGGCGCGAAGAGTTTTTAACGCTTCTTCAACAGCGCTCCAAATGTCGCACTCCTCAGCCAGGACTCTCCATCAACGATGTCGTCCTTGTAAAGGATGAGAACCTTCCGCCGCTGAAGTGGTCATTAGCTAGAGTGCTAGAGCTGATCTCGCGATCTGATGGGGTATCTAGACTTGCGGTGCTGCAGACTGCGAGTGGAGTCATACGCAGAGCCGTACGAAAGCTGTGTTTGCTGCCAAATTAGGATGATGTTGAAAGTCCCTTGCCTTCCAACGGGGGGAGGATGTTTGGTCAAGTGACCGGTAGAGATAACAGCGAGGGTTGCGTGCAGTAACAGCAGAAGACAATAATCATAATAACAGCTTAAGAGCAAATAATGTTTGCTCTTTGTATGCTGCTGCCTACTCTCTTTCGTTGGCCCTTTGTCTGCTGCGTTGACGCTCGCTGCCCATCGCTCTGAGCGGAGCTCAATTTCGTTCGTTTTGCATATAATTAGTTTTTCGTTTGATCGCAAGCGAGGCACAACTATTTCGATTTATTTGACTGCCAAGCAAACATTATACATTATTACATCGTAAATTATAATAAGTGCCCTGTGCGGCAAATAAATACATTCGAAACAAATATAATTCTTTGAATTTCGCTGCACACAAACATTTTGGTGACTTCGACGTGATTTTTACTCGTTCGTTTCGTTTCTGTTCGCATTTTATTTTATAATTTCATTGCGTATATTTACAACCCACAGTTGTGCGTTAAGTGCTGCGCGCCTCAACATAAATTGATAATTTTAAACAAGTCTCTCCATAACTGTACTTAACCGCATACTTGTGCATATGCATACAGTTTGTCGTTGTACATAGACTCCGTAGCAAAATCGCCGTTAATCGTTGCGCGCTCTAACCAGCTATACGCTATCTCACTCGAACGAACACTTTTGCGCGCAATTTTGTATTGTAGTTCGGCTGTGTGAACCTTGTTGTACGCTACATTAACAATGTTTGATGAAGGTGCGAGTGCAAATGAAAATGAGGCGACATCAGCTAATCAAGTGGCGGTTGGAACACAGGCTGCAGTTCTTAAAGTAAAGATTAAGAATTTAAGTGATCGAGCCTATAGATTGTCCTCTGAACTTGATCCCGCGCGACTTCGCGATGTTGATGACTAGATAGATATGCATGGCATCTGACTTGCAGGCGACACTTGAAAGAATCTATGATAGTTTGTTGGATGTGAGCAGCAGGCCAGCATTGAAGAGGATCTTCAGTCATGTTTTGAGTCAACTATTAGGCGGCTACGAGTGTCCCTTCAACGCGAGCGCGGAAATCGAAGCAAGATCCAGCAGATTCCACATTGCTTCACTTTCAATTCAGCCGCAGCCGATGATCCGCACTCCACTTTTGTTGTTCCAAACCACTCTCGATTGCCGGAGTTTAGTGTAGGCTACACAGAATGGTCAGACTTTTCGAATATGTTCACCACGGTCATTGATAAGGATCCGTATTTGACCAACATTGAAAAACTTTAGCATCTACGGTCATGCCTCAAAGGAACAGCGCTGGATACAATTCGCTCGTTGGAAATGTCAAACGCTAATTATGCTGCCGCTTTAGAACTACTTGATTAGCGTTTTAATAACAAGCGTCTTGTTTTTCAGGCACATATTGCTGAAATTTTGGGTTTAAGAAAGGTGGATAAGGGTGCGACGACACAACTGCGCGAATTCTCAGATAAGGTCAACTCTCATTTACGTGCGTTAAAATCGATGGGCAGTGTGGAACAGATCGCCGGTTGTATCATAGTACACACACTGCTGCAAAAACTAGATAGCGCCACGCAAGCTAGCTGGGAGGATGATGCGCCGTTGGACGTCATACCATCATGTGAGCGGCTTACAGCCTTCATCGAGAAGCGTTGCCAAAGGCTGGAAAATGCGAATCACGCGACGGCAATGTACACGCCTGGCTCCCAGGTGGGCCAGAACAACAGTAGTAGAAGAACGTTTGTGGTGACTAAGAATGGAACAAATGCATGTGTATTTTGTGAAGCCGCAGGCCACTCCATTTATAAATGTTTGCAATTCGCAAAATTATCGCCCTCGCTGCGCCTTCATTAAGCCAAACTGGTTGCGCTGTGCCTTAATTGCCTGCAAAGGGGACATCAGCTGAGAGTCTGCGGCTCCAGCACTTGCAGAGTCTGTGGAAGCAAACATCATAGCCTGTTGCATCTTGGCAACCCAAGCAGTCACAGCGCTGCTTTTAGCTCACGCAATGCCCAAGAAGCCGAAACTTATACCTCATCTGCCGCGTTGGCTCCTTGGTGCCCTGGCATGCGTTGCTCGACTCTGGGTCGCAATTGCACATCATCACCTCTCGTCTTGCTCATCAGCTCCAGCTGCGCAAATATAAGTCCACAGCAGTCGTCTCTGGCATTGGTGATGCAGCGTTTTCGTCAGATGGCTTTTCGGTAAACATCAGTGTCCAATCTCGAGTGTCGGAGTACTCCACATGCATCCAGGCATTGATTGCACCATCCATCACCGATAATCAGCCTGGCTTCACTCTTGACCCTGCATCATGGAACATTCCGTCAAACATACAACTCGCTGATCCTGATTTCATCAAATCTCAGCAAATCGACATGTTGATCGGAGCCAGTCTGTTTTTCGATCTGCTCTGCGTTGGCCAGATTAAACTAGATGCTGGACTGCCGATACTGCAAAAGACTCGGTTTGGTTGGGTCGCGACTGGAGGAGCTCCACATGCAGGAAAATCATCGCTCGTGGCTATGCGATCAGTGATGAATCCGAATGCACAGACTGACGAATTAATCCTTCGGTTTTGGAGCTGGAATCTTGGAATCACCAAACAGGGAGGAGCCTGACTGCGAGGCACACTTTCCGACCAATTTTAAACGTCTGCCGACTGGCGAGTATTCAGTTCGTTTACCGCTTCGACAAAGCATGGATCAGCTGGGTGACTCCTAACAACAGGCGCTTCGCCGATTCCTTAATTTAGAATGGTAACTAGACCGCAATCCAAATTTGAAAAACCAGTATGCAGCATTTATCAAGGAATATCTTGACATAAATCAAATGTCACTTGTTAGCTTAGCTGCACTAGGCCAATGCAAATACTATCCGCCAAATCACTGCGTGCTGAAGGAGGATAGCACTACAACCAAGCTAAGGGTCGTGTTTGATGGTTCGGCAGCTTCTACTTCTGGACACTCGCTGAATGATGTACTGATGGCAGGTCCTACCATCCAACCGAAACTGTTTTTGATACTGATGCGTTTTCGTACATTTGCAGTCGCCCTCACAGGCGACATATGCAAAATCTATCGATGCGTACGAGTCGACCCCGCAGACAGCTATCTTCCATGTATCCTGTGGCGTGATTCTCAGTATCTGAAGATACAGATTTACAAATTAGACACCGTCACCTACGGCACAAAACCAACATCGTTTCTCTCAGTGCGGGCTATGCACCAACTGGCCATGGATGAGCAGAAAGTAATCCCTATTGGCGCTGACATTATTAAAAGGGATTTCTACGTGGATGATCTCATCTCTGGTGGTAGCTGTGTTCAAGAAGCAGTTGAGATATTGGAGCAAACGTCTGGACTACTCGCCAAGGGCAACTTTAAGCTGCGAAAATGGTGTTCTAGCAACGCTACTGTACTCCAAAACATACCGGAAGAGGATAGAGAATCGCTGCTTAATTTCAACGATGGCAGCGATATCACGAAAACATTAGGCCTCGTTTGGGATCCCGCCTCAGACTTTTTTCTTTTTCATTTTCCCCACTGAGGCTACCCTCGAGACTGACAAAACGATCAATCCTGTCCTCAATTGCTCGTTCTTACGACCCCCTTGGTCTTGTTGGTACTGTAATAACAAAATCTAAAATTTGTATGCAGGATCTCTGGAGAGAAAAACTGGACTGCGATGAGAGCTTGACTGTACACTTAAGCACAGCCTGGGTCAACTTCTGCGCTGATTTTGAGCATACTCTGCAATTCCAGTATCCCCGTCATCAGACAGCACAGTTGAGATTCACGGATTTTGTGACGCCAGCCTGAGCGCTTATGGAGCATGCGTCTATACAGTTTCAAAGTGCCATGGCAACACAAGCGTACGTCTCTTGTGTTCCAAGTCGCGTGTCGCGCCAGTGAAAACCATCACTGTACCAAAGCTGAAACTCTGCGGAGGTGCATTATTGGCTGAACTACTCAGCGAAATCTACCAACTGAAAGTGTTTAACTGTCGTTATTACTGTTGGTCAGACTCTGCTGTAGTTTTGGCTTTGATTCGCAATGATGCTTCCAAATTCAATATTTTCGTTGCCAATCGGGTCGCAGCCATCTAAGAGCTCACCACTGGCATGGAATGGCATCATATTCCCACTGAATTAAACCCGGCAGATATAATTTCACGAGGAGCGCTGCCATGTGAGCTCTCCAGGTCTCCGTTATGGGCCCATGGCCTGAGCTTTCTCAGCAAAGAAAAGGAAGAGTGGCCTGCCTCCTGTGTACCTGTCGAATCCTTGCCAGAACTTCGACACAAGGTATTACTCGGAACTGCAGCGCAACTTGATCTCTCGATTGGACAGGAAGGCCTGTCAAACGGTCTAGCTCAATGGCCTCTCTCGCGCCATTCTTTGACGACTTCGGCTTACTCGCATCGGTGGACGGCTGAAAAATTCGTCGTTGGACTTCTCAGCGCGACATCCGATTATATTGCCTCGCCAGCATCCTGTGACTCGAACAAATATAATCCACTTTCATAAACGGAACTTACAAGCTGTACCTCGCGCCGCATTGGGTTCGATTCGGCTCCAATATTGGCCCATTGGCGGTCGTAAAACAGTCTCCAGTATTTATTTATTTATTTATATATTAATGGTCGACAAAACGAGTGTCTTCCTAATTATTCAGTAGATTATACATACAATACATAATGGAATTATATGCTAAAAGCCTAGTTAGATAACACAGTTCTCTAAATAGCATCACCGACCGATGGAGGTGTTTTAGTTGCCAGTCCGGCCAGCTGTGCCCCTTTTCACAGCTAAATTTGTCAGTGACGCTATTAGAGCCTACATCTAAGCAGAAGGGTGTAAGTAGGAAAAAAGTGTTCTTAAGTAAAATTAAAGATAATCTTAGTTTGCTATATTAATTAATAAAATACAATAAATAAGAAAAAAGAAAGTAAGAAGATTGTTAATAAAGTAAAGAAATTTAAGCTAGATATATAGAGGGTTAAGTAGATAGGACAGAGAGAAAAGTAATGGGAAAAGTAATGGGAAATCACCGACCCGGTGGGGGAAAATGTACAGCCTATCCGGCAAGCTATGCCCCTGCTCATAGCTGGGAATGGTCAGTGACTTCCCGAAGGTATCCTGAAAGCAACGATTTTATTAGGGGTAGAGAAAGTTCTATAGAGAAAACGTGATGCAAGCTATTATAATTTTTACATAGCACGCGAAAAGGATTGTGCATAGCGTAGTCTGTTGTGCACGTAGACAGGAATAAGGGGCGGTAATTTCTGGTTGGTCTAGACGGAACAGAGAATTGAAGACGCCCTAGCAGAAAAGGAGAATCTATATCGCCAATAATCAACTTATGTAGAAGGACAACAATAAGAATTGTCCTACGGTTGGTTAACGACGGAAGGTTAAGAAGAAGCAGCCTGCTGGAGTGAGATGGCAAACGAAGATTAGGGTCCCAATTTAAACCTCGTAAGGCAAAAAGCAGAAATTGCTTCTGAACAGATTCAATACGATCCTGGCTATTGTTATACTGCGGAGACCAGATGCAAGAGCAGTATTCAAGGATAGGGCGAACAAGAGAGATGTACAGAAGTTTTGTTATAAAAGGATCGTTAAACTCTTTAGACCATCGTTTAATGAATCCAAGTACACCTTTTGCCTTATTATCGATGTTATCTATGTGAAGATTGAAACAGAGTTTAGAATCAAAAAGAACGCCTAGATCCTTAACTGTGAGTATACGTTGCAATGTAGTATTGTCGATTGTATAACTGACAAAATAAGGTGTAGTACGATTAAATGTCATAAACATACACTTTAAACAATTCAGATGCAATTGATTGGCCGAACACCAAAGTTGCATAGCGTTCAAATCGTCTTGTAGACGAGAATGATGTAGGGGATTAGTGTATGATAGAATAAGTTTCACATCATCCGCTTACATGAGTACACGGGCATGTGATATTACAGAGGGGAGATCATTTATAAAAAGAGTAAAGAGTAAAGGTCCAAGATGACTACCTTGAGGAACACCAGAAGTAACGTGAACCTGTTTAGAGGTAGTCTGCCTCAGCATTACTCTTTGGGTCCTACCTTTTAAATAAGAATTAATCCAAAGCAAAAGAGACGGAGGGAAACCTATTCGGTCAAGTTTAAAAAGAAAAATGTCATGGTGCACAGAGTCAAACGCCTTACTGAAGTCAGTATAAATGACATCAGTTTGCATTTTCGAAAGAAAAGCATCATTTACCAAGGAAGTAAATTCAAGCAGATTGGTCGTAGTTGACCGATTCTTTACGAATCCATGTTGAACAGGGGAAACAACTGATTTGCAGAAATGCTGCAAATTCGAAGTGATTATTTTTTCAAATAATTTAGGAATAGCGGACAGTTTTGCAATGCCCCTGTAATTTTGTATATCAGACTTTCCACCTTTCTTGTGGAGAGGAATGATATAAGATTATTTCCAAAGAGATGGAAAGACAGAAGATTCAAGGGATAGATTAAAAAGCTTTAGCAATGGATAAATAGACAACTAGGAATATTGTCAGGCCTAAGAGAGTAAGAAGATTTTAAAGAGTTTATAGCTTAAAGGAGAGAGGAGTGTGAAATAATAGGAGGAGGTATAGAACTAGAGGAAGAAATAGTATAAGGATAAGAATTATTATTAGGACAGACTGAGGAGTAAGTCGATTGGAAAAAATTAGCAAAGAGGTTAGCAGAATCAGAGTCATTACTAGCTTTATCCATCCCGAAAGAAAAGAAGTTGGCAAACTTGAAGATTTACGCTTCAAGTTTACAAAATTGTAAAACTGTCTCGGATTTTGGGCAAATTGCCTTTTACAACGAGTAAGATAATTCTCATAGCATTGAGAATTCAGAAGAAAGAAGTTCGACTTGGCTATGGAATATTTAGCCAAGTCTGAAACCAGACTTTTTAAACTTTTTAAAATATTTAGATTTTAAGTTTTTAAGATGTGACAATCTGGGAGTAAACCAGGGTGGTTTTGAAGAAGTAGTCGAAGGAATTGACTTGGGAATGCTCATATCTAAGAGGGAGTTTTGGGTGCTATCAAAAAAAGTAATAGCAGTATTCATATCAACCGAGTCATATAAGAAAGACCAATCGGTTGCATAAATAAGCTGATTCAGCAATGAATACTTTCCTTTGCGAAAGCAGAGGCGGGGCTTATTGGCTGATGAGCACGAAATGAGACGATTACAATTGAACATTGTAATCTCTAAAGTAGGATGATATACATCCTCAGGAAGAGATAAAGGAGGGTACCTAGACACATTAGAAATAAGGTAGTCGTTAACAAATACAAGGTCAAGTGTTCTATTCAAATGATTAGAAATTGAATTGATTTGAAACAACGAAAGATCAAGCATGCAGTTGGATAACTGGGACAGTATCAGGTACGGTCTCTACTGGAACTACTATAGGGGATGAAACGGGGGTAATTGGGCAGTCGCTTGGGGAAGGCGATAAAGACAACATTGGAGATACATCCATGTTGCTAGGTAGGGACAAGAAAGGCGTAGGTGTCTGAACAGACGTAGACGGCAATTGCAAAAGTTGAGGCTCCAACCGGCGATTGGTTGGAGACTCAAATTTATAATTGGCAAGCAACTCAAAACTCGAGTCAAATTTACTCGACAGTTGCTTAACCACATTATTCAATTTTAAGAATTGATTTCACACAGAATTATACATTCTGGAGAAGTCAATTTGCTTGTCGATGCAATCTGGGCACGACCAACGCAAGCCACCGCAGCCCTTCTTGGCAACTGCAGCGCTCTTGTCGCAATCACGCCCAGAGAGACCTGAACATTTAGCATGCATCATATTCTCACACAGCTAGCAATTAACAAATTGCGGCTGTGCAGAATCATCTGCCTGCTTGAACGTGCAAGGTTTCTTACAGCACGACATAATTATTACAAGTAAGCAAGTTGCGAGAGCGCAGAGCAAAACGAAAACGGTGCACAAGAATAGAGCAAGTAAACACTCAAAAACAATTATCGTACACAAACAAATTGTTTGGAGCGAAAAGCAATAGCAAAAATTTGCGAGAGCGCGATGCACAAGCAGAAATATGCGGCAGCGAACACACGCACAAACAAGTGTATGCACAGGGGAGCACCAAAGCAAAACAGGCAATAACAACAATACAGAACTGACGCCGCGTTCAATAAATGCAATTATTAACAGACTTACGCTGCGACAACAGAATAACACTTTGCACAATTATACAGCTTTTTAAATAAAGCACAAAAAAGGCCAAATTTAGAAATAAAAAGCAGGATTAAAGCGCAAAAATATAAATAAAAATCTTGGAGCACAAGTAAAACACGTCAATCACTCTCAACTGAGAACTCTCTCTGAGTTGCCAAATGCCCAATCTGTTCTCGTGCCAAGCCACGATTGGCAGAGCACATAATGGCAGACCTACCAGCTGATCGTCTCGACACATCGTATCCTTTTATGGTCACGGGCGTTGATTACTGTGGACCATTCTTCTACAAGAGCGAAGTGCGCAACAGGCCACCCGTGAAATGCTACATTAGCCTGTTCATATGCTTCGCTACAAAGGCAGTGCACTTAGAGCTTGTAAAGGATTTGTCTACAATATCGCGTCTAAACGCCCTAAAACGGTTCATCCTGACTCGCACTCGACCTTTAAGGATCTGGTCTGACAGTGCGACAAACTTTGTAGGCGCTAAGAATGAGTTGGCAGATCTGAGCCGCCTGTTCCTGAGTGATGAGCATGTCAAGGCTGTTCACGAGTTTTGCCTATCCGACTCAAATTAATGGTCGTTCATCCCTCCTTGCTCTCCGCACTTTGGCGGGCTATGGGAGCCGCTGTGAAGACTGCGAAGCACCATTTTCATCGCTCTGTCGGCCCTTCCATCTTTGACTTCGATTCACTGCGCACGCTCGTCTGCCACATCACGGCAATTATTAATTCTCGACCATTACTTCCACTTTCAGAGCATCCCGATGATCTTGCCGTCTTGACACCCGCACACTTCCTGGGTACAGCGCCATCTTCGTCATACATTGACCCTGATCTAAGGCATCTTAATTTCAATCGGCTTAACTATTTTCAGCGCGTCACATACCTCCAACAAGTATTTTGGGCCCGTTGGCGCAAAGAGTATTTAACGCTTCTTCAACAGCGCTCCAAATGGCGCACTCCTCAGCCAGGACTCTCCATCAACGATGTCGTCCTTGTAAAGGATGAGAACCTTCCGCCGCTGAAGTGGTCATTAGCTAGAGTGCTAGAGCTGATCTCGCGATCTGATGGGGTATCTAGACTTGCGGTGCTGCAGACTGCGAGTGGAGTCATACGCAGAGCCGTACGAAAGCTGTGTTTGCTGCCAAATTAGGATGATGTTGAAAGTCCCTTGCCTTCCAACGGGGGGAGGATGTTTGGTCAAGTGAACGGTAGAGATAACAGCGACGGCTGCGTGCAGTAACAGCAGAAGACAATAATCATACTGCCTACTCTCTTTCGTCGGCCCTTTGTCTGATGCGTTGACGGTCGCTGCCCATCGTTCTGAGCGGAGCTCAATTTCGTTCGTTTTGCATATAATTAGTTTTTCGTTTGATCGCAAGCGAGGCACAACTATTTCGAGTTGACTGCCAAGCAAACATTATAACATTTCGTTAATTATAATAAGTGCCCTGTGCGGCAAATAAATACATTCGAAACAAATATAATTCTTTGAATTTCGCTGCACACAAGCAGTGATAATCAATTAGTTGCAAAAAGGCTTGTAACTACACAGGTATTATTATATTGTCGTGAAATGTGTAACGCATAGAAGGAGACATCACCGACCCCATAAAGTATATATATTCTTGATCAGTATCAACAGCCGAGTCGATATAGCCATGTCCGTCTGTCTCTAAGCGAACTAGCCTCTCAGTTTTAAAGCTATCTTTATGGAACTTTGCAGAAGTCCCGCTTTCTGTTGCACGCAGCACATATGTCAAAACCTGGATCGGACCACTATCATATAGCTGCCATAGGAACGATTGGACGAAAAGTAAGATCTTGTATGAAAAACATTTTGTTTTTCAAGATATCTTGACCAAACTCGGTATTTATTAGTTTTACTATGCTCCTCATACATATGCAAAATCCTATCAAGATCGAACCACTATATCATATAGCTGCCATAGGAACGATGGGTCGAAAATTAAGTTTTTGAATGGAAAATTTTTTTGTTTTTCAAGATATTTCGATTAAACACGGCATTTAAAGATTTCACAATGCTCCCTTCATTTTTGCAAAATCTTATTTACAGAGGACTACTTTATCATATATCTGCCATAGGAACAATCGAAACTAGGTTTTTGATTAAAAGCCTTTTTTGTTTATCAAGATACCTTGACCAAACTCGGCACTAACCATTTTCTCGGCATTAAAAGGTATTAGATCAAGGGTATTAGATCTTCGGCGTTCCAAAGATAGCCTTTCTTTCTCGTTATTAATGCTAAAGGAAACGAGCGCATATCGCGAGCTGCATTTGGTGTTGGTAGAAGAGGATTCAGGGTATCCCCTAGTCGGGAACTCGTGACTAGAGCCTTTTTCTTGGTCGTTATTTACCTTTAGTACCACAAGCGAGCACTAAGCGCGATCTGCATTTGGGGTTGGCATAAGAGGGTTCAGGGTATTCACTGGGCGGGAGCTCCCGACTAGAACCTCTTACTTGTTTTTTTTTTCAACGTATAACTTCGTTATTATCTCTTTGTACACGTGTTTTTGTCCTGACTGACTGACAGACTGACTGATTGGTGATCAGCGCACAGCCCCAACCGTAAGAGCTAGAAAGCTGAAATTTTCACTGTAGTTACCTTATCTAATGATGGTGCACGTTAAGACGGGGATTCGGGAAATTCCACCCGCAAGTATGGAAAAATCGCGAAAAACGTTTGTATGAAACTTGTTTGCTTACCATCCGGGCGAGGTCGGGCTATACCCGCTAGTATAAATATACATACAATCGTTTTCCGCCAATTTAACACGATTTCCCAAAACGCTGAAACGTATTCAGTATATTCTTTTGTAGAGCTTTGAAAGTAAGTTTGTTGCAAATCGGAAAAAAACTTAAAATTCACCAGCAAAATCTTTGAAATGCACTTTCCCCCGAAGGAGTTTAGATTTTGCGAAAAATATGAAACACGTCTCAAATGATTTTTTACGTAGATCCTTGGAAATGAATTAAAGGGCGAAACATAACCCACAAAATCTTTGACCACCATTTTCACCAAGGAGGAATATATTTTTGGAAAAGTGTGAAACACTTCCTCAAAAGAATTTGAACAAAGATCTTTGAAGTTGAGTTTAAGGCCAATCGGATGGTAAACAAAAGAGTTTCATACAATCATTTTTCGGGATTTTTATACCCTGACCCCAATAAAATTGGGTGAAAGGGGTATAATGTTTTTGTGCAAAATGTAAATGTATGTAACAGACAGGGAAGTATCTCCGACCCCATTAAGTAATTATATTCTTGATCAGCATTAATAGCCGAGTCGATCTAGCCATGTCCGTCTGTCTGTCTGTCCGTCTCTCCGTCCGTCCGTCTGTCCGTTTATCCGTATGTATGAACACAAGGATCTCAGCACCTATATCAGCTGCAAAACTTCAAATTTTAGATGTAGGTCCTCCTAGTGCCTACGCAGATCGAGTTTGTTTCTGATAATCGGTAACTTACTCCGTTTCCAAGCAATCGATAAAAATCCAATCGATATTGACATCCTGTTTTTCTAGCAAATTTGGTAAATTGTAAGAGCTAGAGTCACCAAAGTTGATATGTTTATTCTAGAATAGTATATACATATCAAGTATCTTTCGTTTTATACCTATCGTCACCTCCCCGCTACAACCTCATAGCTGTAAATCAAGTTATAACCCAACTTGCATTACCAACCAATTTAAGCCACAATTTAAATGCAATTAACTTTTTGAGGATACACAAATATTCTATGGTACAATAAGATATACTGTAGACAATTTCATTAAGATCGGTTTTTGTTTTGTTTTTCGTTTTTTGACTGCCCATGTGTTTGCAGCTCAAAAGCGAGCTGCAGTTGGTGTTGGAATAAGAGGGTTCAGGGTATTCCCTAGTCGGGAGCTCTCGACTAGAACGTCTTACTTGTTCCATACTTGCGGGTGGAATTTCCCGAAACCCCATCTTAACGCACAGCCCATGCCGTAGAAGCTAGGAAGCTGAAATTTTCACTGTAGTTACCTTATGTGATATAGGTGCACGTTAAGTCGGGTTTCGGGAAATTCCAACCGCAAGTGTGGCAAAATCACGAAAACGTTTGTATGAAACTTTTTTGATAACCATCCGATTGGCCTTTAACTCAATTGCAAAGAGCTTTGTTCAATTTCATTTGAAGGGTGTTTCACACTTTTCGAAAAATCCATTCCTCCTTGATGGAAATGGAGGTCAAAGATTTGGTGAGTAACGTTTCGCACTCAAATTGAATTGCAAGGATCTATACGAAAAATCATTTCAGACGTGTTTCACATTTTTCTCAAAACAAAAGCTTCCTCGGTAAAAATTGGGATTCAAAGATTTTTTTAGGGAAGCTAAAAGTTTTGTACGATTTTCATCATACTTATTTTCAAAGCTTTACATAAAAACTTAATGCAGACGTGTTTCAGCGGTTTAGTTAACTCCACCCGCCACTGTGGAAATCCGGCGAAAAAAACAAACTTAATTTTTTGGTTTATTATTGGTTTAAAGCTCATTTTCAAAGATCTTTATCACAACTTATTTGACACGCCTTCGCAAAGTTCATCAATCGAAAAGGCGGGTCTGTAAGCGCAAGTTTTTTAATCGGTCTCATGACAAAGGTGAAAACCTCTGATTCCAACAATTGGTTCTTTCTTCGATGCACTTTAAACATATTTTTTAATCGAAATGGAGTCCAAGATACAACGGTAGATTTCAATTTTCCACGGGCGTGTACTAAGAAGAAAGGAAAAATTTAAAATTTGTAGCGCAAAACGTTCCACGGCCAAGGCTGGGCAATATCCGCTAGTATATATATATATGTATATATATATATGTCGGATGGTCCGGTGAATGCATGGAATTTTCACCCCGGGCAGCGAGTCCCGGAGTCTTTGTTGGTGGCGTTTGTTCTGCTTTTCTTTTTTCGCATTTACTTTCGTCTGTCCACATAAATTGTTTTCCTCGCAACGCAACGAATACCTACGAAAACCAGCGGTAACCACTTTTACTTCTTGCAAATCTTAATTTGTGTCCTTACACGAATCAGCTGCCAAAGAACTGCGCGCACACCAACAACGCTATGCACGGGCCACATTCAGCGAGAAAGAGTAATAATCGCTCTCTCTCTCTCTCTCTCACCGACTCTGAGTGATTGGAATTCACCACAAAAGAATACGATAACTGTTGTTCTTTTCATCTTTATACTAATTATTTCTCCTTTTGGTACATATGCACATTCTTTGACACGGCCAATCCTGACGCTTATACGACCTCGTGTATGAATTTCGCAATTCGCGTTGACATGTACTGCTCAAGTTTCTTTTTCATAAACAACGCTCAGAATCAAATTTAGCAACAAAATTTAAAATGGATGAATATTTTGAAACCCGCCATGTCTACCTACGCTTCTCAGAATGGCTTATTTCATGAGAGATCTAATTTGGTTTGATTCCTCTCTCCACACTTGAGCAGAACAGAAGTTTTGTCTTTAGCGCTTTTTTTTTTTGTCATAGTGCGCAATAGTGCCCTTAGATCTACTAAATTTTCATTTTTTCATTGACAATACATGACAACATTGTTAAAGGCCTGACATCTTTTCCAATTAGAAGTTGTAGTGGGCTTGATTTGGTAACACTATAAATGCCTCTTGCCCTGGACGTTGACCTGTCTCTACAGCTGTTACCAAACATTTCAGTGTGCTCATCACACGCTCAACCTGCCCATTCGCGCGACTATCTCCTGTGGCGATCAAATGCAATTCAATATTATGTGCAGAACAAAATTCTTTAAACCCAGCCCCACAAAACAACGGCCCTGATCAGCTATTATACGGGTTGGCACACCGAACAAAAATATAACTGCTTGAACTAAATCTATACAATTTTCGGTGTCTATTTTTAGTGTATGATGCAAATACACGTACTTTGTAAACGCATCTATAAGGACAATAACATATTCGTTTCGTTCCTGCCAGTTAATTTTCCTTGGGTATTGGGTGCCTTTCTTGTTGAATTTTCCCGGAAGGTGGTTTCGATAGTTTACAGGTTATGCATTTATTAACGAATTGCCGGACATATTTTGCCATACCGTCAAACCAATAGCAACTATACATCTTATCGATAGTCTTTTCCCAATCATGGTGCATTATAGCCTGCATTAATAACAGCCCATCTATATGCCCTCGGAACTACTGGTAACCATCGGGTTCTACCATTTCGTTGAATTTTACGATAAAGCAAGCCTAACCTCAATGCATATGTATTTGCAATATTTTCGTTAATTTCATTGCTTTGTGATTTAATTTTCAATTTTCAGCTGGGGCTTCCTTGAAATTGAGTTTCGAGAAAATAAATCTACGTGCGCCATGAATTTTCCCTTCCTACACACAATATCAAACTCAAAAGATAGCAAATACAACCCTTAAAATAATGTTGGAAAAATTTTACTGCGTTGACAACTGCCAAAGTTTCCAAAAGATATGAATTATACCTCGACTCATGTGGACTTGTAAATGCGCTGAAATACACAATTAAATAGTTTTTGTCTCTTATTTTATGCAAGAGTTTCGCACCATAGCCGACTGAGCTGGCATCTGTTTGTAGCTCTACTGAATATTGTGCATCAAAAATGGTTAATACCGGACAATGAGTCAGCGCAAAAATTATCTTTTGTCTCACCACTTCATGGCTTTCTTTCCAATCAAAGCTTTTATTATCTTTAGGCGTAGGGCTTCAATGTTTCAGAAAACTTTGGCACGAACTGTCTAAAGTATGATGAAGGACCTAGAATTGCCTCAGCTGGGTTATTGTTCACGACGGCGGCAATCCGACTAATGCCTGCATTTTTCGTAAGTTAGGTCTAGAGTCACCCGACTCTGCTTTGTACCTATGTATATACTTGGTATATTCTATTTTCGACTTTAGAAATGTAAATTTTTATAAATTAAATGGAAATCCAGCTTTAATTAGGGTTTCAATTACTTTTTGCAATCTTGAAATTGCCTCATCCTTGGTTTCGGCGACAATCAATGCATCGTCTATGTAAACAACAACATATGAGTACGCAAGGGGACCGAACGCCTTTATTATTGCTCGCTGAAACACTCCATAAACTTGACTTAAAATTTCTCTGCCTATCATTACATCATATTTCAAATATTTGTCCATAACTACATGAAATGGTATTTCCAAAACAAAATCATTAATAGTTACATTGCTCGAAATTTGCGATGAGCTACAAACAGTATTATTTCCATTGCCCTTAAGCATTACAACATTATGTAATCGTTTTCCGGAAAATAGTCCAAATACAAGTATACGTTTTGCTTCCATTACCGAGCACATTTCCACACGCTGCACAGTGCTCTGAGCAGTCGAAGGGCACACAGTGGAAATATGTCCGACCTTTCCACACTTATAGCAACTTACATTCGACTTTTACTCTTTTGGTCGCATCCAAAAACCTGCAGATTGCCCATCACTTGATGATTTTAATGCACGATCTTTCTTCTGACGGCAGTCAGCAATTTCATGGCCTTTCCTTCCGTAATAGTGGCAAGTGATGTGTGAGAACTTCTTCTTTTTTTCGGGCCCCATTGTATACCCTGCGTTCTTGGTTTTTTTGCGCTGCCCTTTTTCATACACTTGAAATTGTCGCTGCAACTCGCTTCTTGACTTGATATTTGTTGTACACACTAACTGCTTCAGCCTGTTGTCTATTTGTGCAGCATGCGCGAAAACAACCGATACCGCTATTTCCTCTAGATTCATATTTTTCATCTTAGTCATTATCGAAGTGACGAATCTGCTATCATACGCTGACATGCATTCTTCTTCTTTGTTGGTGGCATTTGTTCTGCTTTTCTATTTTCGCAGCGAGCAATCACGTCTGTTCGCTCAGACCATTTACTTTCGTCTGTGCCCATAAATTATTTGCCTCGCAACGCAACGAATACCTACGAAAACCAGGGCCACACTCAGCGAGGAAGACTAAGAATCGCTCTCTCTCCCACTCTCTCCCTCTACTCTCTCTCTTCTCTCACCGACTCTGAGGGATTCGTACATTCGATGCGTACATATTCAACACTCTCTTATTACAATTACTAATTATTACTACCTTCGGTACATACATTCTTCGGCATATATGTATATCACATTTTATTTTCTTGTCTATTAACAAAATATATATATTTGTACATATATAGATATATCAATCCTATATATATATATACTAGCGGGTATAGCTCGGGCTTGCCCGTGTTTTCAAAAAGCTTTGAAAATAATTTTGAAACTGACCGGACGGTAAACAAACAACTTTAATACGAACGTTTTTTCACTGGTGGAACGGGTGGAATTTCCCAAATCTCTGAAACACGTATTCATTAAACTTTATGCAGAGCTTTGAAAATAAGTTTGAAGCAAATCTGACAAATCTTAAAACTTTACCAAACAAAATCTCTGAAATGCGCTTTCCACCGAAGGAGTTTAAATTTTGCGAAAAATGTGAAACACGTCTCAAATGATTTTTCCTATGGATCCTTGGAAATTAATATACCAAGGGGGGATGGATCTTTCAAAAAGTGCGAAACACCCCTGAAATTAATTTGGGCAAAGATCTTTGAAAATGAATTTGAGGCCGATCCGATGGTTAACGAAAAAGTTTCATACCAACGTTTTTCGCTAATTAACCACTGTTGTGGGTGGAATTTCCCAAATCGCTGAATCACGTATTTATTAAGTTCTTATATAGAGCTTTGCTTGCAGCAAATCGGACACCACATAAAAATTTGCCCAAAAAATCTTTGAATCTCATTTCTACCGAAGAAGTTTAGATTTTGCGAAAAATTTAAAACACGTCTCAAATGCTATTTCATAAAGATCCTTGAAAATGAATTTGAGGGTGAAACGTCATCCACCAAATCCTTGACCCCCATTTCCACCAAGTAGGAATACATTTTTGAAAAAGTGTGAAACACCCCTCAAATAAATTTGAACAGAGAACTTTTAAATTAAGTTTGAAGCGGATCGGATGGTAAGCAAACAAGTTTCATACAAACGTTTTTCGCGATTTTTCCATACTTGCGGGTGGAATTTCCCGAAACCCCGTCTTAACGTGCCCCTCAATTAGATAAGGTAACTACAGTGAAAATTTCAGCATCCCAGCTCTTACGGTTTGAGCTGTGCGTTGATCACCAATCAGTCAGTCAGTCAGTCAGGACAAACAGTTTTATATATAGAGATAGATAGATAGATAGTGTCGCTATCTATGTTGATTATAACAGTATGATAAATATATATCGATGAGGAAACAAATGTTATATCGATAATAAAAGAGGCTGCTGTGATGGAGGGGGAGACAGTCTGTCTACAGTGCTAGAAGTCAGAAGACGTTTTGGTAAAAAAGAGACAACCCAACAATAAGGTGAATAAATTAATCTATCTTGCTAGTACAATATCAGAAGTGGGATAAACTCCAAAAATGGAAAAAATTAATATAAAGGACGTGTCAATAGCGACATTGAAAAGTTGGTTGACATTACTAAATTTGACAACAGAGGGTACAAAAGTGAGCTAATGACAAAATTTAATCAAGTACCAGTGGATATGCGAGGCGTTGCTGCAAAGGAACTTAGAGTTCAAAGAAACCAAGAGCAGACAATTGAGGCCCAAAATGAGTTGAATTTAAGTTAAGATCACAATGCAAAAGCAGCGTGACGAAATAGCAAATGGCGCCTAGTTGCTGAAATCGATGCGTCTCGAAATTGAGGGGTGTCGAAAATTCCTAGAAGAACTTCCAGCAAATCTATGGGAGCGACGGGGGAGAGCAGGAAAGTGAAGTCGGCGATTTGTTGCAGCTAAAAGATGGTGGCCAAAATCTACAAGCTAAATGAGATGCAACAAAAATGTCAAGGGCCATTGGGCCAAAGATTGTTTAAAGCCTAAACGGGAGCCAGGATTGCTATGCGTGCGGGTGAAAGGATCACTTAATAGCAGGATTTCCAAATAAAAAGTCTGATATTGAAAACAAATATGTAAGATACTTAAGAATTAATTTTAGTAACTCATTTTACAAATCAATAATTGCAGAATGCTTCATAGATCATAGGCTTTAAAATAATGACAGATTGTAACTCTTTTACTTTAACGCTTAACAAAAGAGATTTAAATCCGAGAATTGCTAGATGGGCGTTAGAGCTACAAAATTATGATTTTGAGTTAGTGCATAGATGGGGCAAGCAAAGGCAACATGTGGATGCGTTAATCAGATGTTATAAGGATATTTTAGTTATTGAATCTAATAGTTTTGATGACAATTTGGTTATTTGCCACGGCAAAGATGACAAACTGGTAGATATTAGAAAGCTGCTAGAAAAAGAAGAGCATAAGCTATTTGAAATAAGAAGTGGATCATTTACAGAAAGACAAATGATAGCAGAATAGTTTTTTATGTACCAACGGATATGGAAGAACATGTCCTTCACAAATGTCATGATGAGTTGGGACTTGAAGGGAGAGATAAGATTATTGATCCTATTGGAAAGAGTTTTTGATGCCCATAAATGCAAGAAAACGCAATAAAGCATATAGGAAATTGTTTAAAATGCATTGCCTTCGCCTTACCATACCGAAAGGAAACAAGCCATGGGAGATGATCCGTATAGACCATTAGGGACCAATAAATGCAGGAAGATCCAATAAATATATATTTGCGGTGGTTGACGGATTTTCTAAATTTGTTAGACTATATACAGCAAAGACAATAAGTACGAAAGAAGCGAAAGAAGCGAAAGAAGGATTATTTCAGAGCATATGGCAGACCTAAACTCATTATATTGGATAGAGGGAGTTGTTTTACTGCACAGGATTTTGAGGAATTTTTAAATAATGAGGAAGTAACACATATCTAAATAGCAACGGGATGCCTGCAAGCATATGATCAGGTGGAATAGGTTAAATAAATAAATGGCGGAGCCAGTGAATGGATTACATTGGGATGTTATTGTAGAAATTGTTGAATTTGCAATAAACAACACACAACACAAAGGTATAAGGAAACAAGTAAGAGGTTCTAGTCCCGACTAGGGAATACCCTGAACCATCTTATTCCAACACCAAATGCAGCTCGCGCTCTTTTGTAGTAATAAAGACATATTAAAGACATATCTGGTCGGGAGCTCCCGAGTAGGGAATACCTTAAATCCTCATATTCCAACACCAATTGATGCACGCGCTACGTGCTCGTTTGACATAATAAAGATAAATTAAAAAAAAAAGTTCCATTGACAGGGTTCGAACTTGCAACTGACCGCATTACAGCAGCCATACCAGCCTAAAAAATAAAAAAATAGTTTCCCGGTAAGGTTCGATTTGACGACCGACCGCACCACTTGCCCCTGCCCCTACTCAAAACTCACACCAAGAATTGAGTCTTATTGAAAAAAAAATTGAATTAAAATAGCTGCACAGAAAACAATCGCAATCGGAATGTTGTTGATAGAATTCGAAGCAAACGCGCATGAATGTGTGCGTGTACATGTATACAGAAATTCTTGGAATTTGTGCTACAGATCTGTTTTTACAGATTTTAATGAATTTTTCTACAGTATATCTTATTGTACCATATTATATTTGTGTATTCTCAAAAAGTAATTTGCATTAAAATTGTAGCTTAAATTGGTGGGGAATACAAACTGGGTTATTAACTTGATTTGAAGCTATGAGGTATTAGCAGGGAGGTGGCGATAGGTATTAAATGAAAGATACTTGATATAAAAATATGCTATTCTAGAATAAACATATCACTTTTGGTGACTTTAGCTTTTAATATTTACCCAATTTGCTCAAAAAACAGGATGTCGATATCGATTTTTATCGATTGCTTGGAAACGGAATAAACTATCGATTATCGGAAACAAACTCGATTTGCGTAGGCACTAGGAGGACCTACAGCTAATTTCATGTCTCGAGCTCTTGTAGTTCCTGCTTGTCCATGCGCAATTCGAATTTCTTTACGATAATCTATATTTTATAGTACAATAAGTTTTTCTTCTAAAAATTTCATCAAGATCGGATAAGAAACACAAAAGAAAATGTGTTTTTGCTTTCCACGTATTTACGGCAGCTAGCACAAATTCCAAGAGTTCCTGTATACATGTACACGCACACATTCATGCGCGTCTTCTTTGAATTCTATCAACATCATTGCATTTGCGATTGTATTATTTTCTGTGCTGCTATTTTAATTCGTGTTTTCTCATTAAGACTCAATAGTTGGTGGAGATGTAAGTTAGAGGCGGACGGCAAGTAGTGCGGTGTGTTCCGAACTGTTCGAACCCTACCGAGGAAACTCTTTTTGTTTCGAACCCTGCCAAGGGAACTATTTTTTAAATTGATCTTTCTTACTACGAAAGCAAACGAGCACGTAGCGCGAGCTGCATTTGGTGTTGGAATAAGAAGGTTCAGGGTATTCCCTAGTCGGGAGCGCCCGACTAGAACCTCTTACCTGTTTTCAAGGATCTTTGTTCAAATTTATTTGAGGGGTATTTCACACTTTTTGAGAAATCCATTGCTGTTTGGTGGAAATGGGGGCAAAGATTTTGAACCAAAGCATACTCGGTAAAAAGTGCGTTCCTAAGAATACTTTGGAAAAGTTTTAAGTTTCGTCCGATTTGCTTCAAACTTTTTTTTCAAAGCTCTACATAAAAACTTAAGTAATACGTGTTTCAACGATTTGGGAAATTCCATCCATAACTGCCTCAAACTTATTTTCAAAGGTCTTTGTTCAATTTTATTTGAGGGGTGTTTCACACTTTTCGAAAAATCCATTCCTCCTTGGTTAAAATGGAGGTTAAAGATTTGGTGGGTGACGTTTCGCACTCAAATTCATTGGCAAGGATCTATATGAAAAATCATTTCAGAAGTGTTTCACATTTTCTCAAAAAAAAAGGTTTCTCGGTAAAAATTTCGATTCAAACATTTTTTGAAGAAGCTTAAAGCTTTGTACAATTTCCATCATACTTATTTTCAAAGCTCAACAAAGAAACTTTATAATTACGTGTTTCAGCGATTTTGAAAATTCCACCCGCAACTGTGGAAATTCGGCGAAAAAAAAACTTTACATTTTGGTATCATTATCAGAACTTGTTTGACACGCCTTTGCAAAGTTTATCGATTGAAAATGCGGGTCTGCAAACGAAAGTTTTTTATCGGCCTCAAGACTTTTCCCACAAGATGCACTTTAAACATATTTTTATATATAATATGTCGTACATCTAACAAATTTATTGTGATCATTATTTGAATGTAAACGATTAAGTGTTAGTAATAAACAGAGAATTTGACAGAATGTACAGCTATTCAATTTTACTGTCCTGCTTGTATTAGGGTTTCTACTAAAAGTATGGTGTATGACAAAGAAAATAGTATCTGCCGCTTGGCATTTAGCGTTGAGTGCTCACTAACAGTACCTAAGGTCAGAGAAGAATGTAGAATGACAAGAGCATGAGTAGTGTGCTAGAGGATGATATCAATCTTTCATTCGGATCGTGCAAGTCATAGTCAACGGACTTGCTCAATTTTTTGAGGGCTACAACGACACTCGGGAATTGCTGTGCTGCCAGTATGCCTTATAAGGATAGTGATTTCTCGACTCCGACGTCAGAAGTGGGATCGGGCGATGCCCATTCACGAGGAAATTCCGACGAATCATAGCGTCAGCTTCTGAAATCACAAAATCGTAATATTCTTAAGTTTATTATAACAATACAAATGTCAAATAATGCGTCCTCTAAGAAGAAGAGCATCTCGTTGCCAAAGTTCAACCCTGACATGCAAATGCCTGGTGCAAAGCGTAGACAGCGGCTCCCTAGAAGGAAGCCCCTCGCCCTGGCTTTCTCAAATATGCTATACTGAAATGAAGTGGCAAAATTTCAAGAAATTTCCCAACTCTTCGTGGGAATGGAGACATCGGCGGTGACTTAAATGAACATTTTTAATAGCCGACCAAATGGTGGCGAAAGCCTCTCTGTATATGCGTGCCGTCGGGTAACGTCACTGTTCGGTCCAGCAGCTTAAAATTGAATTAATATTATATGCATAACATTTCAATAACATCTTTCCCTGCGAGGCAAGCAATGTCACTGTTTTGTTTTTGTTTGGCGCTTCTCGTATGTCATAAAATAACTCAATATTATTTGCTGTTAACTACCCAGCGCTTATCGCTTTGCGCTCATCGTAGTTTCTGTTATCGCGCTCTTTCACCTTTTGCACGTTGTCTTAAGCGGCTAGCGCATCAATGCTAGTGACGCCGCAACTCACTCTTGTCTCGTACATTCGCTATATCGGATTGCAATTGCAATTTTTCGCATAATTCGCATAATTAATACGCTCGCTATAAGAATATAAATAAACCAATTGTTTCATGAATCTATAAGAAAAAGCGGCATTTTCATAACAGTCTAAATTTCTCGCTATTAAGTGCTAATAAAAAAGCTTGTTAACCCAACATTTTGGTGACCCCGACGTGATTTTTTTCTTTTATTTAACATTATATTGTTGCATAAAATTATTCAAATTAAAATTGATCTGATTGTTATTAGTTTCGGCAGCAACTAAAAACCACCCTTATATACATACATACATATGTACAAGCAAGTGTCGTGCGGTAAATTGCAGTAAAGCGGAGTCTGTGTACAGAAGCATATATACACATACATACAGACGCGTTGGCTCCTGCTATTTTCATTTTGCGTATGCTTTGATTCGACTAGCTGTTGCGCGCGCTCAAGAGAACAGTGCTGACAATTAGTCAACGGTCAACGAACTTTCGTGTGCACTCTTAATTGTGTTTTTTCTTACCTTTTTTCGTTTGCTTCGGTTGCTATGGAAAGTTCTAGTGCTGAATCGCTGGCCCAGCTTACAAACAGGGTCTAATTTTTAAAGCGCAAGGTGGCTTCCTCGAATGAGCGGTTGCAGGCGCTTCAATCTAGCCTAAACCAAACGCCCCATGCCAATAATGATGAAATTGCATTGTCGGTGCTGCTCAAGCGGATTGAAAAAGTGGAATCTGCATTCGAAGACGCTCAAAACAAATTGGAAGAACTAGACTTTGACGAAATAGGCAGTGAGTTACGCGAGGCTTTTGATGAGCTTTCAGTAACTTTGGAGACTTCAGTGCGGTTTGAAATCTCTAAGCGCAGTAGAGCATTGCCGTCCAGCTCCACATTTGTAAATGAGCCTATTGCTGCTCCGTCAATGACTAGGTCCAGAGCGTTACCGACCTTACCGCCAATCAAATTGCCAACGTTTTCTGTAGGTTATACGGAGTGGTCAGATTTCTTTTCAATGTTCACAACTTTAATCGAAAATCATCCCGAACTCACAAACATTGAAAAAATGTAGCATTTGCGGCTCTGCTTGAAAGACTCTGCGCTGGATACCATTCGGTCATTGGAAATATCAGAGGCTAATTATTCCATGGCATTAAATTTATTACAAAAACCATTTGATAACCGTCGATTAGTATTTCAGGCACACATCGTTGAACTGCTGGGGCTCAAGAAGGTAGAGAATGGCTCCGCTGTCATGCTACGTGAATTGTCGGATAAGTTTAATGCCCATATTCGTGCTCTCACCAGTTTGGGTAGCAAGGAGCAAATTGCTGGTTACAAGCCGCAGCGAGTTGACTTATTAATCGGAGCTAGTCTTTTCTACGAGCTAATGTGTGTCGGGCAAATAAAACTGCTACCGGGATTGCCTCTTCTGCAGAAGACACGCAGGACACGCAGTTGCAGGTGGCGGTTCCCAGCAAGGCGGTACCTCCCTTTTGGCAAATCGTGTATCGTCTGATGCCCGCACTGAGTCTGATGACCGAACCGATGAGTTAATTCAACGATTTTGGGAAGTAGAAAGTATTCCAGAGCCTGTTGCTAAAGCAACAAAGGAAGAGCTTGACTGCGAGGAGCATTTTATTAAGAATTTCCAAAGGTTGCCAACAGGAGCATATTCCGTGCGACTCCCTCTCAAACTCACTCTGGATCAATTAGGTGAATATTATCAACAGGCATTTCGCAGATTTATATCGCTTGAGAGAAAGTTGCATCGTCATCCCAACCTTAAATCCCAGTATTGCGCGTTCATTCAAGAGTATATGGATCTCGGACATATGACTCATGTCCCTCCAGAGTCGATACGTTTATATTTTCTGCCTCATCATTGCGTGCTGAAGGAACAAATCACGAGCACCAAGCTTCGTCTCGTGTTTGATGGTTCAGCTGTCACCAGCACTGGATGTTCGCTGAATGAAGTGTTGATGGCTGGGCCCGTCATACAACCGAAGATGTTTAACATTTTGATGCGATTTTGCACGTTCCCTGTTGCCCTTACTGGAGACATTGGCAGGATGTACAGATAACTACCTACAATGCATTCTACTGATTCTGAAATAAGTGTCTTCAAGTTGGACACAGTAACGTATGGCACAAAACCAGCTTTCTTTCTTGCTATTCGAGCAATGCAGCAATTGGCAGTCGACGAGCAGCATTCATTTCCAATTGGTGCCAAAATTCTTCGACGAGATTTATATGCAGATGACCTTATATCTGGCGGTGCCTCGGTCCAAGAGGCGATCGACTTATTAAATCAAACAAAGGGCATCCTCTCTAAAGGTTGCTTTCAACTCAGAAAATGGTGCTCGAGTCACTCTGCAGTGCTTAAAGATGTTCCTGACAAGGATAAGGACTCGTTTTTAAAATTTAGCGATGGAAGCGACATTACCAAAACTTTGGGCCTTGCATGGGATCCTTCAACTGATAAATTAATGTTTTCCCTCACGCATGCCAATCAGACACTTAAACCTTGCAAGAGATCTGTTCTGTTCACTATAGCTCGTTTTTACGATCCACTAGGATTAATTAGACCACTCATCGTTAGGGCTAAAATCTTTATGCAGCTTCTTTGGAAGGAAAACTTGGATTGGGATGAGAGTCTTCCAACTTCTCTAAATACTGCCTGGCAGGAGCTTTGCCAAACTTTCAGCAACGTCCAATTATCAACCTTTCCCCGGTTGGTTTGCAATACAATGTGCGATGTAGAGGTTCACGGTTTCCGTGACGCCAGCATTACTGCGTACGGAGCTTGCATTTATGTGGTTTCAAAGGGACATCATTCGAGTTCACGCCTCTTTTGCTCTAATTCACGAGTGGCTCCACTTAAAACTCTTACTGTACCAAAACTCGAGGTTTGTGGCGCACTTTTGTTAGCCCAATTGATGCAGGAAGTAGCTGAAATAAAATTATTTACCGGTACATTACATTGCTGGTCAGATTCATCAATATGTCTATCATTGATCCGAGATGAATCGTCGAAGTTCAACATATTCGTTGCAAATCGGATCGCCACCATCCAGGAGCTCGCAGCGGGCTTCCAGTGGCATTTTGTTCCAACAGCCAGTAATCCAGCTGACATTCTCTCCATAGGGGCCACTCCCGACGAGCTTATACAGTCAAAACTTTGGTCATGTGGTCCTGAATTTTTGACTGGTCCACAAATCTGCTGGCCTGCGACTTGGCTTCTTGAAAAACCAATACTGGAGTTACGCAAAAGAGTGTTGCTCATCACAGATCCTGCAGATGATGCCATATTAAGGTGCAAATATGTGAATTCCTTTTCGGCTATCCAACGAGTATTAGCCTATGTGTACAAGTTTATCCATCGTAATCGGCGCCCCGCACTTTTGATCTCCGACATACGTTTTGGATAGTTCATACTTTTACGTAACGTTCAAAAGGCTTCTCTTTGGGATGATATAAAGAACCTGTAATCAAAGGGCGTGGTCGCTCGTTCTAGCAAACTCTCATCATTATTGCCCTTTCAGGATAAATTTGGTATTCTTCGAGTTGGTGGGCGCCTCGAAAAGTCAACCCTTCCATATTAGGCCCGTCATCCTATTATACTGCCTAGACAACATCCACTTACCATCGCCATTGTCACTCACTTTCATGAGCGGAATCTCCATGCTGGACCACGAGCTTTGTTGGTAGCAATTCGTCTGCAATATTGGCCGATTGGTGGCCTTAAAAAAGTTTCCAGCATGGTAAATAAATGCATCAGATGTTTCCGGAACAAGCCCCGCTTGATGGAGCACGTAATGGCTAATCTTCCAAAGGAGCGATTTGTTGAAACTCGAGCGTTTGATATAACTGGTGTGGACTTTTGCGGACCATTCTTCTACAAGCCTGACACTCAAAACAAAGCTCCTATAAAATGCCACATCAGCGTATTTATTTGCTTCGCCACGAAAGCCGTTCATTTGGAGTTGGTCAAGGCCCTATCTACGTGTGCATTTCTCAATGCTCTAAAGCGCTTTATATGCACTCGTGGCAAGCCACGTCAGATTTGGTCTGACAATGCCACCAACTTTGTCGGCGCCAAAAACGAGCTGTTGGAGCTAAAAAATCTCTTCCTCAGTAGCTATCATCAAGAGGATGTGCTCCAGTTTTGTTTGGCGGACACAATTGACTGGCGCTTCATTCCACCGCGCTCCCCTCACTTTGGTGGCCTTTGGGAGGCGGCGGTAAAAACTGCAAAGCATCACTTCTATCGGGTTGTGGGATCAACTGTTCTGGGATTCGAAGAGCTTCGTACCCTTGTGTGCCATTAATTCTAGACCACTGCTTCCCATTTCTGAAGATCCAGAAGACCTTGATGTTCTCACCCCAGCTCATTTTTTGGTTGGTGGCCCACAATCCACGTTCACAGAACCAGATGTGACACGGCTCAATTTCAATCGTCTGGACAGCTGGCAGCGAGTGTCCTACATGCACCAAGTCTTTTGGTCTCGCTGGCGAGAAGAATATTTAAATCTTCTGCAACAGCGTTCCAAATGGCGGACTCCCAAGCCTGGTGGCGCTCTCAACGACATCGTTCTTGTCAAAGACGAGAACCTACCTCCTTTGAAATGGCCACTATCTAGAGTGGTTGAATTGGTCAAAGGAACTGATGACATCAAACGCGTTGCAGTTCTCAAGACAGCTAATGGAATCATAAAGCGAGCATTTAATAAGCTGTGTCTGCTTCCCCTTAACGATCCTGTTGAAGGTCAATCGTTCAACGGGGAGAGTATGTTCGGTTCAGCAGCTAAAAAATTGAATTAGTATTATGTTTGCATAACATTTCAGTTACATCTTGCCCTGCGATGCAAGCAATGTCACTGTTTTGTTTTCTTTGGCGCTTCTGCATGTCATAAAATAGCTCAATATTATTTGCTGTTAACTACCCAGCGCTTATCGCTTTGCGCTCATCGTAGTTTCTGTTATCGCGCTCTTTTACCTTGTCTTAAGCGGCTAGCGCATCAACGCTAGCGACGTCGCAACTCACTCTTGTCTCCCACGTTCGCTATATCGGAACCCTTATCTATCGCTTCGTTAAAAATTGCAATTTTTCGCATAATTAATACGCTCGCTATAAGAATATAAATAAACCAATTGTTTCATGAATCTATGAGAAAAAGCGGCATTTTCATAACAGTCTAAATTTCTCGCTATTAAGTGCTAATAAAAAAGCTTGTTAGCCCAACAGTCACTTTTATCCAAATGGAAGACAGCGGACATTGTAGTCTCAGATGTTCTGGCACATACATCGCAAATCGGCCATCATTATAGAACAAGACGAAATGCAACAGCATCTGAAAGCCTCTGCTTATGGAAGATCGAATGGAGGTCTGCAGCCAAAAATCCCAATGGATCTAGATCGGACGAGATCGAAAAGACCATATGGCATTAAACCTCGGACACAAAATGGTCGAATGTCGCAAGAGGAAGAACGAAAAAAGCACATGTCAAAAAGCACAGTATTACCTAAGGGTCGCTCTGCCGTAACCTGCTTGAAATGTCGCGGAGCTGGCCACATTGCGTCATCATGTACAAAGGAGTTTCAAAGAGCGGCGTTTGACCACATGAGAAGCGTATTATCATATGTTGTGTGTCCGAGCCAAGACGTCCGCTGCGTCAATCTGGTGAGCCCGTTCCTTTTTCTTCTGACTCTGGAGATGAACGATAACGAGCTAAAATGCAATAATTACGCTTCGACGTGGCAAACCCTTTCATAATTTCATAATACTCGTCCCTTCAAAAGGGAAGAATATGCAAGTTCAGGTGCTTGCCAAGCGTTTTCCCTTTCGGCCCAACGGGCTGCTGCAGGTAATTAGGGGCCAATAATAAAATTTTCTTTTGCGCCCATGATCTGTTCATTCACATTTTAGTGTGCGCGTGTGCAGAGATCGAAATTCCGAAATCCAAAAACTTCAAATCTTGTCAAATAGGCATCGGACAGGCAGGCAACAATGACGAGTGTAGTGTGTATATGCCTAAAAGTAACACCCAGTATTCATATATAAAGTATGTGGCACTTTGTTGCATACAATAACAAATATAAATTAAACAAACCCAGAGCCACTCTATGTATTGGCTCTGGCTAATATTACGCAGCGCGAGTCACTAGCCCCGCACGCTAACAATTTATGTTTACGCTGCATATCCCACGCTCCGTCTGAGCGCATTCCATGAGCAACATATAGGCTCAATAACACAGGCATATGCAAGCTACTCACTCTCCCTCTCTTTGTAGCTGTTAACCAATAACAGCATAAGAACATATATGTATCCATAGGCTAAGCGCATAACATTGACTTTGAATAAAAGGATTCATATAAAACAACCTAACCAGCACAGACGTGCTTAAATGAACTTCTTTAAATATTTGTAATAATAATATTACATGGCGACCGTGACAAGTGTCACGCAACGTGGGAAAAATAAATAAACGACAACAACAACTGTGGTAGGTGCAGCAGCACGACAACAACTACAAAAACAGCGGCGGAAAATAACACAATCATAAATTTCTGAGTGAGTATGGTGTGGCTTTTGTGCATATTATGTCCTTACGCGACACTCTTGATGAGTACAAAGGGCGCCAACTTCTAGCCAGAGAAGCGGCTAACAAAGAAGTTGAGATAAAAAAAAATAAACCAAGAAATCGAGGTGGCTTACGGCTGCGCATAAAGAAGGCCAAAGCCGACATTATTAAAGTGTTATATAATAACACAAAGCCCCCGACTTGGGAAAACGCCAAGAAACTAGCCGATGAGCTAGATTTCTTAGAGGCGGAAGAGCGCAAGCACAAAGCACAAGCCGATACACCTGCTCCTCACCCAATAAGAAATTTATTAAAAGCCTATAAACCAACAGAAGAAAAGCCGCTACCTATGATGAAGAAAATATGTCCTGACTGCGCTGGACCACTATATGCCCCAGCCTGTGCGACGACCTGCACCGGCAACGCTGACCGCATCAAGGCAGCCAAATAAAAAAAAAAGAGAGGGGAACAACACGACATCAGCAGCAGCAGAAGAAACAACATTATTAAAGATATTAAAGATAATATTAAAACTTTATATAATTTGTAATGACGCCCACTGTGTTGTGTGCGTCAAGGTAAAGTACAACCTAAAAAATTGTACGCTAAATTAGAGAGGAGATCACTGCGTTGATCGAAATAGGGTTTTAAAATAGACACAAAAAGAAAGGCCTTCTGCCTAAATATAATATTAACAAGTAAGAGGTTCTAGTCGGGAGCTCCCGACTAGGGAATACCCTGAACACTCCCATTCCAACACCAAATGCAGTTAGCGCATCGTGCTCGTTTGAAGTAATAAAGATAAATTTAAAAAAAAATTCCCTTGGCAGGATTCGAACTCGCAACTGACCGTATTACTTGCTGACGACTCTACTCAACAGACAAATCAGCAAAAAAAAAAAAAAAAAAATAGTTTCCCAGGTAGGGTTCGAACTCGCGACAGACCGCACCAGTAATTAAGTATAATTGAGAAAAACACGAACTAAAATAGCATTACAGAAAAATGTCGCAATTACAATGCTGTTAGAATGCGATAGAATGCGAAGCAGACGCGCATGAATGTGTGTGTGTACACAAATTCTTGATGTTTTCGCTAGCTGTGCCATCCAATTGCGCAGTTACATATAACTTTGGTTTTCTCTTAACCGAGCTTAATGAAATTGTCTACAGTATATATTATTGTACCATAGAATATTTGTGTATTCTCAAAAAGTCAATTGCATTAAAATTGTGGCTTAGATTGGTTGGCAATATAAGTTGGGTTATTAACTTGATTTATAGCTGTACAGTGTTAGAGGGGAGGTGGCGATAGGTATACAATTAAAGATACTTGATATATATATAATATTCTAGAAGCAACATATCATGTTTGGTGACTCTAGCTCTTATTATTTACCCAATTTGCTCAAAAAACAGGATGTCGATATCTTTTTATCGATTGCTTGGAAACGGAGTAAGTTATCGATTATCGGAAACAAACTCGATCTGCGCAGGCACTAGGAGCACCTACATCTAAAATTTGAGCTCTCTAGCTCTTATAGGTTCTGAGATCCTTGCGTTCATACATACGGACAGACGGACGGACGGACAGACAGACGGACATGGCTAGATCGACTCGGCTATTGATGCTGATCACGAATATATATACTTATGGGGTCGGAGATGCAATGCATACAAAGAAAAGTAAGAAACGCTATATCAGTAGAGCAGACGGACTAGACAAGATCTAAATAAGTAATATCAATTTCAATCAGTAACGACGTTTAAAAATATATACGAGAATTAAAAATATATATGTATATACAAGAAATGCTCACTAATACAAAAAAAAAACTTAATAGATAAAGAACTATGGAATGGAGTGAATTAGCTAAACAAATAAATAACTTTAAAGATAAATTCGAAAAATCCTATAAGTGTGTTAATAAGAACACACCTATAAGAGTAGAAACGCTAATTCACCACATAACTATAGTAATCTCAAATTATAATAATATAGTTAAACTTTTCATAAGTAAAGAAAAAAGGCTTACAGATCAGCATAGAAATCAATGCCAAAAAATAATCAAAATCACTTGGGACTAGATTATTAAATATTAGCACAAGGCATAATATTAACATAAACATCCCAAAAGATTTATAATTGATGGGAACTTTTGACTCAGAACAGCTAGAAGACCTTGACGAATCTAAACCAACACTAATTAGTGACACTGATATTGAAGCTTATAGCGACATTGAGCCACTTGAATTATCAGAACCAAACATGACGGACCAGGTAGCCTTAGATAGGGAATATGTAAGACAAATATCGTCTACAATTCCAGAATTTGATGGTAAAAAACTATCACTAGCTAGATTTCTAACTGCTTTAAGACTTGTAGAACGTACTAACGTACTCAAGAAGACTTGGCCGTAGAGGTTATAAAATCTAAAATAATTGGCCCAATTTTGTACAAAGTACAAAATGAGACTTCTTTTATCGGTATCATGGCTAAACTAAATACCAATATCAAAGGCGAGTCCACTGACGCTGAAATTACAGTTTGCGTAAGCAACTCGAAGCAGCCTATATTGACGATGGCCTGGACTTTGATAACGCCGAAAAGTTCGCAACGAAAGAAACAATATCAGCTATGATCAAAAATTGCGAATACGAGAAACTTCGCATAATACTAGAAGCCGGCAATTTCACTACTTTCAATGATGCTATGGGTAAATATATCCAATGTAGCACTGAAATGACTGGAAGCCCAAGTAGAATATTGTACTATAAAGGGAAAAATGATCGTGGAAATTATAACCGAAATAACCCAAGAGGTAGAGGCAATGGCCGCGGTAATGTTAATTTCTACAATAATAACAACGGTAACAATAGGGGTAATTTCAGAGGAAATTACCGAGGTAGCAACCGAGGGAGAAATAATTCACACCGAGGTGGCACCCAAAACCAAAATAATAACAATAGAGGTAATGTCCGAGTAACTCAAGGTAATTCGGAAAACCAACAAGACCCCTCAGATGTTCAGAGCCAATAAATGGCACAATAAAAACCATCAACCTCAACCTGAGCATATTTGTAAAGATTAACAATGAAAGAACAGGTAAATCCTTTACACTGTTGCTTGATACTGGTGCAGATATATCTATATTAAAAGAAAATGTAGATATATTTGAAAACGTAAACGAAAGAGTTACTAGCCAAATATCGGGAATTGGCGAAGGTACAATTTTTTCAAAAGGCTTGGTCTTTATGGAACTAACTACAGGTAAATACATAATTCCGCACAACTTCCATTTAGTCGATCAAAATTTCCCAATACGTAGTGATGGCATACTAGGCATAGATTTCAGAAAACAATTTAATTGCCAATTAGATTTCACTCAGAGTGGCGACTCACTAATTCTTCGCCCAAACAACTTAAATTATCCGATTAAATTACAAATACTTCATACTTGTCACAATAATGCCACAGTACTCCCAGATAGTTCCGACATTGTCCGTGAAATACAAATACCCTCAATAAAAAATCAAATTTTGATATTAAATCAAGAAATTGATGAAGGAATTTATATCGCAAATACCATATCCAACCACAAAAAAACTTATGTCCGAATTTTAAATACAACAAATACCAATAAGATCGTCAATTTAAATAAAACAAAATATGAAACCTTAAAAGGATTATGAAATATTAAAAGAAACTAACGAAGAAAGAGACAACTTCGTTATGAATAATTTAATTAAAAACTTTCCGCCTTTATTCAAACATCAATTAAAAGATTTATGTACCAGATATACAGACATATTCGGATTAGAAACCGAATCAATAACAACAAATAATTTTTACAAACAAAAGCTTAGACTGAAGGATGATTAGCCCGTATATATAAAAATTATAGGAGTCCTCATAGCCAAGTACAAGAAATTCAAGCCCAAGCACAAAAATTAATAGACGATAAAATAGTCAAACCATCAGTCTCAGAATATAATAGCCCACTCTTGCTAGTCCCGAAGAAGTCTCTCCCGGACTCCGAAAAGAAAAAATGGCGATTAGTAATTGACTATCGTCAAATTAATAAAAAGCTATTGTCCGACAAATTTCCACTACCTAGAATTGATGATATTCTAGATCAACTAGGTAGAGCAAAATATTTGTCATGCCTAGACTTAATGTCTGGCTTCCACCAAATTGAACTTGAAAAAAGTTCTAGAAATATAACGTCATTCTCAACAAGCAATGGCTCATATCGCTTCACGCGATTACCATTTGGCTTAAAAATAGCCCAAACTCATTTCAGAGAATGATGACAATAGCATTTTCTGGTCTAGAACCATCGCAAGCATTTCTTTATATGGATGATCTAATAGTAATCGGTTGTTCCGAGAAACATATGGTCAAAAACTTAACTGATGTTTTCGACAAATGTAGGAAATTCAACCTAAAACTACATCCGGAAAAATGTTCGTTTTTCATGCATGAAGTCACATTTTTGGGACACAAATGCACTGATAAACGAATCTTGAGAGACGAAAAAAAATACGACGTGATAAAAAATTACCCAGTCCGACACGATGCGGACAGCGCAAGACGATTCGTTGCATTTTGCAATTACTATAGTCGCTTTATAAAAAACTTTGCTGAATATTCACGTCACATAACAAGATAATGTAAAAAAGACGTAAAATTCGAATGGACATCTGATTGCCAGAATGCCTTCGATCATCTCAAAACAGAACTAATAAATCCAACCTTGTTACAATATCCAGACTTCACCAAAGAATTCTGCATAATAACAGATCCAAGTAAGCAAGCGTGTGGAGCAGTTTTAACTCAAAACTATAATGGACTCCAACTTCCAATTGCATACTCATCAAGATCCTTTACTAAAGGAGAAAGTAACAAGAGTACAACTGAACAAGAGTTAGCAGCTATTCACTGGGCAATAACACACTTTCGACCATATATTTATGGTAACCATTTCACGGTAAAAACGGATCACAGACCACTAACTTATCTACACGTATGAGGCTTGAATTGGAGGAATATAACTTTACGGTAGAATATCGGAAGGGTAAAGACAATTACGTAGCAGATGCGTTATCGAGAATAACCATCAAGGAGCTACAAAATATAACAGGAAACATAATGAAAGTCACTACAAAACAAGCAAGTAGACAAGAATCCTGCGCAGGAGAAAAAGAAATTCAATTGCCTAGGCAATCTATAGAAAAAGCTTCAAAGACCAAAGTGTACCAAGTGTAATATTATTATTACAAATATTTAAAGAAGTTCATTTAAGCACGTCTGTGCTGGTTAGGTTGTTTTATATGAATCCTTTTATTCAAAGTCAATGTTATGCGCTTAGCCTATGGATACATATATGTTCTTATGCTGTTATTGGTTAACAGCTACAAAGAGAGGGAGAGTGAGTAGCTTGCATTTGCCTGTGTTAGTGAGCCTATATGTTGCTCATGGAATGCGCGCAGACGGAGCGTGGGATATGCAGCGTAAACATAAATGGTCAGCGTGCGGGGATAGTGACTCGCGCTGCGTAATATGAGCCAGAGCCAATACATAGAGTGCCTATGGGTTTGCTTAATTTATATTTGTTATTGTATGCAACAAAGTGCCACATACTTTATATATGAATACTGGGTGTTACTTTTAGGCATATACACACTACACCTCCCTTTTTAAAGAAATAACGTCAAATTATAAATGTGTAGTTATTAAATGAACTGTAGTTATTAAATGAACAAAATTGGTTTTGTTTTTTTTTTTTTGTGGATTTAATATTAAAATGTAGTAAAAATGATTAAAATAATATGAATTTAAAAAAATTATTAAAGATTAATAAAAATGTAAATATTTCAAAATTTAAAAATATAAAAATGTAAAATTCATTATAATAATTTGTTTTTCTTAAGGATTGATTTTTTTTTTGTTGGTTGATCAGGCCGATGTATCTTTATTTTTTTTTTTTAAAAAGAAAGAAAATTTATATGTTTTATTCGTTAAAAATTTTTAGTCTATTCTTAAGAACTTTTTGTTCTTTACCTTTTGTATGTTTTATTAGAATGTTATCCCTATTTTCTATGTTAACTATTGTGTATGGGCCTATATATACTGGATCCAATTTATGGCCAGTTTCGTTTCTTTAAAAAAAACTTTATCTCCTATTTTTACTTGAAAATCTATAACTTTTTTATCAAAAAGTTCCTTACTTTTTGCTTTACGTTTTTCAAGCCTTATCCTAGACCTTTTATATGCTATTTCTAATCTAATCTTAACTTCTTTAGCATAATCTTCTACATTATATAGTGGGTCTATTCTATTTATATTATTAAAATCTTTTGGTAAATTGGGTGTTTTCCCAAAAATTAGCTCATACGGACAATAATTGTGTGCCATAGAGGGGGTCGTGTTAAAACAGTATACGAAGTATTGGATCCATATGTCCCAATCAGTTTTATCTACTGATATATATGATCGTATGTATTCGTTAAAAGTCCTGTGACTTCTTTCTACTGTTCCAACTGTCTGGTGATGATGTGCAGTTTATGTTATGTTGTTTATTTTCATATACTTGCACAAATCGTTTATAATTGAATTCTTATATTCCGTACCCATGTCCGTAATAAACGTCTTCATTGGACCGTACTTCAGAATATAAGATTCGAATATAGCTTTAGCGACAGTGTTTGCACTTTTATTTGGGATCGGAATGGCGACGAGGTATTTCGTTAAACCACAAATGAGTGTAACTGCATACTCGTTACCATTCTCTGATCTAGGTAATGGACCTATTGTGTCAACGATTACTCTGTCGAAAGCGGATATTGGTGTTTCTGTTATTGTTAGAGGAGTTTTTGCGTTCTTTGTAGTTTTTGCTTTCTGTCATTTTGGACATTTTCGGATGTAGTCTTTTATTTGTTTAGGCATACCTTTCCAAAAATAATGTCGTTTGACCTTGGCCAAGGTTTTTATAATGCCTGTATGTCCTCCTAGTATGGGATCATCATGTAGTTTAGACAGGATAGCTTCTTTTTCTTTTTCAGAATTTATTTGGGTCACCGGGTGGAGTAGCGCTACTCTTAAAGATTTTAATATTTGATTGCCCATTTTCTTGAAATTATCCATTGAGACGTGTTCGAAGATATTTTCCCACGGTGTCACTTTGAGTTGGCTGATTTTATATATATGCCGGCTTGCGTTTCAAGCCTTTGAAAGAATTGATCTAAATCAATGGTTTCATTAGTATATAAATCGCTAACATCGTATCTTGCTGTACTTTTTCTGCCATGTTTAAAAAAATATGTCATATTGTTTACATGCAAGGTCACTACTTTTCGTACCATCGTAATGTTAATCGACGTGCCAAACCCTTTCATTATTTCATATTACGCGTCCCTTCAAAAGGGAAGTAATGCCTCCCACTTTTGAGAATAATTTACGTTGTGCTCATTTTTTCTTACGCGGACACATACACACACAAACATTTTAACGGTTCCTAAACAATGAAAGAGTTGTGAGAGTAAGCCAAAGCAGTTTCCTGTAGTGGAAGCAAGATAATAAACAGCGATGCCTTTCAATCGCACAAATCATATGGAAGAGAGTAAGCCAAAGCAGTTACCTGTAGTATGAGCAAAGACAATATAAACACTAAGATGAATAACGCCATACAACAAAATGTTTCTATGCAGCTTGATTTTTTGAAAATTGAGAACGAAAACGAAATCTGTATCATTGCGCTCTCACAGCCGAGAGAGCGAAAAAACTAAAAATAGAACGTGTGAATATCCATACATAATATTTGAAAGTGTTGTTATGCACTGATCTAGCAAAGTCTCTGGCTGGCAAATAAATAAATTTTCTTTCCGTACAAAATATGTATTTATAAGTCGATGCAAATATTTATGTAATTTTTTAAATTTGAAATTATTAATTAAATTATTATTATTTTTAAGTAATACAAAATAAATTAAAGAAATAAATTTTCTACGTAGCCAACCTCAGTACACTACATGCATTCATATGTGAATACAAAATTGGGGTAGGTCATGATCAGCGCTAGAAAACTAACAAAATGAATTTCTTGCCAGCTAAAGCCAGAGCAGTGAATAACAACGCATATATACATATTTTATAGTTCTTATACATGCATAATTCACGCATACAACCAAAGGTGCTTGCACGCCATTGGCTGAGACAAGAACTTTTCTCGAGCATACACTGAAAAAAACGTAAAATCAATCTATGTGTGCTATTTTCTTAACATAGTTATTGCACATGATGTGTTAATATTATTTAGTTCTTAAATTTTCCTGTAAAAGTTATCGTTAATATCTAGGGTAATATATCATTTTAATGAAGCATGCATTTCATGGATAAAGCAAAAGTGCTTTGCGTCGATGGTAAGTTCAAAACTTTTTCGCTCAATATACTTCGAAAACGAAGCGACTAATTTCGCTGCTCGTGTCAGAATCAGAAAGCCGCGACTTCAGCATTCGTTCGTCTAAATTAACAGCAGTCGGCTGCCACGTCGTGCGGGATCGTAAAAGCCAGTTTAGGAAGCCAGGCTAGACATTTTGCGTCGCATTCAATTGTATGGGCGTTACTCATCTTAGTGTTTAGATTGTTTTTGGTACTTTTCTACCACACAAATCATATGTATTTCTTACTCTCTTACTCAAAACTTTGGAGCAGATGTCAGCGGTTTGCTTTGTCCACTTTGGTTGTAATGCATGTCTTATCCATATGTTGTTTGGTTAGTGGTTTTGTTGTTCTTCATCAAATTTTTGAGAAACATAGACCAAGCAATTCAAAAATTCTTTCACATTTTACGAGCGGTAATGCATAAGATCCTTTTTCTTGGGCCACCGCATGATCGTTTGTTAGCGAATTACCTAACGAGCGATGATGCATCACATCACCACTTGACACCAGGGTTCTCTTTAGTAATTGGGTATGTATGAGGAGGCCTGTATTACTGAACATAAATATGTATGCTTTCTCAAATTAACTAAAAACAAATTATTTTAATTACGCTTAACATAATTTTCTAATTCAAAAATCAATATCTTTATTAAAGCTTACGAAAGAATGTAATGTTAATGTACAAACGATTTAGGCTAGGCCAAAACAGTGCATATACAAATACGTACGCATATACATTTTTAAAATGTACATACATATGTCTGTACATTTTATTTTCTTTCTACAAGAGAGTAAAAGACCATGAAGTGTAACTTTTCAACACTTACTATAAGTCAAGAAATGTTCTCCTCTTAGAAGCGAATTGACGTGTTTTTTTTTTGTGCTCTTCGTTTTGTTTTGATTTTAATTAATCATCGGCGTTTTAATATGTCTATTTAAAATATTCCATTAATCTGGGTGCCTTCTCGGCTTATCTTTTCTTTTATCGCAAGTGCATTCTTGTGGCCTGTGCATTTTAACATATAAATATTGATATTTTGAAATTTGCACAAGAGTGCATTTGTGTTTGTGCGCTTGCGTTATTAGCTCTGTGGGTAAACTGCTTGTTGTTTATGCTTAACTGCACATCGGCTCTCTTGGTGTGCAAGATTTCGTGAGCAAGCAACCAATCTATAAATAGATTAATCTCTCGCACAACTCGCGATCTCTGTGTTGTATGCGCTATTAATCTACATAACTCTTATTTTACATTTGACTGTCTTGTAATAGTGGAGAACAATAATAATGGATCATATAATTGTGTATATGTGATAATGTCGTGCATTCTATATATGCGCAGTACTCTGCACTTTGCGGCTCGTGTAGGGAGCTTGATGGTGAAATGCGTGCGTTTATGCATCCGACCAGGAATGGCCTTAGGGGTCTAGTTGTTGGTTTTCGAAAACTAAACGATAAGCTCACAGCCCTGGATACCCAATTTAATAGCCTAAGACTGTTGGATGCGTCTCCAGGGCCTAAAAAATCGACTCCTGACTGCAATTCAGCTGCCCACTACATCGATCTCACAGCAGCATCATCTCTTTTGTTACTCCGGTAGCCGTAAGCTCTGCTATGGACACTGGTTCTGTCCCGAAATGTGTGACAACCGCTGTCGTTGAAGTTCCGTTGAAGCCGCTAGAAGGCTCATCGTCCGGACTACCGGTTGTTTTAGGTGCCACACCTAATAGTGTTAAAAATTCAAACCACAGGTATAACGGTGTAAAAATTTAAGTTTGCCTATCAAAAGGGATATTTCATCCTCATTTGACGTAAAGTGTTTTGGTCGGAACACTTTATTGTCAAAGAATATAAGGCCAAAAAGAAAAATTGGACTCCGATTTTATTACCACCTGTTTCCAGTGGCGCATCAACTTTAGTTGTTGTGTCAAAAAACTATATTCTTCTTTCGAGCTTGTCTTTCAGAATGTTAGAGGTGTTAAATCTAAACTTGTTTTCTTGCACTTAGATTATCTTGCTTTTAATTTTTAAATTATCACTTTTACTGAGACCTGGATTAAGCCGGACGTCTCAGCTTCTTCAATTTTTACCTCCAAATACACCACTTGTAGATGTGATAGGACTTCCCATATCGGAAGAGGAGTACTCATAGCTGTTGAGTCTGCTCTTTCGTCGGACCGCATTGAACTTCCCATTTCGGGCATTAAGTTGGTGATGTAAGAGTTGTATTTGGAAGCTTCTGTATCTTTATTTCATATTCCTCTATACCATACCTACCTACCTTGTCGATTTACCAAAGCCACCTAAGCGCTGTTAAATCTGTCGCCTCCCTACTTTCTGATAGAGACTTTTTAGTTGTTCTTGGGAACTTTAATCTCCCAGACATCGCTTGGTCACCGCCATTGGATTCAAACTTTCTGTTGCCCTAAATGACAAATGAATTTATCGATGGTCTAAATGAAATGTCCTTGCAGCAGGTTATTCGGGTGCGCAATTCAAGAAACAGATCTCTTGAGCTTGTGAGGCGGCTACTTGAATTAGCCTCCCCACAGTTGTGAACTCACGGCAAGGATCGCCAAGGCCATGGCAAGGAGCTATTGGCAGTATTATTGGATATTTTTCATAGTTTATAAGCATAAAATGTAGTAGCATAAGGTAATAGATTTATAAGAGGCAAGAAGCCGCCGATACTATAATTAAGTTAAAAGGCAAGGAGCCATTAACCGCATAATCTGTGTATTATTGGAATAAGTGTATAGTTAGGGGCAAGTAGCCGTTGATAGTTTGAATTTAACCGCCGGCCGCCGCTACAACCGTGCGTTGCTGATCGGTTGTTCAACACTGCCTGCGAGAGCGCAGCTTCGATTCGGCGGCGAAGAGCGAAAGCTCCGAAGCGAAGTTGCGAAAGCTCGCGGCGAAGTTGAGCGGCCGAGGCAAGCGCATGGCTCGCTAGCGAGCGAGCCGGCACTTTTGGAAATACCGATCATGGTGAGTGGACGTGCCGAAAAGGAGTGTGAGCGAAAAAACGTGAAGTGCATAGCGGAGCGCTAGGGCTCCAAGACAGTGCGGCAGGGCCTTAGGCTAGGAAGTTCGTTAGGGTAGAATATAATAAAAGTTGTGAATAAAGTGAATGCAGTCTCCATAATTAACTTAAAAGCAGACCTTCGTAATCTCGGGCGGTTATATTTGGGCTAAACATCGGAAATGGCCGATGTTCACCCTAACCTAGGGGGGACAGTGTAGTTGGTGCGTGGCAGAGGCCCCGGTAGTGTAGTTGGTGCGTGGCTAAGGCCCGATAGAGTAGTTTGTGCGTGGCTAAGGCCCGATAGTGTAGTTGGTGCGTGGCCAAAGCCCGATAGCGGGGGTGGTACGAGGCTCCGGCCCGCTGGAAGAGGTAGCACGAGGCTGCGGCCTGGTATGGTAGGTAGGACAGTGGTAGTGCGAGGTATACTTGCGTCGAAACACTCGAAACACGAAAAAAAGGAGAGATAACATCCGGCCGAAAAGTACAGCACGCGCGCGCCAGACGGGCAACATCGAGACCATGCTTGCACACGTGTGCACAAACGCGCGCCGCAGTCGACGTCGGCGTCGAAGGGCCGTTAAGGTGTCGCGGCTGTACAGTGGGACGGATTCAGTACACGCGCGGTGAAAACTGAATTCGTCAGTACAGTCGGCGAAGGCGATGACGACGGGTGTGCAGTGAAAGTAATAAATAACAATAAGAAAATAATATAAAACCAAAAAAAAAAAAAAAATAATAATAATAATAAAAATAAATAAAAAAATAAATAAAAAAAAAAATAAAAATAATAAATAAAAGAATAATAAACAAAGACTAAAAAATTAAAAGAACATCAAGTGAGTTAATTTTTTTTATATATTTTTTGGTGAAGTGAATACAAGAAACATATAAAAGAAATAATAAGGACAAATATCTAAGAAAAGTAAAACAATAAGAAACAAAGGCCAAGACGAACAAAGACTAAAGTGAACGATGGTCAAAAGTTTAAAAGAGATTTAAGTGCATTTTTTTTTGATTATTTTTTTTTGTTGTTCGCCGGGGAAAAAAAAAAAAAAAAGACAGCAAAAGGGAAGAGGAATAAAAAAAAAAAAAAAACAAGAGAGACAAAGACAAATGTGGAAAAAATAAACCTACGGAACGAGAATTGCCCAGACACCATGCACAAAACTCGAGCGAGAGTCTAGAAGAATTAAAGTTGAGCCCAGAGTGAGTAGCAAAAACTCAGAATGGAGACAGGTGAGTGCCAAAATCCGGGTGTAGGCGTGCGCTGGATCCACCAGCGACGCAAAGAGGAACTGGTGGCGATCGCCCATGAGTTCGGGCTGGAAAAGGAGGGGCGCGTGGAGGAGCAGCGTAAGCGGCTATCCACTTTCGTGCAGGATGGCGGCCATACACCCGAGATTTGGGCTCGGCTGGCCGAGCTAGAGTCTCAGACCGCCAAAACATTGGAGCCGTCTCCCTGGGGCACTCTACCCGACGTTGGCGGAAGGTCGCGTCAAAAATCGGAACCAGACCTGAGGAGTCCGCAGCTGTACGAGCATCTGCAGGTTCCGATCCCTAGTTTAGCCTTCACGGGTGCAGGGGAAACTCGCAAGATTAGGAACAGCGGAGCTCGCCGGACGACAGCGGTCGACGTGGAGCTAGGGCGAACCCCTTACGACTCGAATAGTGGCCCTCATATTCCCCGGCCATATTATGAGTCGGAGGCCAAGCCTCTCGCAAACGTTCCGGAGCAAGTCCGAAGTGGGGTATGAGGTACGATGGCCGTTCCGACCCCCTTGGGTTCCTAGAGGACCTAGAGGAGCGTGCCGTTACGTACGGCATAGCCCTCGATCGATTGCCTCGGGCCATGAGCGAGGTATTCTGCGACCGGGCTGCTCGTTGGTTTTTAAGCAGTGGTCTGAGGGATGTGCCATGGTCGGTGTTTAGGAGGGGTTTCTTAGAATTCTTTCTCCCACCACGCTACTTCGAGAGGTTGGAAGACGAAATCCGATCCCGCCGGCAGCGTGTGGGGGAAGAATTTAAGGAATACCTAATAGAACTGGGGGCTTTGATGCACCATGCCAGATATGAGCCGGCGCAGGAGTTGCACCGGATATATGAGAATGCCGCACCCGAATACAGGCTTTACGTACGACGGCAAGAATGTCCCAATGCGCCCGTCTTGTTTTGTTGGGTATGTGGGCACCGGGGCAGAAGTAGCCAGGATTGTTGTCGCCGCACGGAGGCGGGAAACGGGCAACGGCGTCGCCCAGGTCAGGGTCGGGTCGACGCCGACACACACGGGACTCGGCAGTTGTACACCCGCTTAAGGTGGAGGGTGGCCGGATCGTCGCCACGGTGGAGATTGGCGGGCGGACGATGCCCGCCACTATCGATACAGGGGCCACTCGCAGCTTCATGAGCGAAGATTGCGTACGCAAGTGGGCGATTCGGGAAAGAGGGGAGGAAGTACAGGCGCGCAGTCGTCTGGCAGATGGGTCCACGGTCGAAGTAGAGAAAGCATTGAGGATAGACGTCGGCCTAGCGGGGAAGGTGGCCCGCATGTTAATGCTTGTCATGCCCGCAATGCTGGACCACGTTATCCTGGGGATGGACTTCTTGGGTGCCATGGGCACTACGGTACGCTGCGCCAAGGCGGAGCTGATCCTAGAGGACGTGACGTCTCCGGCCGCGGGGCCTGGAACCGGGAAAGAGCCGAAAGAAGGCCTAACGCGTCAAGGAGCGGGAGTGCCTGCTCGGCAACAGAGTGGAGAGAAGTCGAAGGAAGGCCTCCCAGGTCATGAAAAGGGAGCACCTGCTCGGCAACAGAGTGGAGAGAAGTCGAAGGAAGGCCTCCCAGGTCATGAAAAGGGAGCACCTGCTCGGCAACAGAGTGGAGGGAAGTCGAAGGAAGGCCTCCCAGGTCATGAAAAGGGAGCACCTGCTTGGCAGCATATTGGAGAGAAGTCGAGGGAAGGCATCCCAGGTCTTGAAAGGGGAGCACCTGCTCGGCAGCAGAGGAGAGAGAAGTCGGCAGAAGGCCTCGCGCGTCAGGGAACGGGAGTGCCGGCTCGGCAACCGCCGGAAAAGGAGAAGAAGAAGGAAGTAAAAGATGAGTCTCATTCGGGGTTGGGCCGAGAGCTTGAGGAGCCCAAAAGGCGGCGCGTAGACCTGCAAAGGCAGATCTACGCTAGTCATGCAGGCGGCACGGTGGATGTGTGCCAAAGAACGGAGGGATTAGGAGCAATGGCTCAAATCCACACGGGCACAGGGAATCAGGAGCGGCTGCCAGAGTCGAGCGATCAAGGAGCTCTATTTGGAGTCGGAGTGGTACCTGGAGGAAGCGAGCCGCAGGGCAAGCCCGGCGTCGAAGAGGCAGAGTGGCCAGCGGACTTGGATCCGGAACTTAAGGAGTTCCTGGAGTCGGAACTGACACTCTTCGAGGGGCTGCAGGGAGTCTCGCACATAGCGGAGCACAGGATCAGGCTTAAGGATGATAAGCCATTAAAACAGACATATTTCCCGAAGAATCCGGCCATGCAAAGGGTGATTGATGAACAGGTGGACGAGCTGATCCAGGCGGGTGCCATTGAGCCGTCGCGTAGTCCACACAGCGCCCCAATCGTCTTAGTCAAAAAGAAGACTGGCGAGTGGCGCATGTGTATCGACTACCGGCAACTCAACGCGCGTTCCGTCCCAGACGCCTATCCCGTTCCCAGAATTAATCACATCCTTGAGCGGTTGCGTCACGCCCGGTTCATCTCCACTCTGGATTTGAAGCACGGGTACTGCCAGATACCGATGGCAGCCGATAGTCGGGAATGTACGGCGTTCACAGTCCCCGGAAGAGGTCTTTTTCAGTGGCGGGTGATGCCATTCTGTTTGCACTCGGCGTGTGCGACCTTCCAGCGAGCCTTAGACACGGTCATAGGGCCGGAAATGGAGCCTCGTGCATTCGCCTACCTAGACGACATCGTGGTAATAGGGGCGACGAAGGAACAACATCTCAGGCTGAATAGGAAGAAGTGCAGTTTCTTCCGGGAGAGGTTGGTCTACCTAGGACATGTCATTTGTGGGGAAGGAATACGTACCGATCCAGAAAAGGTGGAGGCGATACGTAACCAAAGGGCCCCGACAAATTGTAAGGAGTTGCGGCAGTGTCTTGGGATGGCGTCATGGTACAGGCGCTTCGTTCCCAACTTCGCGACTCAGGTACAGCCGCTAACAGCGCTCTTAAAGAAGGGGCGGAAATGTGCATGGGATCAAGAACAGCAGGAGGCATTGCGTCAATTGAAGGACAGCTTGACGACTGCCCCTGTGTTGGCTTGTCCAGACTTTTCCGCCAGATTTGTCCTACAGACTGACGCGAGCGAGTACGGCCTCGGCGCAGTGCTGACGCAGACGATAGAAGGGCAGGAGCGGGTCATAGCGTACGCGAGCAGAAAGTTGCTGAAGGCCGAAGTGAACTACTCCGCCACCGAGAAAGAGTGCCTGGCAATCGTTTGGTCGATACGGAAGCTGCGTTGCTACCTAGAAGGGTACCGGTTCGACGTGATAACGGACCATTTGGCCCTAAAGTGGCTTAATTCTATCGAGAGCCCGTCAGGACGAATCGCGCGATGGTCATTGGAACTGCAACAATTCCAATTCGACGTTCACTACCGACGAGGGAAGCTCAACGTCGTGGCTGACGCACTATCAAGACATCCTCTAGAGACCTGTCAGCAAGCAGTGGTGGCCGAGCCGCCCTGCAAATGGGTCGCGAGTATGCGTGCCAGGATCGCCGAAGAGCCAGCCAAGTTCCCGAACTACGCAAAAGAAAATGGACAGCTATATAGACATTTGGGCCACCGGACGGACAACGAAGATTACATTCCCTGGAAGCTATGTGTGGCCAGTGGTCAACGGCAGAGGGTATTGGCGGAATGCCATGATGCCCCCACGGCCGGGCATCAAGGCGTGAGGAAAACAGTGTCGAGGCTAGCCCAAAGGTATTACTGGCCGGGTTGTTCCGAGCCGCCGCCAACTACGTGACGTGTTGCGAAACCTGCCAAAAGTTCAAGAGTGAGCAACTCAAACCGGCTGGACGCATGCTGACGAGGCGGGTGGCAGAGCCGATGGCAATACTTTGTGCGGATTTCGTCGGGCCCCTCCCACGGTCGAAACATGGCAACACCATGCTACTGGTGTTCCATGATGCTTTCTCGAAATGGGTGGAGCTAGTCCCTCTCAGGAGAGCCACGGCAGCACACCTGCAAACAGCGTTCCGGGAGAGGATTTTGAGCCGATTCGGGGTGCCCAAAAAGTTCGTGTGTGACAACGGGGTACAGTTCACAAGCCGGAGTTTCAAGGCTTTTCTGGAGTCCTTGGGTGTAGAGATGCAGTACACCGCCCCTTACTGTCGACAAGAAAATCCTACCGAGAGGACCAATAGGACCGTGAAGACCATGATAGCGCATGATATATCGAGGGCCACCAGAGTTCGTGGGACGAACTATGGCCCGAGATATCGCTGGCGGTCAATACAAGCGTGTCGGATTCGACCGGATTTAGTCCCGCTTTCCTGATGCAGGAAGGGAGCCACGGTTGCCGGCTGCTTTATATGATCAGGTGAACGGAAAAGGAGGGTGGCCAATATCTCGCAGCTGAAGCCGTTTTACCGAGAGACGACGGAGGACGAAGGGGAAGACCCCGGGAACATGGGTGCCCACGAGCAGGCGGAGAGTGCGAGCGACACCCGTCGCCCGACTTAGCCATTGTACTAAATTTAGTTTATTAGTCATTAGTAAGTGAATAGCGTAATCAGAATAGGCTTAGTATAATGTGAGCTGCACTGTTAAGGCAGGGAATAACATAAACAACGAATAACTAATAAGTTAGTCGAGGAAGTCGTCACCATGAATACCACCGGGGAAGCGACGGTATCGTCGTCGAAGTAAGGGGGGGGTGTGAGGCGGCTACTTGAATTAGCCTCCCCACAGTTGTGAACTCACGGCAAGGATCGCCAAGGCCATGGCAAGGAGCTATTGGCAGTATTATTGGATATTTTTCATAGTTTATAAGCATAAAATGTAGTAGCATAAGGTAATAGATTTATAAGAGGCAAGAAGCCGCCGATACTATAATTAAGTTAAAAGGCAAGGAGCCATTAACCGCATAGTCTGTGTATTATTGGAAGAGGTGCATAGTTAGGGGCAAGTAGCCGTTGATAGTTTGAATTTAACCGCCGGCCGCCGCTACAACCGTGCGTTGCTGATCGGTTGTTCAACACCGCCTGAGAGAGCGCAGCTTCGATTCGGCGGCGAAGAGCGAAAGCTCCGAAGCGAAGTTGCGAAAGCTCGCGGCGAAGTTGAGCGGCCGAGGCAAGCGCATGGCTCGCTAGCGAGCGAGCCGGCACTTTTGGAAATACCGATCATGGTGAGTGGACGTGCCGAAAAGGAGTGTGAGCGAAAAAACGTGAAGTGCATAGCGGAGCGCTAGGGCTCCAAGACAGTGCGGCAGGGCCTTAGGCTAGGAAGTTCGTTAGGGTAGAATATAATAAAAGTTGTGAATAAAGTGAATGCAGTCTCCATAATTAACTTAAAAGCAGACCTTCGTAATCTCGGGCGGTTATATTTGGGCTAAACATCGGAAATGGCCGATGTTCACCCTAACCTAGGGGGGACAGCAACTACACTGTTTTTCGTGGCCGAGGCCCCGGTAGTGTAGTTGGTGCGTGGCTAAGGCCCGGTAGTGTAGTTGGTGCGTGGCTGAGGCCCGATAGTGTAGTTGGTGCGTGGCTAAGGCCCGATAGAGTAGTTTGTGCGTGGCTAAGGCCCGATAGTGTAGTTGGTGCGTGGCCAAAGCCCGATAGCGGGGGTGGTACGAGGCTCCGGCCCGCTGGAAGAGGTAGCACGAGGCTGCGGCCTGGTATGGTAGGTGGACAGTGGTAGTGCGAGGTATACTTGCGTCGAAACACTCGAAACACGAAAAAAAGGAGAGATAACATCCGGCCGAAAAGTACAGCACGCGCGCGCCAGACGGGCAACATCGAGACCATGCTTGCACACGTGTGCACAAACGCGCGCCGCAGTCGACGTCGGCGTCGAAGGGCCGTTAAGGTGTCGCGGCTGTACAGTGGGACGAATTCAGTACACGCGCTGTGAAAACTGAATTCGTCAGTACAGTCGGCGAAGGCGATGACGACGGGTGTGCAGTGAAAGTAATAAATAACAATAAGAAAATAATATAAAACCAAACAAAAAAAAAAAAATAATAATAATAAAAATAAATAAAAAAAATAAATAAAAAAAAAAATAAAAATAATAAATAAAAGAATAATAAACAAAGACTAAAAAATTAAAAGAACATCAAGTGAGTTAATTTTTTTTTATATATTTTTTGGTGAAGTGAATACAAGAAACATATAAAAGAAATAATAAGGACAAATATCTAAGAAAAGTAAAACAATAAGAAACAAAGGCCAAGACGAACAAAGACTAAAGTGAACGATGGTCAAAAGTTTAAAAGAGATTTAAGTGCATTTTTTTTTGATTATTTTTTTTTGTTTTTCGCCGGGGAAAAAAAAAAAAAAGACAGCAAAAGGGAAGAGGAATAAAAAAAAAAAAACAAGAGAGACAAAGACAAATGTGGAAAAAATAAACCTACGGAACGAGAATTGCCCAGACACCATGCACAAAACTCGAGCGAGAGTCTAGAAGAATTAAAGTTGAGCCCAGAGTGAGTAGCAAAAACTCAGAATGGAGACAGGTGAGTGCCAAAATCCGGGTGTGGGCGTGCGCTGGATCCACCAGCGACGCAAAGAGGAACTGGTGGCGATCGCCCATGAGTTCGGGCTGGAAAAGGAGGGGCGCGTGGAGGAGCAGCGTAAGCGGCTATCCACTTTCGTGCAGGATGGCGGCCATACACCCGAGATTTGGGCTCGGCTGGCCGAGCTAGAGTCTCAGACCGCCAAAACATTGGAGCCGTCTCCCTGGGGCACTCTACCCGACGTTGGCGGAAGGTCGCGTCAAAAATCGGAACCAGACCTGAGGAGTCCGCAGCTGTACGAGCATCTGCAGGTTCCGATCCCTAGTTTAGCCTTCACGGGTGCAGGGGAAACTCGCGAGATTAGGAACAGCGGAGCTCGCCGGACGACAGCGGTCGACGTGGAGCTAGGGAACCCCTTACGACTCGAATAGTGGCCCTCATATTCCCCGGCCATATTATGAGTCGGAGGCCAAGCCTCTCGCAAACGTTCCGGAGCAAGTCCGAAGTGGGGTATGAGGTACGATGGCCGTTCCGACCCCCTTGGGTTCCTAGAGGACCTAGAGGAGCGTGCCGTTACGTACGGCATAGCCCTCGATCGATTGCCTCGGGCCATGAGCGAGGTATTCTGCGACCGGGCTGCTCGTTGGTTTTTAAGCAGTGGACTGAGGGATGTGCCATGGTCGGTGTTTAGGAGGGGTTTCTTAGAATTCTTTCTACCACCACGCTACTTCGAGAGGTTGGAAGACGAAATCCGATCCCGCCGGCAGCGTGTGGGGGAAGAATTTAAGGAATACCTAATAGAACTGGGGGCTTTGATGCACCATGCCAGATATGAGCCGGCGCAGGAGTTGCACCGGATATATGAGAATGCCGCACCCGAATACAGGCTTTACGTACGACGGCAAGAATGTCCCAATGCGCCCGTCTTGTTTTGTTGGGTATGTGGGCACCGGGGCAGAAGTAGCCAGGATTGTTGTCGCCGCACGGAGGCGGGAAACGGGCAACGGCGTCGCCCAGGTCAGGGTCGGGTCGACGCCGACACACACGGGACTCGGCAGTAGTACACCCGCTTAAGGTGGAGGGTGGCCGGATCGTCGCCACGGTGGAGATTGGCGGGCGGACGATGCCCGCCACTATCGATACAGGGGCCACTCGCAGCTTCATGAGCGAAGATTGCGTACGCAAGTGGGCGATTCGGGAAAGAGGGGAGGAAGTACAGGCGCGCAGTCGTCTGGCAGATGGGTCCACGGTCGAAGTAGAGAAAGCATTGAGGATAGACGTCGGCCTAGCGGGGAAGGTGGCCCGCATGTTAATGCTTGTCATGCCCGCAATGCTGGACCACGTTATCCTGGGGATGGACTTCTTGGGTGCCATGGGCACTACGGTACGCTGCGCCAAGGCGGAGCTGATCCTAGAGGACGTGACGTCTCCGGCCGCGGGGCCTGGAACCGGGAAAGAGCCGAAAGAAGGCCTAACGCGTCAAGGAGCGGGAGTGCCTGCTCGGCAACAGAGTGGAGAGAAGTCGAAGGAAGGCCTCCCAGGTCATGAAAAGGGAGCACCTGCTCGGCAACAGAGTGGAGGGAAGTCGAAGGAGGGCCTCCCAGGTCATGAAAAGGGAGCACCTGCTCGGCAGCATAGTGGAGAGAAGTCGAGGGAAGGCCTCCCAGGTCTTGAAAGGGGAGCACCTGCTCGGCAGCAGAGGAGAGAGAAGTCGGCAGAAGGCCTCGCGCGTCAGGGAACGGGAGTGCCGGCTCGGCAACCGACGGAAAAGGAGAAGAAGAAGGAAGTAAAAGATGAGTCTCATTCGGGGTTGGGCCGAGAGCTTGAGGAGCCCAAAAGGCGGCGCGTAGACCTGCAAAGGCAGATCTACGCTAGTCATGCAGGCGGCACGGTGGATGTGTGCCAAAGAACGGAGGGATTAGGAGCAATGGCTCAAATCCACACGGGCACAGGGAATCCGGAGCGGCTGCCAGAGTCGAGCGATCAAGGAGCTCTATTTGGAGTCGGAGTGGTACCTGGAGGAGGCGAGCCGCAGGGCAAGCCCGGCGTCGAAGAGGCAGAGTGGCCAGCGGACTTGGATCCGGAACTTAAGGAGTTCCTGGAGTCGGAACTGACACTCTTCGAGGGGCTGCAGGGAGTCTCGCACATAGCGGAGCACAGGATCAGGCTTAAGGATGATAAGCCATTAAAACAGACATATTTCCCGAAGAATCCGGCCATGCAAAGGGTGATTGATGAACAGGTGGACGAGCTGATCCAGGCGGGTGCCATTGAGCCGTCGTGTAGTCCACACAGCGCCCCAATCGTCTTAGTCGAAAAGAAGACTGGCGAGTGGCGCATGTGTATCGACTACCGGCAACTCAACGCGCGTTCCGTCCCAGACGCCTATCCCGTTCCCAGGATTAATCACATCCTTGAGCGGTTGCGTCACGCCCGGTTCATCTCCACTCTGGATTTGAAGCACGGGTACTGCCAGATACCGATGGCAGCCGATAGTCGGGAATGTACGGCGTTCACAGTCCCCGGAAGAGGTCTTTTTCAGTGGCGGGTGATGCCATTCTGTTTGCACTCGGCGTGTGCGACCTTCCAGCGAGCCTTAGACACGGTCATAGGGCCGGAAATGGAGCCTCGTGCATTCGCCTACCTAGACGACATCGTGGTAATAGGGGCGACGAAGGAACAACATCTCAGGCTGAATAGGAAGAAGTGCAGTTTCTTCCGGGAGAGGTTGGTCTACCTAGGACATGTCATTTGTGGGGAAGGAATACGTACCGATCCAGAGAAGGTGGAGGCGATACGTAACCTAAGGGCCCCGACAAATTGTAGGGAGTTGCGGCAGTGTCTTGGGATGGCGTCATGGTACAGGCGCTTCGTTCCCAACTTCGCGACTCAGGTACAGCCGCTAACAGCGCTCTTAAAGAAGGGGCGGAAATGTGCATGGGATCAAGAACAGGAGGAGGCATTGCGTCAATTGAAGGACAGCTTGACGACTGCCCCTGTGTTGGCTTGTCCAGACTTTTCCGCCAGATTTGTCCTACAGACTGACGCGAGCGAGTACGGCCTCGGCGCAGTGCTGACGCAGACGATAGAAGGGCAGGAGCGGGTCATAGCGTACGCGAGCAGAAAGTTGCTGAAGGCCGAAGTGAACTACTCCGCCACCGAGAAAGAGTGCCTGGCAATCGTTTGGTCGATACGGAAGCTGCGTTGCTACCTAGAAGGGTACCGGTTCGACGTGATAACGGACCATTTGGCCCTAAAGTGGCTTAATTCTATCGAGAGCCCGTCAGGACGAATCGCGCGATGGGCATTGGAACTGCAACAATTCCAATTCGACGTTCACTACCGACGAGGGAAGCTCAACGTCGTGGCTGACGCACTATCAAGACATCCTCTAGAGACCTGTCAGCAAGCAGTGGTGGCCGAGCCGCCCTGCAAATGGGTCGCGAGTATGCGTGCCAGGATCGCCGAAGAGCCAGCCAAGTTCCCGAACTACGCAGAAGAAAATGGACAGCTATATAGACATTTGGGCCACCGGACGGACAACGAAGATTACATTCCCTGGAAGCTATGTGTGGCCAGTGGTCAACGGCAGAGGGTATTGGCGGAATGCCATGATGCCCCCACGGCCGGGCATCAAGGCGTGAGGAAAACAGTGTCGAGGCTAGCCCAAAGGTATTACTGGCCGGGTTGTTCCGAGCCGCCGCCAACTACGTGACGTGTTGCGAAACCTGCCAAAAGTTCAAGAGTGAGCAACTCAAACCGGCTGGACGCATGCTGACGAGGCGGGTGGCAGAGCCGATGGCAATACTTTGTGCGGATTTCGTCGGGCCCCTCCCACGAAACATGGCAACACCATGCTACTGGTGTTCCATGATGCTTTCTCGAAATGGGTGGAGCTAGTCCCTCTCAGGAGAGCCACGACAGCACCTCTGCAAACAGCGTTCCGGGAGAGGATTTTGAGCCGATTCGGGGTGCCCAAAAAGTTCGTGTGTGACAACGGGGTACAGTTCACAAGCCGGAGTTTCAAGGCTTTTCTGGAGTCCTTGGGTGTAGAGATGCAGTACACCGCCCCTTACTGTCCACAAGAAAATCCTACCGAGAGGACCAATAGGACCGTGAAGACCATGATAGCGCATGATATATCGAGGGCCACCAGAGTTCGTGGGACGAACTATGGCCCGAGATATCGCTGGCGGTCAATACAAGCGTGTCGGATTCGACCGGATTTAGTCCCGCTTTCCTGATGCAGGAAGGGAGCCACGGTTGCCGGCTGCTTTATATGATCAGGTGAACGGAAAAGGAGGGTGGCCAATATCTCGCAGCTGAAGATGTTTTACCGAGAGACGACGGAGGACGAAGGGGAAGACCCCGGGAACATGGGTGCCCACGAGCAGGCGGAGAGTGCGAGCGACACCCGTCGCCCGACTTAGCCATTGTACTAAATTTAGTTTATTAGTCATTAGTAAGTGAATAGCGTAATCAGAATAGGCTTAGTATAATGTGAGCTGCACTGTTAAGGCAGGGAATAACATAAACAACGAATAAGTAATAAGTTAGTCGAGGAAGTCGTCACCATGAATACCACCGGGGAAGCGACGGTATCGTCGTCGAAGTAAGGGGGGGGTGTGAGGCGGCTACTTGAATTAGCCTCCCCACAGTTGTGAACTCACGGCAAGGATCGCCAAGGCCATGGCAAGGAGCTATTGGCAGTATTATTGGATATTTTTCATAGTTTATAAGCATAAAATGTAGTAGCATAAGGTAATAGATTTATAAGAGGCAAGAAGCCGCCGATACTATAATTAAGTTAAAAGGCAAGGAGCCATTAACCGCATAGTCTGTGTATTATTGGAAGAGGTGCATAGTTAGGGGCAAGTAGCCGTTGATAGTTTGAATTTAACCGCCGGCCGCCGCTACAACCGTGCGTTGCTGATCGGTTGTTCAACACCGCCTGAGAGAGCGCAGCTTCGATTCGGCGGCGAAGAGCGAAAGCTCCGAAGCGAAGTTGCGAAAGCTCGCGGCGAAGTTGAGCGGCCGAGGCAAGCGCATGGCTCGCTAGCGAGCGAGCCGGCACTTTTGGAAATACCGATCATGGTGAGTGGACGTGCCGAAAAGGAGTGTGAGCGAAAAAACGTGAAGTGCATAGCGGAGCGCTAGGGCTCCAAGACAGTGCGGCAGGGCCTTAGACTAGGAAGTTCGTTAGGGTAGAATATGATAAAAGTTATGCATAAAGTGAATACAATCTCAATAATTAACTTAATGCAGATCTTTGTAATCTCGGTCGGTTACCTTTGTGCTAAACATCGGAGTTAGCCGATTTTCACCCTAACCTAGGGGGGGGGGACAGTGTAGTTGGTGCGTGGCTAAGGCCCGAAAGTGTAGTTGGTGCGTGGCCAAAGCCCGATAGCGGGGGTGGTACGAGGCTCCGGCCCGCTAGAAGAGGAAGCACGAGGCTGCGGCCTGGTATGGTAGGTAGGACAGTGGTAGTGCGAGGTATACTTGCGTCGAAACACTCATCAGATTAAGAAATTAGAAGTCAAGGTGTTATAAAAAGTTTAAGAAATCCTGATATTACTCTGACTTCACCCGTTATTCAGTTGACCGATTCAATTTATCTTTTCAAAATTCCATCTGCTATAAGGATTACCTTCGCCGTTGTCGCCTTAAATTTGCAATTAATCCTAAGCAATTTTTAACTTTGTCAATTCTGAACGTAAGACATTTATTTTGCCTTTTTCGGTTAAGTTTGCAGATGAGAGTGCGAATACTGATGCAGGTATAGCCGATCTGTACGCAAACTTTTTTCAGACTACCTATTCCTCCTCTAGATATAATAAAAATCAGCCTTACCCTTATCAGTTACAGAGATCAAACTGCATTTAAATCCCACTATTGCGGAAAGTTCGCTTCTCAGCGACCTTAACACAATCAAGTCAGTTTACTCACCGTATATGAACAGGTACTGTGCGGCAGCACTATGTAAACCTGTCTTAAAACTTTTTGAATTGTCCGATACACTTCATCTTTTCCGACCATTTGGAAAGAATCATACATTATCCCTCTATCGGAAAGGGAGTAAGTCCGGTGTCGAAAACTATAGGGAGAAAGCTTTTAAGAGGATCATAACATCTCAACTGCAACATTTTTGTAGTTCTCTAATTTTTAATTTCGCGAAGCGTAAATCTACAACCACTAACCTTCTTGAGTTTACTTCGATAGTAGTTGACGCGTTTTAAAAAAGAATGCAGACTGACGTCATCTATACTGATTTTAGTAATGCTTTCGACCTTGTCAACCACTCCTTACTGCTTCATAAATTATGCCTTCAGAGCTTCCCAGTCAATCCCCTGATTGGATTTCAGAGTATTTGCACCTTCCGGTGTTCCTCAAGGTAGTCATCTTGGCCCGCTACTCTTTTCATTTTTCATCAATTACCTTCCGTCGATACTGTCTCACTTTCGAGTAATAATGTATGCTGATACTGTGAAATTGTTCCTTGCATATAATGTAATTGTAAGGTACTGACATTCTATTTAAACCCTACACCTTGGTTTCTTACATCCTAAACAGCTTATCCCTCGACTCTCATGCTACGAGCGTGGTCAATAAGGCCAGAATTGGTTTGGGTTTCATTAAGCGATGGTCGAAGGAGGTTGACGATCCATACACGACAAATACCCTTTATATATCTATGGTACGACCTATACTTGAATACGAATTGTTGGCAAAAGAATACAAACACTTAAAATAAAGTTACTCCTATTTATTCAATTTAAACAACTGGCCCTACTGCACCGTCAATTCTCGATTGCCTTTCCCTAACCCCACGGCCTCCTCGCGGTTTTACTAAGTCTCTCTTTTGTCGCGTACGCACGTCCGATACTGCTGATCAGCCTCGCCGTCTTCCGATCCTTTTCTCGCCCTTTTCGCCGTTTTCGCCGTGCGGCAAAAACTATTTACTTAAGCCTATTCGCTTCTCCGCTCCTCCTGTTTACCTTTTTAGGGGTCAGAGTTGCCTATGATTATGACCTTAGCTTAATAATTAAATTATAATTCCATTAGTTTAACATGATAATAATAACAATTAATAATATAATAACTCCGTTAACATCTGAACAGTGATAAAAGTCAATATAGTTCAATTTTGCCCTTGTTATTGTGACCCCATGTCACAATCTGGTCAGAAACAATTCTTGTTCGTTGCCCTTCGTGTTTGGTTACCGTCATACTACAGCAGACTTCTGATGATAATCTTCCTTCTTTCATTAATCGTAGAACCAAGCTTTGTGTAATATTTATTCATAAGATAATTTCTGGTGAAATCGACGCTTAATTAATTAATTAATATTTAATTAAATTTCTTTATCCCTTCTAGACTAACACGTAATTTAACACCTTTATCCTATCTTTATGAACTTTCTGTTCCCTATTTTTCTTATTCTTTATAATTATATTATTATTGTTTTCTATACTAATGACCTCAAATGGTCCTACATAAGAAGATTCTAATTTGTGACCTGTTTCATTCTTTAAATAAACTTGGTCTCCTATTTCTATTTTAAAATCTAATACTTTCTTATCATTTATTTCTTTTTGCTTAATTTTATTTTTTTCTAAAAGTATTCAAGCTCTCTTATACGCGTTTTCTAGTCTAAACTTAACTTCTTTAGAATAATCTTCTATATTATATATAGGTTCTATGGTATTTACGCTATTAAATTGTATTGGTAAGTTATTTTGTCTACCAAATACTAGTTCATATGGACAATAATTATGAGTTACTGATGGTGTTGTGTTAAAACAATACACGAAATACTGTAACCATACGTCCCAATCAGTTTTATCTACTGAAATATATGAACGAATGTACTCATTGAATGTCCTATGACTTCTTTCAACGGTACCTAATGTCTGGTGGTGGTGTGCTGTAGATGTTATTTTATCTATTTATAAATATTTGCAGAAGTCAGTTATAATGGAATTTTTATATTCTGTTCTCATGTCCGTAATGAACGTCTTCATTGGACCGTACTTTAGAATAAAAGATTCGAATATGGCTTTTGCGACAGTTGTTGCACTTTTGTTTGCAACAGGAATTGCTACTAGATACTTTGTCAAATCACATATTAAAGTGATTGCGTATTCATTCCCATTTTCCGAACGTGGTAGTGGACCAATTGTGTCTACTATCACTCTGTCAAAAGCATATTGTGGAGTTTCGGTTATTATCATAGGTGATCTTGTATGTTTCGTCGTTTTCGACGTCAGGCATTTTGGACATTTATTTATGTACTCTTTTACATGTTTAGTCCTGTGTTTCCAATAATATTGTCTCTTTATTTTTGATATCGTTTTATTTATGCCTGTATGACCTCCTTGAATTGGATCGTCATGGAATGTAGACAATATAGCTTATTTTTCTTGTTCATTATTTATTTGGGTCACCGGCTTGAGTAGCGCTACGGCCAACCGATCCCGGTCCGGATTGCGCCGCTGTCCGTTTCCCTGAGCTGGCCGCCTAAAACATTCCTGACTGATCACCCTTTATGGTTGGGATATACCCTTCTGAAATGGCCCTCTTGCCCACATCGATAGCATACTCAGTGTCGCCTGGCCGTTACTCCCGATTCCTGACCGATCATTCTGTTGGCGGTCTCTTCTCGTTGTACTGGTGGCGCTCCGGTGACTGTCTCCCTGGGATTCAGTGCGACAATTGGTGGCAAAGTTGCTCCGAATGGGTTGTTTAACATGTTCGTTAACCGAGATCGCGACCTTGACGGGTACTGTTGACCCTGCTGCCTTATGCCTTCACACTCGCTAATTGTATGAGCTTTGACAGAGATGAAAAATCTTGTCCCCTCCCATACAATTTGTATTCATGGATAGTGTTGTCGTAGATCCTACTCAGCATGATGCATTAGCGCCCGCAAGTCCACCACATACTGCTTAAACTCACCATCTCGTTGACGAATCCGTATTTCGTATTCTAGCAGTTCGAAGTACCGTGGTGGTAAAAAGAACTCTAGAAATTCCTCCTTAAACACGGCCCACGACACGTCTCTTAACCCACTCATCATGAACCACGAGCGGCCTTGCCGACTATGACCTCGTTCAATGCCCTTGGTAACCCATCTACGTCCATATCATAAGACAGGGCGCGATCCTCGATGGCTTCCACGAAGGACAATGGATATGTCTGCCCATCGAATCGTATGCCCCATTTTCGCACATGCTCGGGTACGATGCAGTGTCCCCCCGTCTCCATCGGTAGGCGGATCGGCCCTAGCGGGACGCCCTCGACGACACAAGACGTTCCCGACTCTTTCGTTTTCTCGCTCGCATCACCGGAGCGATATTATATTTAATTATTGTATATTATTTTTATAATTTTTTTTTTTGTTTAGCTGGCTCGAGGTCCGAGGTTTATTTATTCAAAACCAAATTGAAACGCAATTTTGTTTTAATACTTCGACAACTGTCTTCAGTGCACGAACAGAAGAAAACAAAAAACAAACTGCGTACGCACGTCCGATACTCCCACCTGTCAATCCAAAAGTCAAGCTGCTGATCAGTCTCGCCGCCTTCCGATCCTTTTCTCGCCCTTTTCGCCGTTTTCGCCGTGCGGCAAAAACTATTTACTTAAGCCTATTCGCTTCTCCGCTCCTCCTGTTTACCTTTTTAGGGGTCAGAGTTGCCTATGATTATGACCTTAGCTTAATAATTAAATTATAATTCCATTAGTTTAACATGATAATAATAACAATTAATAATATAATAACTCCGTTAACATCTGAACAGTGATAAAAGTCAATATAGTTCAATTTTGCCCTTGTTATTGTGACCCCATGTCACAATCTGGTCAGAAACAATTCTTGTTCGTTGCCCTTCGTGTTTGGTTACCGTCATACTACAGCAGACTTCTGATGATAATCTTCCTTCTTTCATTAATCGTAGAACCAAGCTTTGTGTAATATTTATTCATAAGATAATTTCTTGTGAAATCGACGCTTAATTATTTAATTAATATTTAATTAAATTTCTTTATCCCTTCTAGACTAACTTTATGAACTTTCTGTTCCCTATTTTTCTTATTCTTTATAATTATATTATTATTGTTTTCTATACTAATGACCTCAAATGGTCCTACATAAGAAGATTCTAATTTATGACCTGTTTCATTCTTTAAATAAACTTGGTCTCCTATTTCTATTTTAAAATCTAATACTTTCTTATCATTTATTTCTTTTTGCTTAATTTTATTTTTTTCTAAAAGTATTCAAGCTCTCTTATACGCGTTTTCTAGTCTAAACTTAACTTCTTTAGAATAATCTTCTATATTATATATAGGTTCTATGGTATTTACGCTATTAAATTGTATTGGTAAGTTATTTTGTCTACCAAATACTAGTTCATATGGACAATAATTATGAGTTACTGATGGTGTTGTGTTAAAACAATACACGAAATACCATACGTCCCAATCATTTTTATCTACTGAAATATATGAACGAATGTACTCATTGAATGTCCTATGACTTCTTTCAACGGTACCTAATGTCTGGTGGTGGTGTGCTGTAGATGTTATTTTATCTATTTATAAATATTTGCAGAAGTCAGTTATAATGGAATTTTTATATTCTGTTCTCATGTCCGTAATGAACGTCTTCATTGGACCGTACTTTAGAATAAAAGATTCGAATATGGCTTTTGCGACAGTTGTTGCACTTTTGTTTGCAACAGGAATTGCTACTAGATACTTTGTCAAATCACATATTAAAGTGATTGCGTATTCATTCCCATTTTCCGAACGTGGTAGTGGACCAATTGTGTCTACTATCACTCTGTCAAAAGCATATTGTGGAGTTTCGGTTATTATCATAGGTGATCTTGTATGTTTCGTCGTTTTCGACGTCAGGCATTTTGGACATTTATTTATGTACTCTTTTACATGTTTAGTCCTGTGTTTCCAATAATATTGTCTCTTTATTTTTGATATCGTTTTATTTATGCCTGTATGACCTCCTTGAATTGGATCGTCATGGAATGTAGACAATATAGCTTATTTTTCTTGTTCATTATTTATTTGGGTCACCGGCTTGAGTAGCGCTACTCTTAATGATTTTAAATTTTTATTGCCCATGTGTTTGAAAGTATCTATTGAAATTGATTCAAAGATCTTTTCGCTCGGTGCCACTTTTAGTTGGCTGATTTTAGATACACCGGCTTGCCATTCAAACCTTTGGAAAAACTGACCTGAAGTCGAGAATTCCATTGGAGTACAAATCGCTAACATTAATTCTTGCTACAACTGTTTTTCCATGTTTCAATAAACATGTCGAATCTGTTATTCGCAAGGTCACTACTTTACGTACCTCGTCATTTGTGATGACTTCGTATACGTTGGGCTTAGAAGCTTTTTCAAGACTTTGCTTTGGCAATAGTTCTTGTTTATTTTCTGCGCAGAAATTGTTTTGTCTACTTTGGTACGTGGTAGTGACCTTCAGGACTTTTCTATTCATGTCAATTAAGTCGGATATTGTTATCCTTGACAGGGCGTCTGCCACGAAATTATCTTTCCCTCTCAGATACTCTACAGTGAAATCATATTCTTCTAATTCGAATCGCATGCGTGTTAATTTTGAACTTGGGTTTATCATAGAAAATAAATATGTTAAAGGTCTGTGATCAGGTCTTACTGTAAAATGTTTGCCATATATATGTGGTCGAAAGTGTGTTATTGCCCAGTGAATAGCTGCTAACTCTTGTTCAGTTGTACTCTTGTTACTTTCTCCTTTAGTAAAGGATCTTGATGAGTATGCAATTGGAAGTTGGAGTCCATTATAGTTTTGAGTTGAAACTGCTCAACACGCTTGCTTACTTGGATCTGTTATTATGCAGAATTCTTTGGTGAAGTCTGGATATTGTAACAAGGTTGGATTTATTAGTTCTGTTTTGAGATGATCGAAGGCATTCTGGCAATCAGATGTCCATTCGAATTTTACGTCTTTTTTACATTATCTTGTTATGTGACGTGAATATTCCACAAAGTTTTTTATAAAGCGACTATAGTAATTGCAAAATGCAACGAATCGTCTTACGCTGTCCGCATCGTGTGGGACTGGGTAATTTTTTATCACGTCGTATTTTTTTTCGTCTCTCAAGATTCGTTTATCAGTGCATTTGTGTCCCAAAAATGTGACTTCATGCATGAAAAACGAACATTTTTCCGGATGTAGTTTCAGGTTGAATTTCCTACATTTGTCGAAAACATCAGTTATGTTTTTGACCATATGTTTCTCGGAACAACCGATTACTATTAGATCATCCATATAAAGAAATGCTTGCGATGGTTCTAGACCAGAAAATGCTATTGTCATCATTCTCTGAAATGAGTTTGGGCTATTTTTAAGCCAAATGGTAATCGCGTGAAGCGATATGAGCCATTGCTTGTTCAGAATGACGTTATATTTCTAGAACTTTTTTCAAGTTCAATTTGGTGGAAGCCAGACATTAAGTCTAGGCATGAAAAATATTTTGCTCTACCTAGTTGATCTAGAATATCATCAATTCTAGGTAGTGGAAATTTATCTGACAGCAATTTTTTATTAATTTGGCGATAGTCAATTACTAATCGCCATTTTTTCTCTTTAGAGCCCCGAAGAGATTTCTTTGGGACTAATAAGAGTGGGCTATTATAAGGTGAAACAGACGGTTCAACAATATTTTATTCAATTAACTTTCCAACTTGATGCTGGATTTCTTCTATTTGGCTTTGCGGACATCGATAATTTTTAACATATACTGGCTCATCATCCTTAAGTCTCAGTTTTTGCTTATAGAAGTTGTTTGTTGTGATTGGTTCGGTTTCAAGTCCGAACACATCACTATACTCGGTGCATATTTCTTTAAGTTGTTTTTTAAACAAAATTGGAACAAGATTGGACTCTTTTCTATTGTCTTTTAGATTTTGAACTACATCGTAGTTCGAAAGTGATTCAAATTTTATGTTATTAATGCCTACTATTTGGCATTTATCTGTGGTATTTAAAAATCTGACAAAAGTATTTTGGGCTGTAGCAATAGTATTTGCAACATAAACACCCGGCTTAATTTCCTGATTTGGAATTAAAATGTTTTCTTCTGCTGTAGACAACTCTATTTTGCGTATCATTTGTGATCTTGCTGGTAGAAGTGTGGAATTAGTACCAGATCTAAATGTTATTGGAACATAAATAGGATACGTTAGGTTTTGTGGTCTAATTATAAACCAATCCTCTGAACTATTGTAATCTAATTGGCAATTAAATGTTTTTATGAAATCTAATCCTATTATTCCATCGCAAGGGATTGCAAAATTTTAATGAAGTAGATGAAATTTATATGGAATAATGTATTTGTCTGTTTGTAGCTCGATTGAGACTAGTCCTTTGGAGTTTATTTCTCCTTCTCCTATGCCTCGAATGTCTATAATTTTATTGATTTGGATGTCATGAAAGACATCAGAATTTTCTTTTATAATTGAAATATCTGCTCCTGTATGAATCAAAAATGTTATCCTTTTATTTGTTGCAACATTTTTGAATGACACGAAATTGCTGAGACTTAAGTTAACAGTATATATTTTACTATTTAACCCTGAGTATCTGGAGGTGTCTGCGGGAAACTCGCAGAAGTATCTTGGGCAACTCGGACATTATTGTTATTGTTATAATGATTTCTATTTTGGTTGTTGCCTCGGTTGGAATTATTCCTACCTCGGTTATAACCTCGTCCACCTCTATCGTTGTTTCTACTATTATTATTATTCGAATTGTAGTTACCACGGCCATTGCCTCTACCTCTTTGAGGATAGTAACTACCTCCTCTATTATTGCGGCCTCGCTGAAATAATACTGTACTCGCACTTCCAGTCATTTCTGTGCTGCAATGGATATATTTACCCATTACATCATTGAAAGTAACGAAGTTACCAGCTTCCAGTATTAATTTCAGTTTCTCATGCTCACAATTTTTAATCATTGCAGAAATAGACTCGTTTGTTGAGAATTTTGCTGCATTGTTTGGGTCTAGGCCGTCATCAATAAAGGCTGCCTCCAAATGCTTTCGCAAATTGTCCATTTCGGTTGCATACTGGGAAGCATTTTTGCCTTTTTTTTTATATTCATTAATTTAGCTTTTAATACGTCGTGAGATTCTACTTTTACGTTATCTTTAAGCTTATTTATTATTCCGGATATAGTAGATTCATTTTGTACTTTGTACAGAATTGTGCCGGTTATTTTTGATTTAATAACCTCAACTGCTATATCCTCCTGGTCGCCTTTAGTTCTTTCCACAATGCGTAAAGCAGTTAGGAATCTGTTTAATGATAGCTTTTTACCATCAAATTCAGGGACTGAAGAGGAAACCTGCTTCACGTATTCCCTGTCTAAGGCTACCTGGTTAGTCATTGTTTCTGTATTTTCTTGGAGATTTTCAATGTCACTATCAATATCAATATCTGGATTGATTATTGGTTTAGACTCATCTAAATCTTCTAACTGGTTCTCGTTGAATTCAGCTAGCAGATTTGGATCTTCTGGGATTGTTATTACAATACTCCGTCTAGTACCAATATTATGTAATCTGGTTTTTAAACTTTTTACAATTTTCTGACATGTATTTTTATGCTCCTGCGTTAATATATCATTAACTTTGTTTATTGTAGTTATTATGTTATTATATTGAGCTGTTAATATTTGCGCGTGATGTACCAATGTATCTGACTTTATTGTTTTATCAGAATTGATACATTTTTATGATTTTTCGAACTTGTCTTTATAATAATTTATTTTCTTCGCTAATGCATTCCATTCCATTGTTTAATAGAAAATGGAGTTTTTAGCGGTGTATGCGCAGCATCAGTATGGTTTCTGTGCCTAGTATTGCATGTGTTTCGCTGATAGTTTTTACCATTACATAAGGTAATGTACTCAACACCATGCCCTTTTCAGTTTTGGAACAACCGATTAATGGGCTTGCAATACTTTGAAAAGTTTTTATGTATTCGTTTTCGAATTCAGTTATTTTAATGAATTCGCTATGTTTTTGCAATATTTGTAATGCATTTATTGTATAATTTGGTTCTTTATTATAGATTTCGTTTTAATGCTTATCATATTATATCATTTCTAAATTGTCTGCTCTACTTGCATATATTTTCTTTATGCACTTATTGTGCAACTTATATAATTTAGTTAGTACATTTGCTAATAAAAGAATAACAATTATTATAAGCATAACCGTTATTACTTTTAAATCTACTGAGACAGTTTCGACGTTATTAATAACATTTGCGGTTGAATCCGCTACTTTCGATTCGTGGTCTAACATATTTGCTACTTCTAATATATTATTGTCTTTTGAGATTGTAATCGAAAGCATTAAATTTGAATTTCGGATTAATTGTTTTTTTTTTTTTTTTTTAAAGAATATATATATATTGTGTAGATGATTTATTATAAATTTTTAAAAAAAAAAAAAATTTTTTTATATTTTTCTATTCGATCAACGCAGTGATCTCCTGTCTAATATTTCGTATGGCTTCACAGGCCATACTCTATTACGAGCAACGCAATTATCGCTCAGTATTACAAACATTTCTTTACATTTCATTTGGGTTTACATTAAAATTATTATACAATTTTTTTAATTAACAAATATATATTTTTATTTTTTTTTTAATTAAGTTGCGCGCTCTCTGTAGCGCTGCCGGTCTACTTAGCTTGGAACGCTAAATGGTGCCGGTGCTGGTCCTCGCACAGGCTGTTGGGGGGCCGGTGCTGGTCTTCTCACAGGCTGTTGGGGCATTACTTCATTTGTTTGGGCTCTTTCTTGTTTTCTGCGTTTGGAATGTTTAAGTATTTATTAGCTAAGTTCTTTATAGGCCTCTTGGCATCTTTCCAATTCGGGGGCTTGCTGCTGTTATATAATTCTTTGCATATTTCCGCCTTACGGGTTTTAATGCCCAGCTGAATGCCTCCCCGGTTTCTTTTTGGTTGGTTTTGCTTAATTGTAGCCTCGGCGTTGTCTACTGTTTTTCTTGTGCTATACTCATCAAGCGTGATGCGTATGGACATTTCGACTTTTAACACAAACGAAATACACCTTACTCACTCAGAACTTTGGCTTTAATCCATCGCTGCTGAAGAAAATTGTTGTTCTTTATCCCGCGCCGTTGTAGTTGTATATTGTTACTGCTGCTCGTCTCGTTGTTGCACCTCCAGTTGTAGTTGCATTTAATTATTTGTATTTTTTTTTCCACAAGTTATATTTTTAACATGTTCGTGACACTTGCACGGTCGCCATGTTAAGTTAAAAATGTCGAAACAGTAATAAACACGTCTTGTTCGGTTTAAGTCTTAGTCGAGAGTGTTCTCTCGGTTTTATTCAATTTTATATTTTACTTATTACATACAATATTCTAAGTGAGCTCTGCCGCTAAGAGCGTCGGCAGAGAGAGAGAGAAGTGCAGTACATATGTGCCTATGTAGTTATGTATATATACATATGTATAAATGTACAGATGGTACATACTCATGAAGTGCTTACGCTAGCGATCTCACGCTGCGGCCAGTCCCCATAAGTGACGGATCCTATTACTGCACTTATGTATATTTATGATTGTATAAACATAGCAACAAAGTGTCGTTATGTTATGAGTTATTACTCTTACTTTTAAGTTGGGCATATGACCACTTGTTATATTGTATACTCTACAATACTGTGGGCATATGCTCATTTGGCATACAACATACTACACTAGACTAACACGTAATTTTACACCTTTATCGCTTCAATTTTGCTCAACTAACTATGCCTTGCCTGAACCGTTCAGGGTTCTCTCTGATACTTATAACAAGTATTCTGCTCGGAGTCTATTCTTCCTCGTATAAAGTAGACTACTTTCTAAACTATTAAGCAAATAGAAAGTCTTAACATATAGTCGTAGTTTGTATTCGTTTTGTACGTCACGACTCGTGTCGTACGTTATAAACGCCCTTCGTTCGGATGGGCGGGAAGGGAGATGCAGTATATTGCATCAGGATTCGCGCAACAAAAAAAAAACTGCGCCTGTAATTTAAGAATTGTATTTCATAAACGTTTATGATAATTATATGTTTTTATTAATTTATATTACAATGGTGGCCAAAAATATTTTGACATTAGAAAAATAGGATTGCCTTGGCGATATCTAATGATTTATTGAGATAATACATTTTAACAAATTTTCTTTTTATTAATAATATAATTCGCTTTCCAAAATGCAAAAAATAATAGTTTGTAATATTACAGCTTAGGAAAAAAAATCGATCTTTCAAAAATGTAGGTGGACAAAAGAATTTTGACAATTCAAGGTTGTCTATCAAATAGAGAGAAAAAGTTTATTTTGGTGATTGTAAAAAAATATTAATAAAAAGTAAACCCTCCCTTGACATTAATAACCTTTTGCAAGCGCACTGGAATTGATTTCACCAAATTTTTTAGGGTTTCCAATGAAAAATCCATCCACAGTCCTTCAACTTCAGCAATCGTCTCCTCTCGTGTTCTGGACAGATTTGAGCTTCGTTTTCTTTTTATATAAGCCCACACGTTCTCTATTATATTAAGGTCGGGACTTTGCGGTGGCCAATCTAAAGTATTGACTTCAACATCTTTCAAAAATTTAGTTATTATATGGGCCTTGTGGCATGGAGCGTTGTCCTGCTGCAGTATAAAGGATTGACCAATGAGCCGGTCACCAGAAATAAATGCGTGATCATTCAGAATACGTAAATATTTATCTTTGTTCATTGTCCCATCAATTGTTACCAAATCGCCCAAGCCAGTGAAACATATGCATCCCCAGAACATAACCGATCCCCCACCATGTGGTACCCGTTCGCACACTGGCGTCATTTTTCTGCGAACATTTTTTGGCAATCGGCAATAAACTTTTTCTTCGAGCCATGATATTCGAAAGTGCTTTCATCCGTCCATAATACTCTTTCCCAAAATAAATGCGGCTTGTTTATGTAGGATTTGGCGAATGTTAACCTTTTTAGCTTATTTTTTGTTGAAATTAATGGAATTGGACGAGCTATATAAGTAGAAAAATCTGCCTCCTTCAGCCTTCTTTCGACAGTTTTTCTACTTATTGATATTTGATGGTGTTCTTTGAGCTCAATCGACACAGCTTTTGGTGTAATCAGAACATTTTCTTTAAACTTCCTAAGAATTATACGGTCTTCTATGGTCTTTGTTTTGCGAGGTCTTCCCGATCTGGCCTTATTTTTTAATGAAACGTTCTTTTTTTTTTTGTTAATATGGTATTAAATTGTTTGCCTAGGTACTTTGTATAATTTGTTAAGATATTCTACAGAAATACCTGCATTATACTTCGTTACCATTTCGTTTCTAATAAGTTCACTTATTTCACGAGTTTTGCCCATAATTTAACTAAATATGCGATGAAACACTAATTTTTATTTATAAAGATCTCAAAAATAACCTAAGAAATTGGAGCACGTGTTCTTTACTGCACGCGATTCAACGAAAATGAAAACTAGGAGAAATGTCAAAATACTTTTGTCCAGCCAAAAAATCAAATTCTGCTACGCAGATAATTACACAAAACAAATGCGTTTCGTTATCAGTGCAATCTTTTGCTCTCCTAAAGCTCTTAATATTCTCTCCCTCTTTAAAATAAAACGGATACCGTAACTTTTGCAAGATGGCAGAAATAAGCGATTTTACTTTTTGAACTGTGTTGTCAAAATATTTTTGGCCACCATTGTATAACCTGTGTAAAATTAGTATACTGTCAAAAATGGTGTAGCATTCAACCTTAGATTGTAGCCGTGCAGAGGTTGATCAATGCATGTTCGGTGGAGAACGCGTTGGATCCGGCTCATCTTCGTCGGCAATATGGGCTGTGGGTCAAGGGCGGATACCACAATGCTTCTTGCACGTTCTTTTAATTATTTAAAATAATTACTCGCTTACTGTTTTGAATGCAGAATTTTTGGGAAGCCGAATAACCTCGAGTTGGGGCAGGGGAAGGGTAAGAGAGAAGAAGAAAGAGATTCAGAAAAATAGATTTTCTCAAGCGTCCATAGTGGTGTTATGGCCACCCCATTTGGGATACCGTGGTCGTACGCCACACCCTACAATGGTCACCAGGCTGCTCGCCTATCTTATGATTAATGGTGACCTCTTTGTCACACTATGGCTTTAATCTTCAAGATTCATTCTAAACATTTTATTTCTGAACATTATTGTTCATACCCAAGAAAATAAGCTTATATTTTACTACCAGTCTCTTTTACTAAGTACCGTTGTATAAATGATTAATTGTTGTCTCTTAAAATAGGACAGAATTAAAAAAGAAACTGATGCATCGCTATGTCAAAATATATATGCCGACTAGTGTATTAACGAAGAAGAGGGCGAGAGAAAAAACCAACAAAAAGAAGAAAACACTTGCTCACTCAAACGATCGAGCGTTTACCTGTTGCTGCCGTAGCTTAAAGAGCAGTTATTTCAAACGGTTATGCGTTTTTATCAAAAATAAAACCCATTTTTTTTCTATTTAATGGGTTTAAGTTAATTGAACAATCATTTACTCTTCTTTTCTTTTTACTTGGCTGGTTATTTAATGAGAAAACAAAGACTGAACAATATTTAAAAAAAAGAGGAGTAACTTAAGAGCACGCGCGATTAGGTCGCCTAGGTCGTAGCATTATTGGAACATTGTTCACCAAGAAGAGTATAACATTATTTGTTTTTCACGTTGGAACATAATTAGTTTGCTATTATCAAATTTTATTGTGAGTAATAAGTAATTTACTTTTATTTGTAAGTGACTATAGCATTTAAGGCATTTGTAGCCTATTGTATTCTTCGTTTATGGATTATGAGACCATTTTCGTTGCCTAGCGTGGGTTTGTTTGGTGGACGATTGAATTAATTGGTACTAGTTGACATGCTGAACACGTAATCTTAATGGCACTTGGTAATTTCAGTTGAATTCAGTAGTTGCTAGGCCCTTACTCCTGGGTGCACTCGGTGAACGCGTTAATATGGGTGCTCAGGTACTCCGCTCGGCACTCTAAGGTGGGTGCATTTAAATGGACTCTGCACTTAGTGCCAGATCTACATTAGAACTGAGGAGACAATCAATAAATATTTGACTCAACCATGCGGATCTTAATTAACAAATTTTCCTGCGGAATGACTGGGCTATATGATATAGTGGTCCGTTCTTAATAGGAGTTTGCATGTATATGAGGAGCATAGTAAAATTAATAAATATCGAGTTTGGTCAAAATATCTTGAAAAACAAAATGTTTTCATATGGCAGCTAGATGATATAGTGGTCCGATCCAGCTGGATTTCACATATGTGATGCGAATTCCAGAAAAGTCATGACCTACTTTTAGGCATAGCGGAATTTCAAGTCACAATCACCACTACAGCATTGATGCATTAATAAATATTATCTTTAGATTGATGTTGTTATATATGAGATAATAAATTAAGTAGCGCGCGCATTATCATATTTATACCAAATAGTGGTGGTAGGGGAGCGAGTATTTTAAAACACTCGTACTTCTAATGTGCTCAGAAGAATCATTTATTTATTTCTCCTGTCTCCCAAAAATGACGATAAGATTCAAAATGAGAGAGCGAAATTGCAGATTGGGAAACTACTTCGAACACGTTATGGTAGTAAACAGTTCCGACCAGGACATTTTTTTATAATACTGAAAGCATACACTGTTATATTGAAGATATTTGACCAGATAGATTAATGAATCAGTCATCAGTTCAATGTGTTTGAGGCCTCAACATATTTTAACGAAACGAATGACACTCCAGGGTTTCCTATTGTTGTCCGTCTCGATTGCGATGTTATACCTAATGCACTGCGATCTATAAGGGGGACCGTTATTACATTCAGAATGCAATTTTTATAAATATTGTGAATTGCTTAAGCGGGAAATATCCGGGTAGGCTGTTTAGTTATTTAGAAAAGTCCGTCACATAAGCTATGCTTGTATTAAATAGAATTTGAGGATATATTTCAGCAAAATTAATTTTTAAGGAATAGTTGCAATATTTTACAAGGCTTTAACTTATGTCTGAGCAAATTTGATAGATGTAAGTGCCTTTACGATGACTGGCTTGGAAAGGATTTAGGTGGCTATTAGATTTAACAAGTAAGAGGTTCTAGTCGGGAGCTCCCGACCGCCCATCTTCATATGTCACCACCCATTAATTTCAGATGTAAGACACACTTATCCGACATTTCAGTCCCTCCCCTCCTTAAGTTGAGGTATTAGTGATATAAAGTTGTGAAATGTGCAACGCATAGAAGGAGACATCTCCGACCCCATAAAGTATCGGTATCAACAGCAGAGTCGATATTGACATGTCCCTCTGTCCGTCTGTCTGTTTCTATGCGAACTAATCTCTCAGTTTTAAAGCTATCTTTATGAAACTTTGCAGAAGTCCCTCTTTCTGCTGAACATATGTGAAATCCAGCTGGATCGGACCACTATATCGTATAGCCGCCATAGGAACGATCGGTCGAAAAGTAGGATCTTGTATGAAAAAATCTTGTTTTTCAAGATATATTGACCAAACTCGGCATTTATTAGTTTTACTATGCTTCTCATATACATGCAAAATCCTATCAATACCGGACCACTATATCATATAGCTGCCATAGGAACGATCAATCGAAAATTAAGTTGTTGTATGAAAAAAAATCTTGTTTATCAAGAAATCTTGACCACACTTGGCATTTATTAGTTTTACTATGCTCCTCGTATATATGCAAAATCCTATTAAGATCGGACCACTATATCATATAGCTGCCATAGGAACGATCGGTCGAAAATTAAGTTGTTCTATGAAAAAAAGTTTGGTTTATCAAGATATCTTGACCAAACTTGGCATTTATTAGTTTTACTATGCTCCTTATATATATGCGAAATCCTATTAATATCGGACCACTATATCTTATAGCTGCCATAGGAACGATCGGTCGAAAATTAAGTTGTTCTATGAAAAAATGTTTGGTTTATCAAGATATCTTGACCAAACTTGGCATTTATTAGTTTTACTATGCTCCTTATATATATGCAAAATCCTATTAATATCGGACCACTATATCATATAGCTGCCATAGGAACGATCGGTCGAAAATTAAGTTGTATGGAAAAACATATTGTTTTTCAAGATATCTTGACCAAACTAGGCATTTATTAGTTTTACTAAGCTCCTCATATATATGCAAAATCCTATTAAGATCAGACCACTATATCATATAGCTGCCATAGGAACGATCGGTCGAAAATTAAGTTGTTGTATAAAAAAAAATCTTGTTTATCAAGATCTCTTGTCCAAACTCGCCACTTATTAGTTTTACTATGCTCCTCGTATATATGCAAAATCCTATTAGGATCGGACCAATATATCATATAGCTGCCATAGGAACGATCGGTCGAAAATTAAGTTGTTCTATAAAAAAATGTTTGGTTTATCAAGATATCTTGACCAAACTTGGCATTTATTAGTTTTACTATGTTCCTCATATATATGCAAAGTCCTATTAAGATCGGACCACTATATCATATATCTGCCATAGGAACGATCGGTCGAAAATTAAGTTGTTGAATGAAAAAAAATCTTGTTGATCAAGATCTCTTAACCAATCTCGCCACTTATTAGTTTTACTATGCTCCGCATATGTGTGCAAAATCCTATTAAGATCACACCACTATATCATATAGCTACCATAGGAACGATCAGTCGAAAATTAAGCTGTTCTATAAAAAAAAATCTTGTTTATCAAGATCTCTTGACCAAACTCGCCACTTATTAGTTTTATTATGCTCCTCGTATATATGCAAAATCCTATTATGATCGGACCACTATATCATATAGCTGCCATAGGAACGATCGGTCGAAAATTAAGTTGTTCTATAAAAAAATGTTTGGTTTATCAAGATATCTTGACCAAACTTGGCATTTATTAGTTTTACTATGCTCCTTATATATATGCAAAATCCTATTAAGATCGGACCACTATATCATATAGCTGCCATAGGAACGATCGGTCGAAAATTAAGTTGTTGTATAGAAATCATTTTTGCCATTCAAGATATTTTGACGAAACACGGCATTTAAGGAATTCACTATGCTCCCTTCATTTTTGCAAAATCTAATTTACATCGGACTGCTATATCATATATCTGCCATAGGAGCGATCGGTCGAAAACTAGGTTTTTGATTAAAAACCTTTTTTGTTTATCAAGATACCTTGACCAAACTCGGCATTAACTATTTTACCTGTGCTTCTTAGATACGGGCAAAGTACTATGAGCATTGTGAAAAGGTTGGGTCTGCAAGGGTATTAGATCTTCGGCGTGCCGAAGATATCCTTTCTATCTCGTTATTTTTTGTTTGGAATATTTTAGTAGCCACTTGTTCTGTAGTGAAATAATTTTTGGATAATTGTTGAAGCGTTCAGTTGTGGTTTTTTTTGTTTTCTTCGGATAGAATAGCGGATAGATAGCGTAAGAATTTAGTTTAAATGACGACTGGCAGAGATCAAGATGATCATGGTCACCAAACGCGTTCTAGGGGCCGGACATCTCATACTAGCTTGTGGTGTGGGGGCGAGGGTACCGAGCAAGTTTCCCATTTACTACACCCGTTTACAATTATCGTGTTCCTTAGCACACCGTCAAGAAGTAAAGAAGAAGGGTCGGCAGGATAACAACCTCTACCGCCGGTGTAAGGCTCCGAAGATAAGACTGCTGTGAGTGTGGCATTGTCTCAAGCCCAGGCCACTTATAGACAGTCGTTATCCGAGAGTATAAGTAATGCGATTAGGGAGGAGAGGGCCGGAGCTTGAAGCAAATCTTTAATGAAGAGCTTCGTCCACCAAGAAGGCCGGCTAAGAGAGATTTCTCAGTTGAGAGTGATTGACGTGTTTAACTTGTGCTCCAAGATTTTTGTATATTTTTGCGTTTTAATCCTGCTTTTTATTTCTAAATTTTGCATTTTTTGTGCATTATTTAAAAAGCTTTTATAAATTATACAAAGTGTTATCTGTTGTGCAGCGTAAGTCTGTTAATTATTGCATTTAATAAACGCGGCGTCAGTTCCGTATTGTTGTTATTGCCTGTTTTGATTCTTTTGCTTTGGTGCTCCCCTGTGCATACACTTGTTTGTGCGTGTGTTCGCTGCTGCATATTTCAGTTTGTGCATCGCGCTCTCGTAAATTTGTGCTGTTTTTTTTCGGCCGACTCAAGGTGGTGTGATATTAATTGCCGTTAAAACCACTCTCCAGTCTGAACTTTTTTGTTTTAGTACGCCTACTGATGCTGAGATTGTCTCAGTCAAGGTGTCTTTTCCTACACGGAATATTCATATTAGATGCTCTTATGTCCCTCCATCTTCTGATATTCTTGTATTAAAGATGTTTCTTCACACGTGTGTGATAATGACCTATTTATGGTGTTGGGTGATTTTAATTTGCCGAACATTTCTTGGTCATTATTCACTGCCGAAAATTATCTAGTGCCCTCAGCACAGAATGATTTTATAGACAGCATGCTAGATCTTTCGTTGTTTCAAATCAATTCAATTTCTAATCATTTGAAAAGAACACTTGACCTTGTATTTGTTAACGACTACCTTATTTCTAATGTGTCTAGGTCCCCTCTTTTATCTCTTCCTGAGGATGTATATCATCCTACTTTAGAGATTACAATGTTCCATTGTAATCCTCTCATTTCGTGCTCATCAGCCATTAAGCCCCGCCGTTGCTTTCGCAAAGGAAATTATCCCTTGCTTAAGGGACGTATTCATGCAATCGATTGGTCTTTTTTATATGACGCGGTTATCTTTTTTATAATACCCTGAACTCCATCTTAGATGATTGCATTCCAAATTCAATTCCCTCAATTGCTCCTTCAAAGCCACCCTGGTTCACTCACAGACTATCAAACCTACAAAATATTAAGTCAAAATATTTTAATAAGTTTAAAAGGTCTGGTTCGAGTATTGACATGGCCAAATATTCCATAGCCAAGTCGAACTTCTTTCTTCTTAATTCTCAGTGCAATGAGAATTATCTTTCTCGTTGCAAAAGGCAATTTATCCAAAACCCGAGACAGTTTTATAATTTTGTAAACTTGAAGCGTAAATCTTCAAGTCTGCCATCTTCTTTTTCTCTCGGGATAGATAAAGCTAGCAATGATTCCGATTCTGCTAACCTCTTTGCTCATTTTTTCCAATCAACTTACTCTTCCGTCTGTCCTAATAATAATTATAATAATTCTTACCATCGTAATATTACTTCATCCGCTTCTATACCTGCTCCTGTTATTTCCCAATCTTCTCTTCTTTCTGCTATAAATTCTTTAAAATTTTCTTACTCTCCTGGACCGGACAATGTTCCTAGTTGTCTTCTCAAGGAGTGTAGTTCTTTCCTTCTTCGTCGATTGCTAAAGCTTTTTAATATATCCCTTGAATCTTCAGTCTTTCCATCTCTTTGGATAGAATCTAATATCATACCTCTCCACAAGAAAGGTGGAAAGTCTGATATACAAAATTACAGGGGCACTGCAAAAATGTCCGCTATCCCCAAATTATTTGAAAAAATAATCACTTCGAATTTGCAGCATTTCTGCAAATCAGTTGTCTCCCCTGTTCAACATGGATTCGTAAAGAATCGGTCAAGTACGACCAATCTGCTAGAGTTTACTTCCTTGGTAAATGATGCTTTCATTTCGAAAATGCAAACTGATGTCATTTACACTGACTTCAGTAAGGCGTTTGACTCTGTCCACCATGACTTTTTACTTTTTAAATTCGGCCTATTAGGTTACCCTCCCCTCTATTTTGCTTTGGATTAGTTCTTATTTAAAAGGCAGGACCCAAAGAGTAATGCTGAGGCTGACTACCTCTAAATAAGTTCACGTTACTTCTGGTGTTTCTCAAGGTAGTCATCTTGGTCCTTTACTCTTTACTCTTTTTATAAATGATCTCCCCTCGGTTATACCACATGCCCGTGTACTTATGTATGCGGAATGTGTGAAACTTATTCTATCATACACTAATCCCCTACATCATTCTCGTCTACAAGACGATTTGAACGCTATGCAACTTTGCTGTTCGGTCAATCAATTGCATCTTTTTTTTTTTTTTTTTTTTTTTTTTTGGTTTGTTTATTGTATTGAATCAAAAATAGCATACATTTTTATTACAACACAGTTGGCTTAGGTGATATTACGCCAAGCCTGGTTGGGTCCTCAGGCTTTATCGTGGTCAAACGTCAAAGGCGCCTTTTTGAGTAAGGCTGCATCGTCACGTAGGTAGTCGGGGGACTCTGGGGCGTCTCCTATGTCGTGGTTGGAGGAGGTCCTTGAACGATCTTCTCTTGAGCCTCCTGACTACACACCTCCCAGCTAGGTCTCTTGCTACCCGGCTGCAGTGTCGCTGCAAGCGTTCGCTATACCGGTTGGCGAATGCTCCGACTTGGCTGTCTATGGTCTCCATTTTGAGGTCTCTGTGCAAGGTAGAATTTCTGACGTACCAGTCAGCACCCGTAATTCGGCGCAAGGCCAAGTTTTGGAGTGTCTGAATCCGTCTTCGATTTGTCCGAGATGCAATGCCCCAAACCTGAATACCGTATCTCCAAGTTGGTGCCACCACGACGTTGTAAACTGCCCGTTTGCAGCCAGTTGGCCGTGGCCATCTTATAGCGGCACTGCTTAAGAAGGCCGTCGATGTGCGCCCGAAAACTAAGCCTCTTATCCAGTACAATTCCAAGATACTTGCCGCTTCCGCCAGGGTGGAGGGGGCTACCGTCTATCCAGACTGCTGGAGCCATGCATCGCCTCAGTGTGTAGTTGACCGCCTGGCATTTGGAGGCATTGAGCTTGATGTTCCACCTGCGTGTCCAGCTCTCAAGCTCTCTCAATTGCATCTTAATTGTTCAAAGTGTATGTTTATGACCTTCAATCGCACTACACCTTATCTTGTCAGTTATACAATCGACAATACCCCTTTGCAACGTATACTAACAGTTAAGGATCTAGGTGTTCTTTTTGATTCTAAACTCAGCTTCAATCTGCATATAGATACCAACGGTAATGAGGCAAAAGGTGTACTTGGATTCATTAAACGATGGTCTAAAGAGTTTAATGATCCTTTTATAACGAAACTTCTGTAAATCTCTCTCGTTCGCCCTATCCTTGAATACTGCTCTTGCATCTGGTCTCCGCAGTATAACAATAGCCAGGATCGTATTGAATCTGTTCAAAAGCAATTACTGCTTTTTGCCTTACGAGGCTTAAATTGGGACCCTAATCTTCAGTTGCCATCTTACTCTTCCGTCGTTAACCAACCGTAGGAGAATTCTCGGTGTTGTCTTCCTACATAAGTTGATTGTTGGCGATATAGATTCTCCTTTTCTGTTAGGGCGTCTTCAATTGTCTGTTCCGTCCAGACCAACTAGAAATTATCCCCCCTTATTCCTATCTACGTGCACAACAGACTACGATATGCACAATTCTTTTCGCGTGCAATGTAAAAATTACAATAGTTTGCATCACGTTTTCTTTGCCGAACTCTGTCTACCCCTAATAAAATCGTTGCTTTCAGGATACCTTCGGGAAGTCATTGACCATTCCCAGCTATGAGCAGGGCATAGCTTGCCGGACAGGCTATAAATTTTCGCCCATCGGGTCGGTGATTTCCCATTAGTATCTCTCTATCTTATCTACATAACATTCTATATATCTTGTTTAATTCCCTTACTTTTTAAATAACTTCTCTCTTTATTTTTCCCAATTTATTGTATTTTCTTAATTAATATAGTAAATTATGATTATTTTTAATTTTAATTTCTTAGCTGTAGGCTCTAAAAGCGTCACTGACAAAATTAGCTGTGAATAGGGGCACAGCTGGCCGGACTGGCAAATAAAACACCTCCATCGGTTGGTGATGCTATTAGCGAATTGTGTACTCTAACTAGGCTTTTAGCATTAAATTTTATTATGTATTGTATTGAATAATTAGGAAGACACTCGTTTTGTCGACCATTAATAAATAAAATAAATAAATAAATAAATAATCCTGGTGCCACACCCAAGGGCAATTTAAATAATACCTCTTCCAACCAAGCCAGTGCATAGTAGCTCAAAGGGCAGAATGAGCAGTCCCGATATAGATGACCCTTTGTCGTTTCCAAAACTTTGTGGTGGTAGAGACGATGGAGAGGAACCGTATGACTATCTCCACAACAATCAGTGGAAACACACTTTTGTAATGTGTAGAGATGGGGAGTTTCGTTCGACGGGAACAGTAGTCATCGTTCGATCGAAGATGCCGGATAGAGTGCCTCTAGCACCAATATCAATGCCCATGGAGAGAAATTCTAAGAAGCTTTTAAAAGCTCTTGACTGGCAAAGCTAGGGATTGAAATTGGGTGTATGTGAGGCAATCAAGAGTCGATCGTTGGACAGTTTAAGAAGGGCGATGCTTAAAAGGTTTCGTGGTCCATAGTCTGAGCATGACCTGATGCATGAACTGCTTCAGCGCGAGCAAAGGCCTGGGGACGGGACAGATGATTACATCCACAGCATGCGACAACTAGCGATTCGGCTAAAGAAGTCTTTACCAGACAAACATATGATCAAAATAATAAAGAAAGGAAAATGTAGCCAGATACAATAACACGATGGACATATTCACAGGCGATCAGTTGCGAAATGAGGTCAACGAGGTGGAAACCAGTTTCGGAAAGAGTCATAACCGACCAGACTATGTGACACCTCCACTATTTGGCGAAGGGGAAAACCGAATGGTGAATGAGCTAGAGGCTGAGATCGTAGATATCGTGGAAGAACAGACCCCGATGCTGGAACTGTAGGGAGTGCGGCCACGATTTCAGGGACTGTACATCCACCGAACGCAAACTGTTTTCTTTCAAATGTGGCTGTCCAGGAACCATCTGTCCCAAATGTCCCGGATGCTCGGGAAACGGAAGGGTCGAGCGTGAAGAGGCAGGGCGACTCACGTTCGGGCATGCCCAAAAGAAGGAATAGCCGAGAAGCCAAAAGAAGTTTGTAGGAATAATGGAATAAATTTAAATCAGGCATTTAGCTTCTGAAGAAAGATGGAAGAAATACTTAGATATAAGAAATAAGATAGTTCAGGCTAGGCAATTAGATGGCAATTAGATGGAATGCGAGTAGTGACACGTCGGATTAGGAAACAACGAGACCGTTTCCGTACATGTCGCCTTGTGAAGAAGCAGGCGGTAGACGCGCCTAGAAGTCTCGCGTGTATTTACCAAGGTACTCATGGGATCGCATCGTATGAGAGGCCGCTTAGACACCGGAGCGAGCGTTAATCTGCTGGGAACAGGCAGTAGAGAGTTAGTTGCAGCCTTATGATTCCATAGGCAAAACCGCTGGAGCAGAGGATAAATCTATAATAGGTCGTGTAGAACTCCCAATCTTGTGCGGGGAACAGCATAAAATAATAACATTTTTTTAGCTGCCCTTACCTGGAACAGCGAGCCTATTTTGGAATTGATTTCTGGTGTCCATTTAACCTAGCGCCAGATATTTTGTGTCCCGAAAAGCTTATCTCCACGGAACGCTTAGTGCAACAGATTTTGGCTTTATCGATGACGCAGGGAAGAAGAAGAACTCTTAAACGAGCCGGATTCATCGGGAGTTGTCTCGGGTAGAAAGGATAGAGTTGAAGGCCATCAATTGGGAGTTTTTGTCTTTTGAACGTAGCGGACTAGGCACGTCGGACTTAGAGGTGCATTTACGACTAAGTAAAAGGTGCCCAACCGTTCAAAGATAAACCCTATTCGTTATCGCCAGCGATGCAGAAAGTAGTGGGGGTAATAGAAGAGTTCAACAGCCCATGGAGTAATCGCACAACAGTAGTGCGAAGACCGGGTAAAAACCGGTTTTGCGTCGATGAACGCAAGCTCAACAGTTTGACAGTGAAATACGCGTATCAGCTTCCCTGTATGGAAGGCATCTTATCCAGAATAGTCAGACCGCCTAAATCTAAAGAGTAGATCTGAAGTTCGCGTATTGGCAAGTTGTATTGGAAGGCAAAAGAAAGCTCTATACCGCATTTACCGTCTCAGATAGGCCCTTGTATCAATTTCGAGTCATGCCATTTGGTCTGTGCAACGCAGCACAACGTCTAGTTCGTCTGATGGATAAAGTAATCCCCCCCGAACTACGGTCCAACTTCTTTGTTTATTTGGTTATTTCCCCAGAGTTCCAAACGCATTTAGGATACCTGCGACGAGTGGGTGAATGCTTATGGTAAGCAAACTTCTAAATGGAGCTGCACTAATCCAAATTTTGATTCAAGGCTTTATAATACCTGGTTTTATTATTGGCTGAGGCACGCTTCGCATGGACCCCGAACGAGTAATAGCTGTCAAGTGAATCCCAGTGCCAAGTTCGCGAAAGGAAGTCCACTCGTTTTTGGGTACAGCATGTTTGTAATGGCGCTTTCTGAGCTGTTTCGCGACCATGGCTACACTGACTGATATGCTGACGAAGGATAACGGCAAGTATGTGTTGGGTGATGAGGCAATACAAGTCGTTGAGCAGTTGAAGACCGCACTGACCACGGCCTCTGTGGTACTCTATACGATACTCTATCGCGCAGTGTCGAAGCAGTGGGCAAGGATCCAAAAAGTTTACTACAATTTTAGACCCCCGAGTTCCAATCAGCGGAATACAAGGCGTTGCTCTGAAAGAGCTGAAAGTTGAGGGACATCTGCTTTTTAAGCGCATGGGATTTGTCTGCAGTCTACGCAACAGAGATCAATGCTAGCGAGTGAGTTAACCGTACCGTATTGTCGGCAATTAGGGCGTATCTGGAGCAAGATCACCGCGAGTGGAGCCTTTACCTTCTAGAAATAGAAGTGTCAATGCGAGGTCAGTAATATCATGCGTACGAACGCAGGGAACGCAGGAGCTTTGTTCCCCATTGCTGCAACAATTTCCTTTTATTCGTCTCTTTTCCCATTTTTTCGGCCACTAGTAATAACGTTTGGCAGTGTTTTCGTCGTCTGTTCTGTTCATTGTAATAGTCTTAATAATTCCACCAATTATACGTTGCTGATACAAAGACGCATGTCCGGTTAAGTTTATTGATGTAGGGGAGAGGAATGTCCATGTCGTTCGGATAAGTGCCGTTTTAAATCTGAAATTAAAGCGTGGTGACATATTAACAAATTATTAGCACCACAGAATGGGCGGGCAACATGGCCATGGCAACAACAGCGAAGCCACCGATTCATATCCGATTGTTGTTACTGAGTTTTAGTAGTTTTGTTAGCTTTGTTTTGCGTAGTATTGCCGTTTAGAGTCAGATGTTAAGTGATGTGCAGATTTGGGTGTACCCCCCTAATGCGAGAGACTGGCTGGACGGCGGTGCCCCTTGACAGACAAACACGTTACAGATATTGTAGCGAGATTTGGGCCAATATGAGTTGGCGTCGCCACGGGTAGCCGAGCGGAACTAATTATAGGTGAGGGGCAGCGACCCATTGTAAGCTTAGGGGTGGGAGTGCCAGTCGATATATCGATAGAGTGATCGCGAAATTTGTCGAACTATTCGGATGGAGGTAGCGACAAAGCAGGAATAGTGGAAAGGCACGATGCCGGCTCCGCTATTTTCGATACAATATCTTGAAAAACAAAGATGTTTTCCTCGCAACGCATTGGCTGCTATATAATATAGTGGCCGATCTTAATAGGATTTCGCATATATATGGGGAGCAAAGTAAAACTAATAAATGTCGAGATTGGTCAAGATATCTTTAAAAACAAACACAAATTCCATACAACTTATTTTTGACAAGAATTTATATATTTTTATTTTTTTCGACCGATCGTTCCTATAGCAGCTATATGATATAGTGGTCCGATCCAGCTGTCTCCGCAATATCTACTGCGAGCAATAGAAAGAAGCACTTTTGACAAGTTTCATAAAGATAGCTTTTAAACTGAGGGAGTAGTTTGCATAGAAACAGACAGACGGACTGCTGTTGATACCGATTAAGTACACATATACTTTATGGGGACGGAGATGTCTCCTTCTATTCGTTACACATTTCACGACAAATTATAATACCCTCTGCAAGGGTATACAAAATAGTTTCCTTGATGGAGCTCAAACTCGCTACAGAACGCACCATTTGCTACCGCCTCTATTCAACATCCACATCCATAATTGAGTCTTGTTGAGAAAAAAACGAATTAAAATAGCAATACAGAAAAACAATACAATCGCAATTGCAATACTGTTGGTATAATTCAAAGAAGACGCACATGAATTTGTGTGCGTATATGTATACAGAAATTATTGGAACTGCGCTAACTGCAAACACGTGTTTCTCAACCGATCTCAATGCAATTTTCTACAGTATATCTTCTTGTACCATAGAATATTTGTGTATTCTCAAAAAGTTAATTGCATTAAAATTGTAGTTTAAATTTTTGGGCAATACAAGTTGGGTTATTCACTTATTCAATATAGCTCTGCGGTGGTAGCGGGGAGGTGGCGATGGGTATAAAATGAAAGATACTTGATATATATATAATATTGTAGAAGCAACATATCAGGATTGGTGACTCTAGCTTTTATTATTAACCCAATTTGCTCAAAAAACAGCATGTCGTTATTGATTTGTATCGATTGTTTGGAAACGGAATAAGTTATCGATTATCGGAAACAAACTCGATCTGCGATAGCGCTTGTAGGTTCTAAGATCCTTGCGTTAATACATACGGACGAACGGACGGACAGATGGACGGGCAGATCGACTCGGCTGTTGATGCTGATCAAGAAAATATATACTTTATGGGATCGGAGATGGTTCCTTCTGCCTGTTACATACATTTGCACAAATACATTATACCCTTTTTATCCATTTTCAATGGGTTCAGGATACAATCAATTAATAATTAATAATGGTATCCATAGATAATCCTGTAAGTTGAATCCCGAGCGACTTCGCATAGCATCTGACTTGCTGTCAACACTTTAAAAGTCGAAATGGGTTCACGCTTCGGCAATGTACACTCCTAGCTCCTAGGTGCGCCAGAACAACAGTATTAGAAAAAAATTTGTTGTTTATTTACAAATGTTCCCTTTTTGCAAAATTTTTCACGAACTCAAGAGACTTGCTCTGTGTCCGTGATAAATTTACGGTAGAAGGAACATAGGCCCACAAAGGACCGCACGTCTTTTTGGCTCCGGAGACGTGGCCAATCCTTCGCTTGGTTAACCTGCTGTTGTAGGTAGCAGGCGGGAGCTCACCGAAAACAGCTCGTCCCAGGCGATCCAGGTCCATTGCGAAATCTTCTTACGATTCCTTGGGCGCCTCCATGCGATTGTGAAACACGTGATACCTGGTATGGGTACTTACAGCAAAGTGTTCTCGCATCGAACGAAGAGTAGCCACCGGCAAGGTGGCGTGGAAGCGCTGGGATGGCCACGCAAGCTTACGTAGAGTTTCCGCCATTTTTTGTTCTCCGACCAGGGGTACTCTTCCGCCATGTCATCTAGAAGGCGCTGAAACCCAGGCCAGGGTCTGGTTCCGTCGTACACAGGAGTAGGCTCCGTATCCGGCATCTGTACGACTCCATCACAATAGTAGGGGCTAGCAGTCACAAAATGTTTGAATGTTTGTTCAGTTTGTGGCGCGCCTCGCATGACAACGCCTTTGCTGGGCGCTGTGGGAATAGCTTGCGCCATAATAATAGCGCACTGGTCTGGGTGCGTCCTAGCCTCCTTTTATGAAGGTTGTGCAGCGGTCTCCCGAAGATCGGACAGCGGTCTCGTATCTTCGCAAATAATCGATCCTGCAGGCAGGGCGACACTCGTGGTGTGCTTGTAACAATTCCACCATTAGCAGTGGGAGTGGTGACGCCGGCTGACGCCTCAGCCGCGTTAGTGCCCTTGCGTTCAAACGAAGACCACATTTGTTGGAATTTTCGCTCGAACCGCTGTTCTCGGGCATCCATGCGGCTGCCCAAGAGCTCTACACGTCGTTCTAAAGATCGATCACGTGCGTCTAAGCGGTCGGCAATCGTATCGGCCAACCTCTGCTGCGCCTCCAACAACGTCGTCATTAATTGCTGCTGTTGCGCTGCTGTCTCTAGTGTTGTCTGCCGTTGGCGAGCCGTCTTTTTAGGCATTGCGGGCTGTATTTTTGCAAATACAAGGTAGTACCCCACACCTGACACCAATGTAGCGAAATTTGGGCCAAAGTGAGTTGGCGTCGCCACGGGTAGCCGGGCGGAACTAATTATAGGTGAGGGGCAGCAACGGCAGACAGCACATAGGTACCGATTATAGACGTTTAAAACCAAGCTTTATTAAATTATCTTACAAAGACAACTTTAAACGAAAAGAAGGAAAAAGAGATGGTCCCATTGTCAGCTTAGGGGTGGGGGTGCGAGTCGATATATCGATAGAGTGATCGCGATATTTGTCGAACTATTCGGATGGAGGTAGCGACAAAGCAGGAACAGTGGAAAGAGACGAAGCCGGCTCCGCCATTTTCGTTACAATATCTTGAAAAACAAAGATGTGTTCCTTGCAACGCATTGGCAGCTATATAATATAGTGGTCCGATCTTAATAGAATTTCGCATATATATGGGGAGCAAAGTAAAACTAATAAATGTCGAGATTGGTCAAGATATCTTGAAAAACAAACACAAATTCCATACAACTTATTTTTGACAAGAATTTATATATTTTTCCTATAGCAGCTATATGATATAGTGGTCCGATCCAGCTGTCTCCGCAATATCTACTGCGAGCAATAGAAAGAAGCACTTTTGACAAGTTTCATAAAGATAGCTTTTAAACTGAGGGACTAGTTTGCATAGAAACAGACAGACGGACTGCTGTTGATACCGATTAAGTACACATATACTTTATGGGGACGGAGATGTCTCCTTCTATTCGTTACACATTTCACGACAAATTATAATACCCTCTGCAAGGGTATACAAAATAGTTTCCTTGATGGAGCTCAAACTCGCTACAGAACGCACCATTTGCTACCGCCTCTATTCAACAGCCACATCCATAATTGAGTCTTGTTGAGAAAAAAACGAATTAAAATAGCAATACAGAAAAACAATACAATCGCAATTGCAATACTGTTGGTATAATTCAAAGAAGACGCACATGAATTTGTGTGCGTATATGTATACAGAAATTATTGGAACTGCGCTAACTGCAAACACGTGTTTCTCAACCGATCTCAATGCAATTTTCTACAGTATATCTTCTTGTACCATAGAATATTTGTGTATTCTCAAAAAGTTAATTGCATTAAAATTGTAGTTTAAATTTTTGGGCAATACAAGTTGGGTTATTCACTTATTCAATATAACTCTGCGGTGGTAGCGGGGAGGTGGCGATAGGTATAAAATGAAAGATACTTGATATATATATAATATTCTAGAAGCAACATATCAGGATTGGTGACTCTAGCTTTTATTATTAACCCAATTTGCTCAAAAAACAGCATGTCGTTATTGATTTGTATCGATTGTTTGGAAACGGAATAAGTTATCGATTATCGGAAACAAACTCGATCTGCGATAGCGCTTGTAGGTTCTAAGATCCTTGCGTTAATACATACGGACGAACGGACGGACAGATGGACGGGCAGATCGACTCGGCTGTTGATGCTGATCAAGAAAATATATACTTTATGGGATCGGAGATGGTTCCTTCTGCCTGTTACATACATTTGCACAAATACATTATACCCTTTTTATCCATTTTCAATGGGTTCAGGGTACAATCAATTAATAATTAATAATGGTATCCATAGATAATCCTGTAAGTTGAATCCCGAGCGACTTCGCATAGCATCTGACTTGCTGTCAACACTTTAAAAGTCGAAATGGGTTCACGCTTCGGCAATGTAAGTTAACAACTAAGCATAAATATATTGCCCTAGCAACTAAGTAGCTTCGTATTAACAATGCTGACGCGCCAGAACTGAGTTCAGCGCTCTGCGCTAAGAACGGCCAGCAGCGGTAAGCTGACACTGCATGGAATGCTGAGTCGGCTTGCCGACCATGCTTTGATGGTGTGATGCATTGAGGCTTAGGGTATTTGTATGATTTGCTTGTCCCCTAGTTTTTAGTTTGATATGAACAGCGCGTAGCATAAGCCGCTACAATAAAATACTTGCTCCGGCACTCGCCGTAAAACTATATCTTTTATTATTGTCTGAGCCCAAGGCCAGCAATAGAAGTCAGTAAACTTCGCAACCTAATCCACGCATAACATTTGACAACGCGGGATTCGCCTCGTAATGTTGCACAACAACGAGTTACACACATTGACATCAGATACTACGCGGGACTACCGTATATAATTCATAATTGGCGCCCAACCAATAAATAGGAACCCATACCATGTAAGTTCATAAGTGATTTCAGTTTGAAGAAATTATTCACGAACGCCACGTACCGATACGTGTGATTTTTTTAAAGAAAAAAATTGTAAAGTAAAGTAAATATTGCTGCTCTCTTACGCCAGCATTTCATTCCTTTAAATCATTGCATACTTTTATAAAAATTGTTGCATACTTTCACTAAAAACTGTTGCATACTTTTACCAGCGTTCCTTGTCAATAAAGCATTGCATACCTTAAAGGAATAATTATTGCATACTTTCGGCAGCATTATATTTTTTGCTGCATACCCCTAACAATTTTTTATAATAAATATTGCATACCCCAAGATTCACCAGTTTCCACTATTGCCAACAGCGTTTGGCAAGTTTTGAAAAGTGCCAACCATAAGCCAATGAGTTGGAATTATAGGGAAATAAAAGTCGAATATAATAGTGACGATAGCTGGGAGGGGGAAATCAATTGCTCAGTAGATCCTACTCCTGCAGATACCGTTGTAACTGAAAAAATGGAGCCGGCTCAAGTTCAGAATCTCATTGAGGGTGCCATCAGGCAAGCTTTAGCGCAACAACAAAATCAGTTTCAAGCACAAATAACCGCTTTAGCTTCACAAGTACAGAGTTTGCAGGTGGAGGCGCCGCAAATCGTCACATACGAGAAAATATCCGTCGATCCTAACGCCAAATGCGATATTCCCTTGGACATTATTAAATCTGTGCCGGATTTCTCCGGCGTACAGGATGAGTATGTAGCGTGGAGGCAAGCAGCCATCTACGCGTACGAACTATTCAAGAACTATCCAAAGAGCACTGCACACTACCAAGCGGTAGCGATCATTAGGAACAAAATCAAAGGCCCAGCTGGAGCCTTACTAGTGTCTCACAACACTGTCCTAAATTTCGATGCAATACTTGCTAGGCTAGATTGCACATACTCGGACAAAACATCCTTGCGCTTGCTGAGACAATGTTTGGAGTTAGTTACGCAGGGCGAAATGTCCCTGATGCAATACTACGATGACGTCGAAAAGAAACTCACGCTCGTAACTAACAAAATTGTAATGTCTCACGACCAAGAAGGCGCGGATTTGCTCAACCGGGAGGTCAGAGACGACGCCTTGCACGCCTTTATCTCCGGTCTTAGGAAGCCGTTGAGAGCGGTTGTGTTCCCTGCACAACCAAAAGATCTACCATCCGCTCTGGCCCTTGCCAGAGAGGCAGAAGCTAGCATTGAGAGAAGCATGTTCGCGAACTCTTACGCTAAAGCCTTGCAAGACCGAGCGCAAATTGCTGAAAGTAACAAAAACCGTGCCCAAGGCAAACAAACCAGATTTAACAAAGATGAGCAAAATCAGGAGAGAAATCCCCATTTTGTGAAACGCCAAAAGGGCGGTCCCCAGCCCCAGACCCCTAAAGATAATCAAACTGAGGCTCCACAGCCCATGGAAGTTGACTCTTCCTCCAGATTTAGACATAAAACCGACTACAGCAAGCGTCAGGCTAATGAGTCCAACGCACCAAAACGCAAGAATTCGTCAGACCGTTCAACAGGTCAAAGACGACAACGCGTTAACAATGTCGTACAATCAGATTCCAAAGAAGCCGTAACAGAATTCGAGAAGGCGGCCAAAGAGGCAGTTGAAGAACTAGAGAGTGAGAACGAGTACGCACCTGGTGACGACTCGATTAATTTTTTAGGGAACACTCCCGGCATCCGTACATTGAACGACGGTTGGCTGGGAGAACTCTGAAGATGTTGATTGACACTGGCGCAGCAAAAAATTATGTGAAGCCCTTAACAGAGCTAAAGACCATAACGCCGGTCGCCAAGTCATTCTCGGTAAACTCGATCCACGGGTCTACCGAAATCAAGCGCAAATGCTTGATGAATATTTTCCAACATACCTCCCCGTTTTTTCTCCTCGATACCCTAAGTTCTTTCGACGCCATCATAGGCTTCGACTTGCTAACACAAGCCGGAGTCAAATTGAACTTGGCAAAAAACACTCTGGAATACCAGAGTACATCCGAAAAACTCCAGTACTATCAATGTGCTGATGTGAACTTCACCGATGTCAACGACATCGTAGTCCCCCCTTCCGTAAAGAAAGAGTTCAGGGACATGATACTCAGAAACAAAAGAGCCTTCTCAAATGCAGACGAAGCTCTCCCTTTTAATACTGCTGTTATCGCTACAATCCGAACAGTAGACAACGAGCCTGTGTATTCAAGATACCCGAGTCTCATGGGTGTTTCTGACTTCATAAACAAAGAAGTCAAACAATTACTGGACGATGGCATAATCAGGCCCTCCAGATCGCCTTACAACAGCCCAACATGGGTGGTTGATAAAAAAAGGCACTGACTCATACGGTAACCCAAAAAAAGGTTGGTAATCGACTTCAGGAAACTGAACGAAAAAACCATACCGGACCGCTACCCCATGCCGAGCATCCCCATGATCTTAGCAAATCTAGGAAAGGCGAAATACTTCACTACCCTCGACCTAAAGTCGGGGTACCATCAAATTTACCTTGCGGAGCATGACCGCGAAAAGACTTCATTTTCAGTAAGCAGCGGCAAGTACGAGTTCTGTCGCCTACCATTCGGCCTGCGCAATGCAAGCAGCATATTCCAAAGGGCAATAGACGATATCCTGAGGGAACATATAGGAAAGATTTGCTTTGTCTATGTAGACGACTTCATAATTTTTTCTAAAAACGAAATTTTCTAAAAAAGCACCTTCAACACATTAACATTGTGTTAAAATGTCTAATCGACGCAAACATGCGTGTAGGCCCCGAAAAGACTCGTTTCTTCAAGGAAAGTATCGAATTCCTGGGTTTCATTGTAACCAAAGACGGAGCAACATCCGACCCCAAAAAAGTTAAAGCCATTCAGGAATTCCCTGAACCAAAGAATGTCTACAGCGTTAGGTCCTTCTTGGGGTTAGCCAACTACTATAGGGTCTTTATTAAGGACTTTGCCGCTATAGCGCGTCCGATATCGGACATACTTAAACGGGAAAATGGTTCAGTTAGTAGGCACGTATCAAAGAAAATCCCTGTTGAATTTAATGAAGTTCAACGCGATGCATTTCACCGTCTGCGGAGTATTTTGGCATCAGAAGATGTCATGTTAATGTATCCAGACTTCCAGAAACCGTTCGATTTAACCAGTGATGCTTCGGCCAGTGGAATTGGCGCGGTTCTTTCCCAAGGCAATAGGCCAATAACAATGATTTCTCGCGCCTTAAAACAGGCCGAACAAAACTATGCCACTAACGAAAGAGAATTGCTGGCCATTGTGTGGGCTTTAGGCAGATTGCAGAACTTTCTGTACGGTTCTAGGGAAATTAACATTTTCACGGACCACCAGCCGCTCACGTTCGCTGTGTCGGACAAGAACACGAATTCCAAGATTAAAAGATGGAAATCTTACATTGACCACCACAATGCCAAAATGTTTTATAAACCGGGCAAAGAGAATCTGGTGGCGGATGCCCTTTCAAGGCAAAACATTAATGCTCTGCAAGATGGGCCCCGTTCGGACGCTGCAACCGTTCACAGCGAACTTTCCCTGACCTACACGGTCGAGACAACAGACAAACCTTTGAATTGCTTTAGGAACCAGATTGTCCTAGAGGAATCGCGTTTTCCGCTAAAGCGAAACTTGTTGCTGTTTCGCAGCAAAACACGCCACTTGATCAGTTACACTGACAAGAGCACAATTCTCAAAACCCTCAAAGAAGTTGTGAATTCTGGAGTCGTTAATGCAATACATTGCGATCTTCCCACGTTGGCAAGTTTCCAACACGACCTGATTTTGTATTTCCCTGCTACCCAATTCTGGCATTGCAAAAATCTTGTGCAAGATATAACGGACAAAAACGAGCAGTTAGAAATCATCACTGCCGAGCACAATCGAGCGCACAGAGCAGCTCAGGAAAACATTAAACAAGTACTTCGGGACTATTATTTTCCCAATATGGCCAGTCTGGCCAAAGAAGTGGTTGCAAACTGCAGGGTCTGCACTAAAGCCAAATACGATAGGCACCCGAAGAAACAAGAACTCGGGGAAACGCCTGTACCAAGTTATACTGGCGAAATGTTGCATATTGACATTTTCTCGACAGACAAGAAACAGTTCTTGACCTGCATAGACAAATTCTCAAAATTTGCAGTCGTCCAACCGATATTATCCAGAACGATAATCGATGTCACAAGCCCTCTACTGCAAATTGTTAACCTTTTTCCCGCAACCAAGACAATTTATTGCGATAACGAGGCGGCCTTCAATTCCGAGACCATCACTTCGATGCTCCGAAACGCCTACGGCATTTGCATTGTGAATGCGGCTCCGCTTCACAGCACCTCAAACGGCCAGGTGGAGCGCTTTCATAGCACCCTGACCGAAATTGCGAGATGCCTCAAGTTAGACAAGAAAATCAGCGACACTACAGAATTAATCTTAAAGGCTACGATAGAGTACAACAAAAGTTTGCACTCAGTAACCCTCGAGAAACCAATTGGGGTCGTTCATGCAGCAGCTTCTGATCGTCGCGGGAACGTCAAAAACAGGCTAATTAAGGCACAGCAAGACAATATCAAAAGGTGCAATGCATCCAGGCAAAACCGCGTTTTCGAGGTGGGAGAAAAGGTGTTCCAGAAGAACAACAAGAGGCTAGGGAACAAGTTAACTCCCTTATGCTCAGAACAAAAGGTCGAAGCAGACCTGGGAACGTCTGTCCTCATTAAGGGGAGGGTGGTCCATAAGGACAACCTGAAATAAGTTTTCCTCCACAATTAGCTAGTAAGCCAACTCAGAGTTTAAACACCGTCTTATATTGTTCGTCCATTTCAGGTTTGCACTCACTTTGCTTGTGGCACTAGCAGCGGTAAATGCTCGGATCACCGACTTCTCGCATGCCAACTACATTCCGGTCTTAGACGGGGAAGTACTGGTGTTCGATCAACGTAGCTACTTGAGGCACTCAAGTAACATTTCCGAATTTGTTAGTATGATAGACGAGACGGAAAGACTGTCCGATTCCTTTCCACAGTCGCATATGCGCAAACTACTAGACGTAGATACAGATCACCTTAGAACATTGTTGTCCGTTCTTCAAGTGCATCACAGATTTGCACGAAGCCTCGATTTCTTAGGCACTGCCTTGAAGGTTGTTGCTGGCACCCCTGATGCTTCAGATTTCTTAAGGATCCGCGTTACAGAGACGCAGTTGGTGGAGGCTAACTCCAAACAGATACTAATAAACTCCGAAACTCAAAAACAAATAAACAGACTAACGGACACTATCAATAAAATTATCAGTTCCCGCAAAGGCGATTTGGTTGACACTCCTCATTTATTCGAGACCCTGTTGGCAAGAAATAGAATACTGAACACAGAAATTCAAAATTTAGTACTCACCATAACGTTGGCAAAAGCAAGCATAGTAAACCTACAATCCTTGATCATACCGATCTAAAATCACTTATCGAACAAGATACCCCAATAGTTAGCTTAATAGAAGCTTCTAAGATCAAGGTCCTTCAGTCCGAGAATATTATCCACATATTAATAGCCTACCCTAAAGTTGAGTTTAGGTGCCAAAAGGTCTCCGTCTACCCCGTTTCACACCAACAAACCATTCTGCGACTCGACGAAGACACGTTGGCGGAATGCGAAAAGGATACCTTTGCAGTTACTGGATGCACCGTAACTACGCATAACACCTTCTGCGAACGAGCACGGCGCGAAACCTGTGCTAGCTCCCTTCACGCGGGAAACATCGCCAACTGCCACACTCAACCTAGCCACCTGAAAGCGATAATGCCTGTAGATGACGGCGTCGTGGTTATCAACGAAGCGACAGCGCGCGTCCGAACAGATGATGACGCAGAGGTAACCGTCTCAGGAACCTTCCTGATAACTTTCGAACGGTCTGCAACTATCAATGGCACAGAATTTGTAAACCTGCGCAAATCACTAAGCAAGCAGCCTGGCATCGTGAGGTCACCGCTCCTAAACATCATCGGACATGACCCGGCACTAAGCATACCACTCCTGCATCGTATGAACATCAACAACTTGCTATCAATTCGAGATTTCAAGGAGGAGGTAGTTGCGGCTGGCTCGCCTAAATTCTGGTTCGCGATTGGTGCGGTCCTGAATGTCGGACTAATTGGCTCATTCTTCCTTTTTCTGGTGCTAAGGAAAAGACGAGCCTCCATGCAGATGCAGAAGGCGATTGACAAATACGACATGCCCGAGGACGGCCATCATCCTGAGGGGGGGGTAGTTAACAACTAAGCATAAATATATTGCCCTAGCAACTAAGTAGCTTCGTATTAACAATGCTGACGCGCCAGAACTGAGTTCAGCGCTCTGCGCTAAGAACGGCCAGCAGCGGTAAGCTGACACTGCATGGAATGCTGAGTCGGCTTGCCGACCATGCTTTGATGGTGTGATGCATTGAGGCTTAGGGTATTTGTATAATTTGCTTGTCCGCTAGTTTTTAGTTTGATATGAACAGCGCGTAGCATAAGCCGCTACAATAAAATACTTGCTCCGGCACTCGCCGTAAAACTATATCTTTTATTATTGTCTGAGCCCAAGGCCAGCAATAGAAGTCAGTAAACTTCGCAACCTAATCCACGCATAACATTTGACAACGCGGGATTCGCCTCGTAATGTTGCACAACAACGAGTTACACACATTGACATCAGATACTACGCGGGACTACCGTATATAATTCATAATTTGTACACTCCTAGCTCCTAGGTGCGCCAGAACAACAGTATTAGAAAAAAATTTGTTGTTTATTTACAAATGTTCCCTTTTTGCAAAATTTTTCACGAACTCAAGAGACTTGCTCTGTGTCCGTGATAAATTTACGGTAGAAGGAACATAGGCCCACAAAGGACCGCACGTCTTTTTGGCTCCGGAGACGTGGCCAATCCTTCGCTTGGTTAACCTGCTGTTGTAGGTAGCAGGCGGGAGCTCACCGAAAACAGCTCGTCCCAGGCGATCCAGGTCCATTGCGAAATCTTCTTACGATTCCTTGGGCGCCTCCATGCGATTGTGAAACACGTGATACCTGGTATGGGTACTTACAGCAAAGTGTTCTCGCATCGAACGAAGAGTAGCCACCGGCAAGGTGGCGTGGAAGCGTTGGGATGGCCATCTAGAAGGCGCTGAAACCCAGGCCAGGGTCTGGTTCCGTCGTACACAGGAGTAGGCTCCGTATCCGGCATCTGTACGACTCCATCACAATAGTAGGGGCTAGCAGTCACAAAATGTTTGAATGTTTGTTCAGTTTGTGGCGCGCCTCGCATGACAATGCCTTTGCTGGGCGCTGTGGGAATAGCTTGCGCCATAATAATAGCGCACTGGTCTGGGTGCGTCCTAGCCTCCTTTTATGAAGGTTGTGCAGCGGTCTCCCGAAGATCGGACAGCGGTCTCGTATCTTCGCAAATAATCGATCCTGCAGGCAGGGCGACACTCGTGGTGTGCTTGTAACAATTCCACCATTAGCTGTGGGAGTGGTGACGCCGGCTGACGCCTCAGCCGCGTTAGTGCCCTTGCGTTCAAACGAAGACCACATTTGTTGGAATTTTCGCTCGAACCGCTGTTCTCGGGCATCCATGCGGCTGCCCAAGAGCTCTACACGTCGTTCTAAAGATCGATCACGTGCGTCTAAGCGGTCGGCAATCGTATCGGCCAACCTCTGCTGCGCCTCCAACAACGTCGTCATTAATTGCTGCTGTTGCGCTGCTGTCTCTAGTGTTGTCTGCCGTTGGCGAGCCGTCTTTTTAGGCATTGCGGGCTGTATTTTTGCAAATACAAGGTAGTACCCCACACCTGACACCAATGTAGCGAAATTTGGGCCAAAGTGAGTTGGCGTCGCCACGGGTAGCCGGGCGGAACTAATTATAGGTGAGGGGCAGCAACGGCAGACAGCACATAGGTACCGATTATAGACGTTTAAAACCAAGCTTTATTAAATTATCTTACAAAGACAACTTTAAACGAAAAGAAGGAAAAAGAGATGGTCCCATTGTCAGCTTAGGGGTGGGGGTGCAAGTCGATATATCGATAGAGTGATCGCGATATTTGTCGAACTATTCGGATGGAGGTAGCGACAAAGCAGGAACAGTGGAAAGAGACGAAGCCGGCTCCGCCATTTTCGTTACAATATCTTGAAAAACAAAGATGTGTTCCTTGCAACGCATTGGCAGCTATATAATATAGTGGTCCGATCTTAATAGAATTTCGCATATATATGGGGAGCAAAGTAAAACTAATAAATGTCGAGATTGGTCAAGATATCTTGAAAAACAAACACAAATTCCATACAACTTATTTTTGACAAGAATTTATATATTTTTCCTATAGCAGCTATATGATATAGTGGTCCGATCCAGCTGTCTCCGCAATATCTACTGCGAGCAATAGAAAGAAGCACTTTTGACAAGTTTCATAAAGATAGCTTTTAAACTGAGGGAGTAGTTTGCATAGAAACAGACAGACGGACTGCTGTTGATACCGATTAAGTACACATATACTTTATGGGGACGGAGATGTCTCCTTCTATTCGTTACACATTTCACGACAAATTATAATACCCTCTGCAAGGGTATACAAAATAGTTTCCTTGATGGAGCTCAAACTCGCTACAGAACGCACCATTTGCTACCGCCTCTATTCAACAGCCACATCCATAATGGAGTCTTGTTGAGAAAAAAACGAATTAAAACAGCAATACAGAAAACAATACAATCGCAATTGCAATACTGTTGGTATAATTCAAAGAAGACGCACATGAATTTGTGTGCGTATATGTATACAGAAATTATTGGAACTGCGCTAACTGCAAACACGTGTTTCTTAACCGATCTCAATGAAATTTTCTACAGTATATCTTATTGTACCATAGAATATTTGTGTATTCTCAAAAAGTTAATTGCATTAAAATTGTAGTTTAAATTTTTGGGCAATACAAGTTGGGTTATTCACTTATTCAATATAGCTCTGCGGTGGTAGCGGGGAGGTGGCGATAGGTATAAAATGAAAGATACTTGATATATATATAATATTCTAGAAGCAACATATCAGGTTTGGTGACTCTAGCTTTTATTATTAACCCAATTTGCTCAAAAAACAGCATGTCGTTATTGATTTGTATCGATTGTTTGGAAACGGAATAAGTTATCGATTATCGGAAACAAACTCGATCTGCGATAGCGCTTGTAGGTTCTAAGATCCTTGCATTAATACATACGGACGAACGGACGGACAGACGGACAGATGGACGGGCAGATCGACTCGGCTGTTGATGCTGATCAAGAAAATATATACTTTATGGGATCGGAGATGGTTCCTTCTGCCTGTTACATACATTTGCACAAATACATTATACCCTTTTTATCCATTTTCAATGGGTTCAGGGTACAATCAATTAATAATTAATAATGGTATCCATAGATAATCCTGTAAGTTGAATCCCGAGCGACTTCGCATAGCATCTGACTTGCTGTCAACACTTTAAAAGTCGAAATGGGTTCACGCTTCGGCAATGTACACTCCTAGCTCCTAGGTGGGCCAGAACAACAGTATTAGAAAAAAATTTGTTGTTTATTTACAAATGTTCCCTTTTTGCAAAATTTTTCACGAACTCAAGAGACTTGCTCTGTGTCCGTGATAAATTTACGGTAGAAGGAACATAGACCCACAAAGGACCGCACGTCTTTTTGGCTCCGGAGACGTGGCCAATCCTTCGCTTGGTTAACCTGCTGTTGTAGGTAGCAGGCGGGAGCTCACCGAAAACAGCTCGTCCCAGGCGATCCAGGTCCATTTCGAAATCTTCTTACGATTCCTTGGGCGCCTCCATGCGATTGTGAAACACGTGATACCTGGTATGGGTACTTACAGCAAAGTGTTCTCGCATCGAACGAAGAGTAGCCACCGGCAAGGTGGCGTGGAAGCGCTGGGATGGCCACGCAAGCTTACGTAGAGTTTCCGCCATTTTTTGTTCTCCGACCAGGGGTACTCTTCCGCCATGTCATCTAGAAGGCGCTGAAACCCAGGCCAGGGTCTGGTTCCGTCGTACACAGGAGTAGGCTCCGTATCCGGCATCTCTACGACTCCATCACAATAGTAGGGGCTAGCAGTCACAAAATGTTTGAATGTTTGTGGCGCGCCTCGCATGACAACGCCTTTGCTGGGCGCTGTGGGAATAGCTTGCGCCATAATAATAGCGCACTGGTCTGGGTGCGTCCTAGCCTCCTTTTATGAAGGTTTTGCAGCGGTCTCCCGAAGATCGGACAGCGGTCTCGTATCTTCGCAAATAATCGATCCTGCAGGCAGGGCGACACTCGTGGTGTGCTTGTAACAATTCCACCATTAGCAGTGGGAGTGGTGACGCCGGCTGACGCCTCAGCCGCGTTAGTGCCCTTGCGTTCAAACGAAGACCACATTTAATTTATATATATAATTTATATATTTTTCTTTTTTTCGACCGATCGTTCCTATAGCAGATATATGATAAAGTGGTCCGATCCAGCTGTCTCCGCAATATCTACTGCGAGCAATAGATAGAAGCACTTTTGACAAGTTTCATAAAAATAGCTTTTAAACTGAGGGACTAGTTTGCATAGAAACAGACAGACGGACTGCTGTTGATACCGATTAAGTACACATATACTTTATGGGGACGGAGATGTCTCCTTCTATTCGTTACACATTTCACGATAAAATTATAATACCCTCTGCAAGGGTATACAAAATAGTTTCCTTGATGGAGCTCAAACTCGCGACAGAACGCACCATTTGCTACCGCCTCTATTCAACAGCCATATCCATAATTGAGTCTTGTTGAGAAAAAAACGATTTAAAATAGCAATACAGAAAACAATACAATCGCAATTGCAATACTGTTGGTATAATTCAAAGAAGACGCACATGAATTTGTGTGCGTATATGTATACAGAAATTATTGGAACTGCGCTAACTGCAAACACGTGTTTCTTAACCGATCTCAATGAAATTTTCTACAGTATATCTTATTGTACCATAGAATATTTGTGTATTCTCAAAAAGTTAATTGCATTAAAATTGTAGTTTAAATTTTTGGGCAATACAAGTTGGGTTATTCACTTATTCACTATGGCTCTGCGGTGGTAGCGGGGAGGTGGCGATAGGTATAAAATGAAAGATACTTGATATATATATATAATATTCTAGAAGCAACATATCAGGTTTGGTGACTCTAGCTTTTATTATTAACCCAATTTGTTCAAAAAACAGCATGTCGTTATCGATTTTTATCGATTGTGTGGAAACGGAATAAGTTATCGATTATCGGAAACAAACTCGATCTGCGATACCGCTTGTAGGTTCTAAGATCCTTGCGTTAATACATACGGACGGACGGACGGACAGACGGACAGATGGACGGGCAGATCGACTCGGCTGTTGATGCTGATCAAGAAAATATATACTTTATGGGATCGGAGATGGTTCCTTTTGCCTGTTACATACATTTGCACAAATACATTATACCCTTTTTATACATTTTCAATGACTTCAGGGTATAAAAACAACGAATACAAATAGCAGCACAGAAAACAATACAATCGCAATTGCAATGCTGTTAATAGAATTCGAAGCAGACGCGCATGAATGTGTGTGTATAAATGTGTACTGAAATTTGTGAATGGCATTAAAATTGTGACTTAAATTGATGGTCAATTCAAGTTGAGTTATTAACTTAATTTACAGATATGAGGTAGTAGCGGGGAGTAGGCGATAGGTATAATAAAAAATATACTTGATATATATATACTATTCTAGAATAAACATATTACTTTTGGTGACTCTACCTCTGATTATTTACCCAATTTGCTCAAAAAACAGGATTTCGATATCAATTTTTATCGATCGCTTGGAAACGGAGTAAGTTATCGATTTTTGGAAATAAACTCGATTTGCGCATGGGCTGACAGATGGGCATGGCTAATCGACTCGGCTGTAAGTGCTGATCAAGAATATATATACTTTATGGGGTCGGAGATGCTTCCTTCTGCCTGTAAAAACATTTGCACAAATATATTATACCCTTTTTACCTATTTTCAATGGGTTCAGGGTACAATCAATTAATAATTAATAATGGTATCCATAGATTATCCTGTAAGTTGAATCCCGAGCGACTTCGCATAGCATCTGACTTGCAGTCAACACTTTAAAAGTCGAAATGGGGATCACGCTTCGGCAATGTACACTCCTAGCTCCTAGGTGGGCCAGAACAACAGTATTAGAAAAAAATTTGTTGTTTATTTACAAATGTTCCCTTTTTGCAAAATTGTTCACGAACTCAAGAGACTTGCTCTGTGTCTATATTGCTTGCAAAAGGGTTATCAGCCGACAGACTGCGGCTCCAGTGCATGCAGAGTGTGTGGTAGCAAGCATCTTAGTCTGTTGCATCTTAACAATCCAAGCACACATATCGCTGCTACCACTCCCAGAATGCTTAAATTTTTTCACTGCCACCACAGCAAACTTCTTCTTCATCACAAAATACCTTAAAGACACCTTTATCTTCGCCACCCACCACCGCCCATCATCTCATGCACGATGTTGTCCCACTTGCCCCTACAGTCATCAATCCGAAACATCGCACTTGCTCCTTGGTACCTTGACGTGCGCTGCTCGACTCTTGGTCGCAGCTACATATTATCACCTCTCATTAGGCTCATCAGCTTAAGCTACGCAAATTCAAATCGACAGAAGTAGTCTCTGACATAAGTAATGCTGCATTTGTGTCAGATGGTTTCTCGGTCAATATCAATGTCTAGTCGAGAGTGTCGCAGCACTCATGGCGCACTTGCCGACACCTACCGTCATTGTATTCTGTGGCGTGAGTCTCAGCATTAGAAGATAATGAGTAACCATCATCTTCGGTACGAAACCAGCATCGTTCCACCAACTGATCTTGGCATAGTTAAAGAAGACTTCTGCATGGATGATCTCATCTCTGGCGACAGAGATGGTCTCATCTATTGCGTCAAATATCTAGATTGCTCTCCAAGGGCAACTTTAAACTGTGGATATGGTACTCTAGAGACTTATCTGCACTGCAGAAAATACCGGAAGTGGAATCGTTGTTAAAATTCGACGGTGTTTTGGATCCTGCCTCAGACTGTTTTTTTTCCCATTAAAACGATCAATCCTGTCAACAATTGATCGCTTTTCCGACCCCTTGGTCTTGTTATTCCCATAATAACAAAATCTTAAATTTATATACATTATCTAGGCACAAAGTTTTGACAGAGTTTGCCTGCACACTTAAGAACAGTTAAGTTCAACTTCTGGAGTGATTTTAAGCATAGTCTGCAGTTCCAGTATCCCCGTCGTGGTTATTACAGGCAGTACAGTAGAGATTCACGATTTCGTAATGCCTGCTTACGTTTCTTGGGCTCCAAGGGACGTGTGGCGCCAAAGCTGAAACTTTTCGGAGCTACACTATTGGCTAAACTGCTCACGACATCTTTCAAATGAAACTTTTCGTATGTTGGAACTAGTGTTGGTCAGACTCTTCCGTTGTGTTAGCATGGATTCTAAAGATGCTTCAAAATCCAATATTTTCGTTTCCAATCTGGACGAAACCATCCAAGACGTCACCACGAGCATAGAGTAGCATTATATCTCTACTGAATATATAACGGCGGATATAATTTCACGAGGAACGCTGCCTAGTTATCTCTCTCGGTCTCCATTGTTGGCCCAGGGCTCAAGTTTTCCCACCATGGGTAAAGAATTGTAGTCTGCCTTCTGAGTAACTGTCGAATCCTTGCCAGAACTTCGACACAAGGTCTTACTCGGAACTGCACAGCAACCTGATCTATGTTTTCGCTGCAAGTAGATCAAATCTTGCTTCAAGCTGGAACGGGTCTTCGCTGATATTTAAAAATTAGTAACGCCAATCTGATGGGCTGAGCTAACCGTAGACTACGTGCACACACTTGTTGCTGTGTTCAAATGTTTACTCTTGGCAATTACGTCACGGGACTGAAGCTCTCGCACCACTCATTGACGACCTCGTCCTACTTCACATCGGTGGATAACTCAACAACTCTTCGTTGGACTTCTCACCGCGGCACTATTACGAACGGAACTTACTTGCTGGACCTCGCGCCCTTTTGTCTTTTATTCGGCTCTAGTACTGGATCATTGACGGTCGCAAAACAGGATTCAATCCTGTAGCCAAATGCAGAATTAGTTTTTGTGCTTACCAGCTGATTGTCACGACACATCATATCCCTTTGTGGTGTAAAAAGAGCACTCTTTAAATGAAAAAGACAGCACGTCAGTGCTGTTTAGTATCTTCGTTCAGAATGAATTTATTCAGTTTTTATAATGTTCGCTTAGCCTATGGATATACATATATACTTATGCTGTTATTCGTTAACAGCTACAAAGAGAGGGAGAGTGAGTAGCTCGCATATGCCTGTATTAGTGAGCACATATATTGCTCACGGAATGCGCTCAGACGGAGCGTGGGATATGCAGCATAAGCATAAACGGTCAGCTAGTGAGGCTAGTGAACCGCGCTGCGTAATGTGAGACCGAGCCAATACATAATGTGGCTCTGGGCTCGTTTACTATATTATTGTTATTGTATGCAACAAAGTGCTGCATACTTTATATTTAAGTACAGGGTATTCTGTAAGGGCATATACGCACTACACCTCCCCTTTTAGAGAAATAACGTAACATTATGAATGTGTAGTTATTAAATGAACTTAATTATTGAGGTTTTTTTTTTTTTTTTGTAAAAATTTTTTTTTGTATATAATAAGAAATTTAAAATGTTGGAGTATAAAAATTCAAAATTATTAAAGGTATAAAAAATTTATAATTCGTTTATTTGTAAAAAAATTTTTTTTTTCATTCGGTTGATCAGGCCATCATATATTTTTATTTTATTTTAATTTTTTTTTTTTTTGAGTTCGAATTCATAAAGAGAATTTTGGATTATTAAGAATTAAAAATTTTTAATCTATTTTTATGAACTTTTTGTTTTTTATCTTTACTATCTTTAATAAGAATGTTGTCATTTTCTTCTATTTTCTCTACTATATATGGTCCTAAATATACTGGGTCTAATTTGTGCCCTGTTTCGTTTCTTATAAGTACTTTGTCTCCTACTTTTAATTCAAAGTTTTTTGTTTTTTCGTCATATGCTAATTTCCTATAAGCCTTGGCTTTTTCTAACATAATTCTAGCTCTTTTGTATGCTATTTCTAATCTAAACTTTATTTCCTTAGAATAGTCATCTAAATTATAAATGTCATCTATGTAATTAGTTTTGTTTAAATCTATGAACTGTTTCGGCAGTCTGCCAAATGCTAGTTCGTATGGACAATACTCATGCGTTGCTGATGGTGTCGTGTTGAAGCAATAAGTGAAATATTGAATCCAGACATCCCAATCAGATTTGTCTGCAGAGATGTATGAACGAATGTATTCATTAAAAGTTCGATGACTTCGTTCGATTGTCCCTAATGTTTGATGATGATATGCAGTAGAGGTGAGATTCTTGATCTTCAAATACTTGCATAAATCAGTTAAAATCTGGTTTTTATACTCTGTTCCCATGTCCGAGATGAACGTCTTCATTGGACCAAACTTGAGTATGAAATTTTCGAATATAGCTTTTGCGACATTATTTGCGCTTTTGCTTTTTATTGGAATGGCTACTAAATATTTTGTAAGGTCACATATTAATGTGACTATGTATTCATTACCATTTTCCGATTTGGGTAGCGGACCAACTGTATCCACTATCACTATATCGAAAGCATTCACAGGTGTTTCTGTGAGAGTCAGAGGAGTTTTTGTGTGCGTCTTTGTTTTAGACATTTGGCATTTTTGACATTTACGTATGTACTCTTTTATATGACGTGTCATATTTTTCCAGTAGTAGTGTCTTTTTATTTTCGCTAACGTTCTTGTTATGCCGCTATGACCTCCTTGAATTGGGTCCTCATGGTATGTAGACAATATTTGTTGTATCTCTTTTTCATCTTTTATTTGGGTCACCGGCTGGAGTAGCGCTACTCTTAAAGATTTTAATATTTTATTGCCCATATTTTTAAAAGAATCTATTGAAACTGATTCAAAGATCTTTTCGCTCGGTGCCACCTTGAGTTGGCTGATTTTATATAAATCGCTAACTTCAATTCTTGCGATAATTTTATTTCCATGTTTAAATAAACATTTAGATGCTGTTATGCGCAAGGTCACTACTTTTCGTACTTCATCATTTGTAATGACTTCATGTACGTTGGGCTTAGATACATTTTTTTGACTTTGCCTTGGCAGAAGTTCATAATTTTCTACTGTACAGTTTTTATTTTGTCTACTTTGTCGCCTGGTAGGGACTTTCAGGACTTTATGTTGCATATCTTTGAGTTCTTTTATATTAATACGCGAAAGTGCGTCTGCTACAAAATTATCTTTCCCCTTTAGGTATTCTACTGTGAAATCGTATTCTTCAAGCTCTAGCCGCATGCGAGTTAATTTAGAACTGGGATTAGTCATAGAAAAAAGATATGTCAATGGTCTGTGATCCGTTTTAATAGTAAAGTGTTTGCCATAAATATATGGTCTAAAATGGGTAATTGCCCAGTGAATTGCCGCTAACTCTTGTTCTGTTGTGCTCTTATTGCTTTCCCCTTTTGTAAATGAACGAGATGCATAAGCTATTGGGAGCTGAATTCCGTCACGGTTCTGAGTTAGAACTGCTCCGCAAGCTTGTTTACTGGCATCTGTTATAATGCAAAATTCTTTGCGAAAATCAGGATATTGTAATAATGTGGGGTGCATAAGCTTTTCTTTAAGGTATTGGAATGCGTTTTGGCATTCACTTGACCATTCAAAAGGAACATTCTTTTTACATAATCTAGTTATGTGCCGTGAATAATCGGCGAAGTTTTTTATAAATCGACGATAATAATTGCAGAATGCTACAAATCGTCTCGCGCTGTCCGCATCATGAGGGACAGGGTAATTTTTGATGACGTCAAATTTCTTGTCATCTGGCAATACTCCTTTGTCAGTGCATTTGTGACCTAAGAATGTCACTTCATGCATGAAAAATGAACATTTTTCTGGATGCAACTTTAGGTTATATTTCCTACATACATTAAAAACATCAGTTAAGTTTTTAATCATGTGTTTTTCGGAACATCCTATCACCATTAAGTCATCCATATAAAGGAATGCCTGAGAGGGTTCTAAACCCGAGAATGCTATAGTCATCATTCTCTGAAATGAATTTGGTGCTATTTTAAGACCAAATGGTAATCGCGTGAAGCGATATGAGCCATTGCTCGTTGAAAAGATGTTATAGTTCTTGAATTTTCTTCAAGTTCAATTTGGTGGAAACCTGACATTAAGTCAAGGCATGAAAAGTATTTGGCTCTGCCCAGTTGGTCTAGAATATCATCAATTCTGGGAGCGGGAATTTATCAGACAGTAGTTTTTTGTTGATTTGGCGATAGTCAATTACTAATCGCCATTTCTTCTCTTCCGAATTTGGTAATGATTTTTTCGGAACTAACAAGAGTGGGCTGTTATACTCGGATACAGACGGTTCTACGATTTTGTCGATTATTAATTTCCCTACTTGTTTTTGAATTTCTTTAACGTGGCTATGCGGGCTTCTGTAGTTTTTAATATAAATGGGTTCATCATCTTTAAGTCTTAATGTTTGTTTATAGAAATTATTTGTCGCTATTGGTTCGGTTTCCAGTCCGAACACATCACTATACTTGGTGCATAATTCTGTTAGTTGACTTTTGAATTGTTCTGGAAAATTTTTCTTTAATTTTGAAAGTACTTGTTCGCTTCTATTTTCTGGATTAGTGCTATGAATGTCGTAATCTGTTAAATTTTCATATTGGATCTTGTTTACTTTGACCAATTGGTCGAAATTAGTTGTGTTTAGAAGGCGAATGTATACATGTTTGGATGCTGCTATTGTATTTGCAACATAAATTCCATTATGTATTTCTTGATTAGGAACAAATATATAATCATTTACTGTATTAATGTCTATTTTTCGAATTACTTGGGATCTGGCTGGCAAGAGAACTGTATTATTGCCAGCACTATATGTTATCGGAACATAAATTGGATAATTAAAATTTTGAGGTCTAATTTTAAACCAGTTTTCACTTGGTTTGAAATCTAATTGACAATTGAATTTTTTTATAAAATCAATGCCTATTATTCCATCACACGGTATTGAAAAATCGGAATCTACTAAATGAAATTCGTGTGGAATAATATATTTTGTTGTTTGAAGTTCTATTGAAGTTGTTCCTTGAGATTTTATTACACCTTGGCCTATGCCTTGGATGTTTATAATTTTTTCTTCTTGAATTTTAAAATTGTCCGAATTTATTTTTAAAAGTGAGATATCTGCACCAGTATCTATTAGGAATGTGAGTTTATTTTCAGTTGAATGATTATAAAAAGTGACAAATATATTAAGACTGTAATTGATGGAATGAACTTTTACATTTACTGGTTGTTTCCTAAAGGGTTCTGAGAGTTTTCCGGCGTATTTTGCGCCATTCTCACATTGTTACTATTATAACCTTGTTTGGAGTTACCTCGGCCTCTTCCTCTATTTTGGCCTCGTCTTCCTCCACGGTTATTGTAATTATTGTTATTGTTGTTACCGCCTCGGTTATAATTGTTGTGGTTGTAATTTCTGCCACGATTATAACCTCGGCCTCCTCTATTATTATTGTTTGCACCTCGTCGATAATACAGGACAGTGTTACTTTGACCTGTTATCTCCGTGCAGCTATTAACAAATTTGGAGACTGCATCATTCATATTTATGAATGTGCCTGCCTGCATGATAAGTTTTACCTTATCAATTGAACAATTTTGGGTCATAGCTTTTACAGCTGTTGTAGTGCTGTATTTGTTTGCTAGTGATTGGCTTAGACCTTCATTGATATAGGCGGCTTCAAGGGCCTTTGCCAGTTTTTCCACCTCTTGGGTGTATTGGTTAGCAGTTTTATTTTTCTGTTGCAAATTAAGAAGCTTAGCAGATACAACTTCTACCGATTCTCCTTCTACTGCATTTGATAGTTGCGTAATGATTGCAGCAATTGTCTGCTCATTACTTATTAAATTTCTCGCATGGCCTTTTAGCTTTGTTTTTATAAGGCTTATGGCCGTTAGCTCATGTGTGCCTTTTAAGGTGTCTAATAGATTCAAAGAATCTAGAAAACTTTGTAGATTTTCCGGCTTACCGTCAAACTCTGGTATCAGAGATGTGGCTAGCTTGATAAATTCTACAACTGTTTGTGCCATGTTTACTAATTTTGTATCTTCTATTTGGTCGTTTGTCAGTAGTGACTTATCAAATGTTACCGGTGTATTTAACACCGATGGTAGATAAAGCTGGAGATCATACTTTTTATTTAAGTTTACCAGATTATCCCTTAGACGCTGTAAAACGTCTGAAGTTTGGACTCTGTGTAAACTTGTCAGTTTATTTTGACACTCGGTAACTAGACTCCTGATTTCATTGTACTCATATACAAGGATCTCAGTATGTTTAATTATGGTGGGTCTTAAAACTGGTGCGCTTTTATTAAGGCACTTGTATGATTTATCGAAATTTTCCCTATGCCGCTTTATCTTTTCTACTATTTGGGACCAGTCCATGTAACCTTCCGCTACTTAAATATTTTATTTAAGCAGTGGCTTAGACCTTGTCTAAGTCGTTGGCTCGACTCATGTAACGCTTCCTCAGTGATTTTTTATGAAGAAGATAAATCTTCAGAAGTATGTTTACTGAGGCTATTACAACGAGTATTATTAGCAGTATTAGCAGTTTGTTAACTGCACATGGGGAGTGGTGTCTACGACTTCTACTACGTTAACTACATTGGCAGTGTTATCATCTGCCTTTGATTGTTTTCCCCCCATATTCCTATATAAATACTTTTCCTTTTTTTTTTTTTATTTGACTACTACCTATGCAGACGTACTAAGACAATTGTTGTCTGCCCTAGAATCGGATGCTCGTCAATAATTGTTATTATTTTGACGTAGGGTAGTGTAGACAAGATTATTCCGCTCTCTATTTTAGAACATGAATAGAGTGGACTTGTCACTGTGCCGAATGTTTCTATATATTCGGATTCGAACTCATATACTGATATGAATTCTCTATGCCTTTGCAAAATTTGTATGGCTCGCATACGAAAGTCTGTATAGTCGTTATATACTTTGTTAATCGTGTCCTCGATCATGCTAATTCTTGATCATAATTTTGAATTACCTAATGAGACAAACGGAGCACTTATTTCTTTATATTCCAACTGAACGAATTATTACTTTTTAATTTCCTCTTTTCAATCTAAAATTCTTGTATATTCTCAAAGTTTAGTAATGTTTTTGTACTTATGTACAATTAGATATATATATATTTTTTTGGTTTAATTTAGGCAGAAGACCATTTTTTTTTTGTTGTTAAGCCTTTTTTTTTCTTTTAATATTAATATTCATATATAATATGGGATCATACATAAAATTAAAAAGGAATTATCTTAAAAAAATTTACAAATGCGTAATGTTAAATTTGTTTTCGTTTACTTTTACAAGACAAGTTGTTGTTTGTATCGTTCATTTTGAGGTTTTATTACATAAAATTGTTGAATTTGATGCTTTTATTGTTTACAAGTCGGGTTTTGTTTAGTTTTTTTTTGTTTTCTGCTTAAAACGCATCTTAAAATTTTTTTTTTTACAATCTGTATTTTTCCTACCTATTGTTTCGAATGGCTGTACGGGCCAAACTTCTTGCCGGTCGACTCAATTGTCGTCGGGCATTACAATTTTTAAGTTTTGTTTATTACTATTTAGTTTAATATGTTGGGCGCTGCCGGTACTGTTGTTCTTCTTCTTCTTCCCACGTATGCATATGGGGCGGTTTGCCTCTCATGCAACTCGTCTTAGTTGCTTAGTATTCCCTCGTAGGCATAAGCGGCGGTTTGCCTCTCATGCTTTGGTTGACTCTGCTTCCTTAGTGCGGCAGGTGCCCTCGCAATGGGGGCTGTAGAGGGGGCCCTCACAATCTGGTGGGCATCTGCGTGGGCGTGCTGGTATCTGTCTTGGCGGTGGACGATGATTCTTTATTAGATTTTTTTTTATATTTATAGCTGAGGGACAGGGCTCGCTCTTTGATTTTAATAACGACTCGAGATGTTCGAGTTCGTCATTTAGTTTCACTGCAGTGTCCCATGGGAGGGGATTTTTGCATTTATAAAGGAGTCTTACGATTTCAGACTTTCTTCGTCTGATTCGCTCCTTAATGTCACTGCGTCTTGGCTTATTTTTTGCCTTAGAGCTCATGCCCTGTACTCACTCAGTATATTTTTGTTTTTTTTTTTATTTTGTGTCCAGCTCCAGTCCAGCTCCAAGCTCCGGCCGCCTGAGTGTGGGTGACATCGGTTTCGCGCCAGAGATGGGTAACGGTCTTGGCTGTTGCTGCTGCCGCTGCTGCACCTCCGGTTTCCAATTTTATATTTTTTATTTATGTACTATTACTTTTTAACATGTTCGTGACACTTGTCACGGTCGCCATGTAAAAAGAGCACTCTTTAAATGAAAAAGACAGCACGTCAGTGCTGTTTACTATCTTCGTTCAGAATGAATTTATTCAGTTTTTATAATGTTCGCTTAGCCTATGGATATACATATATACTTATGCTGTTATTCGTTAACAGCTACAAAGAGAGGGAGAGTGAGTAGCTCGCATATGCCTGTATTAGTGAGCATATATATTGCTCACGGAATGCGCTCAGACGGAGCGTGGGATATGCAGCATAAGCATAAACGGTCAGCTAGTGAGGCTAGTGAACCGCGCTGCGTAATGTGAGACCGAGCCAATACATAATGTGGCTCTGGCTCTATTATTGTTATTGTATGCAACAAAGTGCTGCATACTTTATATTTAAGTACAGGGTATTCTGTAAGGGCATATACGCACTACAGTGGTCACAGGCATTGATTACTTTGGGTCATTTTTCTAGAAGAGCGAGGTACGTGACAAGACACCACGGAAATGATATGTCGGCCACTAATATGCTTCGCTACAAAGGCGGTGCTGTATATGCATGAAGAACCTTGTGAAGAACCTTATCATGACCTTATCTATAGAATCATTTCCACACGCCCTAAATCGGATCAGTTTGACTCGTTGTCAACCTTCAAGGATCTGGTCTGAGAGCTAGCAAATCTGAGGACACTTTGTGGGTGACGAGCTGCGAGGTTGCGTTCTGCTTAAATAGAAATTTGAAATTAACGTTTCTGCCATGACTAGCTTAGCATCGAAATGCAGAAATGCCACAATTAAATATTTTAAGTTGCGTTGATAATAATTTAATAAGAGTGTCTTATTGCGATACAGACGTATCGACTTGATTAAAACCGAAAAAGATTCGTCTACCGTCCAGAATGGTGCATTAATACTACACATAGTTACGTCCATAAATTGGGGAAATATACGTTTACTGGATATAACCTTAACACAAGGTATGTAGGAGTATCGTGTCGAAACTCTGTCTGGCTAGATCCACTCAGCAAATATATATATTTCAAGTTGAATCAATCACTATTTCAATCAAATCATTAAAAATTTCAAAATCCCTGCGTTAACACTTATGGACGGACGGACAGGTGGACAGACATGCGGACATGGCTAGATATACTAGGCTGTTGGCTGTCAAGAATATATATAGTTTTTGGGGTAAAAGATGCTTCCATCTGCCTGTTGTTTCATACATTTGCACAAATACATTATACCAATTTTACCCATGTTCAACGGGCTTAGTGTATAACAAGGATAACTCAACACAATTCATCACGAAACATCAAATTTTGACATAAAAATAATAATCAATAAACAGCACTAATGACCCACTATATGAAAGGCAAACACACACCAAATTGCGATGCGACATCATTAGTACAACTAGAACAACACTACAACGAAAGAAATACATTAACTACAAACGAGTAAACTAAACAAGTAAGAGGTTCTAGGTCTATTTGGCTATTGATGCTGATCAAGAATATATATACTTTATGGGGTTGGAGATGCTTCCTTCTGCCTGTTACATACATTTGCATTTTGCACAAATACAATATACCCTTTTTACTCATTTTCAATGGGTTCAGGGTATAAAAACAGAATATTGAACGGTGAAACTCCACGGCAAAAAGGACAGACGTTTAAAATAATATATTTTATGATTTATTTTATTCAGTCTTTTGAAGAAGGTTGCCGTGGTGCAATCCAAATGTATCGGAAAAGAAATATATCTAGGTAGTTAATTAAATATGTAATTATTATTTGGTTTTAACCTTGTAACGTAGCACGAAAGATTTTAATAAAGATTCTTACTCTAGCCACAAGCCGTAAAATAACCAAATAACTTATTAATAATAACTTTTTGTGCCAGCTTAGGAATCAACAAATGCATTGTAACTTTTCTGATAAATAATCAAGTAAGAGTGCTCTAGTCGGAAGTGCCTAGCTAGAGGATACCCTGAACCTTCGCACCATGAGCTCGTTTGCTTTAGCATTACAAAAAAAAAATTTAAAAAAACTGTACCGGACTAGAACTTACTAACATCAACCAACTGAACTGCTTGGCACCTCGTTCTAAACTAAAATAGCAGCACATACGCAGAGCATAACATATACTGCAAACACGTTGCAGTGACAGAAAGAAGCATCTATTCTTGATCAGATTTAACAGCCGAGTCGATCTAGCCATGTCCGTTTGTCCGTATGTATAGGTCCTCCTAGTGCCAACGCAGATTGAGTTTATTTCTGATATTTGATAACTTGCCCGTTTAGTAATCGGTATGGACATCCTGTCTTTGAGCAATTTTGGTAAATAATATGAGCTAGAGTCATCAAACTTGACTTGTGGCTCCTAGAATATATATATCAAGTATCTTTTATTTTATAGCTATCACCATCCCAGCTACTACCTCATAGCTATAAATCAAATAAAATAAATAAGACAATTTGTGCTGTCCACCAATATAAGCCACAATTTAAATGCAATTGCCTTTGTTTGGTCAAGTGACCTGTAGAGATAACAGCGACGGCTGCGTGCAGTAACAGCAGAAGGCAATAATCATAATAACAGCTTAAGAGCAATTAATGGTTGATCTTTGTAAGCTGCTGCCTACTCTCTTTCGCCGGTCCTTTGCCTTCAGCGCTGACGCTCGCTGCCCATCGTTCTGAGCGGATCTCAATTTCGTTCGTTTTGCATATAGTTAGTTTTTCGTTTGATCACAAGCGAGGCACAACTATTTCGAGTTGACTGCCAAGCAAACATTATAACATTTTGTAAATTATAACAAGTGCCCTGTGCGGCAAAATAAATACATTCGAAACAAATATAAATCTTTGAATTTCGCTGCGAACAAGCAGTGATAATTGATTAGTTGCAAAAAGGCTTGTAACTACACATTTTGGTGACCCCGACATGATTTTTACTCGTTCGTTTCGTTTCTGTTCGCATTTTATTTTATAATTTCATTGCGTATATTTACAACCCACAGTTGTGCGTTAAGTGCTGCGCGCCTCAACATAAATTGATAATTTTAAACAAGTCTCTCTATAACTGTACTTAACCGCATGCTTGTGCATATGCATACAGCTTGTCGTTGTACATAGACTCCGTAGCAAAATCGCCGTGAATCGTTGCGCGCTCTAACCAGCTATACGCTATCTCACTCGAACGAACACTTGTGCGCGCAATTGTAGTTCGGCTGTGTGAACCTTGTTGTACGCTACATTAACAATGTTTGGTGAAGGTGCAAGTGCAAATAAAAATGAGGCGACATCAGCTAATTAAGTGGCGGTTGGAACACAGGCTGCAGTTCTTAAAGTAATGATTAAGAATTTAAGTGATCGAGCCAATAGATTGTCCTCTAAACTTGATCCCGCGCGACTTCGTGATGTTGATGACTACGAGCTGCAAGATTACATGATAGTTTGTTGGATGTGAGTCAGGCCAGCATTGAAGAGGATCTTCAGTCAAGTTTTGAGTCAACTATTAGGCGGCTACGAGTGTCCCTTCATCGCGAGCGCGGAAATCGAAGCAAGATCCAGCAGATTCCACATTGCTTCACTTTCAATTCAGCCGCAGCCGATGATCCGCGCTCTACGTTTGTTGTTCCAAACCACTCTCGATTGCCTCAACTTAAATTGCCGGAGTTTAGTGGAGGCTACACAGAATGGTCTGATTTCTCGAATATGTTCACCACGGTCATTGATAAGGATCCGTATTTGACCAACATTGAAAAACTTCAGCATCTAGGGTCATGCCTCAAAGGAACAGCGCTGGATACAATTCGCTCGTTGGAAATGTCAAACGCCAATTATGCTGCCGCTTTAGAACTACTTGATTAGCGTTTTAATAACATATTGCTGAAATTTTGGGTTTAAGAAAGGTGGATAAGGGTGCGACGACACAACTGCACGAATTCTCAGATAAGGTCAACTCTCATTTCCGTGCGTTAAAATCGATGGGCAGTGTGGAACAGATCGCCGGTTGTATCATAGTACACACACTGCTGCAAAAACTAGATAGCGCCACGCAAGCTAGCTGGGAGGATGATGCGCCGTTGGACGTCATACCATCATGTGAGCGGCTTACAGCCTTCATCGAGAAGCGTTGCCAAAGGCTGGAAAATGCGGATCACGCGACGGCAATGAACACGCCTGGCTCCCAGGTGGGCCAGAACAACAGTAGTAGAAGAACGTTTGTGGTGACTAAGAATGGAACAAATGCATGTGTATTTTGTGAAGCCGCAGGCCACTCCATTTATAAATGTTTGCAATTCGCAAAATTATCGCCCCTCTGCGCCTTCATGAAGCCAAACGGGTTGCACTGTGCCTTAATTGCCTGCAAAGGGGACATCAGCTGAGAGTCTGCGACTCCAGCACTTGCAGAGTCTGTGGAAGCAAACATCATAGCCTGTTGCATCTTGGCAACCCAAGCAGTCCCAGCGCTGCTTTTAGCTCACACAATGCCCAAGAAGCCGAAACTTATACCTCATCTGCCGCGTTGGCTCCTTGGTGCCCTGCCGTGCGTTGCTCGACTCTGGGTCGCAATTACACATCATCACCTCTCGTCTTGTTCATCAGCTCCAGCTGCGCAAATATAAGTCCACAGCAGTCGTCTCTGCAGCGTTTTCGTCAGATGACTTTTCGGTAAACATCAGTGTCCAATCTCGAGTGTCTGAGTACTCCACATGCATCCAGGCATTGATTGCACCATCCATCACCGATAATCAGCCTGGCTTCACTCTTGACCCTGGAACATTCCGTCAAACATACAACTAGCTGATCCTGACTTCTTCAAATCTCAGCAAATCGACATGTTGATCGGAGCCAGTCTGTTTTTCGATCTGCTCTGCGTTTGCCATTCGTCGCATCTGCAGACGAATACAGAGATTGACGAATTAATCCGTCGGTTTTGGGAGCTGGAATCTTGCACCGAGCCTGAGTCATCACCAAACAGGGAGAAGCGTGACTGCGAGGCACACTTCCCGACCAATTTTAAACGTCTGCCGACTGGCGAGTATTCAGTTCGTTTACCGCTTCGACAAAGCATGGATCAGCTGGGTGACTCCTATCAACAGGCGCTTCGGCGATTCCTTAATTTAGAAAGGAAACTAGACCGCAATCCAAATTTGAAAACCCAATATGCAGCATTTATCAAGGAATATCTTGACTTAAATCATATGTCACTTGTTAGCTTAGCTGCACTGGGTCAATGCAAATACTATCTGCCACATCACTGCGTGCTGAAGGAGGATAGCACTACAACCAAGCTAAGGGTCGTGTTTGATGGCTCAGCAGCTACTACTTCTGGACACTCGCTGAATGATGTACTGATGGCAGGTCCTACCATCCAACCGAAACTGTTTTCGATACTGATGCGTTTTCGTACATTTGCAGTCGCCCTCACAGGCGACATATGCAAAATGTATCGATGCGTACGAGTCGAACCAGCAGACAGCTATCTTCAATGTATCCTGTGGCGTGATTCGCAGCATCAGAAGATACAGATTTACAAATTAGACACCGTCACCTACGGCACAAAACCAGCTTCGTTTCTCTCAGTGCGGGCTATGCACCAACTGGCCATGGATGAGCAGAAGGCATTCCCTATTGGCGCTGACATTATTAAGGGATTTCTACGTGGATGATCTCATCTCTGGTGGTAGCTGTGTTCAAGAAGCAGTTGAGATATAGAAGCAAACGTCTGGACTACTCGCTAAGGGCAACTTTAAGCTGCGAAAATGGTGTTCTAGCGACGCTACTGTACTCCAAAACATACCGGAAGAGGATAGAGAATCGCTGCTTAATTTCAACGATGGCAGCGATATCATGAAAACATTAGGCCTCGTTTGGGATCCCGCCTCAGACTGTTTTCTTTTTCATTTTCTCCACTTAGGCTACCCTCGAGACTGACAAAACGATCAATCCTGTCCTCAATTGCTCGTTTTTACGACCCCCTTGGTCTTGTTGGTCCTGTAATAACAAAATCTAAAATTTTTATGCAGGATCTCTGGAGAGAAAAACTGGACTAGGATAAGAACCTACCGCTGCTGAAGTGGCCATTAGCTAGAGTGCTAGAGCTGATCTCGGGATCTGATGGGGTATCTAGAGTTGCAGTGCTTCAGACTGCGACTGGAGTCATACGCAGAGCCGTACGAAAGCTGTGTTTGCTACCAAAACAAGATGATGTTGAAAGTCCCTTGCCTTCCAACGGGGGGAGGATGTTTGGTCAACTGACCGGTAGAGATAACAGCGACGGCTGCGTGCAGTAACAACAGAAGGCAATAATCATAATAACAGCTTAAGAGCAATTAATGGTTGCTCTTTGTAAGCTGCTGCCTACTCTCTTTCGTCGGCCCTTTGCCTTCTGCGCTGACGCTCGCTGCCCATCGTTCTGAGCGGAGCTCAATTTCGTTCGTTTTGCATATAGTTAGTTTTTCGTTTGTCGCAAGCGAGGCACAACTATTTCGAGTTGACTGCCAAGCAAACATTATAACATTTTGTAAATTATAATAAGTGCCCTGTGCGGCAAAATAAATACATTCGAAACAAATATAAATCTTTGAATTTCGCTGCGCACAAGCAGTGATAATTGATTGGTTGCAAAAAGGCTTGTAACTACACAGCCTTTCGATCATACATAAATGTTCTATAGGACAATATGACGTACTGTAGAAAATTTCATCAAGATGAATCAAAAAGCACAACAGTTAGCAAAGAATTTCTGTATACATGTACACACATCCATTCCTGCGCATCTGCTTTAAATTCTATCAACATCATTGCAATTGCGATTGTATTATTTTCTTTCTTTTTTTATTTTTGTATTTATTTATTTTTGTATCAAAAATAGCATAAATTTTTATTACAACCCAGTTGGCTTAGATAATGTTTCGCCAAGCCTCTTTGAGTCCTCCAAATCATCGACAAGGAAGGCAGGAGACTGATCGGCCGATATGACTAAGGGTCATATTCCAGCTTGCCCGAGTTATGAATCATATGGATCTTCGCTAACTTCCACTGGGCAGGAAAGTGTTGCGTCCTTAATATGGCGTTGAAGATCAACGTTATAAAAAGGAGCGCACGCATTGGCAGGGCCTTCGGGGCGGTGTGGCATATTTCATCATGGCCCGGAGCTTTAGTCCACGCGTATGGGACCAATAGGCGTTGACATCGTAACGCTCAGGTAGTCTCATCGAGCTCTTCTGGGGAGGCCGAATCAAATGTTGAAAAGCGTTCCTCCAGGTGGCTGGCGAAGGTGTCAAGGTTGTTTTCTAGTTCAAGTTTCTGACAGCAGAATTATTCTGATGGCTAGTTTTTGTACTAGTGCCTCCAGCTCTAATACTTTACCTGAAATGCCATTGGCATTCCAGATTAGCACCTTCAGTGGTGTGTTCATTTGCATAGCAACGCGGTTAAAAAGGTAAGGATTTGTTGTTGCATACCCCAAACCAACCATCTGCCATCCTCTCGATAGCTCGGCTCATGTCCTTGATGGCAGAGGAAAGTCCTTACCCGTTTTCAGATGTCTGATGTTGCTGTTGTTGCGCAGTCAGCCTCTTCTGTTGCTGTTCTCTCAGCAGTTTATGCAACCTAACTTGCGCTGGTCCTTCTCACTGACTAGAGGTGGGGTTGTTGTTCCCTGTGGTGAATGCAGCTTGTCCTCTTCTGGTGGCAGCGGCATATGAAAGCCCTTCTACTTGTTCAGGGTGGTGTACGGGGGAAGTTAACAGCTGTAGGCCCATGAACTTTATTGCTGCGGCTTCGGTTCGCTTGAGTCGGTGGGAGATTATTTATTTAAGCGGGCTTTGTATACTTGGTGAACCACTCGCAGCTCTTACAATTGGCATGGTGGTTACCACCGCAGTGGGCGCATGCTGCCGTAATTGAGTTGGGCCGTGCGTAATCCGCAGTTAACCGCAATAAACGCATTTGTGTTGCTTTCCACAATATGTGGCAGTGTACCCGTACTCCTGACATCTATGGTATTGCACCACATCCTGGGTTCTTCGCGCAGTCTCCACTTTGACCACCTGCTTGCACAGCTTTCTAATGGTAAGAGCCTCCTTGTTGTCGGCCGCCGACTGCAAGTTAATGAAGAGAAAATTCATGGGCTCCTTGGTGACTTTCTTGCTCGGATTGTGTACGTGGAGAACGGTATGGCCCTGGCTCCGCAGGTCGTCGATGAGCTCTCGGATGAGTGTGGAGTGGTGGAGGCCTTTGAGTAATATGCGCTAGGGCTTCTCCTCCTGCAGCTGGTATGAGCAGTACTAAATTTTGTGTATATTTATGTATATGGGCACATCGTTGGCTAGGCGTAGCATAGTCCTACCTAGATTGGATTTGATGGTCAGGCTATCCAGGTCCACTACTTAGGATAGTATGTGCCACACGTCGTTGATGTCGTGGTTGGGGGGGGCTTCTTTCCTCCAGTGGGAGCACTGTTGTTGGCCCTTTTATCGGGCGACAGCGTTGGGCAGGCTGCCTACTTGGACTGAGTTTATCTGCTCGGCGCAAGATTCGTCAGTATCTAGTCTTCGTCGTTATCAGGTGGTGCCAAGAGAGCATATATGTTGGGAGTTCTGTTATCGCCGCGTGGCATGTGGGGACCTGTCTTGGACTTTGCGCTTATAATGACTCGCCTGTGATTGGATCAGTCAAGGCGCGGCTGCGTCGGATGAAATGGGTTTGACGATATCTATTTTACAAACTAGGGCGTCACATGGGTCTCTATTCACAATAGCACCAGCGTGTGGGCTGCTGCCGGGATCTCAAGTACTTCTTGCAGACATCAGCGCGGAGAATTTATTGGCAGCCGCTAGAAGGCTCGTCGTCCGGACTTCTGGCTGCTTTAGGTACCGCAGATAAAAGTGCGCCTTAGCCTCTAGTGGGTGTTCCACCGAAGAGACATATAAATATAAATATTCAAAAAATATAAGGCCAAATAGAAAAATTGGACTCCGATTTTATTACCACCTGTTTCTAGTTAGTTTATTAAATTAGCTGCTTCAAAAAACTAAATTCTTCTTTCGAGCTTGCCTAACAGAATGAATGAATTTCTACAGATAGATTGTCTACATGAAATGTCCTTACGTTAGGTTAATCGTGTGCGCAATTCTAGAAACAGATCTCTTGATCTTATTTTCGTTTTGGATTCATTCGACAGTGTTTTGCACAGGATTAATCCGCTTACACTTCCTGAAGAACCTTTTCATCCAACTCTGGAAATGGTCATTGATTTACCAGCCCGAGTCCCTATCAAGGAATCGGAATTAGCTGAACGTATGCGTTGTTTCCGAAAGGCTGATTTTCATAAGCTAAATGATCTTATTCTGCAAGTCGACTGGTCCCAACTGTACAATTGTGCAGACATTGATTTGCCTTGAAACTTTTTTATGACACCTTGTACTCCATTTTTGATGTCTGCGTTCCTCTTGATCACCCAGCGAGGCCTGATAGGCCTCCCTGGTTCTCAAATGAACTGATGAGGTTAAAAATCGTGAAGTCGAGGTGTTATAAAAAGTTTAAGAAATCGGGAAATCACTCTGATTTCTCCCGCTCTGCAGTTGCCCGATCAAATTTTTCCACCCAAAATTCCATCTGCTATAAGAATTACCTTCGGCGTTGTCGCCTTCGATTTTCACATAATCCTAAGCAATTTTATAACCTTGTCAATTCTAAGCGAAAGAGTTCTCTTATGCCTTCTTTAGTTAAGTTTGCAGATGAGAGCGCGAATACAGATCCAGGCATAGCCGATCTGTTCGCAAACTTTATTCAAACTACATACTGTCGTATGGATTAAATAACATCCTGTATTTAAATACATAGGTATGCGACACTTTTTTGCATACAATAACAAACACAAAGCCAAAAGCGCTGAGCCAATTGACCTAGGCTCATATTACGCATATTGATCTAGACTCATATTATGCTGCGCGGACCGCTAGTACTCTGCTGGCCGTTTAGCTGATGGCGCATATCCCACGCTAAGCTTAAGTATCGCAAGCCAAGAGTGACATATATGTACTCACCAATACTTGCACATAACACACACTCTCTTTATTTTAATTATGCTCTGCTGCGACAGAGCTATACACATAATAATATCTATATCTAAGACTTGGAAGCGGACAGAGTTCCGAATAAAGAACATTCTTAAAACCGAACTTATTTCAATATAATACATAACTCAACTTGTAACACTTTGTTGCAAGTATAAAAGACTCAAGCGCATAGCATATATTCCGAGAGCTACGAGAGTGAGCGCCAATATGTATGAGTACACCCGCTCTCTCTCTCTCTTTGTAGCTGATAACCACTAACAGCATACATACATTTATATATCCATAGGGTAAGCATATGCCCTTAACTTTTAATAAAATCACTCTCATATAATAACCAAACACTTTCAATAACATTACACGTGACTATTGCAATTAATAAAAGTACATATGGATAACACTGTAATAACATTATATGGCCTCCGTGATAAGGGTCACTCAACGTGGGAAAAATAACGCATAAAAACAACAACAACAGTAACAGGCGCAGCAGCAACCACAGAGATGCAGCAACAAACAATATAAATTCTACAACGGCGCGGGATATAGATTAACAGCGAGGGATTAAAGACAAAGTCCTGAGTGAGTAAGGTGTATTTCGTTTCTGTCAAAAGTTCAAATGTTTATACGCTTCACGCAAGACGAACAACAACCAGCGAACAGGCTGCAAGTAATGAAATTATTATATAATAGCATCAAAATATTATATAATAGCAGCAAGCCCACGAATTAAAAAAAGCCCACAAAAACAAAGGCCTTCTCCTAAATATAATATTAAAAATAAGATATACAAAAAAAAAATGTTTATTTAAAATGAAAACTACAAAAGATATACTATATTTGCAAAAATTTTCAAAATTTAAATTAAAATGGGCACAAACGAGTCTAAGGTTGAAAAATCAGCCGTAAATGTAATTAATAATGTAAAAGTCATCGATTATAAAGAACATTTAGAGAATAATACAATCTTGCTAATTATAATCACTGTCGTATCTGTTGTATCGCTAGCATTAAAGGTGTATGCAATGCATACAAAGTAAATAAAGAAACGCTACGTTAGTAGACCAGACGGACTAGAGAAAGTCTAAATATATTAAAATTAAATAAAAGAGTTATGGAATGGAGTATTTTAGTGAAAAATATGAATGAATCAAAGATCAGCTTGACAAGTCACATAAGTGCATTAATAAAGGCATACCTATAAAAGTAGAAACGCTAATATACCATGTACAAATATTGATAAAACAATATAACAACTTAGTACATGCAGGAAATTTAATTAAAAATAAACATGCACAAGAACAGACCAAACAATGTCTTAAAGTTATACAATCTCTAAATACAAGATTGAAAAATATTGGTATTAGACAGAATATTGAAGTAAATGTTGCAGGTGATCTATTTTTACCAGCAAAGTTTCAACCAAACCAGCTGCAAGGTCTAAATGAGTCGAAGCCATTTATCGATATAAATATTAATAGCGGCATTAAGACACTTAGATAGGGAATATCTAAGACAAATTTCGTCCACAGTCCCTAAATTTGACGGTCAAAAACTGTCATTTAATCGTTTTTTAACAGCCTGGTATTAGACAGAATATTGAAATAAATGTTCCAGAAGATCTATTTTTACCAGCAAAGTTTCAACCAAACCAGCTGCAAGGTCTAAATGAGTCGAAGCCATTTATCGATATAAATATTAATAGCGGCATTAAGACACTTAGATAGGGAATATGTAAGATAAATTTCGTCCACAGTCCCTAAATTTGACGGTCAAAAACTGTCATTAAATCGTTTTTTAACAGCCTTAAGGCTTGTTGAACGAACAAAAGGCAACCAAGAGGATTTGGCTGTTAAAGTTATCAAAACAAATTGGCACAATACTATACAAATGCCAAGACGAGACTACGATCTATTGCATTATTAATAAATTAAAAGGTAGCGTCAAAGGTGAATCCACTCAATTGATTACGACAAAGCTGTTAAACGCCCAACAAAAAGGCAAAACAGCAATTCAATATACAGCTGAAATTGATAAGCTGCGTAAGCAACTCGAGGCAACTTATATTGACAATGGCCTAGACCCTGATAATGCAGAGAAATTCTCGACTTAAGAGTCAATATCTGCAATGACCAAAAATTGTGAATATGAAAAACTTCGCATAATACTAGAAGTAGGAAACTTCAATACATTTAATGATGCAATGGGTAAATATATTCATTGCAGCACTGAAATGACTGGAAGTGCACAGTATTATATCAGCGAGGCAGACATAATAGAGACAATGATTATCGCAATTACCAAAGAGTTAGAGGCAATGGCCGCGGTAATCATAACGCAAACTATACTAACAATAGCAATGGCAGAGGACACTATAGAGGTAATGCCCGTGGTAATAACCGAGGAAGGAATAATTCCAACCGAGGTAACAACCAAGCCAACAGTAACCGAAATAACAATGTTCAATGGCCCTTCAGATATTCAAAACAATTAAATAAAAATGTACACACTATCAATCTAAACCTCAGTATCTTTATTAAAATAATTAATGAAAAAACAGGCAATGCATTTCCTCTATCGCTAGATACTGGTGCAGACATATCTCTATTAAAAGAAAATGTTGATACATTTGAGAATGTTAATCCAAACATATCAACCCAAATATCTGGAATTGGTAAAGGTTCAGTTTTCTCTAAAGGTTGTGAGGCGGCTACTAGGATTAGCCTCCCCACAGTTGTGAACGCACGGCAAGGATCGCCAAGGCGATTCATAGTTTATAAGCATCAAATGTAGTAGCATAAGGTAATAGATTTATAAGAGGCAAGAAGCCGCCGATACTATAATGAAGTTAAAAGGCAAGAAGCCGCGGGTATTATAATTAAGTTAAAAGGCATGGAGCCATTAATCGCATAGTCTGTGTATTATTGGAATAAGTGCGTAGTTATGGGCAAGCAGTCATTCATAGTTTCAATTTAACCGCCGGCCGCTGCAGCAACCCGCGTTGCTGATCGGCTGTCCAACACTGCCTGCGAGAGCGCAGCTTCGATTCGGTGGCGAAGAGCGAAAGATCCGAAGCGAAGTTGCGAAAGCTCGCGGCGAAGCTGAGCGGCCGAGGCAATCGCATGGCTCGCTAGCGAGCGAGCCGGCACTTGGGAAATACCGATCATGGTGAGTAGACGTGCCGAAAAGGAGTGTGAGCGAAAAAAAAACGTGAAGTGCATAGCGGAGCGCTAGGGCTCCAAGAAAGTGCGGCAGGGCCTTAGGCTAGGAAGTTCGTTAGGGTAGAATATAATAAAAGTTTTGAATAAAGTGAACGCAGCTCAATAATTAACTTAAATGCAGATCTTCGTAATCTCGGGCGGTTATATTTGTGCTAAACATCGGAAATAGCCGATGTTCGTCCTAACCTAGGGGGACAGTGTAGTTGGTGCGTGGCCGAGGCCCCGGTAGTGTAGTTGGTGCGTGGCTAAGGCCCGATAGTGTAGTTGGTGCGCGGCCAAGGCCCGATAGAGTAGTTGGTGCGTGGCCAAGGACCCGGTAGTGTAGTTGGTGCGTTGCCGAGGCCCCGGTAGTGTAGTTGGTGCGTGGCCAAAGCCCGATAGCGGGGGTGGTACGAGGCTCCGGCCCGCTAGAAGAGGTAGCACGAGGCTGCGGCCTGGTATGGTAGGTAGGACAGTGGTAGTGCGAGGCCCCCATTAGCCCTCCGTCCCAGCGAACTTATAAATGTCTTGTAACTCGCTGGACCTGGTAAGACTGAGATTCGTACCCCGGCCAGTAGCTCCTTTACAAGTGGCGCCCGAGCAGGGACCTAGAGGTGTTTAGGGGCGTGGCATAGTTGCGGATTAAAGCCCCCCAAGTATACCCAAATAGGTGTTCCCAAAAATCAAGGCATCCTCTAGAGACCTGTCAGCAAGCAGTGGTGGCCGAGCCACCCTGCAAATGGGTCGCGAGTATGCGTGCCAGGATCGCCGATGAGCCAGCCAAGTTCCCGGACTACGCAGAAGAAAATAAGCAGCTATATAGGCATTTAGGCCACCGGACGGACGACGAAGATTATTGGCGGAATGCCATGATGCCCTCACGGCCGGGCATCAAGGCGTGAGGAAAACTGTGTCGAGGCTAGCCCAAAGGTACTACTGGCCGGGTATGTTCCGTGACGCCGCCAAGTACGTGAAGTGTTGCGAAACCTGCCAAAAGTTCAAGAGTGAGCAACTCAAACCGGCTGGACGCATGCTGACTAGGCAGGTGGCAGAGCCGATGGCAATTTCGCGCGGATTTCGTCGGGCCCCTCCCACGGTCGAAACATGGCAACACCATGTTACTGGTGTTCCATGATGCTTTCTCGAAATGGGTGGAGCTGGTCCCTCTCAGGAGAGCCACGGCGGCACACCTGCAAACGGTGTTCCGGGAGAGGATTTTGAGCCGATTCGGGGTGTACAAGAAGTTCGTGTGTGACAACGGGGTACAGTTCGCAAGCCGGAGTTTCAAGGCTTTCCTGGAGTCCTTGGGTGTAGAGATCCAGTACACCGTCCCTTACTGTCCGCAAGAAAATCCTACCGAGAGGACCAACAGAAACGTGAAGACCATGATAGCGCATGATATATCGAGGGCCACCAGAGTTCGTGGGACGAACTCTTGCCCGAGATATCGCTGGCGGTCAATACAAGCGTGTCGGATTCGACCGGATTCAGTCCCGCTTTCCTGATGCAGGAAGGGAGCCGCGGTTGCCGGCTGCTTTATATGATCAGGTAACTCCGGGGTCCGCAACTAGTGCGTTCGACCCTAGGACAAAGGCGGATAGGTTAAAAGAAATCTTTTATATCGTTCACAACAATCTCCAGCATGCATCAAAGGACCAGGGCAGACACTATAACTTGAGGAGACGAGAGTAACGGCCTTCGTTGGACTCGATGGTCCTGTTAAGACAGCACCAGCTATCCAACGCCGCCGAGGGTTTCGCTGCGAAGTTGGCACCTAGGTTTGACGGCCCCTATAGGGTCGTCAAATTCATATCCCCCAATATTGTGCGCCTGGCGAAGCCGGGCGAACATAAGGAGAGGGTGGCCAACATCTCGCAGCTGAAACCATTCTACCGAGAGAAAACTGAGGACGGAGGGGAAGACTTAGGGCACAGGGATGCCCACGAGTAGGCAAAGCCGCAACAAACGTACTAAATGTAGATTAGACTAACACTAGTAGCATAATTAGAATAGGCATAGTGAAAATTCAGCCGCACTGGGAGGATAAGGCATTAACCAATAAGTAACGAATAAGTTAACCAATAAGTCAAATTTACAGATGGAACCCGAGACTATCACCATATCATCAGAGGATGACGACAGCAGCAGAGATACTGAGCCCTTCCCTGGGCCCGGCACTGAAGATCACCCGCGTGACCCCCATCAGGGTCGCGAGTACTGCGGAAGAGGACGGCAAGAGGAAGCCCCTCGCCAATTCCGTCACACCCTGTACTCACAGCGGACCAACGTCATGGAGAGACTAGACGGGATGGTCATGCTGATGGCCATCGAAGTCACGACCATGTTCGTGGAGGCGCCGTTTGCGCGGAATTCGCCACCTTACGCGGAAGAGCCCCCGTCCCACTCGCCAAGGTCGTCCGGAATGACGACCCCGGTAACAACCGGCGAAGTGGACGATCTCGCGGACGAGGAGGAGCTCCCTTCGCTCGAGACAGGCAGGCCCGGACCATCGGTGCAGAGATCCACGGTGAGGGACGCAAAGGGGGAGAGAAGTTCCCCGTCGGCCACAGAGATGGAAGCGTCCCCGACCGAGGCAGCAAGCAACGTCCCAGTGGCCCGCACGGAAGCGGACTGGATCAACCGTAGCCCGGATCGCACCGCGGAAAGGAACCCGACGCAACCGAAGCCCACGTCGGCTTATGAGCCGCTGACGGAAGACGAGGACGACGAACCGGCATTCCGCCACCGTTTCACCACCCATCGATTAGAGGTAGACCCCGAGAGCCAATTCCCCCGGGTGACGTTGCGCTACCTGCCGAAGGTTCCCGAGGAGGTTAGGGCGCCCCGTCCTGGGCCCTCGAAGCGGGGAAGGGTGAACACAGGGGAAGGCCCTGGCGGAAAACGACGGCGAAACCGTCGCCGCCGACAGGCGTTTACGCCTAGCAAGCGCCGTCGAAGCAGGAGTCGACGCGAGCCCAGTCTAGAGGGGACGTCGACACCGGCACAGAAGAGACCTCGCTCCGAGACCGAGAAGCCCGGAGGCCCGCAGCTGCGCGTGCCGCGTTCGCCCCGCGAACGCCAGGAGGGTCCTTCCCAGCCTGGGAAGGATAACCACGGCTGCGGAGCCATGAGCAGTCGTCGGGAAGGACATTCCGAACCCTGGCTGACCCCAATCTCAGTCTGCCAGATGGTCGTTGAAGAGCGGCGATGCGGAAACGAGGAGGCGACACCACAACTCGTGCCCATGACCTGTACCGGGGAGCCGGTTTCCGGCTCTCAAGAAGATTTGGAGGAGGCATGGTTCGGCCGCGAGGAAGCAATGCCCGCACTCGTGCCCGTAACACGCGCCGAAACACCAAATACCACTTTTCGGAGGGAATTGGAGGAAGCGTGGTTCGGCCAAGAGAGTGAGGCGCCATTCGCAAAGGCATCCTTTGCCACTCGCCAGGCGGACATGGGCGAAGCATGGTCCGAGGACGAAGACGCGATGGCGACGCCTCCATCACCCAAGTCGGGTGTTGCGACCGAGGCTCCTTCCCCGAGCGATACGAAGACCCCCACCGAGAGCGAGTTGTGGGAGGACATCGTAGACCACTTCGACGGTATCGACGGGTGGGATACCAATTTAACCGCCGGCCGCTGCAGCAACCGTGCGTTGCTGATCGTCTGCCCAACACTGCCTGCGAGAGCGCAGCTTCGATTCGGCGGCGTAGAGCGAAAGCTCCGAAGCGAAGTTGCGAAAGCTCGCGGCGAAGCTGAGCGGCCGAGGCAAGCGCATGGCTCGCTAGCGAGCGAGCCGGCACTTAGGAAATACCGATCATGGTGAGTAGACGTGCCGAAAAGGAGTGGGAGCGAAAAAAAAACGTGAAGTGCATAGCGGAGCGCTCGGGCTCCAAGACAGTGCGGCAGGGCCTTAGGCTAGGAAGTTCGTTAGGGTAGAATATAATAAAAGTTTTGAATAAAGTGAACGCAGCTCAATAATTAACTTAAATGCAGATCTTCGTAATCTCGGGCGGTTATATTTGTGCTAAACATCGGAAATAGCCGATGTTCACCCTAACCTAGGGGGACAGTGTAGTTGGTGCGTGGCCGAGGCCCCGGTAGTGTAGTTGGTGCGTGGCTAAGGCCCGATAGGGCAGTTGGTGCGTGGCCGAGGCCCCGGTAGTGTAGTTGGTGCGTGGCTAAGGCCCGATAGTGTAGTTGGTGCGTGGCTAAGGCCCGATAGTGTAGTTGGTGCGTGGCCAAGGCCCGATAGCGGGGGTGGTACGAGGCTCCGGCCCGCTAGAAAAGGAAGCACGAGGCTGCGGCCTGGTATGGTAGGTAGGACAGTGGTAGTGCGAGGTATACTTGCGTCGAAACACTCATCCCCCCCATTATAAATGTCTTGTAACTCGCTGGACCTGGTAAGACTGAGATTCGTACCCCGGCCAGTAGCTCCTTTACAAGGTTTAGCATTCGTAGAATTATCTACCGGAAAATATGTCATTCCACACGACTTCTACATGGTCGGAGAAGATTTTCCAATACCTAGCGATGGCATTATTGGTATAGATTTCTTTAAAAAGTATAATTGCCAAATAGATTTCACAAAAACATGTGATTCTCTAATACTTCGGCCTAAAAATTTAAATTACCCAATAAATTTACCAATAATTCAAACTTGTGATAATAATGCCACAATACTTCCACCTCGTTCTGAAGTAGTCCGCCAAATTAAAATTCTTTCACCAGAAAAGAATATTTTCATTCCAAATAAAGAAATTGATAAAGGAATCTTTATCGAAAATACAATTTCCAATATGTTGAATTTGTCCGAATATTAAACACCACAAGAATCCGAATCAGTAACAACCAATATAAACAAGAATTAAGACTAAAAGATACTGAGAATTACAGAATTTCTCATACTCATAAAGAAGAAGTTAATAAGCAAGTCGAATAATCGGAATATAACAGCCCAATACTACTTGTTCCTAATAAAAGGATTACCAGGTTCCGATACCAAAAGATGGCGATTAGTTATAGACTATAGTCAAATAAATAATAAATTACTCTCAGATAAATTTCCGTTACCAAGAATAGATGATATTCTTGACCAACTAAGTAAAGCAAGATACTTCTCATGCATAGATTTAATGTCCGGTTTTCACCAAATAGAATTTAAACAAGTAAGAGGTTCTAGTCGGGAGCTCCCGACTAGGGAATACCCTGAACCCTCCCAAATGCAGTTCGCGCATCACGCTCGTCTGAAGTAATAAAGATAAATTAAAAAAAAAAAAGTTCCCTTGGTAGGATTCGAACTCGCAACTGACCGTATTACTTGCTGACGACTCTACTTAACAGACAAAAACAGGAAAAAAAAAAAAAATAGTTTCTAAGGTAGGGCTCGAACTTGCGACAGACCGCAACACTTGCTATGCCTCTACTCAACAGCCACACCAATAATTAAGTATCATTGAGAAAAAAACGAACTAAATAGCATTACAGAAAAAAGTCGCAAATACAATGCTGTTAGAATGCGATAGAATGCGAAGCAGACGCGCATGAATGTGTGTGTGTACACAAATTCTTGATGTTTTCGCTAGCTGTGCCATACAATTGCGCAGTTACATATAACTTTGGTTTTCTCTTAACCGAGCTTAATGAAATTGTCTACAGTATATATTATTGTACCATAGAATATTTGTGTATTCTCAAAAAGTCAATTGCATTAAAATTGTGGCTTAGATTGGTTGGCAATATAAGTTGGGTTATTAACTTGATTTATAGCTGTGCAGTGTTAGAGGGGAGGTGGCGATAGGAAAATAATGAAAGATATATAATATTCTAGAAGCAACAAATCATGTTTGGTGACTCTAGCTCTTATTATTTACCCAATTTGTTCAAAAAACAGGATGTCGATATCGATTTTTATCGATTACTTGGAAACGGAGTAAGTTATCGTTTATCGGAAACAAAAAAAAAACGATCTGCGCAGGCACTAGGAGCACCTACATCTAAAATTTGAGCTCTCTAGCTCTTATAGTTTCTGACATCCTTGCGTTCATACATACGGACAGACGGACGGACGGACGGACACACAGACAGACGGACATGGCTAGATCGACTCGGCTATTGATGCGGATCAAGAATATATATACTTTATGGGGTCGGAGATGCTTCCTTCTGCCTGTTACATACATTTACATTTTGCACAAATACAATATACCCTTTTACCCATTTTCAATGGGTTCAGGGTATAAAAATAAGTAAGAGGTTCTAGTCGGGAGCTCCCGACTAGGGAATACCCTGAACCCTCTTATTCGAACACAAAATGGAGCTCGTTTGAATTAATAAAGATAAATTAAAAAAAACGAGAAAGAAGGGCCATCTTCGGCATGCCGAAGATCTAATACCCTTGCAGACCCAACCTTTTAATGCCGAGAAAATGGTTAAGGCCGAGTTTGGTCAAGGTATATTGATAAACAAAAAATATATTAATCAAAAACCGACGTAAATAAGATTTTGAAAAAATTAAGGGAGCATAGTGAAATCTTTAAATGCCGTGTTTAATCGAAAAATCATGAAAAACAAAAATTCTCCATACTAAATTAATTTTCGACCGATCGTTCCTATGGCAGCTATATGATATAGTGGTCCGATCTTAATAGGATTTTGCATATATATGAGGAGCATAGTTAAACTAATAAATGCCGAGTTTGGTCAAGATATCTTGAAAAACAAAATTTTGTTCATACAAGATCCTACTTTTCGACAAATCGTTCCTATGGCAGCTATATGATATAGTGGTCCGATCTTAATAGGATTTCGCCTATATATGAGGAGCATAGTAAAACTAATAATTGTCGAGTTTGGTCAAGATATCTTGATAAACAAAAGGTTTTTTCATACAAAAACTTAATTTTCGACCGATCGTTCCTATGGCAGCTATATGATATAGTGGTCCGATCTTAATAGGATTTTGCATATATATGCGGAACTTAGTAAAACTAATAAATGCCGAGTTTGGTCAAGATATCTTGACAAACAAAATGTTTTTTCATACAAAAACTTAACAATGTCGAGTTTGGTCAAGATATCTTGATAAACAAAAGTTTTTTTCATACAAAAACTTAATTTTCGACCGATCGTTCCTATGGCAGCTATATGATATAGTGGTCCGATCCAGCTGGTTTTGACATATGTGCTGCGTGCAACAGAAATAGGGACTTCTGCAAAGTTTCATTAAGATAGCTTTAAAACTGAGGGACTAGTTCGCATAGAAACAGACAGACGGACAGACGGACAGACGGTCAGACGGACAGACGGACATGGCTATATCGACTCGGCTGTTGATGCTGATCAAGAATATATTTACTTTATGGGGTCGGAGATGTCTCCTTCTATGCGTTACACATTTCACGACAAAATTATAATACCCTCTGCAAGGGTATAAAAAGTCCCATTGGCAGGGTTTGAACTCGCAACTGACCGCATATTTACTTTCCCCGGTAGGACTCGAGCTCGCGACAGACTGCACCACTTGCCACTGCCTCTACTCAACATCCACACTAATAATTGAGTATAATTGAGAAAAAAACCAATAAAAATAGCAACACAGAAAACAATCGCAGTGAAGACAGAATTCGAAGCAGACGCGAATGAACGTGTGTGTGTGTACAATGTACACTGTACACTGTACATGTATATATAAATTCTTGCAAATTGCGTTGCAACACGTGCGCAGTCAAAATACCGAAAAACAAAACAAAAAACAATATTTGTGTATTCTCAAATAGTCAATTGCATTAAAATTGTGGCTTAAATTAGTTGGCAATACAAGTTGGGTTATAAACTGGGGTGGTAGCGGGGAGGTGGCGATAGGTATAAAATGAAAGATACTTGAAATATATATAAAATTCTAGAAGCAACATATCATGTTTGGTGACTCTAGCTTTTATCATTTACCCAATTTGCTCAAAAAACAGGATGTCGATATCGATTTTTATCGATTGCTTGGAAACGGAGTAAGTTATCGATTATCGGAAACAAACTCGATCTGCGCAGGCACTAGGAGCACCTACATCTAAAATTTGAGCTAGCTCTTATAGTTTCTGAGATCCTTCTGTTCATACATACGGACAGACGGACAGACAGACAGACAGACGGACATGGCTAGATCGACTCGGCTATTGATGCTGATCAAGAATATATAAACTTTATGGGGTCGGAGATGCTTCCTTCTGCCTGTTACATACATTTGCATTTTGCACAAATACAATATACCCTTTTTACCCATTTTCAATGGGTTCAGGGTATAAAATGAGTCCAGAAACATAACGTCTTTTTCAACGAGCAATTGCTCATATGCGATTACCTTACGGTTTAAAAATAGCGCCAAATTCTTTTCAAAGAATGATGACAATCGCTTTCTCTGTATTAGATCCTTCACAAGCATTCTTATACATGGATGAGTTAATCGTCATCGGTTGTTCCGAAAACCACATGATCAAAAAGTTAACAAACGTTTTTGACTTATGTAGGAAACACAACCTTAAATTACATCCAGAAAAATGCTCATTTTTCATGCACGAAGTGACTTTTCTAGGTCATAAGTGTACTGATCAAGGTATTTTGCCAGATGACAAAAAAATGATGTCATTGAAAAATATTCGGTCCCTACGGACGCTGATAGCGCCAGAAGATTCGTTGCGTTTTGCAATTATTACAGACGTTTCATAAAAAACTTTGCAGATTATTCACGTCACATAACAAGATTATATAAAAAGACTGTAAAGTTTGAGTGGTCCGATGATTGCCAAAAAGCTTTCGATTATTTAAAAAAGCTCTTATGAAGCCTACTTAACTAAAATACCCAGATTTTAGCAAAGAATTTTGCCAAATACCGGATTCAAGTAAACAAGCTTGCAGAGTCGTTTTAACTCAAACTTATGGTGATAAGCAATTACCAGTAGCGTTTATTTACAAAAGGAGAAAGCAATAAAAATACAACAGAACAAGAGTAAGCAGCAATTCATTGGGCAATTACCCATTTTCGACCTTACATATATGGTCAACATTTCAATATTAAATCAGACCACCGACCACTTACTTATGTATTTATTCTCAATGGTAAATCTCAGTTAAAAATTAACTAGAATGAGGCTAGACTTAGAAGAGTACGAATTTACTATAGAATATCTCAAGATAGTTTTGTTGCAGATGCGTTATCTAGAAGAACCATCAAAGACTGAAACAAGTAAGGGGTTCTAGTCGGGAGCTCTCGACTAGGGAATACCCTGAACCCTCTTATTCGAACACCAAATTGAGCTCGTTTGAATTAATAAAGATAAAAAAAAGTCCCATCGGCAGGGTTTGAACACGCAACTGACCGCATATTTACTTTCCTCGGTAGGGCTCGAGATCGCGACAGACCGCACCACTTGCCGCTGCCTCTACTCAACAGCCACACTAATAATTGAGTCTTACTGAGAAAAAAACCAATTAAAATAGAAGCTCAGAAAACAATCGCACTGAAGACAGAATTCGAAGCAGACGCGCATGTATGTGTGTGTGTGTGTGTACATATATACAGAAATTCTTGATAATTGTGTCGCAAGCATGTGCGCAGTCAAAATATAGAAAAACAAAACAAAAACCGATCCTAATGAAATTTTGTACAGTATATCTTATTTTACCATATTCTTGTGTATTCTCAAAGAGTCAATTGCATTTAAATTGTGGCTGATATTGGTTGGCAATACAAGTTGGGTTATTAACTTGATTTATAGCTCTGGGGTGGTAGCGGGGAGGAGGCGATAGGTATAAAATAAAATCGGAAACAAACTCGATCTGCGCAGGCACTAGGAGGACCTACAGCTAAAATTTCAAATCTCTAGCTCCTAAAGGTTCTGATATCCTTGCGATCATACATACGGACAGACGGACAGGCAGACAGACGTACATGCCTAGATCGACTCGGATATTCATGCTGATCAAGAATATATACACTTTATGGGGTCGGAGATGCTTCCTTCTGCCTGTTACATACATTTACATTTTCCATAAATACAATATACCTTTTTTACCCATTTTTAATGAGTTCAGGGTATAAAAATACAAAAACAAATGTCTTGAAAGTCACTACAGGACAACAAAGTAGACAAAATAATTGCTGCGTAGGAAAAGAAAAAGGAAATTTGCCAAGGCAAAACATAAAGCTTCTCAGCCGTCTATAACATCATCAAAAATGACGATGTACGAAATAGTGACCTTGCACGTAACAAATATGTTATTCCTTTTGAGGCATGGCAAAAAGATTGTTGCGAGAATTGAGATTAGCGACCTTTATACTAATGGAACCCTCGACTTAGGTCTATTTTTTCAATGGCTTGAAGAAGCCTGTAAGCGAAAATATCTTTGAATTAATTTCAATTCGATTCAAAAAATAACAAGACATTACTATTTGTAAAATATGACACGTCATATAAGAAAGTACATACGTAAGAGTCCGAAATATCAAAAAGCTAAAGCAACAAAGCACACTAAGACGCCTATTATAATTGCAGAAACACCAATAATAACACAGGGTAATTGTCGACACTATAGGTCTATTACCAAGATCAGAGAATGGTAACGAGTATGATTTTACAAAATATCTCGTTGCCATTCCGATCCTAAATAAAAATGCAAGAACTGTCTCTAAAGCTATATTTGAATCTTTTATTCTGAAATACGGTCCAATGACGTTCATTACAGACATGGGTACAGAATACTAGAATTCAATAATGTAGAAGACAAATGCCACTTTCGAAGTAAAACACACGATTTATCTTGATGCGTCTTTTTTATTCGACTGTCCGATCGCGACTGACTTCGCGTTCGTTTCATGCTTACGGACTAAAGGAGAGTTGACAATCAGTTTATGTGTGTGTAAGCGAGACGAGGCGTGATTCGACTTGTCGAGCTCTTCTTACAAGAATTAGAGTGCATGAGGAATGTGAGCGCTTAAAACAAACGGGAGATTGTTGACTAAATGGCCTTGAGAATGTGTCTATCTGTTTGTGTATGTACATGCCTGTATTTGTCCTACTACAACTCGGCCATCCTGCGATCAAGATCCCCTGATCTCGGTTACTTTTTGTTTGAATATGATTAATTTAACCATTAATGATTCTTAAAGCTAAAATAATATTACAATTTTTCTTAGTTTATTTCTTATCCTACCCATGGTCTTATGTTCTGAGCACTCCATACACCCTTGTAAGGATTCCGAGAAACTTGGAAACCCTCGACGTCCTTTAACAGAAACCTGTCATTTCGCAATACCTTTTCTATTACATATGGTCCTTTATTTTTAGGAATTAGTTTTTTGGCAGCTCCTACCGTACTATCAAAGTTTTTTACCATTACGTAGTGTCCTTTCTTATAAGCTGTTGCCTTTCTCTTCCTTTTGTTATAATATGATTCATTATAAGATTGTGCTTGTAATTGGTTTTCCTTGGCCGCTTTTCTAATTTCCTTTAAACTTTCTTTCGTCCTGGGTGCTTCATTGACTTCTTCCAGTTTTTCCCTTAGTTCATCTATAACTTCGCCCTTTTGCTCTACTCCAAAAAGTACCTTGCTTGGTATCTGTTTAATGCTGCGGTGTAAAGTATTGTTCAAAGAATGTTCTACATGTTCGATAACCGAATCCCAATGGATTCCTTTTTCTGGCTCTGTAAGATTGGCGATCATTGGACCTAAACTCCTGTTTATACGCTCAACTTGTCCGTTTGCTTGTGGGGAGCCTGTGGCTATTTTCATGTGTTTTATGTTGGAATCTGACAAAAATTGCTCGAATTCTCTGGATGTGAAACAACTGCCTCTGTCTGAAACTATGCATTTTGGCCTACTGTATGCCCTAAAATAATCTCTTAGTGCTTTTATGGCTTCTTTTGTATTTGTGGTTCTGGTTGTGTACAGCCTGACAAACTTGGTGAACCCGTCGACTATTACAAATATGTGTTTATTCGCTCTTCCTGTAGCTACTGGCCCATAATGATCTACATGTAGTGACTCAAATGGTTTATCTCCTTTGGGTATGCTATGTAAGAATCCTTCCGCTTTGCAATTTTTTGGTGAAAACGCAACACATTTAAGACAGTTTTCAATGTATTTATTGCATTTCTCCTTGGCATTCGCTATCCAATAACTCTTTGAAATCGTGTCCAACATCTTGTCTCTGCCTATGTGCCCCAACTCATTGTGATACTTATGTAATACTTGGTTTTCCATGTCTTCTGGCACGCAAAACAGTAACCTGCCGTCGTTCGTTTTCCTATAAATAATCCCGTTTCTCATTTCAAACATCCTGTGTTCATTTTTCTCTAAAAGCTTTTTTTGTCTTTTGTAGCTTTAAATCTTTTGCCTGGCAAATGATTAGATTGTCTTCAAAACTATTTGTTTCTACTATTAAAATATTCATGCATCTACTTAGAGCATCTACATGTTGCATTTTGTTCCCAGCTCTGTGGACTAATTCGTAATCATAGTTTTGTAATTCCAACGCCCACCTGGCAATTCTAGGATTCAGTTCGACTTTGTTTAAAGTAAGCGTTAATGAGTTGCAATCTGTGACTATTTTAAAACGTTTCCCTTGTAAGTAAATTCGAAATCTTCGGAGTGCATAAATGATTGCTAACGTTTCTAGTTCGAAACTGTGGTACCTTGACTCAACTTCAGTCGTTCGTTTAGAAAAATAAAATATTGGATGCGGCTTGCCATCCTCTTTCTTTTGCATTAGCACGGCTCCAAAGCCAAGAGAACTAGCATCGCAATGTAATTCAATCTCGTCTTTGTAATCATAAATTGCTAACACTGGTGCTTGAATAAGTTTTTCTTTGAGAGTGAGGAAACATTCCAATTCTTTTTCATTAAATGAGAATTGTTTTTCTTTTTCAAAAGGTCGTACAATGGCTTAGCTATTGTTGAAAAATCTTTGATGAATCGCCTAAAATATGAGCACAAACCTAAAAAACTTTGTACCGTCTGTGTTTTATCTGGTACTGGGAAGTTTTTTGATCGCTTCGATTCCCTTGTCGTCTGCTCTTACGCCTTCACTTGTTATGAGAAATCCCAAATATTTTATCTTGGTTTGCATAAACTCGCATTTGTCTAATCGTAACTCGAGCTTATTTTGAACTAATCTTTCGAAGACTTCCCTCAATGTGTCTAAATGTTCCTCAATATCTCTGCTTGCAACCATAATGTCGTCCATGTATACAATAACTTTGTTCTCTCTGATCAGATCTGCAAAGATTTTGTTAACGAACCGTTGAAATACAGCAGAAGCATTTTTTATACCCATTGGCATTCTCAAGAACTCATATTGACCCAAAGGGGTCACGAAGGACGTATATTTCACAGAATCTTCGTTAACAAACACGTGGAAGTATCCGTTTTTAATATCGAGCTTCGAGAATACTGTTTTATTGACGAGCTTGTCTAAAAGATCATCAATCAATGGCAACGGATAGTTGTCTTTTATAAGTACTTTGTTCAGTTTCCGAAAATCAATGCATAATCGTAAATCACCCGTTTTCTTTTTTACTAATACTATGGGTGAGGCATACTCTGAATCGCTTGGACGTATGATTTCGGCTTCTAGTTATTCGTCTAGCATTTTTTGGAGCTTGTCTTTTTCCGTGTATGAAAGCCGTCTTGGTGAGCAACTAAAAGGCTTATAGTTTTCTAAGGATATTTTTATTTCACATTTAACGATTGGATCATTTGGCTTTTTGCGTGCACATACGTTTCCTCAAACATTTTTATGAACCTACATTTTATTCCATGGCTTAAATTTTGCCCACAGTTGTAATCCGGAAATTGATCATCTACTACATTTATGCAAAACATATCTTTGTCAAAATTCTCTTTCATAACATCATCTAAAATATGGTCGTTCTTAGCTTTTCTTCTAAAGTTGTCATTAAAATATTCTCGTTCGTCGGACGCATTATTCGATGGCTTATTTGAAGGAACCGTTTCGTTGTGCATTGTTTTCATCATAATTTTCTGATCGTCTAACCGTCGCTCACTAACAGCTGCATCCCTTACTAATTTCTCGCTAACAGTTTGATCGCTTAACAGTTGCTCAATAGCCTTCTGGTTTCCTAACAGTTGCTCAGTAACAGTCTTGTCTCTTAACCGTTGCTCACTAACAGTCTGGTCTCTTAACAGTTGCTCACTAACAATCTGGTCTCTTAACAGTTGCTCACTAACAATCTGGTCTCTTAACAGTTGCTGTTTATTGCCCCCTTCCTGTATGTCATCATTTATGTCTTCGGTTTCCTTAGCCTCAATCAGGTTTAGGGTGTCTAGATCTATGCTCAGACCACATGCATTCATGAAATCCCTGCCCAATACTATATTGTGACTCATAGACTCATCGGCAACAACAATTAATTCAAAATAAACTTTTATTGATTTTTTGAAAATATAGCACGACGTTTTTCCAATTACATTAAGTCGGCTTTTATTTAGTCCAAAATATAAATTGATAACTGAATTTAATGGGATTTCACTGGGTATATATGATTTTTCACAAATGAGATTGCGCTGCCGGAGTCTATGAGGCATTCTGTAATAATGGATAGTTTAACATCATGATTAAAGTATATTTTTAACCGCCTTACGTAGTTGTTGTCGCTCTCGCTTGCGCTCTTCTTAATTACACATTGAGCTACAAAATGGCCCATTTCGCCGCATGCGTAAGAAGATCCAGGAACCCTCTTTGGTTTGCGGCAATCCTTCATATAATGACCTCGGGAGTTGCAGTTTCTGCAACGTAGGTCATTGTTGACCAGAGCCGTTGATGTCACCCTGGGTTTGGTTACCCGCTCTTGCCTTGGAAGGACTATGTTGGCAAACGCATGATGCATCTGTTCAGGATTAGCGAAACATTGAATCCGGGCTTGGTCGCGCAACGTCTCGGAGGGAACTCCCTCGATGATTTGTTCTAAGAGTTCGTCTTCGTCCATATTGATGGTATCGGCTAGCATCATCTTGTCTTCAAAATACATCGCAAATTTTTCGTGTATTTGCCACTTGCGTTGTTCGAACTTGCGTCGCATGTCTGATTTTGAATTTTTTCTTCGAAAGCCGCGATCAGCTGGTTGCTCAATGTTCCTATTGGCTCCAGAATGCGCGTTGAATTGGAATGCAACCAGTGTTGCGCTTTTCCTTTCAGCTTTGTCGTAAACAGCATGCGCAAATAATTGTCGTCTAAATCATAGATTTGTGCAATATTTTTAATATGATTGACCCACATGCGTGCGCTACCGCTTCCATCGAATTCTAATGTCGCCTCTTTCGCGATTGTGATTGTTGCAGCTGATCCGCGATTTGATGTAGTTTTATCTCTTTCACGAGTTTGTAGAGTTTCTGCAGCTGTTTCAATGCCAACGCCGCCGTCTTCGTCTCGACATTCGTTGTTGGCAACGCCGTTATCGTTGTCTCTGCTTTGGCTTTCGCTGCTGGCGCCGCCGCTGTCGCCACCGCTGCCGTTTGCCGTTACGTTTTGCTGCTGAATTTGCTGTAGCGCAATTTTGCTTGCATTTGCTTCACTTTGTAATTGCCTAATTACTTCCATTAGTTCGCCTATGTGTAAATTATTTTGGGCTTCTGCTTGTTGCTGCGTTGTCAATGCTCCGATCTGGCTGCTTTCCATGTTCTGCTGCTGCACGACATCTATGCTGTTGCTCCTTGGTCGTGCCTGTCTGTTTCCCAAGCTAGCTGATTCCAGCATGTCCACATCGTCAGCGTCTAAACCCGGGGCACTGCCGCGTACACTCGGTGCGAATGTGTTTAGACGAGCAATCAATTCCGCCTTGCTTCCTGTCGTCGGTGCTCCTAAGCCAGATAGCCAATTTTTCAATTGGATGACCGTGAAAATGTTCAAATCCATTTTTTGCTAGGTTGAACCACTTCTGAATTTGTAGAAGACAAATGCCACTTTCGAAGTAAAACACACGATTTATCTTGATGCGTCTTCTTTATTCGACTGTCCGATCGCGACTGACTTCGCGTTCGTTTCATGGTTACGGACTAAAGGAGAGTTGACAATCAGTTTATGTGTGTGTTAGCGAGACGAGGCGTGATTCGACTTGTCGAGCTCTTCTTACAAGAATTAGAGTGCATGAGGAATGTGAGCGCTTAAAACAAACGGGAGATTGTTGACTAAATGGCCTTGAGAATGTGTCTATCTGTTTGTGTATGTACATGCCTGTATTTGTCCTACTACAATAATAATAGACATATGTAAATATCTAAAAAAAATATAACATAACATCAACAGCACACCACCATCAAACAGTTGGTACTTTTGAAAGAAGTCGCAGAACCTTCAACGAATACATACCTTCCTACATATCAGTTAATAAAACTGATTGGGATGTGTGGCTTCAATACTTCGTTTATTGTTACAATACAACCCCAAAAGTCCCATTGGCAGGGTTTGAACTCGCAACTGACCGCATATTTACTTTCCCCGGTAGGACTCGAGCTCGCGACAGACTGCACCACTTGCCACTGCCTCTACTCAACATACACACTAATAATTGAGTATAATTGAGAAAAAAACCAATAAAAATAGCAACACAGAAAACAATCGCAGTGAAGACAGAAGTCGAAGCAGACGCGAATGAACGTGTGTGTGTGTACAATGTACACTGTACACTGTACATGTATATATAAATTCTTGCAAATTGCGTTGCAACACGTGCGCAGTCAAAATACCGAAAAACAAAACAAAAAACAATATTTGTGTATTCTCAAATAGTCAATTGCATTAAAATTGTGGCTTAAATTAGTTGGCAATACAAGTTGGGTTATAAACTGGGGTGGTAGCGGGGAGGTGGCGATAGGTATAAAATGAAAGATACTTGAAATATATATAAAATTCTAGAAGCAACATATCATGTTTGGTGACTCTAGCTTTTATCATTTACCCAATTTGCTCAAAAAACAGGATGTCGATATCGATTTTTATCGATTGCTTGGAAACGGAGTAAGTTATCGATTATCGGAAACAAACTCGATCTGCGCAGGCACTAGGAGCACCTACATCTAAAATTTGAGCTAGCTCTTATAGTTTCTGAGATCCTTCTGTTCATACATACGGACAGACGGACAGACAGACAGACAGACGGACATGGCTAGATCGACTCGGCTATTGATGCTGATCAAGAATATATAAACTTTATGGGGTCGGAGATGCTTCCTTCTGCCTGTTACATACATTTGCATTTTGCACAAATACAATATACCCTTTTTACCCATTTTCAATGGGTTCAGGGTATAAAATGAGTCCAGAAACATAACGTCTTTTTCAACGAGCAATTGCTCATATGCGATTACCTTACGGTTTAAAAATAGCGCCAAATTCTTTTCAAAGAATGATGACAATCGCTTTCTCTGTATTAGATCCTTCACAAGCATTCTTATACATGGATGAGTTAATCGTCATCGGTTGTTCCGAAAACCACATGATCAAAAAGTTAACAAACAATTTTGACTTATGTAGGAAACACAACCTTAAATTACATCCAGAAAAATGCTCATTTTTCATGCACGAAGTGACTTTTCTAGGTCATAAGTGTACTGATCAAGGTATTTTGCCAGATGACAAAAAAATGATGTCATTGAAAAATATTCGGTCCCTACGGACGCTGATAGCGCTAGAAGATTCGTTGCGTTTTGCAATTATTACAGACGTTTCATAAAAAACTTTGCAGATTATTCACGTCACATAACAAGATTATATAAAAAGACTGTAAAGTTTGAGTGGTCCGATGATTGCCAAAAAGCTTTCGATTATTTAAAAAAGCTCTTATGAAGCCTACTTAACTAAAATACCCAGATTTTAGCAAAGAATTTTGCCAAATACCGGATTCAAGTAAACAAGCTTGCAGAGTTGTTTTAACTCAAACTTATGGTGATAAGCAATTACCAGTAGCGTTTATTTACAAAAGGAGAAAGCAATAAAAATACAACAGAACAAGAGTAAGCAGCAATTCATTGGGCAATTACCCATTTTCGACCTTACATATATGGTCAACATTTCAATATTAAATCAGACCACCGACCACTTACTTATGTATTTATTCTCAATGGTAAATCTCAGTTAAAAATTAACTAGAATGAGGCTAGACTTAGAAGAGTACGAATTTACTATAGAATATCTCAAGATAGTTTTGTTGCAGATGCGTTATCTAGAAGAACCATCAAAGACTGAAACAAGTAAGGGGTTCTAGTCGGGAGCTCTCGACTAGGGAATACCCTGAACCCTCTTATTCGAACACGAAATTGAGCTGGTTTGAATTAATAAAGATAAAAAAAAAGTCCCATCGGCAGGGTTTGAACACGCAACTGACCGCATATTTACTTTCCTCGGTAGGGCTCGAGATCGCGACAGACCGCACCACTTGCCGCTGCCTCTACTCATCAGCCACACTAATAATTGAGTCTTACTGAGAAAAAAACCAATTAAAATAGAAGCTCAGAAAACAATCGCACTGAAGACAGAATTCGAAGCAGACGCGCATGTATGTGTGTGTGTGTGTACATATATACAGAAATTCTTGATAATTGTGTCGCAAGCATGTGCGCAGTCAAAACATAGAAAAACAAAACAAAAACCGATCCTAATGAAATTTTGTACAGTATATCTTATTTTACCATATTCTTGTGTATTCTCAAAGAGTCAATTGCATTTAAATTGTGGCTGATATTGGTTGGCAATACAAGTTGGGTTATTAACTTGATTTATAGCTCTGGGGTGGTAGCGGGGAGGAGGCGATAGGTATAAAATAAAATCGGAAACAAACTCGATCTGCGCAGGCACTAGGAGGACCTACAGCTAAAATTTCAAATCTCTAGCTCCTAAAGGTTCTGATATCCTTGCGATCATACATACGGACAGACGGACAGGCAGACAGACGTACATGCCTAGATCGACTCGGATATTCATGCTGATCAAGAATATATACACTTTATGGGGTCGGAGATGCTTCCTTCTGCCTGTTACATACATTTACATTTTCCATAAATACAATATACCTTTTTTACCCATTTTTAATGAGTTCAGGGTATAAAAATACAAAAACAAATGTCTTGAAAGTCACTACAGGACAACAAAGTAGACAAAATAATTGCTGCGTAGGAAAAGAAAAAGGAAATTTGCCAAGGCAAAACATAAAGCTTCTCAGCCGTCTATAACATCATCAAAAATGACGATGTACGAAATAGTGACCTTGCACGTAACAAATATGTTATTCCTTTTGAGGCATGGCAAAAAGATTGTTGCGAGAATTGAGATTAGCGACCTTTATACTAATGGAACCCTCGACTTAGGTCTATTTTTTCAATGGCTTGAAGAAGCCTGTAAGCGAAAATATCTTTGAATTAATTTCAATTCGATTCAAAAAATAACAAGACATTACTATTTGTAAAATATGACACGTCATATAAGAAAGTACATACGTAAGAGTCCGAAATATCAAAAAGCTAAAGCAACAAAGCACACTAAGACGCCTATTATAATTGCAGAAACACCAATAATAACACAGGGTAATTGTCGACACTATAGGTCTATTACCAAGATCAGAGAATGGTAACGAGTATGATTTTACAAAATATCTCGTTGCCATTCCGATCCTAAATAAAAATGCAAGAACTGTCTCTAAAGCTATATTTGAATCTTTTATTCTGAAATACGGTCCAATGACGTTCATTACAGACATGGGTACAGAATACTAGAATTCAATAATGTAGAAGACAAATGCCACTTTCGAAGTAAAACACACGATTTATCTTGATGCGTCTTCTTTATTCGACTGTCCGATCGCGACTGACTTCGCGTTCGTTTCATGCTTACGGACTAATATTACAATTTTTCTTAGTTTATTTCTTATTTCCTACCCATGGTCTTATGTTCTGAGCACTCCATACACCCTTGTAAGGATTCCGAGAAACTTGGAAACCCTCGACGTCCTTTAACAGAAACCTGTCATTTCGCAATACCTTTTCTATTACATATGGTCCTTTATTTTTAGGAATTAGTTTTTTGGCAGCTCCTACCGTACTATCAAAGTTTTTTACCATTACGTAGTGTCCTTTCTTATAAGCTGTTGCCTTTCTCTTCCTTTTGTTATAATATGATTCATTATAAGATTGTGCTTGTAATTGGTTTTCCTTGGCCGCTTTTCTAATTTCCTTTAAACTTTCTTTCGTCCTGGGTGCTTCATTGACTTCTTCCAGTTTTTCCCTTAGTTCATCTATAACTTCGCCCTTTTGCTCTACTCCAAAAAGTACCTTGCTTGGTATCTGTTTAATGCTGCGGTGTAAAGTATTGTTCAAAGAATGTTCTACATGTTCGATAACCGAATCCCAATGGATTCCTTTTTCTGGCTCTGTAAGCTTGGCGATCATTGGACCTAAACTCCTGTTTATACGCTCAACTTGTCCGTTTGCTTGTGGGGAGCCTGTGGCTATTTTCATGTGTTTTATGTTGGAATCTGACAAAAATTGCTCGAATTCTCTGGATGTGAAACAACTGCCTCTGTCTGAAACTATGCATTTTGGCCTACTGTATGCCCTAAAATAATCTCTTAGTGCTTTTATGGCTTCTTTTGTATTTGTGGTTCTGGTTGTGTACAGCCTGACAAACTTGGTGAACCCGTCGACTATTACAAATATGTGTTTATTCGCTCTTCCTGTAGCTACTGGCCCATAATGATCTACATGTAGTGACTCAAATGGATTATCTCCTTTGGGTATGCTATGTAAGAATCCTTCCGCTTTGCAATTTTTTGGTGAAAACGCAACACATTTAAGACAGTTTTCAATGTATTTATTGCATTTCTCCTTGGCATTCGCTATCCAATAACTCTTTGAAATCGTGTCCAACATCTTGTCTCTGCCTATGTGCCCCAACTCATTGTGATACTTATGTAATACTTGGTTTTCCATGTCTTCTGGCACGCAAAACAGTAACCTGCCGTCGTTCGTTTTCGTTTATAAATAATCCCGTTTCTCATTTCAAACATCTTGTGTTCATTTTTCTCTAAAAGCTTTTTTGTCTTTTGTAGCTTTAAATCTTTTGCCTGGCAAATGATTAGATTGTCTTCAAAACTATTTGTTTCTACTATTAAAATATTCATGCATCTACTTAGAGCATCTACATGTTGCATTTTGTTCCCAGCTCTGTGGACTAATTCGTAATCATAGTTTTGTAATTCCAACGCCCACCTGGCAATTCTAGGATTCAGTTCGACTTTGTTTAAAGTAAGCGTTAATGAGTTGCAATCTGTGACTATTTTAAAACGTTTCCCTTGTAAGTAAATTCGAAATCTTCGGAGTGCATAAATGATTGCTAACGTTTCTAGTTCGAAACTGTGGTACCTTGACTCAACTTCAGTCGTTCGTTTAGAAAAATAAAATATTGGATGCGGCTTGCCATCCTCTTTCTTTTGCATTAGCACGGCTCCAAAGCCAAGAGAACTAGCATCGCAATGTAATTCAATCTCGTCTTTGTAATCATAAATTGCTAACACTGGTGCTTGAATAAGTTTTTCTTTGAGAGTGAGGAAACATTCCAATTCTTTTTCATTAAATGAGAATTGTTTTTCTTTTTTCAAAAGGTCGTACAATGGCTTAGCTATTGTTGAAAAATCTTTGATGAATCGCCTAAAATATGAGCACAAACCTAAAAAACTTTGTACCGTCTGTGTTTTATCTGGTACTGGGAAGTTTTTGATCGCTTCGATTCCCTTGTCGTCTGCTCTTACGCCTTCACTTGTTATGAGAAATCCCAAATATTTTATCTTGGTTTGCATAAACTCGCATTTGTCTAATCGTAACTCGAGCTTATTTTGAACTAATCTTTCGAAGACTTCCCTCAATGTGTCTAAATGTTCCTCAATATCTCTGCTTGCAACCATAATGTCGTCCATGTATACAATAACTTTGTTCTCTCTGATCAGATCTGCAAAGATTTTGTTAACGAACCGTTGAAATACAGCAGAAGCATTTTTTATACCCATTGGCATTCTCAAGAACTCATATTGACCCAAAGGGGTCACGAAGGACGTATATTTCACAGAATCTTCGTTAACAAACACGTGGAAGTATCCGTTTTTAATATCGAGCTTCGAGAATACTGTTTTATTGACGAGCTTGTCTAAAAGATCATCAATCAATGGCAACGGATAGTTGTCTTTTATAAGTACTTTGTTCAGTTTCCGAAAATCAATGCATAATCGCAAATCACCCGTTTTCTTTTTTACTAATACTATGGGTGAGGCATACTCTGAATCGCTTGGACGTATGATTTCGGCTTCTAGTTATTCGTCTAGCATTTTTTGGAGCTTGTCTTTTTCCGTGTATGAAAGCCGTCTTGGTGAGCAACTAAAAGGCTTATAGTTTTCTAAGGATATTTTCATTTCACATTTAACGATTGGATCATTTGGCTTTTTTGCGTGCACATACGTTTCCTCAAACATTTTTATGAACCTACATTTTATTCCATGGCTTAAATTTTGCCCACAGTTGTAATCCGGAAATTGATCATCTACTACATTTATGCAAAACATATCTTTGTCAAAATTCTCTTTCATAACATCATCTAAAATATGGTCGTTCTTAGCTTTTCTTCTAAAGTTGTCATTAAAATATTCTCGTTCGTCGGACGCATTATTCGATGGCTTATTTGAAGGAACCGTTTCGTTGTGCATTGTTTTCATCATAATTTTCTGATCGTCTAACCGTCGCTCACTAACAGCTGCATCCCTTACTAATTTCTCGCTAACAGTTTGATCGCTTAACAGTTGCTCAATAGCCTTCTGGTTTCCTAACAGTTGCTCAGTAACAGTCTTGTCTCTTAACCGTTGCTCACTAACAGTCTGGTCTCTTAACAGTTGCTCACTAACAATCTGGTCTCTTAACAGTTGCTCACTAACAATCTGGTCTCTTAACAGTTGCTGTTTATTGCCCCCTTCCTGTATGTCATCATTTATGTCTTCGGTTTCCTTAGCCTCAATCAGGTTTAGGGTGTCTAGATCTATGCTCAGACCACATGCATTCATGAAATCCCTGCCCAATACTATATTGTGACTCATAGACTCATCGGCAACAACAATTAATTCAAAATAAACTTTTATTGATTTTTTGAAAATATAGCACGACGTTTTTCCAATTACATTAAGTCGGCTTTTATTTAGTCCAAAATATAAATTGATAACTGAATTTAATGGGATTTCACTGGGTATATATGATTTTTTCACAAATGAGATTGCGCTGCCGGAGTCTATGAGGCATTCTGTAATAATGGATAGTTTAACATCATGATTAAAGTATATTTTTAACCGCCTTACGTAGTTGTTGTCGCTCTCGCTTGCGCTCTTCTTAATTACACATTGAGCTACAAAATGGCCCATTTCGCCGCATGCGTAAGAAGATCCAGGAACCCTCTTTGGTTTGCGGCAATCCTTCATATAATGACCTCGGGAGTTGCAGTTTCTGCAACGTAGGTCATTGTTGACCAGAGCCGTTGATGTCACCCTGGGTTTGGTTACCCGCTCTTGCCTTGGAAGGACTATGTTGGCAAACGCATGATGCATCTGTTCAGGATTAGCGAAACATTGAATCCGGGCTTGGTCGCGCAACGTCTCGGAGGGAACTCCCTCGATGATTTGTTCTAAGAGTTCGTCTTCGTCCATATTGATGGTATCGGCTAGCATCATCTTGTCTTCAAAATACATCGCAAATTTTTCGTGTATTTGCCACTTGCGTTGTTCGAACTTGCGTCGCATGTCTGATTTTGAAATTTTTTCTTCGAAAGCCGCGATCAGCTGGTTGCTCAATGTTCCTATTGGCTCCAGAATGCGCGTTGAATTGGAATGCAACCAGTGTTGCGCTTTTCCTTTCAGCTTTGTCGTAAACAGCATGCGCAAATAATTGTCGTCTAAATCATAGATTTGTGCAATATTTTTAATATGATTGACCCACATGCGTGCGCTACCGCTTCCATCGAATTCTAATGTCGCCTCTTTCGCGATTGTGATTGTTGCAGCTGATCCGCGATTTGATGTAGTTTTATCTCTTTCACGAGTTTGTAGAGTTTCTGCAGCTGTTTCAATGCCAACGCCGCCGTCTTCGTCTCGACATTCGTTGTTGGCAACGCCGTTATCGTTGTCTCTGCTTTGGCTTTCGCTGCTGGCGCCGCCGCTGTCGCCACCGCTGCCGTTTGCCGTTACGTTTTGCTGCTGAATTTGCTGTAGCGCAATTTTGCTTGCATTTGCTTCACTTTGTAATTGCCTAATTACTTCCATTAGTTCGCCTATGTGTAAATTATTTTGGGCTTCTGCTTGTTGCTGCGTTGTCAATGCTCCGATCTGGCTGCTTTCCATGTTCTGCTGCTGCACGACATCTATGCTGTTGCTCCTTGGTCGTGCCTGTCTGTTTCCCAAGCTAGCTGATTCCAGCATGTCCACATCGTCAGCGTCTAAACCCGGGGCACTGCCGCGTACACTCGGTGCGAATGTGTTTAGACGAGCAATCAATTCCGCCTTGCTTCCTGTCGTCGGTGCTCCTAAGCCAGATAGCCAATTTTTCAATTGGATGACCGTGAAAATGTTCAAATCCATTTTTTGCTAGGTTGAACCACTTCTGAATTTGTAGAAGACAAATGCCACTTTCGAAGTAAAACACACGATTTATCTTGATGCGTCTTCTTTATTCGACTGTCCGATCGCGACTGACTTCGCGTTCGTTTCATGGTTACGGACTAAAGGAGAGTTGACAATCAGTTTATGTGTGTGTTAGCGAGACGAGGCGTGATTCGACTTGTCGAGCTCTTCTTACAAGAATTAGAGTGCATGAGGAATGTGAGCGCTTAAAACAAACGGGAGATTGTTGACTAAATGGCCTTGAGAATGTGTCTATCTGTTTGTGTATGTACATGCCTGTATTTGTCCTACTACAATAATAATAGACATATGTAAATATCTAAAAAAAATATAACATAACATCAACAGCACACCACCATCAAACAGTTGGTACTTTTGAAAGAAGTCGCAGAACCTTCAACGAATACATACCTTCCTACATATCAGTTAATAAAACTGATTGGGATGTGTGGCTTCAATACTTCGTTTATTGTTACAATACAACCCCAAAAGTCCCATTGGCAGGGTTTGAACTCGCAACTGACCGCATATTTACTTTCCCCGGTAGGACTCGAGCTCGCGACAGACTGCACCACTTGCCACTGCCTCTACTCAACATACACACTAATAATTGAGTATAATTGAGAAAAAAACCAATAAAAATAGCAACACAGAAAACAATCGCAGTGAAGACAGAAGTCGAAGCAGACGCGAATGAACGTGTGTGTGTGTACAATGTACACTGTACACTGTACATGTATATATAAATTCTTGCAAATTGCGTTGCAACACGGTGCGCAGTCAAAATACCGAAAAACAAAACAAAAAACAATATTTGTGTATTCTCAAATAGTCAATTGCATTAAAATTGTGGCTTAAGTTAGTTGGCAATACAAGTTGGGTTATAAACTGGGGTGGTAGCGGGGAGGTGGCGATAGGTATAAAATGAAAGATACTTGAAATATATATAAAATTCTAGAAGCAACATATCATGTTTGGTGACTCTAGCTTTTATCATTTACCCAATTTGCTCAAAAAACAGGATGTCGATATCGATTTTTATCGATTGCTTGGAAACGGAGTAAGTTATCGATTATCGGAAACAAACTCGATCTGCGCAGGCACTAGGAGCACCTACATCTAAAATTTGAGCTAGCTCTTATAGTTTCTGAGATCCTTCTGTTCATACATACGGACAGACGGACAGACAGACAGACAGACGGACATGGCTAGATCGACTCGGCTATTGATGCTGATCAAGAATATATAAACTTTATGGGGTCGGAGATGCTTCCTTCTGCCTGTTACATACATTTGCATTTTGCACAAATACAATATACCCTTTTTACCCATTTTCAATGGGTTCAGGGTATAAAATGAGTCCAGAAACATAACGTCTTTTTCAACGAGCAATTGCTCATATGCGATTACCTTACGGTTTAAAAATAGCGCCAAATTCTTTTCAAAGAATGATGACAATCGCTTTCTCTGTATTAGATCCTTCACAAGCATTCTTATACATGGATGAGTTAATCGTCATCGGTTGTTCCGAAAACCACATGATCAAAAAGTTAACAAACAATTTTGACTTATGTAGGAAACACAACCTTAAATTACATCCAGAAAAATGCTCATTTTTCATGCACGAAGTGACTTTTCTAGGTCATAAGTGTACTGATCAAGGTATTTTGCCAGATGACAAAAAAATGATGTCATTGAAAAATATTCGGTCCCTACGGACGCTGATAGCGCTAGAAGATTCGTTGCGTTTTGCAATTATTACAGACGTTTCATAAAAAACTTTGCAGATTATTCACGTCACATAACAAGATTATATAAAAAGACTGTAAAGTTTGAGTGGTCCGATGATTGCCAAAAAGCTTTCGATTATTTAAAAAAGCTCTTATGAAGCCTACTTAACTAAAATACCCAGATTTTAGCAAAGAATTTTGCCAAATACCGGATTCAAGTAAACAAGCTTGCAGAGTCGTTTTAACTCAAACTTATGGTGATAAGCAATTACCAGTAGCGTTTATTTACAAAAGGAGAAAGCAATAAAAATACAACAGAACAAGAGTAAGCAGCAATTCATTGGGCAATTACCCATTTTCGACCTTACATATATGGTCAACATTTCAATATTAAATCAGACCACCGACCACTTACTTATGTATTTATTCTCAATGGTAAATCTCAGTTAAAAATTAACTAGAATGAGGCTAGACTTAGAAGAGTACGAATTTACTATAGAATATCTCAAGATAGTTTTGTTGCAGATGCGTTATCTAGAAGAACCATCAAAGACTGAAACAAGTAAGGGGTTCTAGTCGGGAGCTCTCGACTAGGGAATACCCTGAACCCTCTTATTCGAACACGAAATTGAGCTGGTTTGAATTAATAAAGATAAAAAAAAAGTCCCATCGGCAGGGTTTGAACACGCAACTGACCGCATATTTACTTTCCTCGGTAGGGCTCGAGATCGCGACAGACCGCACCACTTGCCGCTGCCTCTACTCATCAGCCACACTAATAATTGAGTCTTACTGAGAAAAAAACCAATTAAAATAGAAGCTCAGAAAACAATCGCACTGAAGACAGAATTCGAAGCAGACGCGCATGTATGTGTGTGTGTGTGTACATATATACAGAAATTCTTGATAATTGTGTCGCAAGCATGTGCGCAGTCAAAACATAGAAAAACAAAACAAAAACCGATCCTAATGAAATTTTGTACAGTATATCTTATTTTACCATATTCTTGTGTATTCTCAAAAGAGTCAATTGCATTTAAATTGTGGCTGATATTGGTTGGCAATACAAGTTGGGTTATTAACTTGATTTATAGCTCTGGGGTGGTAGCGGGGAGGAGGCGATAGGTATAAAATAAAATCGGAAACAAACTCGATCTGCGCAGGCACTAGGAGGACCTACAGCTAAAATTTCAAATCTCTAGCTCCTAAAGGTTCTGATATCCTTGCGATCATACATACGGACAGACGGACAGGCAGACAGACGTACATGCCTAGATCGACTCGGATATTCATGCTGATCAAGAATATATACACTTTATGGGGTCGGAGATGCTTCCTTCTGCCTGTTACATACATTTACATTTTCCATAAATACAATATACCTTTTTTACCCATTTTTAATGAGTTCAGGGTATAAAAATACAAAAACAAATGTCTTGAAAGTCACTACAGGACAACAAAGTAGACAAAATAATTGCTGCGTAGGAAAAGAAAAGGAAATTTGCCAAGGCAAAACATAAAGCTTCTCAGCCGTCTATAACATCATCAAAAATGACGATGTACGAAATAGTGACCTTGCACGTAACAAATATGTTATTCCTTTTGAGGCATGGCAAAAAAGATTGTTGCGAGAATTGAGATTAGCGACCTTTATACTAATGGAACCCTCGACTTAGGTCTATTTTTTCAATGGCTTGAAGAAGCCTGTAAGCGAAAATATCTTTGAATTAATTTCAATTCGATTCAAAAAATAACAAGACATTACTATTTGTAAAATATGACACGTCATATAAGAAAGTACATACGTAAGAGTCCGAAATATCAAAAAGCTAAAGCAACAAAGCACACTAAGACGCCTATTATAATTGCAGAAACACCAATAATAACACAGGGTAATTGTCGACACTATAGGTCTATTACCAAGATCAGAGAATGGTAACGAGTATGATTTTACAAAATATCTCGTTGCCATTCCGATCCTAAATAAAAATGCAAGAACTGTCTCTAAAGCTATATTTGAATCTTTTATTCTGAAATACGGTCCAATGACGTTCATTACAGACATGGGTACAGAATACTAGAATTCAATAATGTAGAAGACAAATGCCACTTTCGAAGTAAAACACACGATTTATCTTGATGCGTCTTCTTTATTCGACTGTCCGATCGCGACTGACTTCGCGTTCGTTTCATGCTTACGGACTAATATTACAATTTTTCTTAGTTTATTTCTTATTTCCTACCCATGGTCTTATGTTCTGAGCACTCCATACACCCTTGTAAGGATTCCGAGAAACTTGGAAACCCTCGACGTCCTTTAACAGAAACCTGTCATTTCGCAATACCTTTTCTATTACATATGGTCCTTTATTTTTAGGAATTAGTTTTTTGGCAGCTCCTACCGTACTATCAAAGTTTTTTACCATTACGTAGTGTCCTTTCTTATAAGCTGTTGCCTTTCTCTTCCTTTTGTTATAATATGATTCATTATAAGATTGTGCTTGTAATTGGTTTTCCTTGGCCGCTTTTCTAATTTCCTTTAAACTTTCTTTCGTCCTGGGTGCTTCATTGACTTCTTCCAGTTTTTCCCTTAGTTCATCTATAACTTCGCCCTTTGCTCTACTCCAAAAAGTACCTTGCTTGGTATCTGTTTAATGCTGCGGTGTAAAGTATTGTTCAAAGAATGTTCTACATGTTCGATAACCGAATCCCAATGGATTCCTTTTTCTGGCTCTGTAAGCTTGGCGATCATTGGACCTAAACTCCTGTTTATACGCTCAACTTGTCCGTTTGCTTGTGGGGAGCCTGTGGCTATTTTCATGTGTTTTATGTTGGAATCTGACAAAAATTGCTCGAATTCTCTGGATGTGAAACAACTGCCTCTGTCTGAAACTATGCATTTTGGCCTACTGTATGCCCTAAAATAATCTCTTAGTGCTTTTATGGCTTCTTTTGTATTTGTGGTTCTGGTTGTGTACAGCCTGACAAACTTGGTGAACCCGTCGACTATTACAAATATGTGTTTATTCGCTCTTCCTGTAGCTACTGGCCCATAATGATCTACATGTAGTGACTCAAATGGATTATCTCCTTTGGGTATGCTATGTAAGAATCCTTCCGCTTTGCAATTTTTTGGTGAAAACGCAACACATTTAAGACAGTTTTCAATGTATTTATTGCATTTCTCCTTGGCATTCGCTATCCAATAACTCTTTGAAATCGTGTCCAACATCTTGTCTCTGCCTATGTGCCCCAACTCATTGTGATACTTATGTAATACTTGGTTTTCCATGTCTTCTGGCACGCAAAACAGTAACCTGCCGTCGTTCGTTTTCGTTTATAAATAATCCCGTTTCTCATTTCAAACATCTTGTGTTCATTTTTCTCTAAAAGCTTTTTTGTCTTTTGTAGCTTTAAATCTTTTGCCTGGCAAATGATTAGATTGTCTTCAAAACTATTTGTTTCTACTATTAAAATATTCATGCATCTACTTAGAGCATCTACATGTTGCATTTTGTTCCCAGCTCTGTGGACTAATTCGTAATCATAGTTTTGTAATTCCAACGCCCACCTGGCAATTCTAGGATTCAGTTCGACTTTGTTTAAAGTAAGCGTTAATGAGTTGCAATCTGTGACTATTTTAAAACGTTTCCCTTGTAAGTAAATTCGAAATCTTCGGAGTGCATAAATGATTGCTAACGTTTCTAGTTCGAAACTGTGGTACCTTGACTCAACTTCAGTCGTTCGTTTAGAAAAATAAAATATTGGATGCGGCTTGCCATCCTCTTTCTTTTGCATTAGCACGGCTCCAAAGCCAAGAGAACTAGCATCGCAATGTAATTCAATCTCGTCTTTGTAATCATAAATTGCTAACACTGGTGCTTGAATAAGTTTTTCTTTGAGAGTGAGGAAACATTCCAATTCTTTTTCATTAAATGAGAATTGTTTTTCTTTTTCAAAAGGTCGTACAATGGCTTAGCTATTGTTGAAAAATCTTTGATGAATCGCCTAAAATATGAGCACAAACCTAAAAAACTTTGTACCGTCTGTGTTTTATCTGGTACTGGGAAGTTTTTGATCGCTTCGATTCCCTTGTCGTCTGCTCTTACGCCTTCACTTGTTATGAGAAATCCCAAATATTTTATCTTGGTTTGCATAAACTCGCATTTGTCTAATCGTAACTCGAGCTTATTTTGAACTAATCTTTCGAAGACTTCCCTCAATGTGTCTAAATGTTCCTCAATATCTCTGCTTGCAACCATAATGTCGTCCATGTATACAATAACTTTGTTCTCTCTGATCAGATCTGCAAAGATTTTGTTAACGAACCGTTGAAATACAGCAGAAGCATTTTTTTATACCCATTGGCATTCTCAAGAACTCATATTGACCCAAAGGGGTCACGAAGGACGTATATTTCACAGAATCTTCGTTAACAAACACGTGGAAGTATCCGTTTTTAAGATCGAGCTTCGAGAATACTGTTTTATTGACGAGCTTGTCTAAAAGATCATCAATCAATGGCAACGGATAGTTGTCTTTTATAAGTACTTTGTTCAGTTTCCGAAAATCAATGCATAATCGCAAATCACCCGTTTTCTTTTTTACTAATACTATGGGTGAGGCATACTCTGAATCGCTTGGACGTATGATTTCGGCTTCTAGTTATTCGTCTAGCATTTTTTGGAGCTTGTCTTTTTCCGTGTATGAAAGCCGTCTTGGTGAGCAACTAAAAGGCTTATAGTTTTCTAAGGATATTTTCATTTCACATTTAACGATTGGATCATTTGGCTTTTTTGCGTGCACATACGTTTCCTCAAACATTTTTATGAACCTACATTTTATTCCATGGCTTAAATTTTGCCCACAGTTGTAATCCGGAAATTGATCATCTACTACATTTATGCAAAACATATCTTTGTCAAAATTCTCTTTCATAACATCATCTAAAATATGGTCGTTCTTAGCTTTTCTTCTAAAGTTGTCATTAAAATATTCTCGTTCGTCGGACGCATTATTCGATGGCTTATTTGAAGGAACCGTTTCGTTGTGCATTGTTTTCATCATAATTTTCTGATCGTCTAACCGTCGCTCACTAACAGCTGCATCCCTTACTAATTTCTCGCTAACAGTTTGATCGCTTAACAGTTGCTCAATAGCCTTCTGGTTTCCTAACAGTTGCTCAGTAACAGTCTTGTCTCTTAACCGTTGCTCACTAACAGTCTGGTCTCTTAACAGTTGCTCACTAACAATCTGGTCTCTTAACAGTTGCTCACTAACAATCTGGTCTCTTAACAGTTGCTGTTTATTGCCCCCTTCCTGTATGTCATCATTTATGTCTTCGGTTTCCTTAGCCTCAATCAGGTTTAGGGTGTCTAGATCTATGCTCAGACCACATGCATTCATGAAATCCCTGCCCAATACTATATTGTGACTCATAGACTCATCGGCAACAACAATTAATTCAAAATAAACTTTTATTGATTTTTTGAAAATATAGCACGACGTTTTTCCAATTACATTAAGTCGGCTTTTATTTAGTCCAAAATATAAATTGATAACTGAATTTAATGGGATTTCACTGGGTATATATGATTTTTTCACAAATGAGATTGCGCTGCCGGAGTCTATGAGGCATTCTGTAATAATGGATAGTTTAACATCATGATTAAAGTATATTTTTAACCGCCTTACGTAGTTGTTGTCGCTCTCGCTTGCGCTCTTCTTAATTACACATTGAGCTACAAAATGGCCCATTTCGCCGCATGCGTAACAAGATCCAGGAACCCTCTTTGGTTTGCGGCAATCCTTCATATAATGACCTCGGGAGTTGCAGTTTCTGCAACGTAGGTCATTGTTGACCAGAGCCGTTGATGTCACCCTGGGTTTGGTTACCCGCTCTTGCCTTGGAAGGACTATGTTGGCAAACGCATGATGCATCTGTTCAGGATTAGCGAAACATTGAATCCGGGCTTGGTCGCGCAACGTCTCGGAGGGAACTCCCTCGATGATTTGTTCTAAGAGTTCGTCTTCGTCCATATTGATGGTATCGGCTAGCATCATCTTGTCTTCAAAATACATCGCAAATTTTTCGTGTATTTGCCACTTGTGTTGTTCGAACTTGCGTCGCATGTCTGATTTTGAAATTTTTCTTCGAAAGCCGCGATCAGCTGGTTGCTCAATGTTCCTATTGGCTCCAGAATGCGCGTTGAATTGGAATGCAACCAGTGTTGCGCTTTTCCTTTCAGCTTTGTCGTAAACAGCATGCGCAAATAATTGTCGTCTAAATCATAGATTTGTGCAATATTTTTAATATGATTGACCCACATGCGTGCGCTACCGCTTCCATCGAATTCTAATGTCGCCTCTTTCGCGATTGTGATTGTTGCAGCTGATCCGCGATTTGATGTAGTTTTATCTCTTTCACGAGTTTGTAGAGTTTCTGCAGCTGTTTCAATGCCAACGCCGCCGTCTTCGTCTCGACATTCGTTGTTGGCAACGCCGTTATCGTTGTCTCTGCTTTGGCTTTCGCTGCTGGCGCCGCCGCTGTCGCCACCGCTGCCGTTTGCCGTTACGTTTTGCTGCTGAATTTGCTGTAGCGCAATTTTGCTTGCATTTGCTTCACTTTGTAATTGCCTAATTACTTCCATTAGTTCGCCTATGTGTAAATTATTTTGGGCTTCTGCTTGTTGCTGCGTTGTCAATGCTCCGATCTGGCTGCTTTCCATGTTCTGCTGCTGCACGACATCTATGCTGTTGCTCCTTGGTCGTGCCTGTCTGTTTCCCAAGCTAGCTGATTCCAGCATGTCCACATCGTCAGCGTCTAAACCCGGGGCACTGCCGCGTACACTCGGTGCGAATGTGTTTAGACGAGCAATCAATTCCGCCTTGCTTCCTGTCGTCGGTGCTCCTAAGCCAGATAGCCAATTTTTCAATTGGATGACCGTGAAAATGTTCAAATCCATTTTTTGCTAGGTTGAACCACTTCTGAATTTGTAGAAGACAAATGCCACTTTCGAAGTAAAACACACGATTTATCTTGATGCGTCTTCTTTATTCGACTGTCCGATCGCGACTGACTTCGCGTTCGTTTCATGCTTACGGACTAAAGGAGAGTTGACAATCAGTTTATGTGTGTGTTAGCGAGACGAGGCGTGATTCGACTTGTCGAGCTCTTCTTAAGAATTAGAGTGCATGAGGAATGTGAGCGCTTAAAACAAACGGGAGATTGTTGACTAAATGGCCTTGAGAATGTGTCTATCTGTTTGTGTATGTACATGCCTGTATTTGTCCTACTACAATAATAATAGACATATGTAAATATCTAAAAAAAATATAACATAACATCAACAGCACACCACCATCAAACAGTTGGTACTTTTGAAAGAAGTCGCAGAACCTTCAACGAATACATACCTTCCTACATATCAGTTAATAAAACTG